>CP136896.1:52435500-53040000 GCA_034359265.1 Canna indica | reverse complement strand
CGTTTAAGATCATGAACCAGGATTTCGTCAAGCTCGATCGCTTTGACGTACGATAACAACTTCAGTTGCTGGCAAGACAAGATGAAGTTCCTTCTGACGATGCTCAAGATCGCCTACGTCCTGGACCTGAACCTTCAACCTATTCCTGAAGATTCGAAGCCAGTTGAAGGACAAGATCCAGATCAAGCGACGATTGAATCTCTAAACTAGCAAAGAAAGAAGAGGGCCGAAGATGAGGAGCTTGCGCACAGACACATCCTCAACACTCTCTCGGATCGACTGTACAACCTATACACCAACGTTCGATCGCCAAGGGAGCTATGGGAAGCTTTGGAGTTTAATTACAAAGTCGAGGAGGAAGGTACAAGTAAGTATCTCATTTCAAAGTATCTTGACTTTAAAATGGTTGACAATAAACCTATTCTTGAGCAAGTGCATGAGCTCCAGGTTATTGTCAACAAACTGAGGGTCCTAAAGATCACCTTGCCTGAAACCTTTCAAGTCGAAGCTATAATTGCTAAGCTGCCCCCAACTTGGAAGGATTATGCTAAGAGATTGATGCATAAAAACAAGGACTTTTTCTTATAACAAATTCAGAAGCATCTACGTATCGAGGAAGAAGCTCGAAAACGTGATGCTAAGAATTTGAACCAAGGACAGCCGAGCGTCAACTGTGTGGAGGCTAAGAAAAAAGGACCAGGATAGTTCAAGAAGAAAAATGTACAGTTCAAGAAATCCGGACAGAAACCAAAACCCGATCTTAACAAAAGAAAAGGCAAATGTCACGTTTGTAGAGAAACATGACTTTATGCCAGAGAATGTCAACATCGCAAGAGCGGATCTGGATCTGCTAACATGGTTGAGGAGAACCTTGTAGCAATGGTTTCAGATCTTACTCTTGATGTAGGCATGATCTCTGAAATAAACATGGCTAGTGAGCCATCTGGATGGTTGTTGGATTTCGGGGCCACCGTTCACATTTGTAATAATCGAGAACTGTTCAAAACTTTTACTGAAGTTATTGGACAAGAAGTACAAATGGGTAACAGTTCCTGTGCCAGTGTTGGAGGCAAAGGAACTATAGAGATCAACTTCACCTATGGGAAGAAACTTACATTACTTAATATTTTGTTTATTCCGAAAATTAGAAAGAGTCTAATTTTTGTTTGTCTTTTGGATAGGAAAAGTTTTAAATTTTTTGTTAAGTCTAGCAAAGTAATTCTTACTAAGAATGGAGTCTTTGTTGAAAAGGGTTATGAATGTAATGGTATGTACAAATTATCTATCAATAATATAAGCAATGCTTCTGTTTATTCCTACTCTTCAATTTCTTTATGGCATAGTCGATTAGGACATGTGAATGCTAAGAACTTGAATATTATGCATGCAATGGGACTTATAAATATTGATAGCTAGTAATAAACTTGAAAAATGTGAAATTTGTGTTAGATCAAAAATAGTGAGAAAACCTTTTCCAAGGGTACAAAGAGAATCACAATTATTAGATTTAATACACAATGATTTATGTGAATTAAATGGAATATTGACTAGGGGTGGAAAGCGATATTTTATTACATTCATTGATGATGCTAGTAGATATTCATATATTTACTTGTTGAGAACAAAAGATGAAGCTCTTGATCACTTTAAGAAATACAAATCAAAGGTAGAAAACCAACTTGAGAAGAAGATTAAAATTCTACGTTCTGATAGAGGCATGAAATTTCGCTCAAATGAATTTGATAACTTTTGTGAAGATAATGATATTATTCATCAAACAAGTGTTGCTTATACACCACAACAAAATGGTATAGCAGAAAGAAAAAAATCACACATTCCATAACATGATAAATTGCATGTTAAACCATGCTAAATTACCATATAATTTGTGGGGTGAGGCACTCTTGACTGCCTGCCATATACATAATAGGATTCCTAGTTCAGTGGTGAAAACTAGTCCCTATGAAATATGAAAAGGCAGAAAGCCTAACATAAATTATTTCAAAGTGTGGGGGTATGTTGCCTATTTTAGAGTTCTAGATCCTAAGATGACTAAGTTAGGTGATAGAACTATTAAGAGTGTATTTGTAGGATATGCTACTAATAGTAAAGCCTATAGACTTCTAGACTTAGAGTCTAATATTATAACTGAGTCTAGGGATGTGGAATTCTTCGAAAATAAATTTTTAAAAAATGTTGAAAATGGATCAACACCCATACTTGATGAGACTAGAGGTCCTATAAGGTCTATGGTTGAGATTGGGGAACCTAGTGTTCCAGAACAACCTATAGAACCTAGAATGAGTACTAGGGTAAGAATAGAGAATAACTTAGATAAAGATTTCATCTATTCTCAATCTTTATTATTTTTGGTAGAAGAGGACCAAAATAACGAAGTGGGAGATACCCTACATATACAGCCTTGAGACTGATCCTACATCATTTAAAGAAGCTATGGCTTCTAGGGATGCTGTCTTTTGGAAGGAAGCTGTTAATGATGAAATGGATTCAATCTTATGAAACAATACTTGGGTATTAACAGATTTGCCAAGTGGCTCTAAACCCATAGGGTGCAAATGGGTGTTTAGGAGAAAATATAATACCAATGGTACTATTTCTACCTTTAAAGCTAGATTAGTAGCTAAAGGATTTAGACAAGTAGAAGGAGTTGACTATTTTGACACTTATGCACCGGTAGCAAGGGTTACTTCCATTAGGATCCTCTTTGTCATGGCTTCTTTTTATGATCTATTTGTTCATCAAATGGATGTAAAGACAACATTCTTGAATGACAATTTGAATGAGAAAGTGTATATGGAACAACCAGAAGAGTTCATTGCTCTCGGTAACGAGGCTAAAGTGTGTAAGTTGGTCAAATCACTTTATGGTCTAAAACAAGCACTAAAGTAGTGGCACGGGAGATTTGATAGTGCTATTTTAAACTTTGGGTTTAAATATAACAGTGCATACAGGTGTCTATATTCTAAAACCACTTCGGACTATATGGTGATAGTCTGTTTGTACGTCGATGATATGTTGATCATTAGTACAAACATGGTTGGAATAAATGAGACTAAAAAGTATCTAACCTCTGTTTTTAAAATGAAAGACTTAGGTGAAGTGGATACTATTTTAGGTATCAAAGTAAGAAAACATAATGAAGGTTTTGTATTAAGTCAATCTCATTATATTGAGAAAGTAATATCTAAATTTAGTCACCACGAGATTAAGGAGGTGAACACTCCTTTTGACTGAGGTTTGAAACTCCAAAAAAATACTGGTAGAGCTATTGCATAGCTAGAGTACGCAAGTGCTACTGGTAGCCTTATATACACTATGCATTACACTAGGTCAGATATTTCTTTTGTAGTTTCTAAACTCAGTAGATACACAAGCTAACCAAATGTTGATAACTGGAAAGCTATTAGTAGGGTACTTGGTTACCTTAAGAGGACTAGTAGTTTGGCTTTGTTTTATGCTAAGTTCCCTAGTGTGTTGGAAGGGTACTCTGATGCGAGTTGGATAAATAGTGTGGGAGATAATAAGTCCACAAGTGGGTGAATTTTCACTCTTGCCGGTGGGGCTGTTTCTTGGGCAAGCAAGAAATAGACGTGTATCTCTCATATATTCCACTATGGAATTTGAATTTATAGCTCTAGCTCAAGCTGGACGGTAGGCTGAGTGGATAAGAAATATGTTGTTGGACATAGATCTTTGGCCAAGTCCAATGTCTTCCATTTCATTATATTGTGATAGTGAAGCCACACTATCAAAGGCGTATAGCGTTACCTACAATGGTAATTCTAGACATATTGGTCTAAGACATGAGTTTGTGAGACAATTAATACATGATGATATTATTATAATTGTCTATGTAAAGTCAAGTAAAAACTTGGCAGATCCGCTTACTAAGCCTCTGACGAGAGACTTAATAAGTTTGACTACACGAGATATGTGACTTAAACCACTGAGTCAGGGGTGATGGATACCCAACCTATTCTCTAGGTTACCCCTAGTTTATAGGTTTAATGGGAAAAATAAGTCACAAGTTGCTGGTTGTATCACTATCTTGTGGTCTCATATGTAGTATTATGATAGTAGTGACTGTTGTGTGACATAGGATGAGCTGTGCTCTTAACAAAGTGTTGCACTTATAGCAACAAGAGTGCTTGAGAAACACTTTGCCTATATGAACTAGAAGTAGTGCCGCTTCTTATAGAGAGTTGTGGTTTACTCTTTTAGAGGTTCATGAAACAGGATACTGCGCATGATCATAAAAGTGCCTAGCAATATGATTGCTCAACTTGGAGGGTGAATTGTTTGTGTGTGACAATTTCGGTTGTGTCATAAAGGAGTAGAGGTTTAATCTACGGACACCATCAACTCTGACACAATTTTGAAATGTTTACAGTAAGGGAAGGTTTAATGATTTGTCACACCTTTTACGCAAATAATTCTTGGAGATGATTTGTTTGGTCAAATGTAGTTTTTCAAACAAGTGGAGGATTGTTGAAATGCACCTAATACAAGCTTATTTTAATCAATTTTGAGTAATTTATTGATTCAATTATTGATGTAATTTAAGAAAATTAAAAGGTGCAATAAATAGTCCAATATGAGAGGTTTAATGAGGATATTATATAATTCAAGTATGAATTATATAATTAAGTTTTATATGCCCAAGAAAGGGTATATGAAGAGGTGCATTCATGTTGTTTATGAAAATTAGGCTTTAGTCTCACATGGGAAGATATGCTAATTTTTTATTAGCCTATAAGCATTAGTGTGTATGCTTAATTACTTGTGTGGACAAAGTGGAAGGTCAAGACGCAATATTAGTGCGGTGCACCGCACAGCGCGCATTCGCGTGCGCGGGCGCGTCACAAAGTCGTATTGGCGCTTTTAGGCGCACTTTGCACTTGCGCATCGTCGCTAGGAGCCTCGCCCGAGCCGCGAGCCAATTTTTTTGGCGAGTCTGACCTTGATTCGTATTCGAACCTAGTGACTGTTGGAATTCAACAGTTACATGAATTATACCACTCAATATTTGATTAATTGGAGAGTTATTTCGAGATATTTTGCTCATTAAACAAATTGACTGTTACTAATTCTTAATAATGAGCATCAAATTCGAAATTAACTATGGATTAATCTATATAACTCAATCTCAAAAATCTCTCTTGAATAATCAATCTCAATTCCTTCTCGATCTCCCGTCAGCCCTTAGATCTTTCTCGACTCCAAATTATTCTTAACAGAGGATATTTAGTTAATCTTAGGGTCCGTTCGTTTCGCAATATTTTAAGGTATAGCACAGAACAACATATATTGTCCGGTGTTCATTTACAAAAATATACCAAGTACAGGATAAAAATTTATCTCGGTACAGTACACCGGGCTCATTTCCTTGTTAATCCAAATTTGAGTAACAAGAGCTTGTTATTTTGGTACAAGGCTTAAAATAGCTTTATTATCCTTCATATTTTAAACCCTATTATTCACTCAAATTCATTGAGTTGAACGACGTGTACGAAAGATAGAAAAAAATCGCGGTCAGTGGACGTCGACGTCAGCCGTTAAAATTTCTCCGACGTGGACGTCGCTTGCAGGGCGTCTCGACATCAGCCGCAGCGTCATCAGCAAAGATGTCGCGACCCTATGCTGCGGCGCACAGCGTCATCAGCAATCGCTGATGTCACGGGACATCAGCAATCGTTGATGCCCGCCGTCATCAGCAATCACTGATGACGTCGGGCATCAGCTATTGCTGATGTCCTGTGTCATCGGCGATTGCTGATGTCGCCTGATTGCTGATGACAAGTGACATTAGCAATCGATGATGCCCTATTTTTTAAAATTATTTTTTATTTAAATAATTGATTAATTTTTTTAATAGTACAAATTAATTATGTTTATACATAGTATTAATTTTTTATGCATATTTTAATAAAATTGATTAAGGATGTTGCAAATTTTTTATTTGTGCAAACTAAGGATACTACAAATTCTTTATTTGTGCATAGTATTAATTTTTTATGCATGCTAGCTAATGTTTGATTGATTATTTGTAGGTGGGAGTCCAAGAATTTGCATCAGGTATATATGTTTATATATTCTTTTTAGAAATTACTAGATTTTTTTTTGCATAAATTGCTAATATTATTAATTATTTTTTATAGTACAATGGATCAACGTCAACTACATTGTTATCATTTGATCAACATGCTAGCTATGTATGCTGCTGCATTTTTTTATCTGCACTTCATTTGTAGAAGAAATTATAAGAGAAAAACTCTAGATGAAAAAAATATGTCACGATTTGAGACTCGTAGGGATATGCTAGATTCCATAAGTAGACGCAGTGATACAAATTGTTTATGAGAATTAAGAATGTCTAGAAATGCTTTTGCAAAACTTTGTGAGCTTCTATTAGTACGAGGTGGATTGAAGAGTGATGGGCAGGTGTGCGTGGTGGAACAAGTTGCTTTTTTTGTAAATATACTTGCTCATCACACACAAAATAGGTCAATTCGAGTTAGGTTCAAGAGATCTGGAGATACTATTAGTAGATATTGTCATCGAGTATTAAATGTAATCCTAAGGTTACAAGATGTTTTATTTGTAAAGCTAGAACATGTGCCGCAAGATTGCATAGACGAGAGATGGAAGTGGTTCAAGGTAATTAATATTCCATTAATATAATGAGTGCCCTTAATTTTTTTTATAATATGCATTATATTTATTGTCAAATATTGTTAATTTTATAGGGTTGTTTAGGAGCGTTGGATGGTACATACATATCAGTGGCACCATCTGAAGTGATGGACGATAGAAGAGGATGAAATATTTTAGACCATTTTAGAAGAATTAGTTGTTGAAGGAATGAAGGGTGATAATGGGTCATTTAAATCTGGAACTCATGAAGAAGCATGTAAAAGGATGAAAATACGACTTCTAGGAATTGTTATCACGGTTCAACAAGTGATAAACAAAATGAAACGATGGTCCTCAAAATTATCTGAAGTGATAGACATGATGAACACCAGTGGTTTTGGGTGGAATGACATAAAGAAGTGTGTCGTAGTGGATAACGATCACATTCTTGCAGAATACCTAGAGGTAATGTACAAAAATTTTTTTTAGTTTTGAATTATATTTTTTAAAAAACTTACCAGATT
This sequence comes from Canna indica, assembly GCA_034359265.1. Classification (NCBI taxonomy): domain Eukaryota; kingdom Viridiplantae; phylum Streptophyta; class Magnoliopsida; order Zingiberales; family Cannaceae; genus Canna; species Canna indica. The sequence goes on along the minus strand of CP136896.1, from coordinate 53,032,822 downwards.
ATTATTTGTCATTTCTAATATTTAACAAAAATATCCTAAGTCTGCGAATCATGCTAATAAGGAATTCAAGGAGTTTGAAAGACTTCAAAATATTTTCGGCAAGGACCGTGCTACTGGTCATGGAGCTGAGACGGGAGCAGATGCAATTAATGACACCCAACCTAACATTGAAAGTAATGAAGAGATATATAGAACATCCACCCGAGTCTCCTATATCAGCGAGCTATATACCTACTTCCCATACTACTGGCCCTTCAAATGAGACATCTGTTGGTCCATCTCGTAAGCGAAGTCGTAACACTGACATTGCAAGAGAATTCATTACAACTTTTGACAAAAATATGGAGGCTACTAGAAAAGAGTTAGCACCAAAGCCTGAGCCTGCTAAGCCAATACTATAAGAATTAAAGAAATTAGGTCTCACTCCTATGGAGGAAGTAGACGTGCTTATTAAATTTGCACATACTCCACAATATGAAAAATATTTCTTGGAGATGGAGGATGATCAGAGGTTGATATTTCTGAGGAAGATTTAGGATCATAGATATTTTATTATGTTTTTATTATGTTAACTATTATTAGAGACATGTTTTGATGAATTTATAATTTGGTTGACATTTTTAAAAATATTATGAATGATGTTTTTGTTACATTTATTAATATTTAAGCACATTTATCAATTTACTATTATATTATGTTTTATTATATTTATTCATTTATTAATTAGAATTATAACTTTTGTGTTAGTTAAAATAAATATTTTATTATTATAATAATTTATGATCATGTCATGTATATTTTGTATAATGAAACGAACAAGAAATAGTACAAAAGATATTTTCGTCAAATTGTCTTATCCTGTGCTATGATAATACGAAATAAACGCAGGACTGTACTAGATTTGATGTTCAGTATCATGCGAAACGAACATGAGACTATTTGTTATGTTGTCATGTACAACCTTATAGGCTTATACTGTACTCACTAGCATGTTCTGTACTAATCTATTTACGAAACGAACAGACCCTTAATTATTAGATTTAAATTAAATCTTATATTTGGTTACATCTAACTAATATTTTCATATATAGTATTTTATATTTATAGTTAATGTTCAAACTTTATACAAATTATTTGAAACTAAAATATTCGTATATAAAAAGTACATACTAAGACAAGATCTCTTGTCAATTATTTTTTTTATCAATCAAATACGGTATAATTACAAGTTGATAACATAATTGCATGGAGATGTATCAAATTATGTTTCAATTTTTTCTAGATCAGAATATGAAATTTTAAAATTCTCAAAACTGAAATATAATATTTGAAATTTTCAAAATCATAATCAAATGCAAAAAATATTCAAAATATCTTTATACTAAAACTATTCAAAGTGATCATTTTAATTATGAAAATACATCCTATAAAATCTCTAAAAAAAATAACAATAGTTTTAAATTAATGAATGAAAATTTTAATATTTTTTTCGAAAATTTTAAGATATATTTTCATGGCCAAATGACTATTTTCAAGAGTTTCAAGTGACTATTTTAATTATGAAAATGCATTTTAAAATTTTAAAAATTATAAAAAAAATTCATTCGCTAATTTAGATTTATTACGATTTTTGAAAGATTTTAGGATGAATTTTCATAGTCAAAATGATCACTTTAAATAATTTTAATAAAGGATATTTTGGGTATTTTTTTAATTTAATTTTAATTTTGAGAATTTTAGATATTATATTTTGATTTTAAGAATTTTAAAATTTTAAATTAGATTTAGAAAAATTGCTGATTATATTATAGGAATATAGGGCATGTGCATTTTGAGGAAGTCATGCTGCATTGCTTTTCTTTAGGAACGGATTCACAATTGCACGCCACCAGCCAACTCAACGTTTTCCATGCACTGCATGCACACTCAGGAACGCAACTTCTATGTACCCCGGCTCTATTGAAAAATTTGGTAGAAATTTTTTTATGGAGCTGGACTGCATGATGGTTTTTTTTCCACGCTCAGCTACAGCTTACACCGCTTCTCATCTCATTCCCTCATACGCGCCCATTCAATTCACATCCTCGCACTCTCGCTCTTTCTCTCACAGTTGTCATCCACTTATATATTCTTCCCCATCTCCACTGAAAGATATACTCTCCAAATCATCAACCCACCGTCTCCTCTCTGTCTTTGTGTACTCTCGGATGGCGAAGAACAGCACCGTCGCGTTGAAGCTAAGCAAGCTCAGATGCATGATAAAGCGTTGGCGCTCATCGAGCCGGACCGCGTGCACCTCCCCCGAAAGCAGCATCAGCATCTGCAGCGGCAGCGGAGGCGGAAGATCATCCTCGAGGTCGCAGGAGGAGGACGCGTGGCAGTCGGCATCGTCGTTCCACGATGACGAGGTGCTGCTGCCTGGCCGCCTCCACGCGGTGTACGTCGGCAAGTCGCGCCGGCGGTACCTCGTCGGTGACGACCTCGTCCACCACCCCCTCTTCCGAGTGCTCGTCGAGAGGGCCGGCAGCCCCGCGGACGGCGGCACGGCTGTGGACTGCGAGGTGGTGCTGTTCGAGCACTTGCTGTGGATGCTAAGGAATGCCGAGCCTGGCCAGCCCGAGTCGATAGACGAGTTGGTGGACTTCTACTCCTGCTGAGGTGGACGAGAGTATGTAATCAATTAATTTACTGCATTGTTTAGAGCTTGATTTAATTTATAGAATTAATTAATATTCGATTTCAGAGTAAGAAAAGAAGTGAATGCATTGATTTGATTTACATTGTTAATTAACTTTGATTTTATGGCATTATATGCCGGGTTAATTTTCAATTTGGTTATGGAGTTTGAAGATTTTGTTAATTAATTTTTGGGAAAATAATGTTTTCAATCCCTGAAATTTACTTTTATTTTGGGTTTAGTTCCTATAATTTATTTATTTTAGGATAATTTAGTTTCTATTAAATTTTCCATTACTAAGATTGGTCCCTACCGTTAGTTAATTACATACCATTAGAAATGTGATGACATGGCTAACGAACGATTACATGTCAATCACTCAATCTACGTGACAATTTACACAAGTTGAGTTTAAATAACGGTAGTATTTTTATTTAAAAAATTGAAATTGAAAAATATAAAAACTCCAAAATCATGAAATGACAATCTTTTACTAAACTAAACATACCAAGACTTCAACAAAGAGTATTTTAGTTTAGTTAATTAAGTCTTGATATGTTTAGTTTAGTAAGAGTGTTGTCGTTTCATGATTTTGACATTTTCATATTTTTCAATTTTATTTTTAAAAAATGAAAATGCTATCGTCGTTTAAACTCAAATTGTGTAAGTTGTCACGTAGACTGACATATAACCATTCGTTAGCCACGTCATCACATTTTTAAGGGTGTTATGTAATTAACTAATAGTACGTAGTGACCAATTTTAATTAGTAACAAAAAATTTAACATGAACTAAATCCAAAACAAATAAATTATAGGGACTAAACCCAATATATAAATAAATTTCAGGGATCGCACCCCATGATGTGTCTATCTCTCTAACTTTCTAAAAAGAGATATGCACATGCTTGGGTGAGGAGGGCACGTGAGGAGGTAGCAACGCGCACGCGAATGAGATGAGGTGAGGGGGGATTTTAGTGGAGGGTATTTTTGTCAAAAAAAAAATTTTAAAAAAATATATTACCACTTTACTAGTAATCCACGTAGTCACCCCCTCCCTTGATTGAAACAGATTATTAGTAATCTGGATGCCCATGATAATCTACATTATCACTCAACTAGTAATCTACTTTATCAAGGGAGAGGGGTGGCCATGTGGATTATCAATAAAGTGATAATTTTTTTTTTTTTTTTTGACAAAAATACTCTCCACTAAAATATCTCCTATAATCATAGAAAAAATCATCGCATCATCTCATTCGTGTGCGTGCTGCTACCTCCTCACATGCTCTCCTAGTGCATCTTTGTCTATTTGAGGGCATTTTAGTTAAAAATATAAGTTTCCCAATAATTTTTTTATACCAAATAAGGTAATTTAAATTACTGACAAGATTACCAATCCATACAAAACATGATAATATAATATTATCAATAATTTTAAAAGTGGTAGTGATAATCTAGATCTTTGGTAATCTTACGCGACATGTACCAAACGCCCCCTTCAAGTTATATCACTTTTCAATCACGATTAATTCTATGCCGAGTGATCTAGTGAAGCTTGTATCCCATGATGTGTCTATCTCTCTAACTTTCTATCTCTTCATTTAATGAGAAAATAGAAAAAGATACACACATGTCACATGGCATAGACCAAACCATCAATCATATACAAAAAAATCGAGCGCTAAAATCATTTAATATTTTTATTCTTTAGAAACATTGCCATTCAAATCAATATATTTCCTTCTATTATTTTTAATTATTCTCATAATTGATAAACAGTGAAAGTGTAAATAATGAGGTGGATTTTTTAAGAGAAAAATGAATAAAAAATAAAATTATTTATCACTTGTAAAAAATTTTTAATTCATTAGAGACTTTTGCCCAAATACATATAGAATAATTTCATAATTCTAAAAAAAAAAAATTTAAACTAAAAAAAATTTATATGATATAAAAGGGTATTAGGTTCTAAAAAATATTTTGAACTAAATATAAATTGAATATAATAAAATATTTCTATTATATAAAATATATTTCATCGGCTAAATTATTTTTTCAGACTTATGAATTTGTTCTGGACTTTTGCAGAGGGTGAAATAAGTATTGTAATTATATTCTAATTTTAATTTTTGAGAATTTATGTAACACTATTTCGAATTCAAAAATTTCATTAAAGTAATTTAATATTAGGAAGAAAATTGGTCTTCATGCAAGGATCCAAAAATTCAAACGTCAAAAACAAAAATATCAAAACGAATAAATCCAAAAAACACAAAGAATATCAAAATTTACGTGGTTCGGCCCGACGGGATATCAGGCCTACTCTACGGGGAGAAGATGGTACTGATTTTATTAGAGAGAGGGGAGGGAACAAAGCCAGTACAAGAGAATCAAAATAAAATTGATAACTAAACTATAAAAGAAAAATTATTTGAACTCGAAATTTTCTACACCCCGGAATTTGAATTTTTGTTTCTGCTTGAAAACTGTGGATGCAGCGTCCTTGATATTCTTGATTTTGTTTGAGACGGTGTGAAAAAAAAGAGAGCCACCGGAAAAAAATCTTGTTTGAGAAATGGAGTCGTCGAGATGATGTCATGATTTGACATTGCATATTAAATTCCTATTTATAATACTACTAGAGTTAGACGTTGAGTCTAGTTCGGTGGAGAGAATTTTTGCAAATAATTTGCTGAGCCGTTCGATTTGATCGGATGGCTGCAGCTGTTCCTTTGAGCAATTAATTCAGGTTGATTGACCGAGATCTTTGCAGGATGAGGCGGTGATGTGCGCTCGGCTGGGATTCATGCTCAATTTGGAATCAAACGGCTAAGAAAAAATCACGCCTGCGTGCGCTGCAAGAAACTCCTGCAACTTTATCTATTTGACCGATCAAATGTATAACGCTGAAAAAGTAAAAAGATATTAATTTAATTGTATGTGTACAATGGCTCCTGCGAATCTTCAAATGCACATGCAAAATTGGATGTGCTTTATTGAGTCACGTGCAGCATCATCAAAATTTTATAAGGCTCTTCAAATCAACTGCATGCATCTTCGGCTCCATGTGCTTTGCAGATGGTGCTATTTAAGAAAAGTGGGCTTGGCCCACTTGGGCCAGGCCAAGCCCATACGAAGAGCAAATCTATTTTTTCTTTCTTCTTCTTTGATCTAGCTTTGGATTTCTGAACCCGTTTCAAATTCAGATCGGGTTTAAATTGAATCAACCCTTACAATTTTCTCATTTGATAAGATTTGAGCCCGATGTAGTCTTTTTCCTCTTCTCTCAAGAGCCATGTAGGGCTAACCTGTGCCTTGAATCAGTTTGACCAAGTTCAAGCACCGATCAAACTTGATCGTCGATAGAACTTTATTCAACATATCTGCAGGATTGTGAGTCGTGTCAATTTTTTGAAACTTTATTTCTCCTTTTGAAATATTATCTCTGTTGAAATGAAATCTGACATCGATGTACTTCGTTCTTTCATGGAACATATGATCTTTTGACAAATGAATTACACTCTGACTGTCACTATGCACGACTATATCCTCATTTTGAGAAATTAGTTCTTTTATTAGGTTCCCAAGCCAGATTGCTTTTTTAATTGCTTCTGTAATAGTCATGTACTCACCTTTAGTGGTGGAGAGGGCGACAGTGGGTTATAGGCCGACTTTCTAACTTACTGCAGTTCCGCCTAAAGTGAAGATGTAGGCGGTGATTGATCTCCTCTTATCAAGGTCTCCGGCATAGTCTGAGTCTGAATATCCTGCAAACGATTCATTAGTTCCACCGAAAATAAGATTGACTTTAGAAGTACATTCACTACTAGAAAAATGGGCATCAGCAACAGCTGATGCCGTTGCTGAGCCGTTGTTGAACATCATCAGCAAAGGCTGGCGCCGTTGCAATGGAGCCGTGGCAGAAAATCACGTTGCTGATAACTTAGCAACGGATCAGCAACGGCCGCTCGGGCCGTTGCTAAAAATATTATCAGCAATGGTTTTGCCACGGACGCGGAGCCGTTGCTGATAATATTAATAGCAACGACCGGTGAACCCGTAGCAACGCCGTTAGTAAAAGCCCGTTCCTAAGCCGTTGCTGTAGGTCATCAGCAACGGCTTTCGATAATCTTTTAACAACAGCTTTCTCACGGATGGCCGTGGGAAAGCCGTTGCTGATGATGTGAACCTGGTAACAAAAAAATTTAAAATTTAAAATTTAAAATTTAAAATTTAAAATTTAAAATTTAAAATTTAAAATTTAAAATTTAAAATTTAAAATTTAAAATTTAAAATTTAAAATTTTCATTGATACATTGATACATTATCTGATACATAACTCACACACCCATATATTCATACACACATTCATTCACACATCACAAATACACCAAGATATACATCAAAATAATTATATTTATATTGATAATTATCCACAATAGTATAAAAACTATTCAAATGCAAAATTGAAGTATCAATATCCAAACAAAATAAATTAAACAAGTCCAATATCTCAGTAACAAAGTCAATATAAAAAAAATCTCACGATGACGATGGATGATGGCCTGGATCATATGGCGGGGTCTGGAGTGCTTGAGTGTACATCGGCGTGGACTGACTCGAGGACGATGGATGAGATGATGCCGAAGAGATGCCTGCTTCGGGATGACCTGACATGCTGCGTAGCATAGCATGCATCTCCACCATCATCTAACTCTGACGCGCGACCGTTTCCTCTAGAGTCCTTATTCTGCTACTATGATCATAACTGGATCTGGAGGTGGACGGCCGCTCACCAGCGATCGGAGGGGTCGGTGCCCCAAGTGGCCCTAGTACGGCTCGCGCATGACCACTATCTGCAAAGCCATATACGAGACCATGGTTCCAGCCAGCTGTGGCCTCGACCCACGTTGCTGCGTCAAAGTCCTCGGGGGTGCCCCCGCGCTGCACCACCGTCTGGCTGTAGGTCTCCTACTCGAGTTTGATTTTTTGTTTAATATTTATAATAAAACTTAAATTATAAATATATAATGAATAATTTAAACAAATATATAGTTACCATAATGTATGCAGCGCGGTTGTCGATGTACTCCCCCGTCCCATGTGCTCAACGGTGAGTCTGCTCAAACACTGCCATCGGGGAGGGTCGTTGGACAGTCCCGTCATCTGACATCGTCGTTTACATTTACAAAACAAATACATTAATTAGTACACATAGTAATAAATAAAATATATAATTAAAAGGTATACTTACTATACGGTTCGCGTGCACTGCAAATGCAACAGAGCCACCGGTGTGACGCGCTGCTCCCCCCGACATGCGATTTCTAGCCGCATTCCGAGAAACCTCCTGCCATCGATCCGTCAACCATATTCCCACAAGCTGGTCCCATATATCCGGAGTAATCCAATCGGGGCCGTATCCCAGAGTCTCTGCGATGTTAGTAGTCCCAGCTCGTGCCATCGCTTGGGACCGGGCCTGCCCCAGCTGCTTGTTGTACCTTGCCCGGGAAATAGCCTCCCAGGCAGCGTAAATGAAGGGCCTTTGGTGCTCAGCCCATGTATAGCGAGCCTGCAGAATAATAATATCAGTACCAATATTAATCATCATGCATGTAAAAAAAATAATAATACGTGCCTCAAACTCGCGCCATAACATGTCGACGTGCTCGCTAGGCACGTGAGACCACGTAGGCCATGCCCCGTGCATGTATCGTCGAATAGTAGAAGAAGTGCTCCTCGGCACTTCTTCTTGCTCGAACCTGCACAACAAAAATAAATTTTAATATTATATTATGATATAATGAATTTGTAATGATTCATAATTCATGATATATTACCGCTCCCCAATCACGCTAATAAATCTACGTGACTCTGTGGCTGGTGGAGGCTGCCACCTGTTCAGCCCGCGTGGGCCCCTGCGTCTGGATGTACTAGCCTCGGTAGTATCATCGGCATGAGGATCAGCAATAGGAGGATCAACAACATGAGTAAGTGTAGGAGTCTCACCGATCGGAGACTCCGAAGCTCTCATGCGACGATAACCACGACCAGACATATCTGTCGAATAGACATATAATCAGATTATTGTATAAATAGTAGAGATATATTTAATAAAATATATACTTTACAATTATTCCTCATCATCTGAATAATAATCTTCGAATTCTTCCTCTTCTTCCTCTTCTTCCTCTTCTTCATCTTCTTCATCTTCAGCTTCCTCAATTTCATGATCGCCATCATCAGTATATTCAACTTCTAATTGAATTGACGTTGTGTCTGCATCCTCTAGTATTGGAATAATACGATCTACAGTAGGAGGATCATCTTCTTGATAGAAACCATGTGTCATATCAGGTATTAGCTCATTTTCTCCTACTATCGGATCAATTTTTCCTCTACCTTTTGTCTTACAGACTACACGTCAATCTGCTCTATCTTTATTTCGAGCCGGATACTTCGCGTAATATACTTGTTCGGCTTGTGATGCCAATATAAAATGCTCATTTGCTGCCAATTTAGATTTGTAATTAACCTCAACAAGTTTGTATTTTGGATGAACTTTCATGCCCCTTTCTGTTGTATCGAACCAATGACATCTAAATAGAATAACTGATTTCAAGCCGAAGTAGTGCAACTCTATCACTTCTTCCACCAGTCCATAAAAATCCATATCACATTCAACATAGGTTGTCCCTTTCACACAGACCCCAGCATTTATCGTCTTCTTTGTAAATGCATATTCAACCATGTGAAATTTATACCCATTAACAAAATATCCGCTATAGCACGACACAAGTCGCGACGGTCCACTAACAAACTCAAATATTCTTTCATCTATTTCAGCTCTCTGATCTTTGCTGTAAGTTTGAATCCAAGTAGGGAAATCACGATTCCATAATCTCTCCAATTCTTCATCGTTGTGAATAGAGTATTTTTGCACCATCTCAATGTCAAATATTTCAATGAATTGTTCAATCTCTGGACAATTGAGTAATACATACAAGTGTGCCAAATGATACTCTTCCTCGCTTAAGTGTCGAGATGGACGAGAACCAAAAGCACGACCAGAGTGATAAAATATATTTAAACGTCCATCTGAATGTCGAACACCCCCGTCGTCGTTACGTGGAAGACGATCAAATCTTGTCTGTACTGTCGATTCAAAGTAAAATGAGCAGAATGTTGAAATTTCTTGGATGATATACGATTCAGATATTGATCATTCAACAGCTGCGGTGTTCTTTACTTTTTTCTTCAGACGATTCATGTATCTTTCAAATAAGTACATCCACCGATATTGAACGGGGCCAGCAACTCGTGCCTCGTATGCCAAGTGTATCGGTAGATGCTCCATCTAGTCAAAAAATGCAGGAGGGAAAATCTGCTCAAGCTTGCATATGATTTCAATAATATTATTTTCAAGTGTTGATATATCTTCGACTCGAAGGACATTTGCACAGATGTTTCTAAAAAACATACTTAATTCAGTCAATGGACCCCAAATATTATCAGGTAGAAGATCTCGAAATGCGATCGGAAGTAATCTCTACATGAATACATGACAATCATGGCTCTTCATCCCTGATATTTTGCAATCATCGACGTTCACACATCGAGATAAGTTTGAAGCATATCCATCGGGTAATCTGAGTTCTTTTACCCATTGTCAAACATCTTTGATCTGTTGTTTATTTAACACATATAGGGCATTCAGTTTCAGATATCGTCCGTTGACCTCTTGTAACTCCAACTCTGGTCTTTTACAAAGTATTTTCATATCATGTCGGGCTTTGACATTATCTTTAGTTTTTTCGAAAATATCCATCAAAGTGTTGAAAATATTATCAAACACATTTTTTTCAATGTGCATGACATCTAAATTATGTCGAATCAATAATGAACTCCAATAGGGCAATTCCCAAAAGATACTTTTTTTCACCAAGTTATGTGTTTGGCCAAAACCTGACACTCTTTCATTGCGACCAAATACTATATCTGGAAGTGCTGAAACACGTGCTAACATTTGTTCACCAGACAACATCGGTGGTGGCCCATCTCTTTCGACTCTGCCCTTAGTAAATTTATTACGATTCCTTCGATACTGATGATTAACCGGTAGGAATCGACGATGACAATCAAAGAATGAGATTTTTCGTCCGTTCTGAAGACTGATTGATTTAGAGTGTTCCATACAATACGGACAAGAGAGTCGGCCGTGAGTGCTCCAACCAGACAACATGTCGTACGCCGGAAAATCATTGATTGTCCACAAGACCGCGGCCTTTAAATTGAAGTTTTGCTTCCGATGACAATCATAAGTGACAGCTCCCTCAGTCCACAATATTTTCAATTCATCTATCAAGGGTCTGAGAAATATGTCAATTTTTTTCGCGGACCCTTAGGACCCGGAATAATCATCGAAAGATAAATAAATTCATCTTTCATACACATTGACAGTGGCAAATTATAAACTGTCAGCAGCACTGGCCAAACTGAATAAGGAGTTGCAGAATGTCCAAATGGATTAAAACCATCTGTGCACAATCCCAATCTGATATTTCTAGTATCCCTAGCAAATGAAGGATAACATGTATCCAAATGTTTCCATGCTTCACTGTCAGATGGATGAGTCATTACTGTATCATCACGACTACTTGCATGCCAACTCATGTAGGGGGCTATCTTTTTCGACATGAATAATCTTTGAAGCCTCGGTGTTAGTGGAAAATACCGAAGCACCTTAAACGAGATATTTTTCTATCGGGCCGATTTCTTCTCCTTATAACGAGGATGTTGACATACAGGGCATTTATCCAACTGCACATTTTCTTTATAATATAAAATGCAGTTATTTTGGCACGCGTGTATTTTTTCGTACCCAAGCCTCAATTTTCTCATTAGCTTTTTAGTCTTATAAAAAGTTGGCTCAAACTTGTTATCAGTAGGCAACATTCCATTAATCAATCCAGCAATCTGATCATACTCAACCCCACTGATATTACAATCGGCCTTGATGTTTAAGAGCTGTGTCATTGCTGAAAACCTAGTGTATTTAGGATAATTCTCATACAAAGGTTCATCGACAGCTTTCAACATCTCGTAAAATTCTGCAGCTTCTTTATTCGGTAATTCAATCTCTACCGCAGTTTGTACTTCTGTGATATCAACCGCTGTAGTATCTGGTGGGACTAATGTCTGGAGAACTGACCGATCAACATTATCATTCAGGTGGAATTGACCCCTAAGACTATCAAGTATCATAGTTCTATAGGGATTAGATTGATTGGATGAAGAAGCACCAACAGAGGAAGATTCACCATTTGTCTTAACGACAGGATTACTCGACATCCCGACTTCACGTGACTCCCCATGACAAGTCCATAGAAAATATCTTGGTGCAAATCCTTTGCTATATAGATGCAGAGTGACAGTCTCCCGATCCAAAAATCGTCTATTCAAACAAATGCGGCACAGACATCGGATTTGATCACTGATGCTAACGAAATTCCGATTCGAATAGGCGAAATTTAGGAAGTACGTTACGCCTAATCGAAACTCATTCGTTAAAGCTCCACGATCAAGACGTCGGTACATCCAACTTCGATCAGCCGAGATTGTCCTATTTCATTCGGAATTTATGTTATTTATATTGCACTAAGTACTTATTTTAACCGCTAACTTCATTCTAAATTTCGGCAGCATCTCCCTACAGTTCTCCGAATACGCATATCATCTGGGCGCGTATCGGAGAACAAGAGAGATGTTGCCGAAATTTAGAATAATTAGTTAACAGTTAAAATAAAAACGTAAGTGCAGTACAAATAACTATATTCCCAAATTGTCCAATCAGGGACAATTCAAGAATTGTACGTTGTATAAAAGATCATCTACTTCTTTTACACGAACATACAATCTCCGAACGGATCTAAGGCTTTGCTAAATCATATCCGACTCGTCGATGCGTACGTGAAACATATCAACTCGTCGGATGGATGATTATTTTCTAAATGTTTCGAGACAGTTCGAGTCCATATTGGATAATTCCGACACGACTCCAAATTAGACGATTCCGGCAAGAGTCCGAAGTGGACGATTCCGGCGCGCGTCCAAAGTGGACGATTCCGGCGCGCGTCCGAAGTGGACAATTTCGGCGCGCATCCGAAGTGGACGATTCCGGCACAATGCCGAAGTGGACAATTCCGAAATTAATCTAAACCCTAAAAATTAATCTAACAAAGTAAACAATTAATCTAAATAATTAATTAAATAATTAATTAACATATAAATAAAAAAATAATAAATAATAAATCTACTCTTTCCGACGCCGGAGTCCGGTGGACTCCGGCGCCGGCGTACAGTGTCCGGACACAATCTGCGACCTATATAAACTTATCAGCAATGGCTCACTCGCCCGTTAGAAAGCCGTTACTAATAAGTTATCATCAGCAACGGCTCACTTGTCCGTTAGAAAGCCGTTGCTGATAATTAAAATCATCAGCAACGGCTCGCGTGTCCGTTAGAAAGCCGTTGCAGATACAACATATCTGCAACGGCTTGAGCGACCGTAAGAATGTCGTTGCAAATAGCAATGACTTGAGCGGCCGTTGCTGATAGCCGTTGTTGAAGATTTCTAGTAGTGCTTGTAAGTAGCGCAATATCCATTTAACCGCCTCCCAATGTGCTATTCCTGGATTTTCCATGTATCGACGCACAACACTAACTGCATGTGCTATGTCTAGGCAGGTACAAATCATGGCGTACATGAGACTGCCAACTGCGCTTGCATAAGGTACATGTGACATACCAATTCTTTCTTTTTCATCTTTTGAGCATAGCAACTCTGATAATTTGAAGTGAGCAGCAAGAGGTGTTTTTACGGTTATTGGTTCTTGCATGCCAAAGCGCTCAACCACCTGCTTTACATAAGAGTCCTGTGTTAGGTATAGCTTTCTTGCTTTACGACCGCGCTTTATCTCCATACTAAGGATTTTTCTTGCAGCTCCAATGTTTGTTGGTCTAAGGTTTTCTACCTTGGTCTCAATCTCGGTTTTTATGATAACAAACATGAAACTAATGATTTCATGGAGAGTTATTTTCAGGTTCCATATCGGTTAGCACACGACATCTCCGATCAAAAAAACCGAATCGTGCTCGAAATGGGCAGAAGCCATTCGGTCGCTCGGCGGTCGCTCGGTCGACGATCGACCAGACCTGCGATCGGACGGCGGAAATGGCTAGTTTCCTAGCCGTTGAGTTGGCTGTTTCATGCCAACTCTCCATGGCTTATAAATAGGAGCCTTAGCAAGCCTTCGACCCTTTATCCAAGCTTCCATTGAGCCATATTTGATCATCTCTAAAGGATTTCTTGAGCCATCTCTTTGCAATCCCTAATTTCCATGATAAAACCTTGATCTAGCCTTTAAACATTCAAGATTCATCTTCTCAAGGCATCAAGAGGAATAAAGAGTTTCATTTGAAGCTAAGTATAGTTTGATTTGTTTATTGCTCCAATTGCTATTGTATTTTCTTGGTTATTTTCATTGTATATCATTTGTGTGAACCTAGGTTGCTAGGTTTGATTGAGTTGGTGGTTGCCTTGGTGTTAATGCTTAAACCCACAATTGTAAACTTAGTTTACTAGGATTAGTTGAGTTGTCCCTTAGGTTAAGGTGGGAGAGTACTCTCGGTAGGAAGACGGGATACTTCCGGGTGTGGAAGTGTCTTCGGTTTGAGAGCGGAGACTTTCCGGTGTAAAGTCCTCTTTGTAAGGGAAACAATTAATCTAGTAAAGTTTACTTTGGAAATCCTAAGCGGGATGCTTAGGAGTGGAGTGGGCATTGGGGTCGAACCACTATAAATAATTGAGTTAGCATTGATACTTTGTGTGTTGAATTGCTTCATATTTATTGCTTCTGCTTGCTATTAATATCGTGCTTAGCCTAACTAATAAAAAATGATTAAAATCGAAATTAGGCGATAAGATTAGTTAATACACTATTCATCCCCCTCTGTGTGGCTATTTCACCAACAATTGGTATCAGAGCGGATCGTAGATTGAGATTTCACCATCTCCTCTACATCGTCTCTCGATCCAAAAAATGACACTAGAGAGTTTAGCGTCTTCACCTCCTAGGTTCGATGCCTCGAACTTTGGTCTTTGGAAATATATGATGTACACATATTTAAAGACTAAGGGTTTTAGTATCCTTAACATGTTAAGATTAGAATTCATTGAACCTAAGGTTGACATGCATGCTTAAGGCTGACATGCATGCTTGGAGTGAATTAGATAAGAAAATGTTTAAGTATAATGGAGATGTCATGAATTGTATTCTTTGCACATTACCAAATGGCATCATAGATAAAGTCACGCATTGCTCTTCGGCTTATGATTTATGGGTCACCTTAAATGTTTTATATGATTATGCCAAAATCGAAGAGATTGACACTTTTGATGAAGGTGCTGATGACAATGGTCACTCACCTACTACTAATCTCGGTTTTGATGCCCATAGTGCTTCTAGTCAAAGAAGCAACTCTAAAAGCCGGAAGAGAAAGGTAATTTGCCACTTGTGCAAAGAAAAATGGCATGTGAAGAAAAATTGCCCTACCATGGTGAACAAAGCAAGAAAAAGGTCAAGTGCTTCCACCTCCACATCTTACTCAAGTGAAGCATCCTCTTTTCATGACCATGAAGCCAGTTCAAAAGTTCGCCTCATGGATGCTAATGATGAGGCACACTCTTCTCCTTCTAGTCGCTTTTTTGAGGATAAGAGATTTATATTAATCAAGAGATTTGAGAAATACAAGTACAAGTAGCTAGAGAAGAGAGAACATAAAAAACAAGCGGAAAAGTAAAGTTACAACGACGAGAGACGAAAGAAAGAAGCTCTATCTAGAGCGATCTCAAATGGTTGGCGAGAACAGTTTTCGTAGCATCGACTATTACGCTCGAGCCATATCTTCCAACGCCATATCATAATGGCCTTGAATCTAGAGATTTTATTTGAGCGCGAGTCTTGGCAAGAGTTGGACCACGAAGCATAGGATAAGGGGAATAACTCTTCAGAGATGAGGGAGAGGAAGTATCTACACCCGGAAGAAGTGAAGGGACAAAGAAGGAAAATATGATTATGTGACTCCGGTGCTGAGAGACATATGACGCATCTAGGATCGACCTGTATACCATGACCAATGAGACGATCCCGAGTATGAAGCTTAGTCTTGAAGGTGAACCAGTTCATGACGGAAATGTTTCTCGGGTACGAGGATTGCCATATATATGGTGCTTTGTAGTCACTGATACCGCGATAGTTTAAGATCTTGTAGAGAGATTGTGTAGTGAATTCCCCCGATCGAAAAAGGAATGCTTGGATCTCCTAGAGAAGCTAGATGTTGTCGTTGATAAAAACATAGTTGGAGAATTGTATGTTCCACCCTGTTGGGAAGCCAGAAGGGTCGATTTCCTTGAGATCTTTAATGTAGGCGTTGGGGCTTGTGGCCAGGGCAAACATCTTAGGAAACTTCAGTCTCAATGGTGTATCATTGCTCCATGGATCGAGCCAGAATCGGACTCTAGCACCGTCCCCAACCGAGATTATAGTGGAAAACCGAAAGATATCTAGAAGAGAACATATATTCTTCCAGATTGGTGAAAGAGGAATGATGTCCAAATGACCAAAACCAAGAGAATCTGAGTATAACATAGAAGGCAGGGTAGTTGACGTTATGGTTTAATTTATGGATTTCGTATTTTGCCCCTGACATTGTGGATTATTGGCTCTGATACCACAACGGTTAGGAAAAAATGGGTCTTTCTGCAAGGATCCAAATATCCAAACGTCAAAAGCAAAAATACCAAAATGAATAAATCCAAAAAATACAAAAAACACCAAAATTTACGTGATTCGGCCCCGCGGGGTACCAAGCCTACTCCACGAGGAGAAGAGGGCACTGATTTTATTAGTGAGAGGTGAGAAAACACGGCTAGTACAAGAGAATCAGAATAAAATTGATAACTAAACTGTAAAAGAAAAATTTTCTAGACTCGAATTTTTTTCTGCACCCCGAAATTTGGATTTTTGCTTCTATCTGAAAATTGTGGATGCGACGTCCTTGATCTTCTTGTTTCTGCCTGAGACGGTGTGAAGAAGAAGAGAGCCATCAGAAAGAAATTTTGTTTGAGAAATAGAGTCATCGGGATGATGACATGATTTGAAATTATATATTAGATCTCTATTTATATTGCTACGGGAGCCGACATTGTGCCGGTTCGGTGGAGAGAATTTTTGCAAATAATTTGCTGAGCTGTTCAATTTGATTGGATGGCTGCAGCTGTTCATTTGAGCAATTAATTCAGTTGATTGACCGAGATCTTTGCAGGATGAGGCGGTGATGTGCGCTCGGCTGGGATGATGAACAATTTGGAATCAAACGGCTAAAAAAAAATCACGCCTGCTTGCGCTGCAAGAAACTCCTGCAACTTTATCTATTTGACCGGTCAAAGTGTATAAAGCAAGCCTTCAATTCATGTAACGCTGAAAAGGTAAAAGATATTAATTTAATTGTATGTGTATCATGGCTCCTGCAAATCTTCAAATGCGCATGCAAAATCGGATGTGCTTTATTGAGTCATGTGCAGCATCATCAAAATTTTATCAAGCTCTTCAAATCAACTGCATGCATCTTTGGCTCTATGTGCTTTGCACATGATGCTATTTGAGAAAAGTGGGCTTAGCCCACTTGGGTCAGGCCAAGCCCATAAAAAAAGCAAACCTATTTTATCTTTCTTTTTATTTGATCTAGCTTTGGATTTCTGAACCTATTTCAAATTCGGATCAACTTTAAATTGAATCAACTCTCATATTTAAGTTTCTGAAAAATGCTGAGGATGATATAACTATTTATCAAATTCAAAACTATATATATATCAAAATTGTAAAAATTAAAATCGGAATAAATTTTGACAATGTACCTTTAATATTCTCATATGTTGTTTTAACAAAATAAAGGTCAAACAACATACTTGATGCAAAATAATTTTTTAATTGTGTTTGCTTGGACTGCGCCGACATTCACCCCTTAGCATCTTCTATTTTTTTCTCCTGATCGATTTCTAATCAATCATAATCGAAATGAAACTCTAAAATCTTTTTTCAATATTTTTCTTTCCATTTTTCTTTTTTTCCCTTCTCTCTTCTATCTTCTTTCTTCTCTAAATTCTCGTCTTCATGTATTTCTAACACTGCATCTAAGATTTTATAGGCAGAAAAAAAGAAATTCCAATGGTTCTCAAGGCACTAGAGCAACAAGAAATAATATTAGATGAGTATTTCTCTCCATCTAGGTATGATGAAGAGAAAAAAAATAAGTTTAATTTTTTTTATAATATTAGTACGCTGTTTCATCAATATACAAGGAGGTTGATGATATTCAATCAAAACTGATATTAATTTTGATAATAGTTTGATATTTATCATTTCATGTATCATATAATTTGGAGTTTGAAAAATAGCCTCTATGTGTATCCAAGATAGGTAGACAAAGATGCTCGGTGGGTGTGATTTGCGGGACAGTTTCCGCGTCAACCAGTTGGGCCATTATCCATTACTTTGACTAATTAAGCTGTCTTATCAATAGCACGCTGTTCAACTTCCAAATGCATGAATTATGTTGGTTTATTTCAAAGCGGCTGTCTTCAAAGCTTTTAAATTGATCCAGCTTTTTTTTTTATAATTATAATTATCTAAATATATGTTGAGTTATGCAATTTTTTTATTTATGAATAATTTTAAAATATTATCAAATTATATTTTAAATTTTGATATTTATCTCGATTACATTCTCCAATCAACTCTCCGTCGGCAACACCGTTAAGACGATAACGTATCGTTCTGATGTGGATTAAAATAATATTTTTATTTTTTAAAAATAAAAAAAATTAATTTATATTAAATGATATAAGATAGTATTTTTTTATTTTATATTAAAGAATCACCTAGATATAGTGATTCTTTAATAAAAAATAAAAAATATTATTTTATATTATTTTATATAAATTGGAATAATTTTTTTTAAAATAAAAATATTATTTTAATCCATGTCAGAAAAATCACGTCATCATCTTAATTGAGCTATTGACGGAGAGTTAACGAGATGATGCAATTGAGACAAATATCAAAGTTCAAAATATAATTTGATAATATTTTATAATTGATCATAAATAAAAAATATATAATTCAGAATATATTTAGATAATTATTCTTATTTGAGTTGACTTGAATGGATCACTAATTTTGCAGCTTCACGTGATTTCATTAGATTAGTTAGAAGGGTTAATTAGACATTATATCATTATTATGATACTCCCTTTATGTATAATATATATTTAATATGTTTTAAGTTCCATCAAACTTGCTAACTACTCAAATTGACATGTACCAATATGCTCAAACTAGTCCACACATTAGTTAGGGATGAATGAGTTCGGGTACTCTGTATTTTTTATAATATCTAGATTATATTATGTATAAGATCAGTTTCTAAATTTTGGAATCAGACCCTACCTTATTGGAATCTCCGGTACCACAAGTTTTGGTTCCGATTCGGAATATCCTATTGGAAGTTCCAAGGCACAAATTTCAACAGGGTATCCCATTAAAATTTCTTCTGAAACCTATAAATGAATAAGCTCCAACAGAGTATCTTGTTGGAACCTGTAAATGTATAGGTTCCAACAGAAAACCCATTTTGGAACCTGTAAATGTACAGGTTCTGACAGGGTACCTTGTAGGAACTTGTACTTCAGAACCTGTAAATGAACATATTCAAACAGGGTACCATGTTGGAATCTATACCCTGAAACCAGTAAATGAACAAGATCTAGAGTACATATTTTGGGTATCGGTTTCGGTTTTGGATACCCGATGTGTTAGATCCGGACCTGAAATTGGATTTAATCGGTTTCTTAATTTTTATCCTAGATTATACCCAAATTTAATTCGGGTCTATCCGGAACCTATCTGATCGTGTAGGTTCCAACCGGTTTTGGATTTATCCGGTACCTATGCACACCCCTAATTAGAATATTCGGCATCCACAGAAGTAGTTGACTCATTTACATCAATGGATAGGAATAGAGAATTGATCGGAATGTCCTTATGCAAAAATTTGGATAAACCTATATGAGTAAGAATTTTTCCAAATAACAATTTGTTGGCCTTAACGTTGTACAAGCCAACAGGGGAGTGTGAGGAAGAAAATAAAGGAAGAACAGAGGAGATGTCTTCAAGCACACATTTTTCTTCATAGCAATATTACATACTTAGACGTTTCATCTACTAATTCATTTCTTCTCTTAATGATATTATTCATGGATTATATTTAAGATTCTTTATTTTCTTAATTTCCCGAAGATGTTTTTCCAGAGAGCATTGAAGAACAAGTTTAATTTCCAACATTTGCCCCCTTTTATACTTGTTCCTCCTCGAGCTTTAACGCCAAGCTGTCTCCTCAAGTGTTGAAAACTTTTTGCTTACAGAGCTCTCGTGAATATATCTACAACCTGATCGCTTGACTTCACATGTAGCAACTCAACTTCCCTTGCCTTGGCATATTCCCGTATGAAGTGAAAACGGGTGTCAATATGCTTTGAACGTTCATGATGGATATGATTCTTGGCCAGAGCAATAGCTGATTTGTTATCCACATAAATCTTGGTTGCATCTTCTTACTGTAACTTTAGTTCTTGGAGCAGTTTCCTCAACCAAATGGCATGACAAACACAAGAGACTGCAACTATATATTTCGCTTCACAAGTTGATAGATCAACAACTGCTTGCTTCTTTGAAGACCAAGTGAATACAACATCACCAAAATAAAACACAAATCCTGTAGTGCTCTTGTGATCGTCACAGCTTCCAGCCTAGTCACTTTCACTAAAGCCAATAAGTTCCATACTTCCTTTAGAATAATATAACAGTCCATAATCAATTGTGCCTTTGATGTTTCTAAGGATTCTTTTGGCCGCCGTCAAGTGGGAAGTCTTTGGAGTTTCCATATACCTGCTCACTAGACCAACTCCAAAC
This sequence comes from Canna indica, assembly GCA_034359265.1. NCBI lineage: Eukaryota > Viridiplantae > Streptophyta > Magnoliopsida > Zingiberales > Cannaceae > Canna > Canna indica. The sequence goes on along the minus strand of CP136896.1, from coordinate 53,012,054 downwards.
ACTACATCAGGTTAAGTGCAAGTTAAATACCTTAGACCACCCACAAGGCTTTTGTAATACGTCGGATTCACCAGCTTCCCTTCCCTTCCTTAGTTAATCTGATGCCGCACTCCACTGGTGTGTCCACCGGCTGACAATCTTCCATTGAGAACTTCTTTAGGATTTCTTTGGCATATCTTTCTTGTGAAGCAAAGATTCTTTCTTCGTCTTGTCGCACCTCGATGCCCAAGAAGTATTTCATCAATCCCAAATTTGTCATCTTGAATTCCTTCTCTATTGACTGCTTAAACTCTTGTATCATGGAGCTGTTGTTGCCTATGAAGACCAAATCATCCATATATAAACACCAACAACATATCTCCATTTGAATGAGTTTTTGCATACCAAGAATGCTCATATGGACACTTTGTGAAGCCTTATTGAACAAAATATGCATCAATTATAGAATTTCATGCTCTTGGGGCATGCTTGAGTCCATAGAGAGCTTTCTTCAATTTGTACACCATTTGTTCTTGTCATTTGACAATGAAGCCGGGTGGTTGTTCGACATACACTTCTTTTTCTAGATTTCCGTTCAAGAACGCTGACTTCATATCCATCTGGTATACTTTCCATCTTCTTTGGGCTACTAGAGAGATGAGAACCTCATAGATTCAAGCCGAGCTATTGGTGCAAATACTTCTTCACAATCAATCCCATATTTTTGCTTGTATCCTTTCACGACCAGCTTTGCTTTATGCCTCTCTACTTCTCCTTTTGCATTTGTTTTTGTCTTGAATACCCATTTGACACCTATAGCTCTGTGTCTTTGAGGAAGTGAAGTGAGCTCCCAAGTACTGTTCTTCTTTATAGCGTGAATCTCTTCCTCCATAGCCTTCCTTCGCTTTGTTTTCTTGAAAGCTTCTTCATATATTAGTGGATCAAGTCCTGCAAACAGACACATATTATTAAACTCACGTCATCATTAATGTCAATACCTTGGCTCAAGTTGTAAATCTCCTGAATGCTCATTGTCTTTCTCATAATAGAGCTACTGTACTCATATCACTGTCAGACTGATTTTTGACTTGATGGGGGTGACGATGCTTCTTCAATATGTCCAGGTGTGTCATTCTTCAGCACTAGCTCTTCATCAAGAGAGATTTGCTTCAGCTGGTTGTTGTCCTTCCAGTCCCACATCTGCTCTTCATCGAACTCAACATCCTTTGACATCACAATCTTGTGAGTTACATGATTGTATAGTTTGTACCCATTGGATTTTTTACCATAGCCCAAGAAAATGCACTTTTGGCTTTTATCTTCGAGCTTTGTCCGCTTCTCTTCCCGCACTTTGGCAAAAGCAATGCTCTTGAAGATTCTGAGGTGATCGACTTTTGGCTTATGCAAACTCCAAGCTTCCTCCAGTGTGGTATCTCCAATGCGCTTTGTTGGAAACCCATTTAATAAATAAACTGGACAATCCACAACCTCTCCCTAAAATTATTTTGGAACATTTTTTTTCTTTTAGCATACATCGAACCATATTAAGAATCGTCCTATTTTTTCTATCAGAAACACCATTTTGATGCGGTGTTTGAGGCATCATGAGCTGGTGTGTAATTCAATTTTCCCTACAGAAATTATCAAACTCCAATGATGTGTATTCGCCTCCTCGATCAGTCCGCAAATATTTTATTTGACAGCCACTCTGCTTTTCAACCAGATTTTTAAATTCTTTAAATCTGCTAAAAACTTCTCTCTTCTCCTTCAGCATATAGACCCATGTTTTTCCACTATAATCACCAATGGAGATGGGTTTGATGGGTCTGCACACATCTGAATGCACCAGCTCGAGACGTGTGAATGCTCTTCTTGACTTGTACTTGTTGAAAGGTTTCCTCTACTGCTTTTCCATGACACATACTTCACATAAATTGCTGGGGGCTCCGATCTTTGGTAGTCCCAACACCATACTCTTCTTCTCCAGCAGCTTCAACGCTTCAAAGTTTAGATGCCCATAATGAAGATGCCAAAGACTGGACTTGTCCAGAGTTGTTGCCTTTAAACAGTTCTGATTAACACTTAGCTTTAATGGAAACATCCCGTTCTTCGTCATTTTCACATGAGTGATAAGCTTGTCATTCTTATCACGAATGCTGAGAGCCAAGTCCTTCATTCTTACATCATAACCTTTTTTCAATAACCATCCAATGCTTAGGAGATTACTTCTAATATCAGGAATATAATAAACATCAGAGATGCAAAGTTTCTACCCATTCAGGAGTTCGAAGATTACATCACCTTTCCCTTCAATCGGCCTCTTTGAGAGATCGCCAGATGTGATGTTGCCCAGCTGCATTTCTTCAAGTTTGGCAAAGAAATCCTTCTTCCACACATGTGATTGGATGCTCCTGTGAGTCGTGATACCACGTAACCTGTTGAAGTGGTTTTGGTTCATTGTACGACAACTACAACACTAGCCCTTCATCACCTTCTTCTTTGTCGACAAGATTTTATTTTTCTCTTCCATTGTTGGTGTTGTACCAGCAATCATAAGTGTAATGGCCAAACTTCTTACAAATGAAACACTGTGTTTTATATTTGTTATAAATTACATTTCTACTGCGTCCACGACCTCGGCCTCGACCTCTTCCACGACCATACTCTCTTTGACCAAATTCATCTCCATCACCGTGCTTGTTGGCTTGCTCGAAGTTAGAAGATTGGCCGCCTCGGCTTCGACCTCCGCCTCTTTCTCTTCCTCATTGACAGCCTCCTCGATTTGGATGTTTCATGCTTCTTGAGAGAGAGTTTTGTCTGCAGCGCTTGCTCCAGATTTCTTTCATCTCCTTTCTTCTTTTGTATTCTTTGTTCGTACGCTTGCATGGATCCCATGAGTTCCTCCACTGTCATCTCCTCCAAGTCTTTAGATTCTTCAATCGCGACGACCACGAAGTCAAACTTCGAGTCTAAAGAACGCAAGATTTTCTCTACGACACGAACGTCTTCCACCTTCTCGTCGTTTCTTCTCATCTGATGGACAATAGAGATAACTCGAGAGAAATAATCAGAGATCGTCTCGAATTCCCCTGTTGTAGTGCTTCAAACTGAGCTCGCAAAGATTGCAAGCGAATCTTCTTTACTTTATCGATTCCATCGTATGATTTCTTCAATATCTCCCATGGTTCTTTCGATATTTTTGCTGGAGCAATCAACTCAAACGTGGGTAAATGGTGAATAACGCCTTCTTCTATCATTTCTTCAGTTCTTTAGGGTTCTCCTCATCCTTCTCGTTGGAGTCGGAGTCGGAGTCGAATTCTGTATAGCTGTTCTTCACAACGTCCCATACATTAAGAGAACCCAAGAGCGCCTTCATTTGGATACTCCACATTCCATAATTGTCTTTGATTAATCTGGGCACTTGTGATTGAAAGGAATTGGCCAACGCCAACGTTGCTCCAGCTCTGCTACCAGCTGTTTGCCTTAATGTTGTACATGCCAATGGGAAATAAAACAGGGGAGTGGGAGGAAGAAAATAAAGGGAGAATAGAGGAAATGTCTTCAAGCACACATTTTTCTTCATAGCAATATTAAATACTTATAGAAACAGAGTACTGATGTTTCATCTACTAATTCATTTCACCTCTTAATGATATCATTCATGGATTACATTTAAGATTCTTTATTTTCTTGATTTCCTGAATATATTTTCCAGAGAGTATATATTGAAGAACAAGTTTAATTTACAATACAATTATGACCCACAACTTTGCTTTATTGACAACCTAATAGGCAACCATATTACACTTAACATAAAGATGAACAAAAATAATATTCATAAACCAATGTTTAAAAATTGAAATATCAACTATATATAATATTCCCTACATGACAAGGAATTTCTAATTATTGATTGGTGATTTAATAAATACTTGAGTAATATCTGGTTTGCAAAATTATCTAATTATCTTTTCGAAACAAACATGAGTTTCAGCTCGGTTCCAACTAATTATGAAGCGATTCACTTCGGATCAAATTTAGAAATTGTTAAGAATTGACAATTTCTTTATTTAGAAATTTCCTAATCAAAATTCAAATATCATTTGATAATTATCCAAAGTAATCAGAGCAATTAAGGATCATTAATTTAATATAATTTGAAAATTACATTTAATTCCAAATTGAGAAGATTTGAAGACCTTGGCATTTGAATTTATTCTAGGCTGCATTAAATTGAGCATATTTTGAATATTCAATTTAGTACTCAAATGAAAATTCTACTAGTTTTTCTTTTGCAGCCACTAATTCCATAATTATTAGCACAATTATATAAATAAAAAAGATACATATATCAGCAGCGTCATCAATATTTGGCTCCATAAAAGTTTGTTAAATTTTCATATAAATAGACAACTCTAGGTGGTATTTTTTTAAAATAAAATAAAATATGAAACTAAAAGAGATCACTCCTCGTATTAAAGGGAATAGGATGTCGAGGATCATTAGCCGTGCATTCCTTATCTCTAACTAGGGCAGAATTATATTCCTCCACAACTTCTCCACATTTATTACTCACGAGAGAATCGAAACACCCATTGTTTTCACAATTTACAGAAAAATGTACTCTCCTCACCTCTCCATTTCATTCCTTTCCCACTAATCTTTTTTGCCAAGCCTGTATTGAATCCAACATTCTTTTAGCACATTCACGAGCTTCAGTATTTTGTTCTCTCTTGATGAACTGCCATTGTTCAATTCCAATTTCTATAACTATCTTTTTTATTCTGTCCACAAGCATTGAAATATTCCACCTGGGCGTGTTTGTTTGCCCAGTTTTCGATTTTCATTTTTGTGAAAATTAAAAACTGGGCCCGAAACGGTGTTTGTTGTGGAAAACGCGTATCGTTTTTGAATCTATTTCACGAAAATGGAGTTTTCCCGAAACACCATTTCAACTCAATTCGTGAAAACGACTTCGGGTAGTTTTCGCATTTTCGCGAAAACTGACGAAAAATCTTGGTGGCATACTTGTAATTATAATCTGAAACCCGCTCGTTTCGCCCATTTCGATCAAAAACCAAACAAAACCCTTCATTCACGCGTCGGCTCCATCATGCGACCTCCACTCGACCCAAACATCCCTTTCGGCTTCTGCTGGCGACACAGGCGACAAGTTGTCGCCATCAGACTTTTTCGATCTAGGGTTTGCGATTTTGGTCGCCGGCTTCGGTGAAAAAGATCTGGCTCATCACTCGTCGGCGATCTCGTTCATTAGGTATTTGTTTTTTTATTTTAGGCATTTTCCGAGTTAGGATTTTGATGTTTCTTGCGTTCTTCCTATGTTTTCTTTCTTCGATCTATGTTTCCTTTCTTCGATCTAGGGTTTTCGAGATTTGTGATGTTCGGGTTTTAAACTAGGGTTTTGACCTAGGATTTGTTCGAGCTGGTTTTGATGTTCTTCCGAGATGTGATGTTCGGGTTTTGATGCTAGGGTTTATTTGTATTTGCTTGTTATCCTGTGGTACTACCTTTGGTTTTGATCTAGGGTTTGTTCGACGTAGGGTTTGTATTTGCTTGTTCTTCCGAGTTCTTGAGTACGACAGAAGGAACTTATAATTGACTGTGAAAATGATTTCACGTTTTGACAGAAGGAACTTATACACATTTCTTGGTTATGCTATATTTTATATTAAAATTGACCGTGAAAATGATTGGTTGAATTGGAGTAAGGTTTCTGTGAAAAAGATTGCATTATTATTATTTTTTAGATTTGGTTAAACACATTTTTAGTTTGTTTTAATAAGAAGACTGGCTAGAGATAATTCAAATGTTAAAAGTGATTGATGTACATACTTTCGATAGCTTGTCAGCAATAATGATAGATGTAGAAAAGTCAGAATCACATATTAGTTCTTGTTCTTGTTCATGCTTCATGTTGCTTCATATAATAGTTTCAGTTCATGTGTATATATTCATGTTGCTTGTATTATAATGTTCAGTCTTGGCTCAGTCTGTTCAGTTTTCGTTCATGCTTCATGCTGGTTGTATTAGTCATGTTCATGCTTCATGTTGCTCAGTCTGTTTAGTCATGTTCATGCTTCATGCTGCTTCTTTTAGTCATGTTCATGCTTCATGCTGATTATTACTTCTGTTGAGTTTTGTTCATGCTTCATGCTGCTTCTTTTAGTCATGTTCATGCTTCATGCTGATTATTACTTCTGTTCAGTCTTGTTCATGCTTCATGCTGCTTCTTTTAGTCATGTTCATGCTTCATGCTTCATGCTGATTATTACTTCTATTCAGTCTTGTTCATGCTTCATGCTTCAAGCTGCTTGTATTATTAGTTTTGTTTTATTCATGCTTCATGCTGCTTCATATAATAGTATCACTCATGTTCATGCTGCTTCATATAATAATATCACTCATGTTCATGCTTGGTCGAGGGTAAAATGAGAATTAATTTTATTTGCATGTGTATATATTCATATTGCTTGTATTATAATTCATGTTATAATTCATGAATGTTTAATATATATTCATGTAAGCTGTTGATTGTTATTTTTCTATTAATTGTTGCTTGTATTATAATTCATGTTATTTTTTAATAGATATAATTATATATGGGTCTCCATCGTAATCCGAAGGAGAAGTCGGAAAACTGGTCCAAAAATGCTACAGAGGATTTTTTTTTATATTGCATAATAAAAAAATAGAATTAGGTACTTTGAATTTTGACAAGCATGTATGGGAAGAAATTAGCAATAGGCTTCTAGAAAAATATGGCACTAGATACGAGGTCGATCAGTGTAAGGGAAAGAAGAACCGCCTTCATCGTATGTTTAAAGACTTCCAAGAGTTGATTAATCACACCGGGGTCACCTGGAATCCCGACACAGGGAGGATTGAGGCTGACGAAACGGTGTGGAATAACACGGTAAGGATTTTCGTAATAGAGTAAGGTTGTATGTTGGGTAGCATTTTAATAGAGTTTATTTCGTGTGCAGAGAGGAGGAAAAAAAGAGTGTTTCAAATAGTTTAAGAATGGGCCACCTGCCAACTACACATTGTTGGAATTAATTTTCCAAAATCAATCTGCAACTGGTGGGGTGGCCCGATCATCTACACAGGCGCCTTTGAATTCATCTGAGGAGCGTCAGTTAGATGAAGAATTATTGGGGCATAATGAACGCGGTAAGGAGCCTCTTGTGGAATAGGAATGGGAAGATGAGGACACGGGGGATAACGACCATGAAATCCCTCGACGTCCTTCTATTTCTTCAAGCCGTAGCCGCAGTAAGAAACGAGGTAAATCATCAGCGAGAACATCTCTAGAACAAGAGAGGCAAAAGATGTATGAACTCATTAGTGAACACTTTGCAGCTCGTCGTGTTCGAAGTGAGGCAATATTAGTGTGTACTACACCCCCACCCGCAGATCCATATAGCCTAGTAAATTGCGTTGAGCGCATTAGTAATTTGCAGGGGCTATCTACAGAAACTCATGCAAAGACTTGCCATTTCATGCTTGCTAATGCGGAAACTCGGATACTTATTATGACGTTGCAAGATGACAAACTAAAGAACTTCTTGAAAACTTTGTAGTGAGTGAGTGGACTGTCATTTGTGTAATTTGAACTAAACACTTTGTGCACCCTTGTATGTGCACCTTTGCATACAGTCTTGTTACTTTATTTATTTCGGATACTTTTTCAATGTTGTTACTTTATTTGTTTCAGATACTTATTTCGGTTTAGAATAAAAGAATATTTGTTTGCTTATTCCTGTTTTAGATTTTTGCTTATTTATTAAGATGAATTGCATATTTGTGTGATGATTTCTTTCTCTATGTTGTCATAGAATGAATCATCCACCAAATACATCACATGAATCAGATAGTGATGAAGAGCAATATTGTGATGATGTTATATTAGTAATAATGTTGGATATAATGGAATCATTAGACAACCAACTAAATGCTCCTCCACGAAGAGCAGTACGCACTTCAATGTTTTGAGGTGCTGATTACGTCCAAGAGTTGATACATAGTCTAATTAGATGCTACGAAAATCTTCGTATGTATCCATCTCTCTTCCTAAGATTATGTGGTGAACTTAGGAGATTAGGCTTAGAGGATAAATATATTTATGTGGAAGAAGTTGTCGCTATGTTCATGTATACAATTTGTTACAATGAACGAGTTCGAGTAGTTGCAGAGCGATACCAACACTCAACTGAAACATGTCACAAATGGTTCAAGTATGTACTTAAAGCAGTTCTAAGGTTGGGAACCGAACTTATACAACCTCGTGAACCGCGAATAATTCAACCGAAGATTCATGGAAATCCACGGTGGTTTCCATATTTTAAGGTAATGTACAACACTTAGGCACATTATTTTAGCCTTAAGGGGTCTTACTAATCGAAGCATAGTTTTGTAGAATTGCATAGGGGCAAATGATGGGACTCATGTCTCTGCTTTCGTTCTCGCCAACAAATCATCTTTATATCGTGGTCGTAAGGGAACAACAACACAAAATGTGATGGTGGCCTGCGCCCATAACATGCAGTTCACATATGTGAAGGCGGGTTGGGAAGGAACCGCAAATGACTCACGGATTTTTGCACATACAATATACTCTCCTAACACGGATTTTCCGATGCCAAACGAAGGTAAATTCATGAACCATAATCACATTCTTGTATTGGTTTTATTACTAATGCATTTTATACATTGTATTGATAGATGAATATTATTTGGTCGATGCCGGATATCCTAATGTACCTGGATTTTTGGCACCTTATCGAGGTGAAAGATATCATCGGTCAGATTATCGTAGTTGAGGCCCAACGTCTAAAAGAGAATTGTTCAACCAACGGCATTCATCTTGTCGGAATGTTATGAACGATGCTTTGGACTCTTAAAAGCACGTTTTTCGATCCTAAAGATGATGCCGAACTACGGGGTTTCAAGACAAGGAAGTATTGTATTGGCTTGTTGTGCAATGCACAACTTTATTATTAAATATAAATTTTTTGATGAATTAGTAGAAATTTGGAACAATGAAGAATTTATTATTGATGATGATAATGAACCTACATCATCAATAGGTGAACCTTCTTCTAGCCAAAATGTAATGCATGATATTCGTGAGGGTATCGCTAATCAACTTTGGGCGCATCGCCGCTGATGTATTTTCATTTTTTATGTTAATAGACACAATGATGTTATTTTCATGATGCTTTGAATTTATTAGTTTTGTTAGTGCATAGTACCAATAATATACTAACATACTTGCGATATCATAACAGAATAATATGGCAGCTTCCTCAAGTCGCATAAGTGAAAATACAATATATTTGCGATACTAGAACAAAATATGTTATTGCGGTATAAAAGCTGTGGTACGAATAAGTGAAACTTCAAAGAATCCTGGCCGTTAATTTGTGGCTTGCTCTTCAAGCCCCAAAGGTTGTGGATTCTTTCAATGGATCACTCTCATTGCATTAACCATACGCGACGGGAAAGAAGAAGTGAACCAAAGCTTCCATAAACCATTTCATCAAATAGAGGCCAAAATTGATAAGCTCCTTGATATGAGATTCAAGGGGTTACTAGTACTTATTGTTATTACTATTGTATTTTGTGTAAGTAAGATGTTATTTTGGTGGTGTTTTTTGATATATTGCTGCTGGGTGTATATATGTTGTGATGATATCATATTTTGGATATATTGCTGCTGTGATGCCGTAATTATAGGTTGTTGTGCTGTTATTTTATATTTTTTAATTTATTTTCATCGGCGAGGAATTGGAGGCGATAACCAATTAATGGTTATGCGCACTTTCCTCCTAAAGTCGTAAAATAATATTGCTCATTATTATATTATTTATTTTTTGATCTAGGAATTTGATGTTATTGCGTGATTGTGCTGATTTTATCCTTGCGTGGTTGTGCTGATTTTATTCTTGTGTGGTTGTACTGATTTTATAATTGTGTGATTATTAAATAATGAGCAAACTTATTTTTGATGGACTATGAATTGGAGGCGGTCACCAACTAATGGTGATACGCATTTTTCTTCATAGTCCTACATTTATATAATTTTGATGCCAAATACGCATTTATATCAATCATTCATCTTCTTCTCCAACTCGGTGCTGCTGGAGGTTATGGAATCGGGCCGTCTGTTTTCGAGCGAGCTGAGGTTTATTTGTGCTACCAAAAATATTTGAATTCACTGGATTAGAATTCAATTGGATGTATTTAAATTCATTACATAAGTTTATTTTTAAGTTTTGTTGAATATTTGTATACTTTTATACACATAAAAAAATTCTAAAATTGATCAATGGGTCAGTATAAGCAATCTAAAGATTATGTTGAAGATTTGAAGTAATTGTGAGTTATATCGTGGAATTCAAAGTTTACATTGTCTTTCACTTATATCATAAGCGTTGACCTTAAATTTATTTGGTTACTTATTTTGTTCAAAAAATATCAGGATGTGTAAATAGTTTCTGAAATAACTCTGTAGTTAACAACATCAATCTACAAAACTCAGCAAGTCTTCAAAGCAACTTTGTAACGTATAAATAACACTTCAGGAGCAGCTGCTATCAAGTTGTACTAGTGAAATAAGTAGTAACAACGTTGAATTTTTCGTTTAATATATTCTTCTCAACCTACATAAATAGAAGATAAATAGGAAAATTAGGTGTACTAGTCCAAAAGGAATAAACAGTAAAGAGCTTAAAGATATGGTTAACAAGATCTCATTGTTCATGTTAGAACAATAGAACATATTTTTATATTTTTATATTTATATTAATTAATAAAATAATATTTATTTACTAAATAATAATATTTTTATATTTATATATATATATATATATATATATATATATTTTAGTATAGTAATATTTTTTAAATTAAAAAATAAAAATAACATATTTTTATATTTTATATTTATATTAATTAATAAAAAAATATTTATTTACTAATTAACATAATTAATATTACTAAACATATTTTTAAATTTTGAGTTAAAAAATTCTAAGTAAAATATGAAAACAGATACTATGTTTGATAAACAAATGCAGTTTCAGTTTTCGTCTTGAAAACATTCATTGAAAATAACACACAACAAACGAGTTTTCGTTGTTTTCGTTTCGCGAAACATGAAAACAAGATATGTCAAACAAACACGTTTTCGCTAAACACAAAAATCGAAACCAAAAACTTGAAACTCGAAAACTCATTTCAATTTTCACGAAACGAAAATTGCTTCTAAATTTTCGTAAACAAACACGCCCTTAGGTGTTGTTTGGTTAGCGAAAATTATTTTTTGGATTAATTTCGGTGAAAATGAAAACTTGGTTCCGAAAACCAAGTTTCAATTTCTAATTTTCAGTTTTCTGAAAATACATTTGGTTGATGAAAACAATATCAATTTTAGTTGGTTGAAACCAATGAATACTTATTTGATTATAGAAAATAATATTAATTTTCATTGAACATTTTTAGTAGTAATCTAATTTTTGATTAAATAGTACATAAAGTAATTAATATGATTTAGAAGAAATTCGCATATTGATAGAAGTAAGAGGAATAACTATTCAACACTCTAATTTGGACTACAAATAACTAAGATAAATTTGTTAAAAATTAAAATATAAAATTTTATATCCATTTTAAAAGAAGTAAAAATTTAACCAATTCAAATAAAAAAGAATAACTCTAGTGATTAATGTTATTAGCTTCTCGACATAATTATCATTTTTTTATAATTAAACTAGTATACAAATGAAAAATAGAGCTTTATAAGTTTATAAAATATTAATTATGTATTTATAGTTAATTTACAAAATTACTATTTGCTAATATGTTGTGAAATATTTCTAAGATTTAATTAAGTTATTCAAAATTTAAGATTTTTTTGTTCAATTAGATATAAAATTAATTAATAAATATTATTAGTTTTTTTTAAAAAGTAAGTTCAATGGTCTAAACTTAGTTTTGACTAAATTATAAATAGATCGACTTTAAGAAAGTCTAATTCTTTTAAAAATTAGGTTTGGCTCAATTAGATATAAATTGGTTTAATTAATTTGTCAATTTGAGTTGAAAATGATGATTCTTATTTTAATTTTCATAAATTAGATAGAGTTTAATTTATTTGTAAATTAATTGATTTTATAAAAGGTATTTATAATTACAAGTTTTCAGCTGTATTTTGATATTGAAACTGACAGTCTCAAACCACATAAAACAACCTTATGACATTTTCATTTTTATTAAGAAAACTAGATTCATAGAAACCTGTTTTCATTCTGGTTTTAATTCAATTTCATGAAAACACAGAACCAAACACATTTCTGTAATACCAGAGAAAAAAATTAATTAACTTTATTTTGGTTTTCGCTAGAAAGCCGAGATGCGCGTCGGAGCGGGCCAATAGGATGATGTCCCTTGTGCGCAGGATATTTATTGTTAATAGGATGATGTTGGACTTTGGGTCCAGAGTTAGATTAGAGTCGGGTCCGCGAACCACTCGAAACACGGTTTGGTCAAGTCAAAATGCCACTTTAAGTCAATATGACTTAGTGAGGGGTACATCTATAATTTTGAATGAAAAAAAAAGATGGAAAGGGGCAACCGTACGGCTCCAAGAAGGAGCCCCCCTTAGGCGGAGAAAGGAGGAGAGCCGCACCTTTGGCCGGATCTTCGCTGTCGTCGATTGCCGTCGTCGCGAGGCTTCGTCACCATCTTCTTCTTCTCCGGTGAGTGGAATCTAATTGAGCCCTATAGATTTTTTTCACACCCTTTTGATGATCAGTTGGGGTATATGTTTTGATGATGCCGAATACAAAATTTCTTCTTCCGATGATGTATACCTTCTCTCTTCCGGGTGTGAGGATTGGAGATATGAATCCATGGTTGTTTAGGGTGAAGGACAACTAGGCATCGGCCGGCCCTTGGGGTGGAAGGGGGCGGCTGGAGTTGGGCTGAATTTGTGGTACAAGGTAAGCACAAAATTCGGATTTTATTGTCGGATTCATCAGGGGTAGCAGAGCTTATGGTAGTAGGCGATTCCCTTGTTGGTTCGGTTATGGCTAAGACTGTTGGGTGAAATGGCCTACACTAGATGGGGGTTGAATAGTGTGTTAACTAATCTTTTCGTCTAATTTTAGTTTTAATCATTTCTTGATTAGTTAGGCTAAACACGATATTAATAGCAAGCGGAAGCAATAAATATGAAGCAATAAAAACAAATAAAATATCAATGCTAACACAAGTATTTATAGAGGTTCGGCCCCAATGCCTACTCCACTACCTTAGCACACCGCTTAGGATTTCAAACTAGTTTAACTAGATTAATTAATTTCCTTAAAATGAATGAGGGCTAGATTAATTAATTTCCTTAAAATAAATCAAACAATAAATTACTTAGCTCCACAACAAGATTTCTAGCTTCCTCTTGATGCCTTTGATGATGAAGCAATGAAATAAAGACTTAATCAAGGAGATGAAAGGTTCAAGCTAGGGTTTTCACAAGATTAACTCAATGAGGGCTTAGAATTGATCAAAGGAAGGTTCAAGGAAGTTAGGAGTGATCAAAAAGTATCAAAGGAAGGCTTAGGCATGGGTATATATAGAGCTAAGAGGAATGCTCGGGTGAAGCAGTGCTCAACGTCATGAAATCTAGCCGTTTTCTGCCATTCGGTCGATTACCGGTCGACCAACCGATTGACCACTGGCTTTCCGCACTTCTGCCGCTCTATTCGGTCGACCGAATGGTCGACCAACTTAATCGCGATCCAGTTCCTCTGCTATCCGGTCAATCGCTCGGTCGACCGAATTGGCTACTGTCAATTTTTTGCCACATTCGATCAACCGATCGGTCGACCAAATTGGCTATTGCCAATTTTTGGCACTATTTGGTCGATTGAACCTAGGCTGAACTTGATTTTTTCAGCCTTCTTCTTGCGCGCTTCATTTCCGGGTTCCGGCCTTCAACATGCGACAACTTGGAGAGCTTTCCATGTGTTCTATAGACTCGACCAAGATGTCTTTGGTGCACATGTCGAACTTCAAGAGATTTACACGACGAACCCGAACGCGATGATCAATGTCCTTCCGATATTTCAATTTCTTCAATATTTTTGAACGAGGACATCACGAGCTAATCGATATGGAACCTGAAAGATTTCTCAATGAAATATTAGTTCCATGTTTGTTATCATCAAAATCGAGATTAATACCAAGGTAGAAAACCTTAGGCCAATAATCTCCCCCTTTTTGATGATGACAATCATCCTTAAGAAAATATCTACAATTAAGCATAGAGGATATCACACATGAGATTTCTCCCCCTATCAATATATATATCTATATAATAGAACTCCCCCTATCTATATGCATGGTTTTCCTATATTTTCTTCCCTTTTACCTATATTTTTCTCCTGCTTTTGATATCACTAAAAAAGGGTAAGAAAAATCAATCAAAATTCAAAGTTGAAACTCTAAAAGATTTTTCAAAACCACGAAAGTCTCAACTCAAGGGATAAAAGCCAAACATCGAATAAGAGACTAAGTCATACATGATATCGTGGAATGATAGATAGAATCCAAAACTAAGAATCATGTATGTACTCAAGTATGGATATTTTTCATGACATTTTTAGATTTTATTTAAACTTTCAAAATACCAAGATATGGTCATTTAAAGTATGTATATCAAGTTTGAGGTGAAACTAATGTCATTTGAAACTTTAACTGGACAAACTAGATTCTTCAAGGAATCTACAGATTCAAGAATAAGTCAAAAATCAGTTTCATATAAATTCATAAAATTCTTGAAAGTCTAGGGGCATATTCGTAAATTTTAGGTATTTTATTTTCCAAAAATTATCAATTTTGCTTCAAACTTTCCAGACATCGCTGAATGATCATTTAAGATGTGTGTGTCAAGTTTGAGCTCAAAATGAATTGTCTAAGTTTATTTTTTCATCCTATATTGATTTCAATAAAAAATGGATATTTTTAGCTATCATTCAAGTTATCAAAATCATTCATAGAAATGATTTTACTCAAGCAATGGTATGAGTGATATTAAAAATAGAATCAAAATGATATACATGAGTTTTCATTTGAAGTTTCTGAAGAAAAATCAAAGTATCGGAAAAATGAGTATTTCAAGTAAGTGATACTTTGTGTTTCCAAAATCCAACTTCAAAATTCCATTATAAATCAGATTCTTGATGAAATTTGTTGAAATTTTTACACAACAAACTAGATTTTTCAGTGAAAGTGCAGTTTCAAGAATCATCTAAAAATGATTTTTCTATATTTTTCTAGAAATGATTGAAAATGCTCAATTTTTAATGACATTTCCGTCATTTTCAGTTATTTTTATAAAGTGTTCAATTTTCATTCCAACTTTTATGACATCATATAATGATCATGTAAAGAGTATATGTCAAGTTTGAAATAAAAATTATGTCCTTAAGTCAAGATATCAACTTAGCATGATTTCATTCAAGACTAAACTAGTTATCATGGAACTTATTAAGTGTCAATCTTATCATTTATTCATGATTTTTCAAACTTAAACTTAAATATAAACATGTTCCTCAAATATGAATTGAAAATGAGACCTCTAAGTCAATTTGTTGACTTGGGTCAACTTGGTTCAAAAGAGACTATTATAAAATGACTTCTATGTCATTTTATTCATCTACATATGAATTTCTCATTCTAAGAGCATGGAAACATCTCATACATATTCCTAAATATGTTTATGATGTTTTGGACTTAAAATGAAGTGTCCAAGTCGATTTGTTGACTTTGGTCAAACTTTTACAAATTTAAGTCCTCTAAAGTGAACTAGTTATCATTTTGCTCAATCTCTCATGAATTTTCAATTTTAAGCACATGACAACTAATCATTAACACACCTAAACATGTTCATTCAATTTTCAATTTAAAATGAAGTCTCTAAAGAAAAATTTCAACCTAGTCCGATTTCATAAATATCATGAAATGAACTAAGTTATCAAGATTTTTCCTACTCATGAAAATTTAAATATTTATCATGCATAATCAATCATGAGCATAGAGAAATTATTTAAGCATAAGTATTAAAATATTATACTAAGATTTTTGTAAAATGAAACTCATACCTCATTCCTGAAAATTTTCCCAAACTTTTCATTTCATTTTCAATTTTCTTCACAATATCCTTCCATCTTCAATAACTTGCAAGTATACTTCATTAATAGTAATCAAACCATATCTACTAGCAAGTTATTGTACTAAATAGCAAAGATGATAATCAAGTATCATTTTAAAAGATCTACTTTGCTAAGTAGTAGAAATTCATTTACAAATAAGTCAAAGTGATATCAGAATGAATCAAATAGATCTCAAAATGTGAAATTTTGAAAAATAATATCTCCAACCCTTCCTATTGGTTGAAAATCGAAAGACCACAATGAGCCTACGATTTAGAACCGCAAGGTCGCTTAGGCCCATTACAGACCACATAGATCTCCGAAGAGACCGGAAATCAAAAGTCAAAAACATTTTTGAAACTTATCAAGAGCGAAAAATCTACTAATATTAAACATATATCAAAATCCAACTATAATTTAAGCAAGAGAGTATAGGAGATGATACCAAAGTACTTTTGATGCCAACCTTACTAAGGCATCAAATGACTTGAAGTTGCAACTTTGAAATGGTATAATCTTTGAATCCTCAAGCAACTTCAATCAACCAACTTCATCTGACTCTTGTGTGGTAACTTCCCCTACAATAGAGCAAGAAACCCTTGGTACCCAAATGGCTTTGGGTCCTTGGGGGTTAGTTGGCCTAGGTATCCAAAGTGTCTTAGCAACACTTGAATTCTTCTTAAATGCACAATCATAGATTGCATGGCCATATGTACCACAACAAAAACAATGTTCATGAAATTTTTTATTTTCCCTATGGACATGTGATTTATCACTAGAATGCTTGACATGTGAGCTATGATGAAGATGAGCATTCTTAAACGAAATATTTTTCTTTTGAACATGAGGTTTAATGTTAGAATACTTGACATGAGAAAAATAATGTGCATAAGCATTCTTGAAAGAAACATTTGTATTTCTAGAATTCTTAGAGGATGAATTACTAGATAGATTATTAACTTTCTTACTTAGAAAAACAACCTCATTTTTCAAGTCGTTCATGGATTTATGAATAGCATGCAATTGAGTTTTCAACATGCTATTTTCATTCTTTAAGATGTCATTTTTTGTTTTCAAATCCTTAGTGTCAATACTTAAGGTATCATGGCATGGATTGGAGACACTAATTTTTAGCTTCTCATTTTCTAATTTTACATCATGTAATTGAGAGCTAAGACTTATGTTTTCTTTCTTCAACTTTTTATTTTCTTTATCTTTTCTAACAAGCAAAGCATACATGCTTTTATATTCATCTATTAATTCATCATAAAGCAAATCATGAGAACTAGATGAATTAATACTACCATTTTTGTTATCATGACTAGAAGAAGAAGAGTGTACCTCATCATTAGCATCCATGAGGTAAACTTTTGAAGTGACTTCATAGTCATGGCAAGATGATGTTTCATTTGAATAAGATGATGATGTGGAAGCGTTTGACCTCTTCTTTGCCTTGTTCTTCATAGAAGGGTAATTTTTCTTCACATGCCCTTTTTCTTTGCACACATGACAAATCATATTTCTTTTTCGATTTTTAGTGCTCCTATGACTAGAGACACTTTGAGCTTCAAAAACCATGTTAGTATTGGAAGGATGACCATTGTCATCACTACCTTCATTAAAAGTTTCTAAGTCCTCGGTTTTAGCATAATCATATAAGACATTTAAGCAAGCCCAAATATCGAATGCGGAAGTACAATGCATGATCTTTTCAAATATATTATTTTCCAAAGAACAATATATACAATTTGTTGCCTTAGCATTTAATTCAAACATATTAATTTGTTCTTGGGTCCATGCATCCATATTTTCCTTAGGTTTAATATATTTTGTCTTTAATATGCCAAATACACCTAAACATTGAGTCTTTAGGAAAGTACACATTCTACTCTTCCAAATACCAAAGTTAGACTCATCGAACCTAGGAGGTGAAGATGCTAAACTCTCTTGTGTCATTTTCTGGATGGAGAGACGATGTAGAGGAGATGGTGAAATCTTAATCTACGACCCGCTCTGATACCAATTGTTGGGTGAAATGGCCTACACTAGAAGGAGGGTGAATAGTGTGTTAACTAATCTTTTCGTCTAATTTCGGTTTTAATCGTTTCTTGATTAGTTAGGCTAAGCACGATATTAATAGCAATCGGAAGCAATAAAAACAAACAAAATATCAATGCTAACACAAGTATTTATAGTGGTTCGGCTCCAATGCCTACTCCACTACCTAAGCACCCCGCTTAGGATTTCCAAACTAGTTTAACTAGATTAATTAGTTATTTTACAATGAGGACTTTGCACCGGAAAGTCTCCACTCTCAAACCGAAGGTACTTCCATACTCGGAAGTATCCCGCCTTCCTACCAAGAGCACTCTCCCACCTCAACCCTAAGGACAACTTAACTAATCCTAGCAAACTACGTTTACACAAGTGGCTTTACACCTTCTACACCAAGGATACCACTCAATCACAAGACCTAACACTAGGTCTTCTTACAAGCTCAAATACAAAAAAATAAACAACAAAATACAATAATAAATGGAGCAATAAATCAAACAATAAATTACTTAGCTCCACAACAAGATTTCTAGCTTCCTCTTGATGCCTTTGATGATGAAACAAATGAAATAAAGGCTTAATCAAGGAGATGAAAGGTTCAAGCTAGGATTTTCACAAGATTAACTCAATGAGGGCTTAGAATTGATCAAAGGATGACTAAAGGAAGTTAGGAGTGACCAAAAAGTATCAAAGGAAGGCTTAGGCATGGGTATATATAGAGCTAAGAGGAATGCTCGGGTGAAGCAGCGCTCAACGGCATGAAATCTAGTCATTTTCCGTCGTTCGGTCGATTGCCGATCGATCGTCGATTGACTGACCGATTGATCGCTGGCTTTCTGCGCTTCTGCCGCTCTATTCGGTCGACCGGATGGTCGATCGACTTAATCGCGATCCAATTCCTCTACTATTCGGTCGACCGAATTGGCTACTGCCAATTTTCTGCCACATTCGGTCGATCGAATTGGCTACTGCCAATTTTTGGCACTATTCGATCGACTGAACCTAGGCTAAACTTGATTTTTTCAGTCTTCTTCTTGTGCGCTTCGTTTCCGAGTACCGACCTTCAACGTGCGACAACTTGGAGAGCTTTCTATGTGTTCTTTAAACTCGACCAAGATGTCTTTGGTGCACACGTCGAACTTCAAGAGATTTCCACGACGAACCCGAACGCGACGATCACTGTCCTTCCGATTTTCTGATTTCTTCAATATTTTTGATCGAGGACATCACGAGCTAATCGATATGGAACCTGAAAGATTTCTCAATGAAACATTAGTTCCACGTTTGTTATCAGCAAAATTGAAATTAAGACCAAGGTAGAAAATCTTAGGCTAACAAAGACATGATTAGGGGGCAGCCCTAGGATGCTAGGGTAGGCGGCTATAGGGCCGTTAAAGGGGATTTAGGAAAATTTTGGGAATCGATGTTCTGTCGGGATTGTTAAGAAGGTTGAAGCGCTGATTTAAAGGGTATAAAACCCCCCATTGTACAGTTTCGGCTGCAACCTTAAGGGAAAGGATAGGGGCCGGTCTGTACACAAGTATTGAATGTCTGACTTTGGTTAGAGGGCACTAGTCGTGGAACTCGTTGTAATTCGTAGTGATGTGGGAGTTAGATGCGGATTTCAACCCAAACACCTTACTTTGTTTGATGAAATTACTTGGAATTTATCGAATTGATAGGGCAAAATCTCAACTTGGTTATCTTTCATTGTTGAAGTGGATGCTTGAATGATCAGTTATATATGCACTTGATTACTAGCATGATGGCTGCGATAATCATGCTGAAAATTTTCTAGTTTGTAGCTTTGTAAAGAGGTTGATATTTCTGATTCCTGTTATACAATATGATACTGAAATTTCTAGATTTGGTTGCATAATAGAGAAGTTAAGATTCCTTATTTGTATGCAAAATAGAATAACCGAAATATATATGTGCTATTGGTAGGTGTATGTTGAAATTTTCTCTACTAGTAGAGTAGTTGTACATGTGCTGAAATTGTATACTTCACCTACCTTTTGTTGCTGAAATTGTGTTATTATAAAGCCTAAGTTGTCAGGCGATAGTGGTGCAGAAATTGACTTTCTTTAAAAATGAATGATGCTGAAATTTCAGCTTGTGTAGAATTTTATGTTGCTAAAATTTTTAGATGTGTAGACCTTTTTTCCTCTCGTTGAAAACCTCGCTGCTTATACACATTTCGAGGTTGAGCCATACGCTGAATTAATGGACTAGTGGTGGGGTGTTGATGCTATGAAAATTTTAGATTTAAAGACTAGGTTGAATGACTACATTAGAAGGGGAGGAAAGTTAATAATATGTTAACTAAACTTTTAACCTAATTTCAATTTTATCGATTTCTTACAATCTTTAGGCTAAGCACAATTAATGATAAGCGGAAGCAAGATAAATAACAAGTGGTCAAACACATAAAAAAATTATCAATGCTAACGCAATGATTTATAGTGTGACCGCAATGCCTACTCCACTACCAAAGCACATCGCTTAGGATTTTCAAACTTAACATTACTATATTATATCGTTTCCCTTACAATGAAGACCTTTTACCCGAAGAGTCTCCGCTCTCACACCGAAGACACTTTCATACCCGGAAGTCTCTGCCTTTCTATCGAGAGTACTCTTCCACCTCAACCTTTGGATAACAATCACTAATCCTAGCAAAATACGATAACAAATGGAGCAATAAAAAAACAATAGTACTTAGCTCCAAAACGAATTTCCTAGTCCTTTTGATGCCTTTGGATGATGAAATGGTGAAGATTAAGGCTCAAGTCAAGATTCCAATGTCAAGGCTAGGGTTTGATCAAAAGTGGCTCAAGAAAGGGCTCAATATTTCATATAATATCCCAAGAATGTTCAATAGGTGCAAGAAAAGCTAGGCTCTCACATTTATAGGGTAGCATGAAGAGAGCTCGGGCAAACTCCACTCAACGGCTCAAAAAAGAGCTGTTGAGGTTCTGCCGATCGATCCTTCGGTTGAAGGTTCTATAGACCGACCATTCGACTGATGGTCGACTGAATAGATGCTGGACACTTCCAACAACTTTCAGTTGAAGTTCGATTGACCCTTAGGTCAATCAAATCATCAACCGAAACTGCACCCAGCAGGGCTCTTTATCCCACAAGTATTACTTAACATTTCTTAACTTTAAACATAGATGTTAAATAAGTATTACCTCCCATTTAGATTCAATAAAAATATCTTAAAAAATTAAAATTCTTAAGAATTAAAATCTAACTTTTGGAATCTACTACAAATTTGCGAAAATCAGAAATTATTGGGTCAAATATGGATATAGGTTAAATATTTCCAAAAATTTCTTTAAAATATGTCTTTAACTTGTTTCTACCTAAGGAACAATTACTGTGACTTTTGGTACCATGAAAAAGTCTAGATCATGTAGCCCTTCAAGGCCAAGCTTAGAAACTTTCTGGGCTATTGGTGTTTGACTTATGTTGTGTTGGCTATATTTGGCAAAAGGATTATCGGCCAGTTCTCAGTTGTATGTCAGTTGCAATTGCTGTGGAGTTTATACTGAAGATCTCAGTTTATACTTACAGGTTACATTATGTTGTCTAACTGTTACTTACTCTGTGGTTGCTTAAACAAAAATATTCAAGGTTATTCTCAGTTAAATAGACAGTCACATCTATGATGAGTTCTGCTTATGTTGAAGGAAGTTACAACTATGCGAGGACAATTTTAACTGCTCCTACAGTCTATGATTTTCTAGATGGGGATGCTGCGCAAATGATGACATTGGCTTTCAGTATTAATGATGATTCTCTTTTATATATCTTTGATATAAATAATACTGGATATTGTTATTGATCAATGTTTAAGTCAGGATTTATTCAGATTGGGCAGTTATCTTGAAGCCTTTATGACAAAAGTCAATTATGGAAGGAATGAAGTGGTCTTCATTAATGGGCTGACAATTTTTCTTAAAGCTTTTATGGTGGCGGTTTTTCTTGAAGCTTTAATGGCCGAAGTATTATGATGTATTATGGTTGTCTTTTGAGTTTGAAACTGCTGAAGTTAAGATCCTTTTGTTAAGTGAAATTTATGAAAGTTGGTTGACCTTCTCTATTTACGAGAAAGAGAAGTTATGGATATGCAAGTCTCCTATGTCAACATATGTTTAACTGCTCGTTGGGCAATTACAACTGCTCTTGCTGCAGTGAAGTTTATACTGCTGCAATGTTTATCCTATTGCGATATTGCTTGATTTCTGCTAAGATTATTGATAATATGTATATATAATATCCTAGTGATTATATATATATGGTGGAGTTAATCTTGATTAAATTATTTATGGTGACTTTTGAACTTGATCTTTTATGATGCTTAAATGGAGTTTTAGTCATCATGGAGCCACTAATTTATGGCCTTGGTCGTTCACTTTGGAGGAGTTATGGTCATCATGGAGCGTTATGGAGTTGTTCATTCATTGGTGGAGTGAATGATCATTTATGATGATTAATGGAGTTATGAAATTAGGAGTTTCTTTGAGTAGTAATGACTATGTCTTTTGGGGTTGCCTACTCTGGTTATAAAAGGTGTGAGAGAATGTTTGAGAACATTAATCATCTCTAATGGATCCTCTCCTATCCACTCCAATGTTGATCCTATGCTATTGATCTACTTATATGGATTCATTTCTATCAACTCCTATGTGCTTAAATTATGTTGCAACTCACTACAACAATCAACATTTCTTATCTTCAGGAGAAGATTGGTTTCGGGTGGAAAACTCACTACAATACAAGGCTGTGTGGAGGACGAAACTTTATGGCTGGGATGTCATAGAGAGGCAAATTGATATTTACTTGTAATAGCAAATATATTTTTATTATTTCGAATTCACTGTAGTACTGTAGTCGGATTTTAGATGTGAAATTCAAAGGACTTATTTTGTACTTATAGAGAGTGGATTGGGCATCTGTCTGGTGAGTGCTCTGCAGATTAGGTTGTTGGGTGGACCTTGACACTAGAAGGGAGGGGGGGTTTGAATAGTGTCAATCCCCTTTTACACTTTTTCTTTTACTTAATTTAATCTTTAAGTAATGCAATTGTTCTTTGATGATTGATATGATTACAATTCAATGACAACGATAAAAGCAAGTAAAGAGCAATGCAAACAAGAGTATTTTATAGTGGTTTGGCCAACCGCCTACTCCACTACCTTGGCTCATTACCAAGGATTTCTAAACACTACTTTATAGAATTTATGTTTCCCTTTGAATACACTTGAGGACACTCTTCTCCCTCACTTGGAGAACACCTCAATCCTATTCACCTAGGCAAAACACAATTCTACAAAGTCGAACCCTAAGTGTTTCCTAGCACACCTAGCAAGCTATCTCAAACTTGAAAGCAAGATACAATGAAGATCAAATACAAGGAAAGAGCTAAAGAATGAAAGACTGAACCAAGCTTCTTTCCATCGCCTTCTTGTCTTCAACTTGCAACTGGATGATGACTTAAGAAGTGCAACACGGTTGAAGCAGATCATCACCTAGTATTGATGTCGAGACTGGGAGCAGAGAGCGCGCGCAGGTGTAGATCTTTGAAGGCTTTAAAGAACTCTTTTAATGCTCAATAATGTTTGCAAGAAGTTCTAAAGAAGTTAGGTGAGGGGTATTTATAACCCCTCACTCGAACGGCCCATTCAACGGGTGAAAAATCGATCGTTGAAGCTGTTCGATCGTAGGGCCGGTCGATCGATTGGTCGACCGATGGATCGATCGCCAGTGCGACCGCTGGTAGCTGAGAGAGGTCGATCGACCACCCACAATTCTTTCGACATTCGGTTGACCCGTCGGTCGACCGAATGGCTGCAGCGAGTCGCGCAACTAGGCTATCTTAAGGTCAATCGACCGATTGGTCGACCGCTACCTTTCTGCTAATTTTTTGCCTCTTGTCGGTCGACCGACGCAGCCCAGCTTATTTGGCCTTCACCACATTTGGTCGATCGACTGGTCGATCGAATGGCTTCTGCCAATTTTTTGCGATCTCCGGTCGACCAATCGATCGACCGAATGGGCTGCTATGCTATACTATTGCCCTGTTCGGTCGACCGACCGATTGACCGAACCTGGGCTGAGGATGATTTCTTCCATGTCTTTTTACATGCCTTTTCTATGGGTTTGGTTACCAAGTTTCAACTTGGATAACCTTACAATTTTGGCTTGGGATAAACTACCCTAGAGACATATTACATTAATTCTACTTGTCTTAATCCCGAGCCTTCTTCAACGATTTCTTCTTCCGTTTCTTTGACGATCTTTTCCGTCATCCCGTTTGAATGGATTTGGCATGCGTATCGCAACCTCAACTTGAACTCAAAACTTCACACTTTGGATTAAATACATGTTTGTTATCATCAAAATAAAGATCAAAGCTTAAGAGAAACCCTTAAGCCAACATAGGTGATTGGTTTGGTCACTGAACCGCGTAAACAAACCTCTTGTGTTTGCATGCTTCTTTGTGATTTTTAATTTTGGTTCTTAGTTTGCTACTCACAAGAAGTTGCAACTTACCATCAAACTGCCATTAACAGGAGTTTCCTTAGAGACACATATAATGTCAATTGGTATCAAAGCGGTTGTCCTAACCTTTACTTGCACAGATCCTTGGAGTATCTCTTTTCTTTCAGGCTCAAGATGGAACGTATGCCTATGGAAAATTCTATCAATGTCCCTCCTTTACTTATCGAAACAAACTATGCATATTAGAAGACTATGATGACGACTTTCGTCAAATATTTGGATGATCATTGTTGGAACTCTATAGAAGTTGGCTATATTCCTCCAACAATAGATGAGACTGATCGTAAGCAAAAGAACCAATATACCGAAGCCGAAATTGTTGCAGCAATTTATGATAAGGCTCCAGAAAACTCAGATGTAGAAGTTGATCACTGCAAAGTTCAATGTGCTGATCGTCTTCCACCCGTTTCAACTGAAGAAGCAGTAGTTGAAACTCTTTGTCAAGTTCCTGAGGATGAATATACTCCAGTTCTTGTGTCTGAGACAGTCTCAGTTGAAACTGTCCCTGAAGCAAGTTGAAACTGCTATACCAAGCCTTGTAGCAGTTGAAACTACTGCTAGAGTTCCAGATGCAGTTGAAACTGCCACACTTGAACCTGAAATAGCTATAACTGAGTATATTTCTTCAGATCTACAAGTGACAAGTGTCTTCACAAAGATCTTTGATGGAGGAAGTTTTGAGTAGGATCGGAGCATTAAATCCTCTCATTCAAGGTTTGAAGTAGTAACCTCCTCAATCAATGCATGAAGTAGTAACCTCCTCAATCAAGGATCGAAGCTGTAACCCCCTTCATTCAAGGTTTGAAATTGTAACTGCACTCTTGTTTGCTCCTCCACTTCACTTCTATTCTGCATTTTTTTCTACAAATGGAGCTATCGAAGGCTGCATGTGGTAAACAGAAGATGGGTTTTTCTTCAGAAGAATTTATGCTAAAACAACAAAAGGCATGTCATCATCGAATCCTGAAGAAAGGGTTGAATCGCCTCAAAATCCAAAGCCTCTTGAAGAAGCTTCTCCTCCTCCATCTCAAGGTCACAAAATGAGGGACAAACGTGGAAGGCACCCTGCCAAGGAGCAGCCAAGGTAAGCCATCTGTCTCCCCTAATTCCCTATCTAGGGTTTCAGTTCCTAAGGGGGAGAAAATATCTATTGAGCGGGAGTGTTGTGATGATGTCTATCCCTTGTCTGTGGCTACTGATCATGTTGAACCAGTTATAACTGCCAAACTTGAACATATCATTCCAGTTTCAACTCCAGTGAACATTGGTCTTGCTCATGTGGTTAATGATCATGTTTTTGTCACTGTTCTTGACTCAACTCCAGTCAAGACGGGTCGAGTATTCCTCTACCTTCTACAGATTCAGTTCTTGAAGACCAGCATCAAGATCCTGCTATTGTTACAAAAATAAAGGAATTTGTACCAAGTCCTTATGCCAGTATCCTCCCAGTTACAACTGTATAAGAAGCAGTTGAAATTGCTACTCCAGTTCCTGAAGCAGTTTCTGTTCCTGTACCTCAGACTGTGAAACTGAGCCTCAGAAAATGAAACTCTCTTGGAGAGAGTGGCAAAGTTGAACAAACCTACTGTTGAAGCTCCAAAGGAGAAACAAAAAAATCAACAACATCTGAGAAAAAAAAAAGATTTTTGCCTACAAGAATAAGCCTCAAAAGTCAGCAAAGAAATAAGTTAAAACTGCCACAAAAAAACTACACTCAAGCGAACCTACAACTAATCCCTCAGCTAGAAAAGGAATTTATCTAGCTCTGTCATGATTGTTACTCCTTACTACAAATTACATATCTTGGAGTTTTACTACAATCTTATAGAGGATATATCTGATCCTGAAAGCAGTCTCTTTCAACGAGTATTTGTTAGAGCAAAGACAAAGGGTACTCTTTCAGTCCTGATATCATTAATGAGTTTCTTGGTTTTACTCATTCTACTTCTTCGACTGATCTTCCCGATGAATCCAATACTGATGTAGGTATCAAATGGTAAAAGTATAGATTGGGCAGATCGACATGATATCAAATCTTCTTCTTTGAATACCTTCTATGCAGTGTTGTTTCTAATTGCAAGGTATTTTTGGATCCCTACATCTCACATCACTTTTTTGAGCAGAAAAATGGTGACATTTTTGTTCAAGATAACCAATGGGATACATTTTGATCTAGGATGTTTGATTTTTGAACAAATTACAATTCTTAGAACTAGATTGAATTATAATTGGGATGTTTCTAATCTTTCCAAACTTAATTTATGGAATTCTAGAAAGACAAGGGTTTAAATGCTCATCTGAAGAGTTTCTTGAACCAGTTGGTTCATCCTTGAAGATTCATTACAAGTTTTTGAAGAGGGTGAATACTCATGTGAAGTCCCAGCCTGGTTCCAGTTCAAAACTCTCTAGTGCTTCAACTACTAGTGAACATTCTATTCTTGAGGAACTCTTTAATGCAAGGGAAACCATGTCTCTGTGTCAACAACAACTTATTTCTATTGACACTACTAGAATTGTTGTTGTCATCGATGGCTCGGGCTGTGGCTGAACCGTGGGTGACGACTATCACGGACGGTACGGACCGTGGAAAAATGTCGTCACTGATGTGTGCATCTCAAATAAGTTGTGACGGCCGAACTCTACCGTCACAACTAGTCATCAGCGACAGCCGCGTGCACTATCGTTGACTTAAACATATCAGTGACGGCACACAAACCGCTGTCGCTGATTTAAACACATCAGTCGCGGCTACAAGCCTTTGGTGATATCATTAGCAATTGTGATATTTGGTGCTTCCCAGGCCATCAGCCATTTACAATATGCTTTCAGCCACGGCCTTGTGACGAGCAGCCGTGGGTAAGCCGTGGCTGAAGTTATATCCTGTAATTGAAAAAAAATTAAAATTTTGAAAATTCCTGTATACAACGATATTTATACATTACAGTCTATTTACAATCACATATTATAATCACAAAACATCAAACACATATATTTTCAACCAACCATACGAGTTTTACTTAAATATCATCAATCCAAGCCTCAAACCGGAGGCAAACAACTATCAAAACTTCATATATACAACTATAAGTATATAAATAACTATAAGCCTCAAACCAGAGGCAAACATGTATCAAAATATGAAATGTAAAGTATAAACATCTATCAAGTATCTAAGCCTCAAACGAAGGCTAACAAGTGAAAAAATATAATCAAAATACACAAACATACATCTCATGGCTGCGGTGGAGGCGGTGGATTCGACATCACTGGGTCAGGAGCGTTGACTGGGTCGAGGAGGACGATGGATGCAACATCATCGGTAGAAGGCTCGAGTGAGGAGGGCATGCATGTTCTGCATTGTCTGTCTCAGCTCGTCATTCGTGCGTCTCTGCTCCTCCATCGCATGTCGCTGCTCCTCCATCGCCTACCTCTGCTCCTCTATCATCGCTCTCTGTTGTATTAGCTCGAACTCCAAGGCCTGTCAAATATTTCAATGAACTTTTCAACCTCTGGACAATTTAGTAAAATATACAAGTAGTCCAAATGGTACTCTTCATCATTTAAGAATCGAGACGGACGAGAACCCAAAGCGCGATCAGGGTAACAAAAGATATTTAAACAACCATCTGATGGTCGAGATCCCTCGACTGATGGTCGAGTTCTCCCGTCGTCGTTCCGTGGAAGATGATTAAGTCTTGTCTTGATGTTGGATTCAAAATAGAATGAGCAGAATGTTGAAATTTGTTGAATTATATATGCTTCTGATATGGAACCTTCAGCTGCAGTTGTGTTCTTTTCTTTTTTTCTTCAGACGATTCATGTATCTTTCAAATAAGTATATCCACTGGTATTGAACGAGGCCACCAACTTGTGCCTCTATGCCAAGTGTATCGGTAGATGCTCCATCGAGTCAAAAAATGCAGGAGAGAAAAATTGCTCTAGCTTGCATACGATTTCAACAATATTGCTTTCAAGTGCTGACATATCTTCGACTCGAAGGATATTTGCACAAATATTTCTGAAAACCATACTTAATTCTGTCAACAGACCCCAAATCTTATTATGTAGATGATCTCGAAACGCGACCAGAAGCAATCTCTTCATGAATACATGACAATCGTGGCTCTTCATCCCCGATATTTTACCTTCATCGACGTTCGCACATTGCCATAAATTTGAGGCATATCCATCGGGTAATCTGAGTTATTTGATCTATTGATATACATCTTTCATCTGTTGTTTATTTAACACATACGACACCTTTGGCTTATGAAGTCGTTTGTTGACCTCTTGCAACTCTAACTCAGGCCTTTTACAAATTATTTTCACATCATGTCGAGCCTTCACATTATCTTTAGTTTTGTCGGGAATATCCATCACAGTGTTAAAAATATTATCAAACACATTTTTTCAATGTGCATGACGTCTAAATTATGCCGAACCAGTAATGAACTCCAATACGACAATTCCCAAAAGATATTTTTTTTCACCCAGTTATGTGTTTGACCAAGGCCTGAAATCCTTACATTCTGACCAAAAGTAATCTCTAGAAGCAATTCAACACGTGCTAACATCTGTTCAACAGACAACAATGGTGGTGGCTCGTCTCTTTCAAATCTACCATTGGTAAATTTGTCACGATTCCTTCGATACTGATGGTTAGACGGTAGGAACCGGCGATGACAATCAAAGAAGGAAATTTTTTGACCGTTCTCAAAACTGAAGGCTTTTGAGTATTCTATGCAATACAGATAAGAGAGTCACCCATGCGTGCTCCAACCAGACAACATATCGTAGGTCGGGAAATCATTGATTGTCCACAATATAGCAGCTCGTAAAGTGAAGTTTTGCTTCCAGTGAAAACTCCCTCAATCCACAATGTTTTCAATTCATCAATTAGGGGTCGGAGAAACACGTTAATTTCTTTCCGAGGACCCATAGGACCAGGAATAATCACCGAAAGATAGATAAATTTATTTTTCTAACACATTGAGGGCGATAAATTATAAACTGTTAATAGCACTGGGCATACTGAATACAGAGTTGCCGAATTACCAAACGGATTAAAACCATCTGTGCATAATCCCAACATGATATTTTCTAGTATCCCTAGCAAATGAAAGATAACATCTATCCAAATATTTCCATGCTTCACTATCGGATGGATGAGTCATTATTGTATCATCACGACTTCTTGCATGCCAACTCATATAGGGGTAGTCTTTTCCGACATAAATAACCTTTGAAGCATCGGTGTCAGTGGAAAATACCGAAGCACCTTAAAGGGGATATTTTTTGTTGGACCAATTTCTTCTCCTTGTAACGAGGATGTTCACATACCGGGCATTCCTCCAACTATGCATTTTCTTTATAATATAAAATGCATTATTTCGGCACGCATGTATCTTTTCGTACCCAAGCCCCAATTTCCTCAGAGGCCCAGTTTTTGTCTTGCCCAATTTTTATTTTACCCAGTTTTTATCTTATAAAAAGTTGGCTCAAACTTGTTATCTGGAGGTAGTATACCATTGATAAAGCATGCAATCCGATCAAACCCAACCCCGCTGATATTATAATCGGACTTGATGTTCAGGAGTTGCGTCATTGCCGAAAATCTTGTATATTTAGGATAATTTTCATACAACGGTTAATCAGCAGCTTTCAACATCTTGTAAAATTCTGCAGCCAACTTATTCGGCAATTCAATCTATATCGTAGGTTGTTCTTCAGTGACTTCAACAGCCGTAGTATCTAGTAGTTGTACCGTCTCAGTCACTGACTCAACATTATCATTTAAATAGAATTGTCTGCCAAGACTATCTAGAATCATTGTTCTATAAGGATTAGGTTGATTGGAAGAATAAACAATCACAATAGAAGATTCACCATGAGTTTGGACAACATGATTGCTCGACGTCCCGACTTGACGTGACTCCTCGTGACTCGTCCGTTATAGCTCCACGATGAATTCGTCGGTACATCCAATTTCGATCGCCCGACATATTCTGTCAAAAAGTTGGCAATATCTTTAGGTAATGTCTTTAGGTGGGATGATCCTATTCTATTCGGAATTCATGTTATTTATTTTCAATTAGAATTTGTTTTAGTCATTAACTTCATTCTAAATTTCGGCAGCATCTCCCTACAGTTTTCCGAATACGTATATCATCAGAGAACAAGGGAGATACAAGCCAAAATTTCAAAATGAATAATGACTAAAAAAAATAAACTAAGTGCAATATAAATAACTATGTTCCCAAATTGTCCAAATAGGGACAATTCAAGGGTTGTACGTCGTATAAAATATCATTTACTTCATTTACACGAACATACAACCCCCGAACGGATCTAAGGTTTTGCAAAATTAAACTTGACTCGTCGATGCGTACATGAAACCTATCAACTCGTCATGATTATTTTCTAAATTTGTGAATGCCAGTGCGAGCCCACAGTAGACGATTTCGCGTGAGTCCAAAGTAGATGATTTTGTGCGAGTCCAAAGTGGACGATTCTGTGCGAGTCCAAAGTGGACAATTCCAGAGCGCGCGAGTCGAAAGTGGACGATTATAAAATCTAAAATTAATCTACAATTAACATATAAAAACTACAATTAATCTATAGTAATATACAATTAACATATAAAATCTACAAAAATTAAACCTAGTTAGATTAGGAGTTAAACGCTGTTGGGGTTGTTCATGCTATTGGGGCCAAGGGATTCAGCCCCAAATCTGGTGCTGGCGTCTACACGCCGGACACCGACATTGGTGGCGACCCTAAGGGTGGTCGGAGGAAATCGATCAAAAGGGGGCAAGCTAGGGCGCTGGGCGCCGGGGATGGAGTGTTGGCTTAAGGGTCTCTCTTAAGCCTCGATCTTTATTTTGATGATAACAAATAAGTATTTAATCTATATGTGAAGTTTTGAGTTCAGGTTGAGGTTGCGATAAGCATGTCAAGTTCGTTCAAACGAAACAAAAGAAGAGTCAAAGAAACAGAAGAAGAAAATGTCAAAGAAAGGCTCGGGCTTAGATCAAGTAGAAATCATGTAATATACCCTTTGGATGATCTTATCCCAAGCCAAATTATAAAGTTATCCAAGTTGAAACTTGGTAACTAAACCCATAAAAAGGTATGTAACAAAAATCAAGTAGAAGTCAGCCTCAGCCTGAGTTCGATCGATCGATCGGTCGAACGAACAAGGCAGATCTTTGGTAGCAGCCAATTCGATCGACCGGTCAGTCGACCGAATGTTGCAAAAAAATGGCAGTAGCCATTCGGTTGACCTGTCGGTCGACCGAAGTTGGTGAAGAAAATGCAAAAGGCTACGTCGATCGACCGACCGAAGCCAAAATTTGGCAGAAGGGTCGTCGATCGACCGATCGATCGATCGGATTGCAAATCACCAATCGTGCGACTAGCCTTCACTACATCGATCGAACGATCGATCGACCGGATCAAAAATCACAATGTCACAACCCCGGCTTCACTGCATCGGTCGATTGGATGGTCGACCAGATTCAGGATGGATGAAGTTGCGACTCCTTCAGTTGACCCATCAGTCAACCGAACAGTGTTAAAAACACACAAAAAGGGTAGCGGTCGATCGGTCGATCGACCGAACGATCCGTAACGGCTATTTTTCTACCCGTTGAGTTATCGTTCAGCTGAGGGGTTATAAATACCCCTTACCTACCTCCTTAAAAATCTTTTAGTGAATTTATTGAGCATTAAAGAAGTGATTAAAAGCCTTCAAAGTAATCGATCTGCTGCACCCTAATCTTCGGTCAAATTCTTCTTCAAGCGCCTGCTTTCTTCAACTCTGCTTCAACTCTAGCGTATCTTCTGGCAAGTTGAAGGCGTGAAGGCTTGGGAAAAGAGTTGTGGTTTCTATTTATATTTCTTAAGCTCTTTTACAATGTATTTGAAGTTTTATTTCAGACTTGTTTTCCATCTGCAATAGCTGCTAGGTGTGCTAGGGAAACACTTAGGGGAAACTTTGTAGAATTGTATTTTACCTAGGTGAATAGGTTTGAGGGATTCTCAGAGTGGTGAGAAGAGTGTCTGCATTGTATTCAAAGGGAAACACAAACTCTATAAAGTAGTGGTTAGAAATCCTTGGTGATGAGCCAAGATAGTAGAGTAGGCAGTTGGCCGAACCACTATAATTATTCTTGTCTGCATTGCTCTTTTGTTTGCCTTTCATTTTTATTAATATTTAATCACATTTATTGTTAAGAAACACTTGCACTTAAGTGAAGTTAAAATTGATTAAATCTAAAAAGGGGACAGACACTATTCGACCCCCCCTTCCAGTGTCGGATTTCCTATAACATGGAGGACTCACAGAGAAGAAGGGGTCGGCGGAGGGTCGGAACACGTATGACGATGGGCGGCAGTGGGCGACGGTAGCGGCGACACGAGGAGAGAAGAAGAGAACCAAAAGAGGAAGGGTCAGACACGAACACAAATAAAAGGCTTTTCACTGACAGCTTCCTAGCCGTCGATAAATCGTAGATCATTATTTACTATCTCACCGACGGCCCACGCGACCCTATCTAGGTTGTTGGTGATTTGTTTTTTATTTTTGCGACGAGTTCGCACCATCATTTTATCACTGACGGCCGCTCCTAGCCGCGGCTAATGACTAATCAATATCACCGACGGCCCATCTCGCCCACTCTAAGCCATGGCAGATGACTTTTTTTCATTTCACGCGCTATGCGCGCCATCGACTATGAGCGACGGTCTGAGGCGGCCGTATGAGAGCCGTGGCTGATAGGGTCACATCAGTCGCGGCGTGTGCGGCTATCGAAAAACTGTGGATGTTTCCGACTGCCTGGGCGGCCTTGGGTGAGCCCCGTCGGTGAAAGCCACTATTCTAGTAGTGTGAGAAGAAAGTTATTAAGCACTTCACTGCTACTTCAACAGGTGTTATTTCTCCCTCATGTGATAGTCTTTCAGATTCTTCAAGCTCTAATTGATCTTGGTACTCTTGCTACTTCTCCTTTGGCTTATTGTGCCAAAAAGGGGGAGAAATTGTAACATCTTGTTGCAACCTTATTTATCTTGCCTATTCTTTGGTTGCAATTGTATTCTAGTTTGACTATTGTGACTGTTTGTTTATCTGTGTGACTTTGCTGGTTGTAATATTTTGTCTATGGTTGTGGATGAGTGGATGACTGTTGTGTTTTGCCAAATAAGCCAAAGCGGAGATTATTAGTGTTTGGCTTATGTGTTGGCTATATTTGGCAAAAGTATTCCCAGATTATTCTCAGTTGAAAAGACAGTTACATCTGCTTTTGCTGAGCAATTTATGCTGAAGCTTTTGATACTATGTGTGATGTCTATTACAACCCATCTTCCTTGACAAGTTGCTTGAATGTTGTGACTGTGATATACTCTGGATATTCTCTTGACAACTTGTGTTTTTGCCAAATAAGCCAAAGGGGTAGATTGTTGGTGTTTGGCTTATGTTGTATTGACTATATTTGGCAAAAGGATTATCGGCTAGTTCTAAGTTGTTTGTCAGATTCATTTGCTATGGAGTTTATACTGAAGATCTCAATTTATACTTACAGGTTACATTATGTTGTCTAACTGTTACTTGCTCTGTGGTTGCTTAAACAAAAATATTCTCAATTAAATAGACAGTCACATCTTTGATGAGTTCTGGTTATGTTGAAGGCAATTACAACTTTGTGAGGACAGTTTTAACTGCTCCTACAGTCTATGATTTTTTGGATGGGGATGCTGCGCAAATGATGACCTTGGTTTCTAGTATTAATGAAGATTCTCTTTTATATATCTTTGATATAAATAATATTGGATGTTGTTAATGATCAATGTTTAATTCAGGATTTATTCAGATTGGACAGTTAACTTGAAGCCTTTATGGCCGAAATCAATTATGGAAGAAATGGAGTGGTCTTCATTAATAGGCTGACAGTTTTTCTTAAAGCTTTTATGGTGGTAGTTTTTCTTGAAGCTTTTATAGCCGAAGTATTGTGATGTGTTATGGCTGTGTTTTGAGTTTAAAATTGCTGAAGTTAAGATCTTTTTGTTAAGTGACATTTATGGAAGTTGGTTGGCCGTCTCTATTTATGAGGAAAGAGAAGTTATTGATCTGCAAGTCTCCTATGTCAACACAGTCATAACTGCTTGTTGGGTTGTTATAACTGCTCTTGCTGCAGTGAAGTTTATATTATTACGATGTTTATCTTGTTGTGATATTGCTTGATTGCTACTGAGATTATTGATAATATATATATAATATATCCTGATGATATATTATATATATGTATTTATGGTGGAGTTAATCTTGATTAAATCATTTATGGTGACTTTTGGAGTTGATCTTTTATGATGCTTAAATGGAGTTTTGGTCATCGTGGAGCCACTAATTTATGGCATTGGTCGTTCACTTTGGAGGAGTTATGGTCATCATGGAGCATTATTGACTTGGTCATTCATTAGTAGAGTGAGTGGTCATTTATGATGATTAATGGAGTTATGAAGTTAGAAGTTTCTTTGAATAGTAATGACTATGTCTTATGGGGTTGCCAACTCTGGTTATAAAAGGTGTGAGAAAATGTTTGAGAAGATTGACCATCTCTGATGGATCCACTCCTATCCACTCCAATGTGAATCATATTCTATTGATCTACTTCTATGGATCCATTTCTATCAACTTCTTTGTGCTTAAACTGTGTTGCCAGTTATTTGAGGAGTTGAGACTGCCGAGTACAGAAAGGCAATAATCAACATTTCTTATCTTCATGAGAAGATTGATTTCAGGTGGAAAACTCACTACAACACAAGGCTGTGTAGAGGACGGAACTCTATGGCTAGGATGTCATAGAGAGGCAAGTTCATATTTACTTGTAATAGCAAATAGATTTTTATTATTTCCAATTTATAGTAATATTGTAGTCGGATTTCGGTTGTGAACCTAGAGGACTTATTTTGTACTTATTGAGAGTGGATTGGGTATATGTCCGGTGAGTGCCCTGCAGATTAGGCGTCTGGTTTGGTCACTGAACTGCGTAAACAAACCTCTTGTGTTTGCGTGCCTCCTTATAATTTTTTGTTTTGGTACTTAGTTTGCTACTCACAAGCAGTTGCAATAGCAGTTGCAACTTCCTATCAAACTTCCCTTAATAGGAGTTTCTTAGAGACACATATAATATCATGGGCCATTTTCTAATTTTTCTAATTTTTGTAATTTTCAACTTTTCGGGGTTTAGGTTTTGATTTTTGGGTTCTTATGCATCAAATAGAAGATATACATAAAATCTAGACACTCTAGACCTAGACTCAAACTTCTCGATGAATCCCGAGAGTCAACGAACATCTTTGCCGATTTCTTCGATTTCTTTGATTTTTCCGATCAGGAATGTCATGCGCTAACCGACTTGGAACATGAAAATATTTCACCATGAAAATATTAGTTACATGTTTGTTATCATCAAAACCGAGATTAAGACCAATGTTGAAAACCTTAGGCAAACAAAGGTTACATGTACACATGCTGAAATTTTTGTACACCTACCGGATTGGCTAATAATTTGTAGACAAACACACCTAGGATTGATTTTCACTTGAGTTGGAACAGGAGGGGGCATGGTCAAGAGTTGGGGCCCTTTTGCATACCCGAGGTTGTCGGTAAAGCACTCCAACCGTCTGAGAAACTTTATTGGTGTGTTTATATGTATATTTACATTTACTATGGATGTGGTTGTGCATGTGCTTGGTGGATGGCCGAGCCGAGAAGCTCGTTAGCATGTGGATCTAATGCCCGACTTGGTGAGTTGATTATGGACCAGGAAGCTCGTCAGCGAGCCACACTGGTGACCGACCCAGAGCGGCATTGGTTGAAGGGTCTTTTCCAATCAGAGGGGGTTACTCGGGCTAGTGGCCATCCTAGCTCAGAGGGCCCAGGGCGGGAAGCTCGCTATGTAGATATCCTAGTGACCGACTCGTGTGATTGTTTATCTCATTATTTATATTTTGGACGATGTGGGCCGGTGTGGATATTTGTGTGAGGTCGCATGAGGTGAATGTTTATATTCATATGTATTATCATGATGGATTATTTCCATGTTGATATATATATTATGCTAGTTGTGATATGATTATGATATATATGTGTTGGCTTAGAGAGAGAGCTTGGGGTCAAGCCACTCACTGAACTCATCACTCTCTTTCATCTTTTTCTTGCAGATCCTGACCAGTAGAGATATAGTTATACCTGTGTGGCGCGATTGGGGGTTGCAAGCTCAGGTAGCGGATCTCATGACGCGTTAGGTCATAGTCGAGTTGTAGGAAGGTTTTGTTATTGCATATATTCATGTATTTGGTTGTAGAACCGGAATCATGTACACATACTTGGTGTCGTAATATTCTATTTTGACATATGCATGGTTCTTCATTCCATTTCCGCATTTTGGTATATATATGTTGGTAGGCTTCGGAGTTTAGATGCTTGATCTGATCGGTGATGTGGCCCTAGGATTTGGGGCATGATAGTTTTGTAAGCAGTTTTGATTTCAACGAAATTGAAATCATGAAAACAGACTTGGTTTCGCTAACCAAACATGCCCTAATATTCATGCTACCTCTAAGAGGAGCTCGAAACCACCTAGAGTTCATATTACAACCTCCTTTAGCCCTGCCGAAGTGAGGATTCAAACCCAAAGACCAAGACCTGGTGTTGATCCTTTAGTGAATTCCTCCTCTATGCCTTGTAATGGCGTTGACAAACAGGAGCATAACCCCCCTTCTACCCCGCTATGAATACTCTAGTGTTGAACATTTGTGAAGCCTTAAGGTGACCCGTTAAGGATATGCTTTATTCCCTTATCAACAAGTTGCTCCTCCATTCAATCCTTGAGTCATCACTAGGAAAGTACTTCTCAGCGTGCTCAAGGAGCCTCAAGTGGCATTATGGTAGGATCAGTGGAGATTTTGATCTCTAGATTTCGATCAGTGGAGATTGTCTTTTGACGGCAGGATCTGAGATTGTGATGAAAAACCCGAAGCCATGTTCTGTAGATTCTTGCAACGACTTGTTTCATCCAATCGAGCGATCAGGACACCATCGGGGATTTGCTCGGATTGATTTTTGGTGGGCCTATCCGAAACTCCTTGTTTGTTTATCTAAACGGTAGAGATCTAATTTGGACTGTTTGTTTTAGGGATACTTGAGGAGGAGGAAGGGGCAATATTTTGGAGAACGAGATCCAGTGTGAGAGATCGCTGTTCATCGGAGATCGTCGGAGTCGTTGCTTAGGATTTGAAGGGAGTGTTAATCGAGGTAAGTGGCAAGGCTGATTGCCCTTGGTGGTGAACCACCAAGGACATCATGGAGATTGTTTTGTGCTTTGAATATGAAATTTTCGGGTTTTCTTGCTCTAGATGAATATTGGATTAGAAATTTGAAGTTTATTTTGGAGGGTGTGCCTCCCTTGATGTTCGGCCATATAGAGAAATAGGGTTGTTTTAGGGCCGGTTGTACCTCCCTTTTTATGGTGTAAAATTTGGTTTTTGTTCGATCTTTTTCTTGTGAATTGCTCGTGGGTTTAGTCTCCAATTTTTGGACCGTATTGCTGAAATATTACGAGACTGTTTTGGGGCTATTGTGGCTGGATTTCCCCATATTGGATGTGTTGTTGGTTTCTGATTTCACATGGCTTTACCCCACGTTCGATGGGCTTGTTGGTCAACCAAATTTTCGGCGAGGTCATGCTGAAATTTCGGGTTGAAATGTGTGTTGTTGTAGCCGAATTTTAATGTTGTATATTACTGATATGATTCCAATTTCTTATTGTTCGCATTGTGTTTGAATCGAGGTACTTGTGGTCGAGTTCCTTGGTGAGTTGTGTGTGAACTATCCGCCCAATGGTGGGATTGCCATGGCCAAGTTGCACAACCTTGTGGCTGGAATTTCAGAGTTTTGTGTGCAAAATTGTGCTCCTTAGTCTTGTGTTGGAAGTGGGTTGCGAGTGGCCGATTATAACCCGGAGTTATGGGCTGAATTGCACCCTCTTTGGGGCTGTCATGGGGCCTTGGTTGGGCGCGGTTTGGACAACCCACCAAGTGCTCGGTGAAATGCCCCAACGAGAAAATGGCTGAAAATTAGGTGGTAATGATGCTTGAAACAATGGCTAAGCGTAGAATCTGAAATTCTACACTCGAGTGGTTGCAAATCATGTTTCATCAGAATAGTTAGAGCCCTCGGTCATAGCGAGGATAGAGGAGGCCGTGTAGGCTACATTTCTCGATGCCATAGACTGAAATCTCCTTATGAAAGAAGCTACCATGGGATGTATAGAATGGTAGGGATTGAATGGAACACTAAGTGTTCAATAAAATGCCTCAACTAAGACTTTTATGCACTATTTTAGCCTTTGAGAGGCATAATATGGTTGAATTTCTCTGTATTTGAATTGAGACCCCAAGGGGGTTGATTTCTTTTTATTCATAGCGTACCATATTTGATTTGCTAGAAATTATAGATGATTGTTGTCTTTACGTATTATATGATGGCCTGTGTGGCCGGGTATAGTGCCGAGGTGCAGCAAAATCGTATTATATATATATATATATATATATATATATATATATATATATATATATATATATATATATATATATATAATCTTTGATCATGCTGTGAGAGTAGCAAGTTATCATTTTCAAGCTCTAAAGATTTGTTGTCATTTCTAAGCTCTTTAAACTTTTTCCTAATAGCATTAAATTCATCATGTATTTGATCAAATTCATTTTCTAGTTCGTCTTGTGTAAATGAAAGTTCACCAAATGTAAATCTTACCTCATTGACATTTGCCATGAGGCAAAGATTTGCCTTTTCACTCTTGGAGTCTTCTTCACTTGATGAAGACTTGTTTTCATCCCATAAAGACATCATTGCCTTCTTCTTCTTCTTCTTCTTCTTGTATTTATCCTTTTTGTGAGGGTTGGAGGTGGAAGTCATCTTGACAAGTGGGCAATCCATCCTTAGATGTTCGGTTTTGTTGCAATTGAAGCATGTGTAGCCTCCTCTTCCCTTTCTCATGCCTCCTCTCATGAAGCTCATGAATCTTCTTGCCAATATTGCCATCACTTCAAAATCATCCGTCTCTTTCTCGGATGATGAGGATTCTTCACCCCAGTGTGATGCTTTTAAGGCAATGGTCTTGCCTTTGGGAGCATCTTCCTCCTTGTATTGCTTCATATGGGTCTCATGTGTCATGAGAGACCCAATGAGCTCAGTGATCTTCAAGGTGCTCGTATCCTTTGCTTCCATGATTCTAATGACCTTGGGCTCCCAAGCTTTTGGAAGAGAACGAATGAGCTTTCTTACCTTCTCCTCTTCCCTTATCTCTCTACCAAGGTTAGCTAATCCTTTTGTGATATTTTGAATTCGAGCATACATGGCATCAATAGATACATGCGATAACATTTTGAACATTTTATAATCATGCATGAGTAGATTTATCTTAGATTCCTTAACTTGTGAAGTACCTTCATGTGTAGTCTCTAAGACTTTCCAAAGTTCATATGCAGACTTACAAGTAGAGATTCTATTAAACTCATTAATTGATAGGCCATAATATAATGCATTAACAACTTTTGCATTTGCATTAAAGAGTTTAATATCTTCTTGATCCCACTCATCCTTATCCTTAGTTGGTTGCTTATACTCTACTTGAATCATTCTCCATACATCCATGCCTAGTGATTGTAGGAAGTCGTTCTTGCGTATCTTCCAATATGCATAGTTGTTTTCATCGAACAACGGTCGAGTATGAGTAGAGGACCCTTGAGCTAGTTGGATTTCACTAGTCATTCTAACTTGTAGAGTAGATGGTTAAATCCAATCCTACAACCTTGCTATAATACCAATTGTTGAGTGAAAATCCACACAAGAAGGGGGGGGTTGAATAGTGTTGGGTTATTTTTACCAATTTATTTCAATTTCTTTTTGAATCGATTACAACTTCAACCAAACGTAAGTGCAACTAAGTGATGTTAGACTTTGTGTTTCCCTTTGAATACAATCGAGGACTCGATTCTCAACCCTTTGAGAACTCATCAAACCTATTCACTTAGGTAAAATACAATTCTACAAAATAAACCCTAAGTGTTTACACTAGCACACCTAGCAAGCTAATCAATGAAAAAACAAGTTCAAACAATAATTAAAATTAGAATGAAAAGAGCTAGCGAGTAACCAAAGTTAAGAGCTCTTTCCCAAGCCTTCAATGCCTTCAACTCCACAAGACGTTGAGGTCGAATCGAAGCCGGAGTTGAGGGAAGATGAGTGGTTGTGAGAAGTCGTCGATCGGAGAAGCAAGCACGAGCTAATCAATCTTGGAAGACACAAATCACACTTTGAAAGCTTATCTTAATGGTTAAGAAGGATTAATGAAGGTTAGTGAGGGGTATTGATAACCCCTCCCACGGAACGGCTCTTCAACGGGCCTTTTTTCGTCCGTTGGACGCCGACCGATCGCTTGCCGGTCGATCGTCGATCGTCGATCGTCGATCGACCGACCGATCGACCGCCCAATGACCGCTGGCATTTCACCATTTTGTCGTTCTGTTCGGTCGACCGAATGGTCGACCGTCTTCATTGCGTTTTAGCTCCTCTGTTGTCCGGTCGACCGAATTAGCTACTGCTGGTTTTTGGCCTTGTTCGGTCGACCGGAGTAGCCACTGCCAATTTTTGGCATTGTTCGATCGACGGAAATGGCTACTGCCATTTTTTGCCTTATTCGGTCGACTGATCGATCGACCGAACCTGGGCTGAGGCTGAGGCTGATTTTTCACATTTGCTTTGTTACACGCTTTTTCATGGGATTTGTTACCAAGTTTGGACTTGAATAACTTTACAAATAGGCTTGGGATGAGATCTTAGGGATATATTACATAGAATCTACTTAATCTGCATCCGAGCCTCTTCGACAATTTATGCGAATCTCCGAGCGAAGTTCGCGTGCTTATCGCAACCTCAACCTGAACTCAAAGCTTCACACACATATATTAAATACATATATATATGTAGAAATAATGCTCATAAATCATGAATACTCAGCATAAATAATCAACCATAAATAGAATTATAGCACTATAAGAAAGGATGCACGTGTATCATGAAAGTAGTGCAAAAGCAAACTCCAAATATAAATTAATGGACTGGAACATGATAAAATAACTCGTCTTAGAAATCACTGATCTAGGATAAAATTCACCTCATTAACTACTATATCCATGAATCATCTTAGATCGAATCATAAAAATATATAAAATATGATTTTTCAGCTTGGCATGCAAAATGAGGCGACGCCCGGCTACTATTTTCAAAATCCGAAGGTCTGATGGCAAAACAGACCTCGCCAATGAATCCAGAACGTCGATTAGGTGAAAATTCATATATAACATGAATATTTTTGCTAACTTTAAGGTCCCAAAATAATTACTTAGAATAATGAAAGAAATGTCTTAATTTATTTAATAAATCACTATTATGAACTAATATAACGGTATTACAATCAATAACTCGGTAATGAAATCTCAGCCCTTCATTTAAACAGGATCAAATCACAACTTTCCATCTAATACAATCACAACCCTCTACTTAACATGTTGCCATCTCAGCCTTACATCTAACCAGATGCAATCACAGCCCTTCATCTAACCAGATGCAATCACAACTCTCCATCTACATGATGCAATCACAGCCTTACATCTAACCAAATGCAATCATAGCTCTCCATCTACATGATGTAATCATAGTCTTACATCTAACCAGATGCAATCACAACCCTTGATCTATATGATGCAATCACAGCCTTACATCTAACCAGATGCAATCACAGCTCTCCATCTACATGATGTAATCATAGCCTTCCATCTAACCAGATGCAATCTCATCCCTCCCTCAACACAAGATCAAATCCCTACCATTCATCTCAACCAATTCAATCCAGCCCTTCATCTCACCCAATTCAATCCAGCCCTTCATCTCACCCAAATCAATCTCAGCCCTCAATTTCATCTTCCCGCCTAGGTTATGTTCATCTCCTCCTCCTACCGTCGCCGTCGTCCCTTCCCCGGCCGCCGCCGGGCCGCCAGCGATGTTGGCGCCGACGCCGACACCGACATCGACGCCGGCGCCTGCCGATGCACCGTAGCCACCAGCGTGGCAATGGCAGCGCCTCGCGCGGCTGCCCGCTGGTGGCAGCGATGCCACGTCGGGCACCGTTGCTCGCCGGGCGCCCGCTGCTGCCACGACGCCTCACCGAGCGAACAGGAAGGGGAAAAAAAAGAAAAAAGAAAAGAATATTTTATTCCAAAAGGGATAAACAACATTGTTTAATTAAGAAATGACCTATTTGACTTCCGATCCGATACGAGAAAATGCGTCAAAAATCGCCAAAAAAACTCAAAACATGATAACAACGACATGAATCAAGAATTGGAGAAAAGAATGCCTAAATCCACTCACCGAAGGGAGAGAAAACGGAAGGAAAAGACGCGTAGAATTCTCCCCCGATTGACACCGACGAACTTGCGAAAATCCAGCTCCGGCGGCTCCTCCTTCTCGACGGTGCCTTCTCTCTCCTATCTCCCTTGCCTTGGGATGCGTGCGGCTAAAAACCCCTAGCTGCACACCCCAGAATCTAATTTATAGACACCGATTGGGTCCAAATGACCAAAATACCCCTACCTAAGCTATCCGACTTAAACAACTCATAACTCACCCATTCTAACTCTGATTCGTGATCCGATTGCATCGCTAAATTCGCCTTGAGACCCTCTATCATACTAACATGATAAATCATGGAGATAAGGCAAATAAAATTTCTTTTAATTTTTCTATATTAAATGCTTACTCGGGTCTAATCCCGAAGCTTTCCGCCAATCCGTGCTAACTAGGGCCCACAATCCTCCGCTCAAGAATAAAATATTATTATTAAAATTTATGGGTATTACAAAGACGCAACAACAAATACAATATATCAATATCAAATGAAATTGAGTGTTAAGTTCTTGTTCTCCTCCCTTCTTTTCTTGGCCTCTATTGCCTTGTCCAACGTCCACATCGGAGTCTTCGATGAATGCTGGCAAAGCAAAGCTGCGCAAGCACGCAACAATACCCTCAAAGCTTACATCTCGAATCTTGAATTGGTAGTCAACCAGTTCAGTGGCGTTGCTAACTTGTAAGTCCTTATATTAGGTATTATATTCATTAATTAAATGATATCAAATGCTATAATAAATTATATATTTGCAGCGCAAACAACACATGAATGAACCTTCGTCGCAAATACACTGGCCCATGCCTTGCAACAAACCCCATTGATCGTTGTTGGAGGTGTAGGGCTGATTGAGAGAGCAACCGCAAGTGGCTCGCTCGGTGTGCCAAGGGCTTTGACCGCAATGCCATCGGTGGTCTGTGAGGAAAGATATACGTCGTCACCGATGCCTCTGACAATAACATCCTCGAACCCCACCGCGGCACTGTCCGCTTCGTTGCAACATGCAATGAGCCCCTCTGGATCATCTTCACTTGCGTCATGGTCATCAAGCTGCAGCAAGAGCTTACGATCAATAGCTACAAGACCATAGACGGCCGTGGAGCCAATGTGCACATCGCCTACGGTGTCGGCCTCACCATCCAATTCGTGCAGCATGTCATCACCCACAACCTCCACATCCACGATATCCAACCCTCCTCAGGCGGCAACATCAGGGACTCCGAGGATCATTGGGGGATTCGAACCCGAAGTGACGGTGATGGCGTCAGCATCTTCGGCTCCTCCAATGTTTGGGTTGACCATCTCTCCATGTTCAACTGCGTTGACGGCCTCATTGATGCCATCAGTGGCTCGATCGCCATTACCATATCCAATTGCCACCTCACTCG
This sequence comes from Canna indica, assembly GCA_034359265.1. Lineage (NCBI taxonomy): Eukaryota > Viridiplantae > Streptophyta > Magnoliopsida > Zingiberales > Cannaceae > Canna > Canna indica. Next base: position 52,967,285 of record CP136896.1, on the reverse strand, counting down.
CCATAATGATGTAACTAATATATATCTTCATGTTATATATAACATTATTCAGCACAATCGTTTGAGATTGGAAAATCTAACGTACCTCAGGTGTGGCGCATGTATAAATTGCACGATGAGAGGTGATTGACGATGATGTCGTCCGGTAATCTCGTAGGGATATTGTTCAGAATGGGTCGAGGTTGAACCCGAAGATGTCAGACTCATAAATGACGAATTCCTCGTAATTAATGAGGACGTGGATGTCCTTGTATGTCCAAGTGAAACCCCTGGGCTAAGCCGTCTATCTTGACTTGAGTTTAGTTCATGAGTGTGGGCGATTATGTGCCTAATCTGGCCGGGCCCAAAAGTACTAGTCCAGTCCACAGACCCCGAGCTTGGTTGGAGTCGGGAGGACTTCGTGCCGAGCTCTAAGTAGTGTTGGCTTCTGACCTTGGTCTAATAGAGAGATGTCGGCTTTGATCAGTATGCTGATTAGGAGACCTCGATGAGGATTAGATTTTCAGGAGTTGATGTAATGGTTGAGTAGGGGAAAAGATGCCTTTTCATGTTCTGTCGCTTATATAATTATTAATTCTGACAAGGAATAATTATTACGAAAGATACAATCAGCGATTCCCAAGGTGTCTTATGTTGGCATAAGATTTTCAACCTTAGTCTTATATCGAAGAAATTAGAGAAATCGGCAAGGACGCTCATCGATGCTCGGAATTCATCGGGAAGATAGAGTTTATGTTTAGAGTGTCTATAATAAATTTGTAATCCTCATTATGATGCAAAAAAACCCAAAAACTGAATCACGAACCCCAAAACATGAAAACCCGAAAAATCATAAAACGGCCTGGAAATTCTCTAAGCCTATGGAGCTCCTTGGAGAGCTATATGACTTGGATATTTTCTTGGCACAAAAACTCTCGTGCAAGACTCTAGCCGCTCGCACCCATGGTTACGCACAAAAGCCAGCCAGTCCGCCATTCGAACCGTGTTCGGAACACTATTCTTCCATCCAAGCCGTGCACACCATTAGAGGTAAATTTCTATCTTTATTGTTGCCGAGTGTTCTTCCATACTGAACATTTGGCATTTAGGTTTATATTCGGTTGTGTCAATTTGTTTTTAGGGTTTATATTCAGTTGTAAACTTATAGTTTTTTGCTGATAGTTACATATGCAGTTTAGCTCTCATATCGTGTATCTACTGAGTTTTGATCAGTTTAGCTCTTAGGGTTTATACGTGTTGCTATTAAAACTGTGCAAGTAGTAGTCTTTTTTGAAAAAACCTATATGGTGCCATGTTATGAAATTGATGAATAGGCAATGTTCATATCCATTGTTTCTTACCATATATAATGTTCATGTTATATATAGATTGTTTGTTGTTCAATGGCTATTTTAATTATTGGTGAATATATCTAGTTCGGACAACAACAGTAGTTCTTCATCTCATCAACATGTAGTTCATAATCAAAATGCTGAAATGGCTAAGGCAATGAGTTCAGACAATAGTAGTTCTTCATCTCAAAATTTAGACCATGTTTGTTCAAATTTAGAGCCTGCTCATCAAGTGAATAAATTGGGTAGGGGGGGGAGGGGGGGTGTGCAGGTGCTGACGTGGTAGGGTTTAATAAAAAAAATATAGTGATGAGTTGGGATTTTTGGTGTGAAAATAATATTTTTTTGAACACGTCAGTGCGCCTCGTCATTGACGGAGCTGGTGATGGTAACTAGATGGCAGGATTCAATTGGAATAATTTTGAAAGTATAGAATACATTTGAGACAAATAAAAGTATAGGCCACATATGAGAAAAATCCCAAAGTACGGGATATATTTAGGTAATTTCACTTAAACAAAATTAATGCGGGTATTACAATCTTCCCCCTTAAAGAAAATTCATCTTCGAATTATTAGGTGAGATGAGAAATTTACCAAATAGCCAAACAGGTAGGGGTATTTCTCTTCCATTTCATTCTCACCTCCTAAGTAGCCTCTTGACCTAAGTGATGCTCTCACCATACCTTTACCAATGGAACATCCTTGGATCTCAACTTTCTAACCTGTCGATCAAGAATCTCCACGGGCCTCTCTTCATATGAGACAATTGCGTCCACCTCCACTGTAGTGAGCTCTAGGACATGGGACTCATCCCTGATGTAATATATGGAATACCTAGTGCACTTTATCCAAACTAGGAGGCAAAGTTAGCTCGTACACCACTGCTCCTCTTCGCGGAAGGATACAGAATGACCCTATAAATCTGGGGCTAAACTTTGCTATCTTCCGAATCTCACGACTCTTTCATAGGGGATACTTTCAGAAAAATCATATCCCCCTCAGCATACTCCACATCTTAGGCCTTCCCATCAACATACATCTTCTAGCAACTATGAGTTGCCAAATGTCGTTCCTTAATCAGCTTAACTTTTCCCACTATATCCCGAACCAAATTCAGCCTAATATTTATGACTCACCTGCCTCAAACCATCCCATTAGGGAGTTGCATCTCCGCCCATACAGAGTCTTAAATGGAGCCATCTGAATACTACTATGGTAGCTATTACTATAGGCGAACTCCACCAGAGATAGGTGTCTCTAACATTCGTCCTCTAGATCTAGGACACAAGCCCGCAACATGTCCTCCAAGGCCTATATGGTCCTCTCAGATTTCCCGTCTGTCTGCAAGTGAAAGGCAGTACAAGATCTGATCCAGGTACCCCAGAGCCTCCTAGAAAGATTGCCAGAATCTAGTCGTGAACTAGGTACCCGATCTGAGCCTCTAGGAAAGTTACAAATGAGAAGGGAACTTCAATTTTGAAAATTAGAAGTGATAATGGAGGAGAATCTAAAAATAAAAAGTTTTTCGAATTTTGTGATGAATTGGGTATTGAGCATACATTTTCTTCCCCTAGAACCCCTCAACAAAATGAGGTGGTTGAGAGGAAGAATAGAACCTTACAAGAGATGGCTAGGACCATTCTTTGTGAAAATAATTTGTCCAAGTACTTCTGGGTCGAAGCCATAAATACCTCTTGTTATGTGCTTAATCGTATTTTATTAAGACGTAAAATCAAACAAACACCTTTTGAGCTTTGCAATGATAAAATCCCAAGTGTGGGATATTTTCGTGTTTTTGGGTGTAAATGTTTTATCTTAAACACTAAGGAGTATCTAAGAAAATTTGTTTCTAAATTCGATGAAGGTATTTTCCTAGGTTACTCCAATAGTTCTAAGGCATATAGAGTCTATAATCGTAGAACTATGATTGTTGAAGAATCTATGCATGTTACATTTGATGAAACTAATGATTCTTCTAGAAATGTTAAGATTGTGAATGTAAGTGAGGAACTTGAGAAACTCACATTTCATGACAAAGAGGTTGAGGGTGAAAACAACGAGGAAACTCAACATGAAGAACCTTCATCCTCAACTCTACCTCAAGATAAAGAAGAAGAAGAAGAAGAAGAAGAAGAAGAAGAAGAAGAAGAAGAAGAAGAAGAAGAAGAAGCTCTACCACCTCTCCCCAAAGGGTACCGGTTGATTAGAGATCATCCAATGGATCAAGTCATTGGAGAACCATCAACGGGAGTGGTAAAGCGCTCTAAACTTAAGAACATTTGTCAATATGTAGCATTCATATCTCAAGTAAAGCCAAAAAATATTAAGGAAGCAATAGAAGATGAATTTTGGGTAATAGCTATGCAAGAAGAACTTAATCAATTTGTTAGGAATGAAGTACAGAACTTAGTACCTAGACCTAGCGGACAAATCGTGATTGGGACTAAATGGGTATTTAGAAACAAGTTAGATGAAGGAGGTTTAGTCATTAGAAACAAAGCTAGGTTAGTGGCCCAATGGTGCAATCAAGAAGAAGGAATAGACTATAATGAAACTTATGCTCTCGTAGTTAGATTAGAGGTAATTTGCATGCTTTTAGCTTATGCTAGTTTTAAAGGCTTTAATTTTTTTCAAATAGATATTAAAAGTGCGTTTTTAAATGGTTTTATCAATGAAGAAGTTTATGTTGAACAATCCCCCGGATTTGAAAGTTTTGAGTTTCCAAATCATGTTTTTAAACTTAAAAAGACTTTATATAGCTTAAAACAAGCCCCTAGGGCTTAGTATGAAAGGCTTTTCACATTTTTGATAGGTCAAGGATTTAGCATTGGAAAAGCCGATGTTTCTCTTTTTATAAAACATAATGAAAATGATATTTTACTCGTGCAAATTTATGTTAATGATATAATATTTGGTGCTACTAATGAATTGCTTTGTGAGTGGTTTGTAAAGTACATACAAGAAAAGTTTGAGATGAGCATGATGGGAGAACTTTTCTTCATGCTTGGTCTCCAAATCAAGCAAACCATCAAATGAATCTTCATAAATCAAGCTAAATACACAAAGAAGCTCATCAAAAGATTTGGAATGAATGAAGCCAATATAGCTTCTACACCAATGAGCACATCCATCAAGCTTGACAAAGATGAAGATGGTGTCAAATTAGATGAAAAATGATATCGAGGTATGATTGGTAGTCTTCTCTATTTAACTGCAAGTAGACCCAATATCATGTTTAGTGTATGTGCATGTGCTAGGTATCAATCTTGTCCTAGAATGTCTCACTTAAGTGCAATCAAACGCATATTGAGATATTTGAAGGGCACGATTGACTTAGGATTATGGTATCCATGTAATTCATCTTTCGATTTAATTAGTTTTTCGGATGTCGATTTTGCCGAGTGTAAAGTAGATCGAAAAAGCACTAGTGGATGTTGTCAATTCCTAGGGATGAGTCTTGTTTCTTGGTTTTCAAAGAAACAAAATTTGATTGCACTTTCAACTACCGAAGCGAAATACATCATTGCGGCCAGTTGTTGTGCACAGTCCTTTGGATAAAACAAACCCTTTTGGATTATGAACTTAAGTATTCATGTATACCTATGCATTGTGATAACACTAGTGCAATCAATTTAACAAAAAATCTAGCTTTACACTCTAGGACCAAGCACATTGATCTAAGGCACCATTTTCTTAGGGATAATGTAAGTAAGGGAAATATATTCGTGGAATTTGTATCCACCGACAAACAATTTGCGGATATATTCACAAAACCCTTAAGTGAAGAAAGTTTTACAAACTTAAGAATGCAATTAGGAATTTATGATTTTCCTAGTTGTTAAAAATATTCAAAATATACACGTGTCTTTTGAAAAATTGCATTTCATGTGGTATCATCACACTTATGTATTGCCTTGTAATGGGGCTTTGCGACTTATCAATGTTTGTCTTCTATAAGCTTACATTGATAGGAAGGACTATAGTGGTAGATGATACTCGATTTTATGGTTTTCTTGGTTTTAATGATGGAACTCATTAATAGTACCTTAGTTTTTGCCCTTTTTGATTGATATCAAAAGGGAAGAAAAAGATAAGGTCACATTTGTTTTATGATGCATATAGATAGGGGGAGCATATGTTTAGTTACGAACTAAATTGCTCATGCCTTAACTCAATTTCACAAATGATACTTAGAGTCTTCTTTTATATAAAAATTTTATGTTATGTTTGTCATCATCAAAAATGGAGAGATTATTGGCCCAAGGATTCTCCTTTGGCTTCGATCTCTATTTAGATGATAACAAACATGTATTTAATATATGTGTGAAGTTTTGAGTTCAGGTTGAGGTTGCGATAAGCACGCAAACTTCGCTCGAAAAATCGTCAAAAAAAAGGGTCGGATGTAGATTAAGTAGATTCTATGTAATATATCCCATGGATCTCATCCCAAGCCTATTTGTAAAGTTATCCGAGCCAAAACTTGGTAGCAAAACCCATGAAAAAGCATGTAATAAAACAAATGTAAAAAATCAGCCTCAGCCCAAGTTCGGTCGACCGATCGGTCGATCGAACAAGGCATAAAAATGGTAGTAGCCACTTCGATCGATCGAACAAGGCCAAAAACTGGCAATGGCTAATTTGGTCAACCGATCGATCGGACAGCAGAGGAATTAATCGCGATCAATTCGGTCGACCATCTGGTCGAACGAACATGTCTGTAGAAGGGTAGAACGCCAGCGATCACTGGGCGGTCGATCGGTCGATCGACCGACGATCGACCGGCAAGCGATCGATCGGCGTCCAACGAGCAGAAAAATGCCCGTTGGAGTGCTGTTTCGAGTGAGGGGTTATAAATACCCCTCACCAACCTTCATTAAGGCTGCTTAACCATTCATTAAAGCTTTCAAAGTGAGATTTGTGCCTTCCAAGCTTGATTTGCTCGCGCTTGCTTCTTCGATCGACGATTTCTCTCAAACGGTCATCTTCCCTCTATCTTCCCTCAACTCCGGCTTCGATTTGACCTCAACATCCTGTGGAGTTAGAGGCATTGAAGGCTTGGAAAAGAGCTCTTAGTTGTGGTTTAATTTTTAGCTCTTTTCATTGTAATTTTACTTGTTACTTGAACTTGTTCTCCATTGATTAGCTTGCTAGGTGTGCTAGTGTAAACACTTAGGGTTTACTTTGTAGAATTTTGTTTTGCCTATATGAATAGGTTTGAGGAGTTCTCAAGGGTTGAGAACCAAGTCCTCGGTTGTATTCAAAGGGAAACACAAAGTCTATAAAGGATTTGGTTAAAAATCATTGGTGTGGAGCCAAGGTAGTGGAGTAGACGATTGGCCGAACCACTATACTCTCTTGTGTTTGCATTGCCTTGTGTGATTGCTTATAATTGTGTTTCATACTTGCTAACGAACATCATTTAGTTGCACTTACTTTTGGTTGAAGTTGAAATTGATTTAAAAGAAATTGAAGTAGAAGTAAAAAGTCACCCAACACTATTCAACCCCCCTTCTAGTGTGGGTATTCACTCAACAATTGATATCACAGCAAGGTCGTAGGATTAGGTTTAATCATCTACCCTACAATTTAGAATGACTAATGAAATCCAACTAGCTCATGGGCCCTCTACTCATACTCCACCATTGTTCGATGGAAACAACTATGTCTATTGGAAGATACACATGAATGACTTCCTACAATCACTAGGCGTGGATGTATGGAGAATTATTTAAGTAGAGTATAAACAACCAACTAAGGATATGAATGAGTGAGATTAATAAGAAATTAAGGCACGTACAAAATAGCCAATCAGGCAGGTCCAAGTCAAGCCTGAAGTCGCCGAGCGGATGATATCTTGGTCAATAGAGCTCTCAGAGTTCAACATCGAATACTAGCACAGGGGTCCCATCAAGGCCTGGGCACTAGTAGACTTCATTGCCGATTTAACATACCAGGAAGGCATCCCCAACCAGGTTAAAACTTGGATGTTGTTCGTAGATGGCGCCTCCAAGAAAAAAGGAAGCGGAGTCGACATCATTTTGGAGAATGGCCAAGGAATCGTCCTAGAGCAATCCCTTCAATTCCAATTCAAAGCCAACAACAACTAGATGGAATACGAAGCTCTGATCGTCGGGCTGAAGCTCGCCCATGACGTAAAAGCCCGGAATGTGATCGTGAAGATCGACTCGCAGCTTGTCGTAGGATAAGTCAATGACAACAACCAAGCAAGGGACCCCTCCCTCGAAAGGTACCTCTCACTAGTACATTCCTCAGTAATTAACTTTGGCAACTGTGTGATCCCGCACATATCTCGGGAAGAAAATACTTGAGTCGACCTGTTATCCAAGCTTAATTGCCAGCACCAGGAAACCTCAAAACAATAGGTCGGTCATACAACAAGTCTTCAACCATGCCGAGCATTCAACAGGTCGACACCTCGGTCGATGTCCAAGTAGCCAACAAGGTTATCTTGGCAGGACTCAAAAAGAAACTTGACCAAGTCAAGGGGCATGAGTCGAATAACTACTCAATGTGCTATGGAGCTATAACACAACCGCTCAATCATCTACTCAAGAAACTCCCTACAGGCTTGTTTATGAAGCAGATGCCATGATTCTCGTCGAGATCCCAGAGCTCAACCTCCGCAGAACAACCTTTGAGGAACATAACAATTGAGGAACCCATCAAGCCGAGCTCGACCTCATCGAGGAAGAACAAGAACTCGTTGAATCAGGGAAGAAGATATGAAGATTAAAATAGATCAAAAATATGACAAACATCTCAAGTCGAGAAACTTCGAAGAGGGAGATCTGGTCCTGCGAAAGATCAAACTCCAAAGAAAGCCAACCAGAGAAAGGAAGCCCGCCCCGAACTGGGAAAGCCCCTACAGAATCACCGAGGTCGTCAGAAAAGGCGCCTATAGAATTTCTGAACTCTCCGGACGAGAGCTCCCACGATCGTGGAAAGCGACCTCCCTATGGGCCTACTACAACATTCTCCCTTAAACTATAAATGGTCGATGTACACTTTTTCCTTCATGGCGGTTTTTACCACATGGTTTTCCCCTTGTAAGGTTTTAACGAGACATCACCATACATAGGTCGAGTACCTCACTTGGTAGTCAACAATGTACTATCATTTGATAGTTATTAATAATACTGATCTATATTGCACTCATTTTCTGCACATTCTTTTGTGTACAGATCGTCTACAGCTATCTCATAGAACGCATTGGAGGAACCTCTACGGTCCCGTGACAAGCACACTGCCAAACAATGGCGACAGATCCTACCTTGCGCGGCAGATCAATCCTCCCCGACCTCATCACCTCTCCTGGGCTCCCACGCTCGCAAAGATCAAAACTCGATTTTCACTCGTTTGGCTCGTCGGCCTTAGCGCCTCTCTGGGCTCTCATGCTCTTAGCGACCACAACTTGGTTTTCACCAGTCTAGCTCGCCGGCCTCAGCGCCTCTCTCGGGCTCCCACGCCCTCAGCGACCAAAACTCGATTTTCACTAGTCTGGCTCGTTGACCTCAGCACCACTCTCGAGCCCCCATGCTCACAATGATCCCAAGCGTAATCCTGCCTTACACTCCTCACGAGCTCGTCTTGACCCCAAGCGCGGTCCTCGACCCTAAATATGGCCTCTTGCTTGCTCTAAATGAGGAACACTCTCAACGACCCGAAGCGCACTCCTCCTGAGCTTGGTTTTCATCGAGTCTGGTCCTCAACCTCAACGCCATCGAAGACTTGGGCCCCGCGGCCTCAACGACCCAAAGCGCGCTCCTCGTGAGCTCAATTTTCACCGAGTCTGGTCCACCTCAGTGCCATCGAAGAATTGGGCTGCGCGCCCTCAATGACCCAAAGCACGGTTCTCGCGAGCTTAGTTTTCACCGAGTATGGTCCCCGACATCAGTGCCTATACTCCCATATTCAAATATCTTCGAAAGGAGCCTTCAACTACCAAGCAGGTAACTCTAGCCTTAACTTTATTTTTTAGCGGAAACACACGATTGACAACAGTCGACAAACACAACGTCGACACCGCTCGAGATACTAGCTGGAAAATGGCCGATCAACTCAACAAAAGCCAAAAGACACAGTCAAAATCAAAGTAGCAATGCATTATTATTCATAAAGTCCAACAAAGAAATATATACATTTATAGACCCACAAAGGGTGATTTATAAGTAGAGAAACAAGTTACGAAAATATACAAACTCACCCCTCCCTAGCTCATGGTGAAGGAGTGACCCACGGTGTATGCCCTACGATACGAACTCACCACATGCCGTCGGCCATGGGTCCCCTACCATCTCTATCGCCACGGCTGGACCCTCGCCTCTTACTCTCTTTTTAACACAGCAATACTGACCCACAGCGATCTTTGATCGACTTACCGCTCTCAGAGGAACAGTCATCTTCGACTCCTCCCCCTCCATAGCAAAACTTACACATGCAGGAAGCAAAGGTGCGGGGGGCTTTTATAGGCCCGGGCCGAACCATCACCTTAACAGCCATTCACCACCTTCCCATTAACGAGGCCATGTCCGTCAGTCAACAACCGACACTTAAGTGTCATGGAAACTACCGATCTGATCTTTGACCATAATTACTCTCTGTTAGGATTAATGACTACACAGGCGGTGGGCACACGAAAAGGCACCATTTCCCCCGCGCAACCGACGCATTTATTCCATAAATCGAAGGGTCACAAAGCAGTAACTCTAATTCTCGCCAAGGTATCTTGATCAGCACATTAGTCGAAGACCCAACCGAAGTCTATCTTTCGGACTGAGATAAGAGGTCGATGCACTACTTTAAGCTCGGCACGAAGTCCTCAGACTTCAATCAAGCTCGGGGATTGTGGACTGGACCAGCACTTTGGGTCAGGATTAGGCCCAGAAGAATCCACACTCATGAACCAAACTGATGTCAAGCATACTTACATCCTCATTAATTATGAGAGATTCATCAATTACGAGCCCTACATCTCCAAGATCAGCCTCGACCCATTTCTGAGCACATCCTCACGAGAGTACTGGGAGGCATTATCGTCGGACATCCGTTATCCTTCACTATATAAAGACACGATGCTCCCTAGGTACCAATTTTTTTTTAATTTTTATTACCCTCACTTAGAGCTCATTCTTACTTGAGCGTCAGAGTTTCTTTTTCAGGTCCCCCCAAGTCGCACTTGATCAGGAGAAGCATCGAACCGCATCACCCCAACTTCATGCAAGAACAATATATATAATCAACATTAAAAAATGTCACGTGGCATCTCAACAATGAAGTTTGGCTGTCATGGCAATTTGAGATTTTTTTAATTTTTTTTAAAAAAATTGGTTAATGCCTCTCTATCTCTTAATTAAAATTATATATATATATATTTGCCAAAGCAAGCGAGTTTCACACAAGGTGAAAAATTCATACAAGGAGATCCCATTAAGGTTCGAACCTTAAACCTCTAAGCAACTTATAAACTGTTGCCACCAACTATTCCATTTATTCTCTCTCTCTACTTAGTTGATTTTAACACTCTCATTCAATTTAGAAACTATTTTATTTTATCAAAATCAATTTTGATATTATTACATTTTTATTTTTTTAAAACATGACGTTTATATAATGTTATAATCAATTATGTATAATTAATCGTTATTTATATAAGTTATATTTTTAGACAATCATATAATGTGTCGATTGTTTTATTATATATTTTAAATTTATGATATTTTACATAATATTAATTTTAATATGTTATAGCCTAAGAACTATTTTAATATGTATATTTATACGCTTCTACTATGATTTCTCACGGTGTGCATATATATATATATATTAAAAGCAAAATTTTGAAGTTGTCACGTGGCACTTTCGTGTTGAAAGTTTGCTGACATGACAATTTCATAATATTCGACTTCTTTGTTCTTTTTTCCCTCTCTCCTATCGAAATTTAATCAAATCGCCTCATTTATAATTGCCGCAAATTAATTCTCATTTTTAATTATGATTGTCGAAATTATTATTTTACTAATTGTGAATGCTGAAAAATTTCAAATTTACTAATTGTGGCTTATTAATTGAGCCGTTTGAAAATTTGAGCCATTTGGTTGGCTAATTAATTATGGTGTATAATTGTGATATCAATTTGTGAATAATTAATATCATTCATTATTATTTTTCGGTTTCTAAATCTAATTCTCATTTTCAATTGTGATTGCCGAAATTATAATTTTATTAGGTGATTGCCGAAATTATAATTTTATTAATTGCGAGTGCTTGGAAATTTTAAATTTATTAAGTGTGGTGTATTAATTTAGTCATTTGGAAATTTGATCCCATTGGTTGCCGATTTAATCAAATTGTCTAACTTATGGCTGTCAAAAGTTTAATCAAATCGTGTAATTATTTGGAACTAATTAATTTGGAACAACAGGTCTTAGAAATGCAAGGTCTTAGATCCTTAGGGAATTTTATGTATATTAATGCATTTGATTAAATTTTGATTTTAAATTTAAAATAAAAAATGCAAATTGTATTTAAAAAGATATCTTTATTTTTATTTTATAATTATATAAAAATTAAGTTAATATTTATTATTTTTCTCTTCACTTATAAATTTTCACATATATGATATTTATTATTATTCTTAATTATTTAGATATTAATATTAAAATATGATTTAACCTAAATTGATTATAATAATTTATTATCACGTTTTTTAAATTATTTAAATTTAAATTATTTGTATATATAATTACGCAAGGCGTGAATTTTCGACTAGTTTATTTAAAACTTAAAAAATATATAGGCTCATGGTCTAGCCCGAGATCGAGCCAAGCTTGGCCCACGGATCGATTAACCAAGCTCGGCCTATTTCCGAGCCGAGCACAATCCAGGTGCCCCGAAGGAGCTACCAATTCAATCACATAGAGTGGTCGAGTCGAGTCTTGTGTCTGTGCCTAGGGATGGTAAGTTAACACCACACTTTATAAATGGATAACGAAACTGAAATCATTTACAAAATCGAGCTACCAACTCAATCCCATGGAGTAGTCGAGTCAAGTCTTATGTCTGTGCCTAGGGATGGTAAGTTAACCACGCAATTTATATTTGGAAATCAAAAATTGAAATCATTTATAAAATCATTATCTGAAATCGAAATCGATCGATTTTTAAAAGTATATTTTGATAAAAATCCAATTGTATTGAACATTTAAAACAAAAAAATAGAAATCATAACATGAAAGAAAAGTTTTTTTATGATAATATATTTTTTATCCAACTCGAAAATATCTAAAGGTTATTTCATCCACACATATTAGATCAAATCAATTATATAATTATCAAATGAAATGAAACCAAAATAATTTAAAACGATGAAAACTGAATCCATTTTTTGATTGAATTTAGCTCGGATTTGATCTAAACCAAAATCAACATTATATAACATGTTTATGTTTTTCTTTATTAAAAATTTAATTATAACAAAAACATTGTATTGAAGTTTTTTTAAAAATAATTATTAGTACCAAATAAACGTTTGACCTTATGCATCATATTTAAATGTTATGACCTATAAGCTACTAACTCTGGATAACTTTTTTCAATTTAAATTATTGTTATATAATTTAATTCTGCTCTAAGAAAATTAATTAGTTGTTGAATGTAACAAATATGCCACATTTGATCAAGGAAAAAATTAATATGAACTATCTCTCCATTAAAATTTTAGGAAAAAAAGTACAAAAATACCTCTGACGTTTTCTCGCGAGTACAAAAATACCCCTCACGTTATGAATTGGGTACAAAAATACCCCTATAGATAAACGGTGTTAATTGAGAGATAACGAAGCTGACGTGGCTGATGACTGAGACTGATGACGTGGCCAAGACGTTTTCTCACGGGTACTAAAATATCTCTGACGTTTTCTCACAGGTACAAAAATGCCCCTAGCGTTTTCTCATGAGTACAAAAATACTGCTAACATTTTCTAACGTATACAAAAATACTTCTAACGTTTGTTTTGGACCTAAAATACCCCTATGGTTATTGAAAATGGTACAAAAATAACATCAGGCTGCAAAATTCGTGCCCAGCCTAGCCGGCTCGGCCTGACCCAAAAAAATTGTGCCAAGTTCGGCTTTCGTGTCTGGTCCATCCCGAAAAAAATTCGTACCCTGCCCGGCCCAACCTGAAAAAATTCGTGCACGGCGATATTCGGCCCGACCCGAAAAATAATCGTGCTCGACTCGGTCCGAAAAAATTCGTGCCCGGCCCGATCGAAACATTCATCCCCGCCAGGCCCAAAAAAATTCGTGCACGGAACGCCCCAGATCGACCCGACTCGGAAAAATTCGTGCCCGAAATTTTTTCGGGCCAAGTCGGGCACGATTTTTTTCGGGTCAGGTCTAACAGGGCCCTGCACAAATTTTCTTCGGACTGGGCGGGCACTGCGTGTATGAATTTTTTCGGGCCGGGCTGATCCGGGGAGTTCCGTGCATGAATTTTTCAGGGCCTGGCCGAGGACGAATTTTTCGGCCAAGTGGGCACAAATTTTTTGGGCCGGGCCGGGCACGAATGTATTCGGGCCGAGTCGGGCACGTTCTTTCGTGTCGGGCTGAACAGGTCCGTGCATGAATTTTTTTGGGCCGAGTCGGGCACGATTTTTTTCGGGTCAGGCCGAGCCGGGCAGTGCACGAATTTTTTCAGGCCGGGCCGGGCTGGGCACAAATTTTTTTCAGACCAGGCCGAGCAGGTCCGTGTACGAATTTTTCCGACCGGGCTGGGCGCAAATTTTTTCGGGCCATGTCGGGCACGATTTTTTTCGGGTTGATCGAACAGGGTTGTGCACGAATTTTTTCAAGCCAGGCCGGGCTGTGCTCAAATTTTTTTCGGACCGGGCCGGTCCATGTACGAATTTTTCCGGGTGATCGGGCAGATCTAAGGTGTTCCGTGCACAAATTTTTTCGGGCGTAGCCGGGCACGAATTTTTTCGGGCCAAGTCGGGCACGATTTTTTTTCGGGTCGGGCCGAACAAGGTCGTGCACGAATTTTTTCAGGACGGACTGTGCAAGGTACAATTTTTTTTCGGGCTGGGCCGGACACGAAAGCCGAACTTGGCACGATTTTTTTGGGTCAGGTCGAGCCGGTTGGGCCGGGCACGAATTTTACAACCTGATGTTATTTTTCTACCATTTTCAATAACCTTAGAGGTATTTTAGGTCCAAAACAAACGTTAGAGGTATTATGGCGCGTCCTGGCGCGGGGCACACACAGGCGCAGGCCCCCGCGCCATATTTCCCCCGAGGCGCTAACCTAGCACCTTAGAGCGTGCCTCAGCCCAGGCGCGAGGCGCGCGCTATGTGCGCCACACGCATGTGTGGCGATTTTTTTTTTTTTACATTTGCTTCCGCCTTCCACACGAGATTTCTTCTTATTTTCTCATCCTCCGACCGTCCGACGAGCCTCTCCACCGGATTCCGGCGCCTCTCCACCCGATTTCAGCTTCCGCCAGGTATTTTTCTTTTCTTTCTCATTTTCTCTCTTTTTCTTAAATTTCCGTTGTTTTTTTACATTTCTTCAGCATGCTGGAACTCTCGCATGCTGAAGAAATTCTCAGCATGCCGAGAGTTTCAGCATGCTGAAAGCATTCTTCTCAAGTTCAGCATGCTGAATTCTCAGCATGCAGCATGATGAATTCATGCTGAATGCTGAATTCAACATGGAATTCACCATTCAGCATGGTGAATTCCATGCTGAATTCACCATTTAGGATGGAATTCACCATATGTTGATTCAGCATGGAAGCATGGATCAGCATGGAATTCACCATGCTGAATGCTGAATTCAGCATGGAATTCACCATTCAGCATGGAATTCACCATGCTGATTGGTGATTGGTGAATTCAGCATGATGAATTATCAAGATGTAGAGAAATAGAGACTCTACAATTCTGCATGGAGAATTCAGCATGCTGAGAGCAAAATTCAGCATGCTTAGCAATCAGCATGCAGAGAAATAGAGAATTCAACATGTTTTTTTTTCATCTTTAATTTTTGATTTCAGATTCTTTCACATCTTTCAGTCTAGTTTAAATTATGAAATCATCTTCTAGTAGCAGTAGAAAAGATCCCGGATGAAAGTATTTGCGTGAAGTGATTCCAAACACAAATAGATTGATTTGGCGTTTGTGACAAAATAACAAATTGGAGGATTTCTCGAGGGAAGCAACATCTTGTTGGAGGATATCAAAATGCCAAGGCTGGCACAAAGTGCCCACCGCATGTCCGAGAAGAGATCAAAGAGTACATGGAAAAGAAAGCTGTCACATCAAGTGTTAATTTTGATGCATCAAGTTCTATACCTGATTTCGAGGATCTTAATTATGGTGAGGAGGAGGAGGAAGAGGGTCTTCAAAGGTCTGCGAAAAAGAAGTCAAACGTGAAAGGTCCACTTGATCTTTTATTTACACCGAGTGCCGAGGAAGTGGTGAAAAAGAGGAAATAAACAATGATGATGCAAACCACCATTAATGAGGCATGTAAAAAGGAGTTGCGCACTAAAGTATGTGAAAACATATGCAAATGGATGTATGATGCAGGAATTCCTTTCAATGCTTTAAACTATCCAAGTTTTGAGATGATGGTTGAGTCTATTGGACAATTTGGCATTGGCTTGAAACCTCCCACTGCATATGAGGCGAGAGTTCCTTTCCTTAAGAAGACATTGAATGAGATTAAGGGAATGATAAAAGAGCATGAAGAAGAATGGGTAAGGTATGGGTGCACCATCATGGCAGATGGTTGGACAGATAAAAGACAAAGAACATTGATCAACTTTTTAGTGAACTCTCCTAAGGGAATTGTTTTCATTGAGTCGGTTGATGCAAGTAGCTACTCAAAGACCGGAGAAAAGATGTTTGAGTTGCTTGATAAAATGGTGGAGCGTATTGGGGAGACAAATGTGATACAAGTTATCACTAATAGTGCAACTAGCAATGTGTATGCAAGTAATAAGTTAAACTTTCAAATTTTATTTAAAATATAGTATTTTTATTAGTTGGTATCTTTTTAATGATTATATTTTATATTTTATATTTCATAGGAAAAAGGTTGATGGAAAAGCGACCACACTTGTATTGGAGTCCTTGTGCTGCACATTGTATCGATCTCATACTTGAAGATTTGGGAAAGATTATTGTTATCAGTAACACATTGAAGAGGGGTATGACTTTAAATTCCTACATTTATGTGCGGCCTAGTTTAGTGAATATGCTTAGGGAATTCACTAGACAAAAGGATCTTGTTAGAACCGTTGTTACAAGATTTGCAACCGCTTTTCTTACTCTTGAGAGTATTCATAAGCAGAAGGCCAATTTGAGGAAAATGTTCACTTCAGATAAATGGACAAATAGCAAGTGGACAAAAGAAGCACTTGGTAAAAGAGTGTGTGGCATTGTTTTAATGGCCACCTTTTGGACTAACATCGTCTACATTCTCAAAATATTTGGACCTCTAGTGCAAGTGCTTCGATTGGTCAATGGAGAGAGAAAGCCTCCAATGGGATACATATACGAGACAATGGATAGAGCGAAGGAAACTATTGCCAAATCTTTTAATGAGAAAGAAGAGAGCTACAAATTTTTTTTTTGAAATTATTGACAAAGGGTGGGAATGTCAACTCCATCAACCTTTGCATGCACGTGGGAATTATTTGAATCCTGAATTGTTCTATGCAAACCCAACATTAGTTCAGATCAGGAGGTTATGGGAGGATTGCTTGATGCTATTGAAAGATTAGTTCCAAGACTTGAGGAGCAAGACTTAATCTCTAACCAACTTTCTACCTATGCAAATTCTGAGGGCATATTTAGAAAGCCAATGGCGATTAGGCATAGGAGTATTAAATCTCCAGGTAAATTTCTTTAAAATTATACTTTTGGATTAGTTCTTAACATTTAATAGATTAATTGAGCTTAACTTTTAATTTTTATTAACAATAACAGCTGAATGGTGGAAACTTTATGGATCATCAACTCCAGAGTTGCAAAAATTTGCTATAAAAGTGCTTAGTCTCACTTGTAGTGCATTAGGCTGTGAGCGCAACTGGAGCATTTTTGAAAACGTTAGTAACAATATTTAAAGTTTCATTTTATTTTTTAACTTGCTTCAAACTGTGCTAGTTAAAAATTATTTTATTTTTTCTCTAGTTTCATACCAAAAAAGAAATAGGTTGGATGCACAACGCTTAAATGATTTGGTTTTTGTGAAGTACAACCGAACATTGAAGCGTCGATAAGATGCACGTGACCACATCAACCCTATTTCTTTGGAAGGTATTGATGCTAGCAATGAATTGTTGATTGGTAGACCTGAGGATGAACAAAATGATGACGACTTGGTATTTGAGGATGAGCCTTTGACATAGGACACGGTTGCTAGAGCTAGTGGAGCAGAAGAGCCTGAACGGCTCACTAGATCTATAAGACAAAAGGACAAAGGAAAAGCAAGCTCTTCTAAGGTCCCAAGTCACCGAGTCTGGGAGAAGAAGAAGAAGGAGAAGAAGGAGAATGAAACATTGTCCCTTTTCAATATTCCAAACTTTATGATTATGAGATTGATGAAGACCAAGATCTAGATGATGAATAGTCTATTAGTTTGATGTTGTTGTTGAACTTGTTATTCTCATGTTCTTTTAATGATGTTGAACTTGATGATGAACTTAATGTTGACTTGTTTTTAATGATGTTAAACTTGATGTTAGCTTGTTTTTTTAATAATATTAAACTTGTTGTTCTCATGTTCTATAATTATTTTTAATTGTTTTTTTAATTATGTGATTTTATGTATAAAATATATTTTATAATTATATTTTATTTTTGCGCCTCGCCTCGTTATGGCGTGCGTCGTAACCTTGCGCCTTGCGCCATGGCTCCAAGAGCCCTTTGCGCCTTTGTGCGCCTTGCGCCATTTAAAACTATGCGTGAGAAAATGTTAGGGGTATTTTTGTACTCGTGAGAAAACGTTAGGGGCATTTTTGTACCCATGAGAAAACGACAGGGGCATTTTTGTACACGTGAGAAAACGTCTTGGCCACGTCATCAGTCTCAGTCATCAGCCACGTCAGCTCCGTCATCTCTCAACTAACACCGTTTACCTATAGGGGCATTTTTGTATCCAATTCATAACGTGAGGGGTATTTTTGATCCCAAAAAAGCGTTAGGGGTATTTTTGTACCCGCGAGAAAATGTGAGGGGTATTTTTGTACCTTTATCCCAAATTTTATGAACAAGTGAACATTAGCTTTGAAGGAATGAACATAAGCAAGGAGTGGTTGAGTATGAATTCATATTAATTTATTCATTGTTCATATTCATTAATTTTATACTTATGTTCACTCGTTCATATATTTTGTATGGAGGAGCTGCTTATATAAAAGTTTCACTCTGGATTTTAGGACATGAACTAATCCTGTTTGGATGAAAGAAACTCAACAAATAGCTATGTTCATCCAATCTGACATGTGGTAATTGGACTTCAAGATATCTCCAACAATTTTTAATATACAAAAGAGTTACTTGTAGGGGTGTCCACTATTCGGGTCACACCAAACTAAACCGAAAACCGAACTAAACTTGTCAGTCCAGTTCGTTGTGGCCCCTAGTAGGTTTGATTCAAAAGTTAGTAGGGTAGACAATGCATATTTATAGCAACAGGTATTGTGTCTTTAAAAGGACTAGTCGTTGAAACACAAAACAAATCAATATTGTATAATTAGGGATTTAATAGCCTCCCAGGGGCCTCAGTAAAGGAATCTGAATGTCGGATGCAATTCCCTCGAGGAGATTATATTTCACAAGTAACCTGTAACAAGGAAAGCTACCGCACAATTCTGCTTCTGCTTGTCCAATTTCACAAGCCATAATTGGAAAGGAGATACTAGAATGGTGTCTCTACAAACATAATTCTAGCAATAACGTTAACCTAAAAGTTGAGTCTACTTCGATCATCATCTAATTTCTGATGTAGTTAGTTACTCTAACACCTGAACGTTGTACAAACTTACTTCATTCAGCCTCAGAAAGAATAACGTCAGATAAATATTTACTTGGCTTGAAGTCCATTTTATTTCCCCTTAATTTTGTGTGTACTTTCTGCACTACTCCATTGTATACCAATCAAGAAAACTTAAACCTGTAATTCTCATCTGGATATCTTTCTTGTGCATATACCTTCATTAGACTAACTACAACTGTCTGCATCACTTGACGTCAATTTCTGATGATTTTACATTGCATTTTCAGGCTAATTAGACTAAAGCACTTTTAGCCACTAGATTTAACTTGATTTAATCATCAAGTAATCAAGACTTGGAAAAAACTATATTGCTCAAGAAGCACAGCATTTCAAATATGATAACAACTTTTTGAATCATGTTTGTTTGTTATCCGAGACTCCAAAAGTAAATTGTCATGAAAACCTTCATGATAAAAGGATTGATGAAGTACTAAAGTCAATTTAGCCAAGCTTGAAGTTATCTAAAAGCATTCTCCTTTACTTGCAAAGCATTAGAGCAAGGTTACATTATGTCTTACAATTAGGATGCAGATTGGATATTTTCAGACCAATCAAGTTTCATATTCAACACGAGATTAATCCACCTAGTAATTAGTATTAATAGCTCATGTGACTTTAAGGAATCATTCACCTTATTTTTTCAATAAAGGGGATTTATCCAAAAGGTAGTGGTAAGGATTTGTAGGTGAAACAAAATAAGTAGGAATTTGCAGAAGAAACTAAAGCACTTTTGATGTTTAGCACATGATAGCATCTACCACTTATAAACTATCAATTACCTCTGAGTGCGCTTCATTCAATTGAGGAATACAGGTAATGGAACTTAATTGAAACTATGTGTTCATAAAAAGTGTGTTTTTTGGCTACTGCAATCAGATACTATGATTCATATCCGTGAAGCTTAATAGTTTGGACTAGAGAGTAAAAAAAATGTTGTTCTAGAACTAAGCACAAAAGAGCAGAAGGAAAGCTATATCCAATAATTCCCACTAGTTATCTCTTGGACAATAAGTTCAGGAATCAGGATTACTAACTGTCATACTGTCTAATTTTGTTTTTGAGCATAACTTCACAGTTGCAAACCATAGTCATAATCATCAAAATTAATTACCAACCAATAATAATAAAAATGGATTAAATAGTTGTTAACAAAACAAAGAAAAATTATCTGGCATCAACAGAAGTAAGTTCTCTTAGCAAATATCAAATGGATAAAACTACAACAAGTCGAACAAGTTCCACCAATGACGCCTTTTTTTGCTAATCTTCTTTCATTTATGTTCACACACAAAGACAATTTCCATAATCATTCCACATGCTTGAACATTAACTTAGAAGCATAAAAATAACTTATTTGCACATTGTAGAGTAGATAAGAGTTGGGATCACATTAGTTAACAAAGAAAGGATCAGAAATACGAATAAAAGACCTAATTTCGAGGCGCGTACCCAACAAGGAGGATCCAATTAAGCGCAGGCGCAGGGGTTTTCCACCATGACCAAGTCCTCCTCCCTGTTGCTCCTAAATAGAAGGTACCCTACCGCCAAGCCTAAAACAATAGCGACGAAGACGCCGCCGTTGAAGGACATGATGGCGAGCATGAGAAGGTACCCGATCGCGGAATTAACGCCGAAGAGGATTGCGGAGGCGAACCTAGCGGGGGCCCCAAAGCGGGAGGAGAAAGGGGCGGAGGCAAGGAGCGGGGCCCCGATTGCCGGCTGCAGGGAGGGCTTGGATTTAGCAAGGATCTTGAAGCGGACGCGGCGGTCCTCCATGTACTGGTAGAAGGCCGCGACGAGGAAGAGGGCAACGAGGCTGAGTAGGTACTCCGTCCACGATTTGGTCTGCCATGAATCGAACAGGATCGTCACTTTCTTGCCCCAGTAGAAGGTCATGTGCATCATCTTGACAAGCGGCGATGTAGGAATTGGAGATTGGGCAGGAGAATGAGATCGAAGTCCTCGAACTCTCAAAGGAAGAAACTTGCAGCCGTGGAGAAGTAGGTGAAAGGAACGGCATACATAATTCCCTCCATTTATGGGACATTTTCCCCTTGGGATTTCAACAAATCACTAACTACTCCCTTATTTATCGGTTAAAATAACAAAAATACTTATCCGACTCATTAGAATTAACCTCGTTATCTACCTTCGCCATCACCAGATGAAGTCATTAATTAAACGGCTAAAATAAAGGGTAAAAAAATTAAGTTAACTAGTAAGTTGTTTTCCCAGCTGCTGGCAAATGATCTCCCAACCTGCTGCTACTTTACCTACTCCTTACCTTGCCTGTAACTGGAATCGCTCGTAAATCGTAATGGCATTTCGGGAGCCACATTTCCAGCACTTATTATCCAATGGAAGAAATGGTACGACATGACGGTAACCGAAACGGGTTAATGAAAATGCTATAGCTAATAATCAAGGGTGTCTAGGTGATGGCATTAGAGTTAGAATCTTAAATTTTTAGTCTGTCATCAATTATATTATTAACAGTTTGATAATAATCAAGGGTGTCTTGATTTAAAAATGAATACTTTTATATTTTGCATAACTAGTGATGGGTAAATAATTTTTTAAAATAAATACTTTTGCATTTTGCAAGTTAGTGGAGGAATTAATCTAAGAAAATAATATATATAAATCATGGTAGGAGAAATAAAAGGTGAAGGACGAAATGGTAATTTAATAAAAAAGAGAGCTAATAGTACCTGCAGTACAAGTTGTACTATCATTTTAACATGTACAACATACAAAATGTGAAAAATGAGGAACCAAAAAAGAGAGTCTCAATTCTCAAAGTTGGAACGCATAAACAAATTTAGGTGAATATTTTCCCCCCAAATACGTTATAAATATTTGAATTAGGACGA
Source organism: Canna indica (assembly GCA_034359265.1). Taxonomy (NCBI): domain Eukaryota; kingdom Viridiplantae; phylum Streptophyta; class Magnoliopsida; order Zingiberales; family Cannaceae; genus Canna; species Canna indica. The sequence goes on along the minus strand of CP136896.1, from coordinate 52,944,994 downwards.
AGTTAAGATATAAAATATAGAAAAAAATTAAAAGGCATCTAAAAAAAAAGTTAGACATTCAAACATTTCCAATATTTATGATTTGGTCAATTTTCTCATTTAATTTTGTCCTTTCCTCTTGATCCATATAATTTTGTGCATGTTTGCTTTGCTAGATGTGAACTTTTCAATGCATAGCATTAAATAGGATTAATTATAAAATATATTTTTACTTTATCATATTTTTCTAATTTATTCTTATTTTTTAATTTTTTTAATTCAGTACATCACTTTTCAATTTATTACAAATCTATCACATCGTCTACCCAGCATCAACTTTGTTGTCTAATGTTGACGTGGCTAATAATCTCAATCAACATTCAAACGCAATTCTTTTTTTTTAACTTTTTTTTTTTCGTCCCCATCAAACCCTACGAGCAACCATTTAAGAGTTAATTATAAAATATATTTCGACTTTTGACGTGTTTCACTAATCTATTCTCACTTTTCAATTTTCTTAATTCAGTACATCATTTTTCGATTTGTTATAAATCTATCTCATCGTCTATCCAACGTCAACTTCGCAATTTTCAACAAAGAGAAGAAATCTCTCTCTTTTGTTGAAAATTTTCTTGTCAAAATAAAGCCTACAATGGCAAATCATGTTTAATAGTATCATCACTACTGGAAAATTTTACAATATCATATGAAATCATACATTTAACGATATCATCACTGATTGGAAATTTCTAGGGTTTATACTAACCATACCAGACAGAAGGGGGGAAGGCGGGCGAGCAAGCAGGTGAAAATTAATAGAGACATACTAGAGTCGACAGGGATGAAGACATGGAGCACGAAGTGATGTAGGCGTCGTCGGGTATTGAGAGAAAGGTGGACGATGAGCAAGCGACAAGGTCGGCGAAGAGGCGAGCAGATGATTTTAAAGGTGGATTTTTTTATAATTAACTTGTCGTGATTTGCTGATTGGGTTTGGTGGGACCGAAAAAAAAACAAGTTAAAGTTCGTGTTTGAATGCTGCTTGGGATTATTAGTCACGTCAGCATTCAGACGACGAAGTTGATGCTGGGTAGACGGTGAGATAGATTTGTAACAAATCGAAAAGTTGTGTACTCAATTGGAAAAATTGAAAAGTAGGTATAGATTAGGAAAATACGTCAAAAGTTGGGATATATTTTGTAATTAACCCTATTGCTGACTGATTTTGGTGGGGTTGAAAAAAAAAATAAGTTTTAAAAAAATCATATCTGAATGCTAACTGAGATTATTAGTCACGTCAACATTCAGACGATAAAGTTGACACTAAATAGACGGTATAATAGATTTATAATAAATTAAAAAAATGATGCACTGAATTAAAAAAATTAAAAAATATGAATAAATTAGAAAAATACGTTAAAAATCAAGATATATTTTATAATTAATCCTATAAAATAAGAATAGAGCATGACAGCACGTTGAGACTGAGAGGATAAGATTAAATTCAGATGCATTTGGTCGACTTCATTTGGTAGCAATAAAGAAAGATGGGTTCAAAACAGTCTAATTCATCATTAGTTCCAAAGGTCAACCTCATTAATGATTGATTACCTACTGCATCACATAGCACGAGTTGCGCACGTGCTATACCCTTAAATAATAATTATTTTGCATGTGATTAAAAGTGATAAAATGTTAGATATTACCAGCGTTCAGGAAAAAAATACCAAATTAAAATTTTTGAGAAGCAAAATAAAATGGTATAAATAAACTTAAAGAGTAAAATTAATATTTCTTAAAGTATAAGGGTCAAATTGATAAATTTTAAAATGACAAGGAAAACTACATCAAGATTTTATTTAAGTTAAAAAAAATCTAATAAAATCATTAAAAATTGATTCATTAGTATTTTGATGTTATATGTTTTTTTTACCAAAAACATAAGATATATTAAGTAGTAAGCAGGTAAACCAGCATAAATACAATCCAAAATAAGGATGGAGTCAAGGTCAAGAGGGCGAACAAAAGTCCAGATGTTGGACTCCCTTCTGACTCTTACTCGGTTTGTTGCCCAATGGGCAGCTTTATTACAAGATATGGGCATAAATATAAACGAAATATTAGAAAACTTTCTGATGAAGAAAATAATATTTTGAACAACAGAGAAGATATTCCACAGTATTTTTTTTAGTCCTTTGATAGAGTCCACCAGCAGCTTATAGTCTGACTCCACATAAAAATTATTCAACTTCCTTAACTCTGCAAAGGCAAGAACAAACAAGGCAATCATCTCTTCGCAATACATAATAGAGGTGGATTTAAAATATTTATTTGCCGCATATAAACAAGATCCAGGGGAATTTCTACAAGTAAAATCGGCTCCAGCATCATGAATTAGTAAAAAACCATCACAATTAAATTTTAGCATGCCAAAGGAAGGGGGAGTCCAATGAGGAGTATTGGTTATCAAAATTGAGTTGCCCTCAGGACTTACCTGATTTGAGTATTTATCAGAGAACGCTAAAATCCGAGATAAAGCAGCATTAATGGTCGGTTTAGCTTCACCATGCAAACTATAATTTTTGAAATACCAAATGAACCAAATTGTGTTAGCAACAATGGCTGAGGGTCCCTTACCCCATGAAGGGGAAGAGGCCAGCAGCAACCAGCTACCGGAACACAGATTAGCCCGATTTGATAGATTCAAATTAAGGGTAAAGCTTAAAGCAAGCCACAGCTCTGAAGCATAGGAACAGTCCGAAAACAAATGTTGTGGAGTCTCAGGCTCCAAATAACAAAGAATACATGACTGAAAATTAATTATACCCAAATGAAACAATCGAGAACGAGTTAAAAGTCGACCATGACAAAGTTTCCAAATAAAAATCTTAACTTTAGGAGCTGTGGCAAGCTTCCAAACTTTATCCCAAATCGAATTACCAAAGCTAGGCTTGGGTTCAAAACATTTCAAATAAGAGTATACGGAAGAAGCATTAACACAGTCATTAAAAGTTCTCATCTAAATAAAGTAATCATCGTAGGGATCTAAAGGTAACACAATATCCTCAATGGGCTCTCATAAAGTAGCATCCCAGAGAGTAATCCCAATAAAAGTAGACCAAGCATGATTTTCCATTAAGTTATTAACATGAGATATACTATTAAGGAGATTAACATTAATGAAAGTTGGCTTTAAAGCTAGAGAAAGATCAAGAACCCATAGGTCATTAAGGAGGGAAGTGTTTGAACCTGAACCAATTATTTTTTTGAATCCAAATTTCAATTGGGAGAAGGCATTTTGGAAGAGCTTCCAAGACCGGGAGGTGTTTGGTTGGGAAGTACAACAAGTATAAGTTAATAAAGGGTATTTAGCCTTTACAATTTGGGTCCAAAGAGAGTTTGAATTATTGATATAGCTGTGAATTCTTTTGGCATGGAGAGTCAAGCTTTTAGTTTTAAGGTCTGGAATACCTGAGCTCCCTTGAGATTTAGGGAGCGTAACAGTATCCCAGCTAATTATATGGAAGCTCTTCTTATCATTGGATCCACTCCAAAGAAATTTTTTAAATCTTGTTTCAATGAGGTTAATTAATTCATTATTGAGCCAAGTGACAGACAAGGAATGGACAAGGGTAGCATTGAGAACAGACTTAATTAAAATAGTTTTTTCAGCTTGGGAAAGGAAATTGGACTGCCAAGAGCTTACTTTAGAGTCAACCTGAGAAAGAATGTAATAATGAGTTTTGGCAGAGGGTCTCCTAGGCGCAATCATAGTACCCAAGGTACTTAAAGGGGAACTTCCCAATACTCATGTTTAAGGATGAGGCAATACTGCTTTTTATAGCAATAGGGGTAGAATGGGGAAAGAAAAGTTCAGACTGGAAAAGTTAATTCTTTGCCCAGTTAATTCTTCATAGTGGAGGAAAATTTTTTTAATAGTATTAAGACTTTTACTATTGGCTTTAAAGATAAGGATGATATCATCCGCGAACATTAAGTGACTGATGAAGAGATTATTTCTAAAACTAAAAGGGGTAAGCATATTATTAGCGACAGCAGAGTTAATGAGATTGCTTAGAGTTTGTGCAACTAAGATAAAAAGAAAAGGGAAAATAGGATCCCCTTGCCTAATGCCTTTGGTTGCATGAAAAAAAATCAAAAATAGAGGCATTGGCAGAGCAGGTAAAAGATGCAGTAGAGATACAAGAGTGAATTCATCTGATAAAAGTATCAGGAAAATTACAAAGGTTAAGAACATTAATGATAGCAGACCATTTGATGAGATCAAAAGTTTTCTCAAGGTCTAGCTTAGCAATAATGTAAGGACATCTACTTTTAGAAGCATAGGTAGAGTGCACCAATTCTTGGACAATAAGCATATTGTCATGGATACTTCGAGACTTAACAAAGACAAATTGCTCTTGAGAGATAAGGAGAGGAAGACATGGTTTGATTCTATTAGCAAGAATTTTGGAAATGATTCTATAAGAAAGATTACAAAGGGCCATGGGTCTAAAATCCTTAACCACTTTAGGGGAATGACACTTTGGGATGAAAGTTAGAATAGTTCAGTTCCAATTGTGAGGGAAGGTAGCAGTAGAGTGGAAAGAATTTAAGCACTGAGAGAAGTCCTCAAAGATAATGGACCAGAAGTGCTTGTAGAACTTTGCTGTAAACCCATCAAATCCTGGATTCTTTCAATTGCCCAAGGACTTAATAGTTTCCCAGATCTCTGAGGCAGAGAAGGGGATAGTGAGGGCTATAGTAGAGTTAGAAGTGATTTGGTTAAGAGTAGGCCAAGGAGGAGAAGGAAGGGGATTAGGGGAAGGCTCAGGATCAGTGGACCAAAGGTTGGAATAAAATGTAACAAATTCCTGAAAGATGTTAGCCTTATCAGTAACAAGCTCATTCTGGTTGTTAAGGAGAGAAGAGATGTAGTTAATTCTTCTACGCTTGGTGATAATGTGATGGTAGAACGCAGTGTTCTAGTCCCCATCTTTGATCCAGTCAATTTTAGACTTGGACCGCCATTTGATGCAAATTTGCTTTTGAATTGCAACACACTTGTTATGAAAGCACCTAAGTCTAGTAGTAAGGTCACTAGGAGCAATACACTTGACTGCCAAAGATGAGCTCTAATAGTAGGGTTAGTACTAGCATACACAGCAGATAGTAAAAAAGGTTCAGTATGTTCTATTTTAATCACTACATTAATAACTTGAGAGCAAAAAGAAATAACCTGTGCAAGCACAGTATCTGAGTTTCAGGCAACAATGATGCCACTTGAAGCCCCATCACTAGGCATAATAGCACCTTTCCAAGATCTTCCAAAAGACCGAATTAGCTTATTGGATTTATGGATATCCAAATGAGTTTCTTGAAAATAATAACTTTAATATGAGATAATTTAAGTTGGACAAAGATAAACTCCTTAACTGGCTTCCTCCAGGCCCCTCTACAGTTCCAATTAAGCACATTCATTGGGAAGGTTTAGGATTATCAGCTTCAAAGGGAATAGGGGAAGAAAGATCCCTAGTCGAAGAGTCTTCAATTAAACCTGAACTTCTATATCTTTTATTAGAATTTTCAGACTTAAAAGGGACCAAGGCAAGACCAGTGAACTTAGAGGTAGGTTTGGAGTTTTTGTTTTGATGTTTTTTAATGATGACTCTTGAGGAATTGGCTGTATTGCTGAAATCCTTAGAGGCTTTAAAAACAAGTTCAAGTTCATTCGATAGATTAGGAAGAGACTTAGAGGCGGGAGCTTAATTTAAATCTAGGGTCAATGGGCTTTAAAACAGGCTTTTTGGAATTCGGATTAAGAGGAGCTCTTACAGACGTGTTAGGAGAGGTTTTAGAATCTAGTTTGGAGAGCCTATTCTTTTGAAGGTACTGCAATTTAGAGGGATTTTCTTTAAAAGTATACTGAGGAACAAAGTTATTATGGATTATTGGTTTGAGATCTAGATCATTGTCAAAATCCTCCCCTAATGCCATCTCATAAGTTCGAGAGTCTTGCGAAGCTCCCCGCATCCGAGCACGACCATTCCTTTGTGAGGAGGGCTAGCGTGCACTACGACGATGGCTATTACGAGTGCGGCGACTCTGGACCTCAATCCAAGGGCCACATGCAGGCTCAGGAAGAGGATCCAAGTCATTAGGAAGCACAGGCACGGAAGTAGTGGGAAGGCTAGGGGGAGAAGGGTCTGAAGGGGTACTAGAGGAAGCCCCAACCATAGGAGGGACATTAGAAGCATTCTTATCAGAATTTACAACCATATGCTCAACAGAATTTAGAACATTGGAATTAAGATTACAACCAGGGCTTTCTCTAACAGCTACATGAATAACAGTATTAACAAATGAATTATCTAAAACTTTAACATTAGAATTAGACTTAGCATTTCTAGAAATAATAATGGGGCAATCGGATTCCCTATGCCCTATAATACCACACTGAAAATATAAAGTAGGTGTTGGCTTTAGGTTTTCAACCTTGGTTGTAATATCTCAATCTCGGTTTTGATGATAACAAATATGGAACTAATATTTTGTCGAGAAATCTTTCAGGTTCCATATCGATCAGCATTCGATGTCCTCGATCGGATAAATCAGAGAAATTGATAAATCGGAAGGACATTGATTATCGCGCTCGGGTTCGTCGTGGAATTTGTCGAAGCTCAACGAGTGCACCAAAGACGTCTTGGACGAGTCCAAAGTTCACATGGAAAGCTCTCCAACTTGATGCTCGTTGAAAGCCGAAACCAAGAAACGAAGCGCAGAAGAAAATCGGCTGAAAAATAAATCTCAGCCTAGGTTCGGTCAATCGGACGGTCGACCGAATAGTGTAGGAAAATGGCAGAAGCCATCTTGGTTGATAGGTTGATCGACCGAAGGATGCCGAAAAGCGGCAGTAGCTACTTCGGTCGATCGGGCAATCAACTGACCGAAGCCCAAAATGGGCAGTAGCTCTGTCGGTCGACCAATCGGTCAACCGACCTGCGGATAGCTGAAGATGAAACTCTCGTCGGTCGACCGACTGGTCGACCGAATGCGGGGTCGGGAGTTTTTGCGTCTGGGCGGTCGACCCGTCAGTCGACCACACAGAGAGAAGAGTCATCGGTCGCTCTGAGCGATCGATCGGTCAGTCGACCGATCAATCGATCGAGCGTCTGCAATGAATAGTTTTCTATCAGTTGAGCTGTCGTTTCCTTAAGAGGCTATAAATATCATTCACCTAACCTCTCTAAACTCCTTCCTTGATGATTACATATTTTATTGAGCAATTAAAAGGAAGATTTGAGCCTTCTAAAGATTGATTAAGTGCGCTCTGCTCTTTCCGAACATTCTCTCAAGCGCCAGCTGCTGCGTCAACTCGGGAATTGAATCGAGCTCTATGACTCAGTGAGTTGGAGGTCCTGAAGGATTGAAAAGAGCATTTAATCTTGGTTTTATTTCTAAGCTCTTTTCATTATAATTTTTATCTGTTATTTGAACTGTTTTTCTTTGATTTGGGTTTGTACGAAGACCGGGTGTTAGGTCTTCTTGTAAGAAAGTGGTTACCTTATTGTGAAGGTGTAAAGCCACTTGTGTAAACCTAGTTTTTACTATAATTAGTTTAGTTGTCCCTTATGGTTGAGGTGGAAGAGTGCTCTCGGTAAGAAGGCGGAGACTTTCGGGTGTGGAAGTGTCTTAGGTCGAGAGTGATACTCTTCGAGTCAAAGTCCTCTGTGTAAGGGAAACCGAATTAATCTAATAAACCTAGTTTGGAAATCCTAAGCGGGGTGCTTAGGTGGTGGAGTAGGCATTGAGGCCGAACCACTATAAATTACCGTGTTAGCATTGTTATATTTGTTTGTGTTTATTGCTTCATATTTATTGCTTCCGTGTGCTATAAATATCGTGCTTAACATAATTAATCAAGAAACGATTAAAACCGGAATTTAGGCTAATTAATTTAGTTAACATACTATTCACCCCCGCTCTAGTGTTGCCATTTCATCTACATTTGGTATCAGAGCGGGTCGTAGTTTGAGATTTCACCATCCCGTCTACATCTAGTCTCGATCCAGAAATGGCTCTAGAGAGTATAGTGTCTTTACCACCTAGGTTCGATGAGTCTAATTTTGGTCTTTGGAAAGGAAGAATGTATACATTCTTAAAGACTCAAGGAATATGTGTGTTTAATATGGTTAAGTCAAAATACATAAAACCTAAGAAAGTCATGAATGCATAGACCCAAGAACAAATTAGCATGTTTGAGTTAAATGTTAAATCTACAAATTGCTTATTTTGTTCTTTGGAAAATAATATGTTTGAGAAAATCATGCATTGTACTTTCGCATTCGATATTTGTGCTACTTTAAATATGCTTTATAATTATGCAAAAACCGAATAGCTCAATACATTTGATGAGGGGAGTGATGACAATTGTCATCCACCCATTAGTAATATGGTTTTTGAAGCCCATAGTGCCTCTAGTCGTAAGAGCACAAGAAATCGGAAAAGGAAGGTGATTTGCCATGTGTACCAAGAAAAAGAGCATGTAAGGAAGAACTGCCCTACGATGAAGAACAAGGCAAAGAAGAGGTCGAATGCTTCCACATCATCCCACTCAAGTGAAGCATCCTCCTTTCATGACCATGAAGCCATCTCAAGAGAATGCCTCATGAATTATAACAATCAGGTACACTCCACTTCTTCTAGTCATGGTAATAATAATGATAGCATTAACTCATCCAGCTCTCATGATTTTGATGAATTGATGGATGAGTATAAAATCATGTATGTCTTGCTCTTGAAAAAGGATAAGGAAAATAAAATGCTTAGAAATGAGAATTCTAGACTTAGTTCACATGTGCATGTTCTAGAATTAGAAAATGAGAAATTAAAATCTAGCTCACTGGATCCTTGTCATGATATGTTGAAACTTGAGCTTAAGGACTTAAAGCTTGAAAATGAAAACTTGAAAAATGATTTCAAAATTGAGAATGAGATTTTGAAAAATAAAAACTCAAAAATCAAAAAAGAAAATTATATGTTGAAATCTCAAATGCATGCTTTACACAACTCCATGATTGATTTGAAAAATGAGGTTGTAAACCTAAACAAGAAAATGAATGAAATAAAAAATATTTCCTCATTTAAGAATTTTAATAGAAATGATTTTTCAAGAAGGAATGTTCATGCTAATGTTAAATCTCATGTTAAACATTCTACCTTTAAACCTCATGATCATAAGAAGAGAAATGATGTTTCCAAGAATGCTCATAATCATCATGTTTCACATGACAAGCATTCTAATAATAAAACTCATGTCCATAGCAAAAACAAAAAGAAATTTAATGGACATTGCTTTTGTTGTGGTATAAATGATCATGTCATTCATGATTGTGCATTTAAAAGAAATCCAGGTGTTGCTAAGACACTTTGGATCCCTAGGCCATCTAACCCCCAAGGACCCAAAGTCATTTGGGTATCAAAGATCCCATCTTCTATTGTAGGGGGAGCTACCACACAAGGGTGAAAGATTAATGACGTGGTGAAGTTGACCAAAGAGTTGAATGAAGAATCCTTTTATGATTGTAACTTCAAGCTTTCACCTAGATGCCTTAGGTAAAATTGGCATCAAATATTTTGGTATAATCTCCTTACTTTGGTTTGCTTTATTTAAGTTGGAGTTATGATACATGTTTAATTGAAGTTGTTTTCCCCGCTCTTGTAAAAGAGTTCTTTGGAAATGATTTTTTATTTTGATTTCCCGGTCTCTTCGGAGACCTATGTAGCCTATAATGGGCTCATGCGACCTTGCGGTTTTAAATCGTAGGCTAATTGTGGCTTTCAGTTGAATTCAACCAATAGGAAGAGTTGGAGATTTTAGTTTTCAAAATTTCATATTTTGAGATCTCTTGATTCATTTTGTTATCATGAATGATTTATATGAAAATGAATCCATGCTATTTAGTGAAGTTGAATTTGGAAAATGATACTTGTTTTTTCACTTCGCTATTTAGTTTGATAGATTGCATGTGGATTTGGTTTCATTTTCTATTTATAAAGTATACTTGCAAGTTATAAGTTTTTAGGAAGGCTAATTAGGAAGAAAAAGATTAGTTTGATAAATTATCATGAATAATGTATAACTTTGATAAATCCAAATCTTAGTGTTATACCTCAATGCTTAAGCTTAAATAATGTCTCAATACTCATGATTAGAATTGCATGTTAAATTCTTGAATTTTCATGAGTAGGTAGAATCTTAGCACTTAGGCAAATTTCATTAAATAAAAATTGCTCTAAGTTGATACTTACTATTAGAGACATTCCTTTAAGTCCAAACTAGTTAAACATATTTTAGGGACCTTATTCATCAAATGCTTCATCTTAAGATCCCTTAGATTCATTTTGATATCATGATAACTCTTTAAAATGAATCTCTACTATCTAGCATAGGTAAGGTTTTTAAATGAAACTTTGCATTAAACCTTTGCTATTTAGTATGTTAGCTTGCTAGTTGACATATAATTTCATCTTGATACTAATGAAACCTACTTGCAAGTTAAGTAAGTGATAAAAACATTGAAGGCTATGCTATCATGAATAATATGAAAAGTAAATGACAAGTTTGACAAAATTCTAAAGACTAAGGTATGAATTTGATTTTTAAAAAATCTTAATATAATACTTGAATATTCATGCTTTAATGATGTCTCTATATACTCATGATTGATTTTGCATGATAAATGTTTGAATTTTCATGAGTAGAAAAATTTTGGATAACTTAGGCAATTTCATGATATCGATTGAATGAAACTTGCTCTAGGTTAAAATTTCTTATTAGAGACATCATTTTGAGTAAACACCAAATGAACATGTTTAGATAGACATATCACATGAGTCTAGATATTTAAAACTTGAAAATTCATGTCTAGATGATCAAATACAATTGGTATCTCACTTTAGGAGACTTAAGCTTGAAAAGTTGGACTCAAGTCAATAAATCAACTTGGGCATTTCATTTTAAGTCCAAACTTCATAAACATGTTTAGGAATAGGTATGACATGTTTCCAAGCACTTAGAGTGAAAAATTCATATGGATATGGATAAAATGACATAGAGGTAGTTTCATGAAAACCTCTTTTGAACCAAGTTGACCCAAGTCAACAAGTTGACTTAAAGGTCTCATTTTCAATCCATATTTGGGGAACATGTTTAGATTTACTCATGTTAGGTATCCATAGGTTTAAGTTTGAAAACTCATGAGTAAATGATAAGATTGAAACTTAGCAAGTTTTATAAAAAACTAGTTTAGTCTTGAATGAAACCATGCAAGGTTGATATCTTGACTTAAGGATATAATTTTCATCTCAAACTTGACATATACTCTTTACATGACCATCATGTGGTGTCATGAAAGTTTGAATAAAAATTGAACAAGTTTTGAAAATAACTGAAAAATATAAAAATACTACTTCGACCTACAATTAGTATCAATTTCAGTTATTTCTAGAGAAATATAGAAAAATCTTTTTTAAATGATTCTTGAAACTGCACTTTCACTGAAAAATATAGTTTCTTCAGTAAAAAGTTCAAAACATTTCATCAAGAATCTAATTTATAATGGAATTTTGTAGTTGGATTTCGGAAACACAAAGTATCATTTATTTGAAATATCAATCTTTCCGATACTTTAATCTTTCTTCAAAAACTTCAAAAGAAAACTCATGTATATCATTTGGATTCTATTTCTAACATCATTCACACAATCTCTTGAGTAAAATCATTTCTAGGAATGATTTTGATATCTTGAATGATACATAGAAATAGACTTTTTCATTGAAAATAATATAGGATGAAAAATGAACTTAGAAAATTCATGTTGAAGTTCAAAGTTGATACATGCATGTCAAATGACCATTCAACAATTGGTATCAAATTTTCATCCAACAATTGATATCAAATATTTTTCGTCAAAAATATGATTTTGTATGAATTTAAAAATTTGATTTGTGAAAACTAGAAGTATATACCTTGACCTAAGTCAACAAAATGACTTAGAAATTTCATCTTAAGCCCAAACTTGATTCATAGACTTACATTCTCTCATGTTTGATGTCTAAATGCCTAAATATGAGAAAAATATGAGTAGATAGCAAAACTTGATACTTAGCATTTTTCATGTTTTCAAGCATACTTTGAATGAAGTCATGCTAAGTTCATACATACTTGAGATCATACATGTTTTTGTTTTGAATTCAAATATTTAGTTTTGAACATATCATGTATGATTTAGTTTCATGTCAAATTTTCCATCCTTTTGGTTGAGATTTTCATGCTTTAATGAATAATCTTTAGAGTCTCAACTTCATGCAAAAATATATTTGTTCTTCATCCCTTTGACTAAATTGACTTTTCTTGCCCTTTTTGATTGATGTCAAAAGGGTGAGAAAATTAGGAGAAAACTATGGAGAAAATATAGGTAAATAGGGAGAAAATTATAGATAAAAGGGAGGAAAATATAGGAAATCCATACATATAGATAGAGGGAGTTTATTTTCATAGATATGCATGTTGATAGGGGGAGAAATCCCTTAGTTGATATCCTTCATGCTTTAATGAATATATTTTCTTAAGGAGGAAAAGATAGGAAATATCCTCTATGCTTTAATGTACATATTTTCTTAAGGATGTTTGTCATCATCAAAAAAGGAGAGATTGTTGGCTTTAGGTTTTCAACCTTGGTCTTAATATCTTAATCTCGGTTTTGATGATAACAAATATGGAACTAATATTTTGTCGAGAAATCTTTCAGGTTCCATATCGATCAGCGTTCGATGTCATCGATCAGATAAATCGGAGAAATCGATAAATCGAAAGGACATTGACCGTCGCGCTCGGGTACGTCGTGGAATTTCTCGAAGCTCGACAAATGCACCAAAGATATCTTGGACGAGTCCAAAGTTCACATGGAAAGCTCTCCAAGTTGATGCTCGTTGAAAGCCAGAACCCGAAAATGAAGCGCGGAAGAAAATCGGCTGAAAAATAAATCTCAGCCTAGGTTCGATCGATCGGGCGATCGACCGAATAGTGTAGGAAAATAGCAGAAGCCATCTCGGTCTACTGGTTGGTCGATCGAAGGATGCCGAAAAGCGGCAGTAGCTACTTCGGTCGACTGGACGGTCGACCAATCGAAGCCCAAAATGGGCAGTAGCTCTATCAATCGATCGACCTGCGGATAGCCGAAGACATAACTCGCGTCGTTCGACCGAATGCGGGATCGGGAGTTTTTGCATCTGGGCGGTCAACCCGTCGGTCGACCACACAGAGAGAAGAGGCGTTGGTCGCTTTGAGCGGTCGATCGGTCGGTCAATAGACCAATCGACCGAGCGTCTGCAACGGATAGTTTTTTATCCGTTGAGCTGTCGTTTCCTTAAGAGGCTATAAATATCATTCACCTAACATCTCTAAACTCCTTCCTTGATGATTACAGATTTTATTGAGCAATTAAAAGGAAGATTTGAGCCTTCTAGAGATTGATTAAGCATGCTCTGCTCTTTCCGCGAACATTCTCTCAAGCGCCAGCTGCTGCCTCAACTCGGGAATGGAATCGAGCTCTACGACTCAACGAGTTGGAGGTCCTGAAGGATTGAAAAGAGCATTTAATCTTGGTTTTATTTCTAAGATCTTTTCATTGTAATTTTTATTTGTTATTTGAACTGTTTTTCTTTGATTTGGGTTTGGACGAAGACCGGGTGTTAGGTCTTCTTGTGAGAAAGTGGTTACCTTGTTGTGAAGGTGTAAAGCCACTTGTGTAAACCTAGTTTTTACTATGATTAGTTTAGTTGTCCCTTAGGGTTGAGGTGGAAGAGTGCTCTCGGTAAGAATACGAAGACTTCCGGGTGTGGAAGTGTCTTAGGTCGAGAGTGTGACTCTTCGAGTCAAAGTCCTCTGTGTAAGGGAAATCGAATTAATCTAGTAAACCTAGTTTGGAAATCCTAAGCGGGGTGCTTAGGTAGTGGAGTAGGCATTGGGGCCGAACCACTATAAATTACCGTGTTAACATTGTTATATTTGTTTGTGTTTATTGCTTCATATTTATTGCTTCTGTGTGCTATAAATATCGTGCTTAGCCTAATTAATCAAGAAATGATTATAAAACCGGAATTTAGGATAATTAATTTAGTTAACACACTATTCACCTCCCCTCTAGTGTTGCCATTTTGTCTACAGTATGAAGGTTTTCATAGCATACAGGCTGAAAAAATTCGTGATTGTCAAGTGAAATCCACAAACTTTGCTTAAGTGGAAGAGCGAAATTATTTTCAGAACATATGCAAATATATTTGCCTCCTTCAAAAGAAAATGAATGATCATCAACACGGAGAACCCGGCCAAAGTGATTTACAATATGAGTAACACAGTCAATGTTCTAGAACTCAAGGGGCAAGGATTGTAAACACAACCAAATATGGGTTGTTGTAAACATCTTATCCCATAGACGGAAGAAAGGCTTCCATGGGATGAGGCATATTACATCGCCTCTCAAAGACCACGGGCCGCCGATCAAAACATAGTTTGCAGATTTGACAGAATTGAAACAGAACACAAAGAAATTATCGTCAAGGTCCAACACGGACTGAAAACCATAAAGAAATCATAGCCGAGAAGCCCAAGAATGAATAATGTTTTGGGGAGGGGGCTTACCTAGGAACTTTCCTATTAGGCTGGCTTCCCATGGTTGACGGAGGGCTGAGAATTGCTCCAGAGTGAAGACAACACGATCGGTTGTGGAGGAGGAGATCTTGGAGAAGGTATTCTTTAACCCCAGCATTGCACCCCATTTTAGGGTTCTGGGATTTTAGGATTTTTGCCCATGATTTGGGCGGATTTGAAGGCGCACCAGGAGGGGAAGCCGTTGAGAAAAACGTCGGAACAGATCCCAAGTTAGGGATTTGCAGAGTCGTGGTCTTCACCCAAGATTTGCTCAGAGGAGAAGCCACACCATGGAGAGAAGTCGATGAAGGGAAGGAATGAGCAAAAGCCTTCGCCGGATCGGAACTAGGGAGGCCGGAACGGCCATCGGGAGGATCTGGAGGGAGAGGAACGGAGGGGGTGACGAATCGCACATTTCGTCGCCGCTAGGGCACGCTGCGGACGCCATCGAAAAGATCTGTGAGGTAGTCAATTTATGGGTCATTTTGATGTTATACGTTGACCATTACTTCTCATTAATATTAATTAGTGAGCTAATCTTCAAAGCAAAAGCAAGTTAACGAAACTAAAACTATATATGAATTATCAAAACCATTTTATATATGAATAATCAAAACTAATAATCAAAACCAAAACTAGTATTAGTTCCATTAATCACTTTATATATGATAAATCAAAACCAAATCTATTTATAAGTTCATTATCCAAAATCAAAATTAAAATGATCGATATTTAAGATTACTATTAGAAACCAAAACCGATTAAATATTAGATATCCGATGATTAACCAAAATCGGTTACTAAATAGTTAATCGATTACTAAAAAAATAAAATAATTTTTTTTTACAAAAGTTGAAATTATAAAAGAAATTGTACAAGTAGAAGAGCGATAATTATATGAAAATATCTTAAGTCAAATGTAAAACAAATAATAAAGTACCCTGGACTAGAATTATTGGGCCCAATTGAATCAGACCCAACATCGCCCCACAATTTGTCCTGAGCTAAACCAGACGGCTCTGCCTGGGGCTCCACCTGGCCACATATATCCTTAAAACGAGATTCAAGCTAGACCAAACGTCATCACGTCGTTCTCAATCATACATGGACATCTACGTTCTTCCTTATCATGGATGATATGCCATTACAGGCCCGCCATCTCTAGGATTACCTTGGACCCATTCTGGGCAACATCCCCCGCGAGATTGTCGGGCGACGTCAACACCTCCACCTACAATAAATATAGACATGGTACACCTTAAGTAACCCTAATTCCAATTTTCATTAC
Source organism: Canna indica (assembly GCA_034359265.1). NCBI lineage: Eukaryota > Viridiplantae > Streptophyta > Magnoliopsida > Zingiberales > Cannaceae > Canna > Canna indica. The sequence goes on along the minus strand of CP136896.1, from coordinate 52,929,014 downwards.
CTCCACCTTGAAGTCCCATTGATTTAAGCGTCAATGTGTCTTTTGTAGGTCCCCCTCTCACCCCCTCCCCCCCTCCCTCCCTCCCTCGTCGGCGTCAAACCAGACAAGTAGAGATATCGAATCGAACCAGAATGTCCCAACTCGCAGACAAGAACATTTGGCGCCCACTGCGGGGCCGAGTAAAGTATTGTTGGCGTCAAACCAGATAAGGAGAGACACCGAATCAGACCAGAATGCCCCAACTCGCAAACAAGAATATTTGGCGCCCGCTGCGGGGCCGAGTAAAGCTTACCTCCTCATAATGGTTAGAACCCGTAGCTAAGTGACCGTCGCCGCACACCAACGACAACGACCCGACGACGACGATCGACCGCAACCTGGTAACGCTAAAACAATGAGGAAAGACGCTCTGCTACCGACTATTCTTTCCCCTGAAGAATCTCAGCAAGGGATCGATAAACGATCTGGAAGCAAAAAACCAACAGCTAATTGTCGAAGTTGAGATGCTGACACAGTCCTGTGGACAGCCCCTGCTGACCACGAACGTTGTCGCTTAAAGCCCGGAGACAAACATTCACTCGGGAAAGAGGAGACCTGATCCAGCTCCCCACGACGAAGTCTCCAGCACTCCCCATCCGGAGAAAGGCGAAGATCCTAAAATCCAAAGAGCCAGGACTACTCTCCCTCTCGACGCGAGGCGTCAAACAAGACAAGGAGAGACACCGAATCGGACCAGAAGGCCCCAACTCTCAAACATGAACATATTCCAAGCCATGTTTTTTAGTTTTTCAATTAAATAAAATATATTATTAATATATAAGTAAAAATCAGTTTCGGTTATCAGTTATCCGCGAATAACCAAAATTGGACTAAATTTAAGCGGGTTTTTAAACTCAATAACAAAAATCAAACTACAAAATTACAATCCATAATCAAATTTTACGATTCGATTAGTTAATTAACCACGATTAACCAATTTTAATTGTTATCCGTAATCTATTATTTTTCCATCCTTATCAAGATGAAAAATCTTCTCCTATTAATCAATCCCCTACATTCAATCCACAAGATAGTGGTATATGCCCAAACTCTTAGGCATAAGTTTGAATGGAGGGATGAGAATTTCATCTATGTATTCTTTTATGCTCAAATCATTATGCGATCACATTTCTAGTAAATCAAATGTTCGACTTTATGTGCCGAAAAGAAGCTTAAAGAATAACATCAATTGCTGATTTCTTATCTTATTAGAAAAATTGTATGTTGTCCACCTCTTTGGTTGCTATCAAATAGGTAGTAGGTAAGCTTTGGAATTTATCCTCTTCATCAGCAATTAAAAAGTTTGATAATACTCACTACAACATAATTGACCTATAGAGACACAAAATTAGAGATAAAATATATTTTTATTTCTAAATCTTCACATTTAGAAACTAATAGACACAAAATTTGCTCCTAATTAGCCTCTAAAGATCTATAGAAACAACAATAATAGAGTCGCTTAATTGATTTGACTCTAAGCTATAGAAATACCAACAACAGAGTCACTTAATTGATCTGACTCTAAAGCTATTTTTAGAGGCTAATTAGGAACAAATTTTGTGTCTATTAGTCTCTAAATGTGAAGATTTAAAAATAAAAATCTAATTTATCTCTAATTATGTGCCTCTATAGGTCAGTTGTGTTGTAGTGACTCTTGATTAATTTTTATTGATATTGCACAATGTGCATATATACAAGTACACGGTGAATACAAAAGGAAAAAATCATTACAATTACCATACCATCAAGTAATTCCTAATATGTTGCTGCCTATGATTAATGAGGATTAAGGATGATTAATGAGGATCTTACAATTACCCTATCATCAAATAATTCCTAATATGTTGTTGCCTATGATTAATGAGGATTAAGGTGGATTAATGAGGCTCATTAATATGAGAAACGAAAAATAAGGAAATAGGAAATAATGAAACATTCTTCAATACTCTCTCTCAAGTTGGAGCATGAAGATCAGTAATGCTTAACTTGGCTAGCAAGTCATGAAACCGATCTCGACCCAATGCTTTAGTGAAAATATCTGCTAACTGAGACTTGGAAGAAATGGGTCGAGGAATAATAGTTTGAGACTAAATGTGCCGTCGTATGAAATGACAGTCAATTTCTATGTGTTTTGTACGTTCATGAAAAATAGGGTTGACGGAGATGTGTGGCAGCCTGATTATCATAGAACAATGGTACGGGTGCTAAGTGAGAGACACGCAAATCATGCAAGAGGCGAATGAGCCACACTATCTCACTAGTTGTGGTGGTCATAGCACGGTACTCTGCTTCTGTAGAACACCGTGAAACAACTGACTGCTTCTTTGACCTCCATGAAACATGAGAAGAATCAAGAAATATCGTATAACTAGTGGTTGACAGATGAATTGTGGGACAGCCGGCCCAATCCGCGTCACAATATGCTCGAAGAATTAGATAACTATGAGACAGAAGCAAAAGGCCTTGTCCTGGCTTCATATCGAAGAACCCAAAGTGCGGCATCCATGTGAGTTTGACGCGGTCGATGCATAAATTGACTCAATACATGCACAACAAAATTGATATCAAGCCGTGTAATGGTGAGATAAAGCAACTGCCAACTAACCTTCGGTATTGACCAGGATCATCACACCACGGTCCGGTGTCAAGGTCAAGTTTTATCTGCTGATCCATGGGAGATGTAGCAAATTTGCACCCTATGAGATCGCAATCAGCTAATATGTCTAAAACATATTTCAGTTAGCTGAGTACAATACCAGTGGATGGATGAGCTATCTCAACCAAAAAATACTTCAACCTGCCCAATTAAGTCCTTAATTCGGAACTTGTCATCTAGATATGCCTTCAAACTAGTAATGCCCAGAGAGGTAGTAAACTTATGATACCAATTTCTTGATGTCTGCTTAAGCCCATAGAGAGACTTCTTGAGGCGGCAAACACGTTACTCCTCCTTTTTGACAAAATCTTGTAGAATCTTTATATAAATCTCTTCCTCCAAGTCATCATGTAAGAAGACATTATTGACATCTAATTGATGCAACTCCCAGCCCCTGGCAGGAGCGATTGCAATGAGACACCGAACAATGACTAGCTTAGCGACCAGCGTAAAAGTCTCATGCCACTCATTCAATCTATGGAACCAGAATGCTAATTCTTTCTTTTCAGCAACTAGGGGTTAACAATAATTCTTTAAAGTTCTAACGAGGTAAATATGTTCAATGTGTATGAATTGGGGAACCCAAGAGATTTTTTTAAGTTGTAATATATGAAAATTAACATTCGAATGCACTGGTTAAAGATTTGACTTGTGTAATGTCACGTCAAGTTCAGAAGAAAATAATTCTGACACAAACAAGAAGCTACTACTACTTTGGGTATGAGTTCAATGCCAATAAAACCCGTAGACCAATTGAAGTAAATAAGAAAAGTTAGCAAAAGGAGAATGATGCTAATAGTAAGATATGTGCACTGCATAAGGCCTCGTAAGGGGAGTCAACCAATGAATGCGGAGGATCTCAAAATCTATAATCCAGCCATTGACACTAATGGTAAGAATAATGTCAAAGCTCTTTCTAAAGGGAGTTTACTAATGATGCTAATATGAGTATCGAAAAGAGAGTTTCTCTTAAACCCCTCATTCACACTCTTTAGAAATGTGAAGAAGCTAAACTTGTGACATTTTATCGGGCCAGGCTTGAAATGATAAGGGTCGGTCTGGCCCGATAATTGTTTGAACCTTATTGGCCTGGTCCAATAGTGGTCTGACACGATAAGGATCAGCTCAAGCACGACTTTAATATTTGACATTATCATAACCATTCGCTATTTATGCTATGAAAAATTTGATTTCTTCGATCTATTCAAAAGGATGGGATGTAAATTATAAATGATTTTGACGTAATTTCTAATAGAGTAATATTATGTTCATGGCTAATTGCAAATGAACGGGATCGAATTAAAGTTACATTACTTGACCTAATTTCTAATGATTTTGACCTAATTTTTAATAGAGTGATTAATATTGTGCACCGTGATCACGAGTTCTTCAAAAAGCATTATCAGCAATCTAAAAGAAAGCTTTGAAATCATGATCGTGAGATACTTGGAAGCCATTTCGAGAAAGCCTTCACAATCTTTTATCTCTCGCTACATAATTTGTAATCTACATGCAATTATTCTTGAGAGAAAAGGAGTTATCAGAAAGGTGCAAGCATGCTGCGACTATGTGCAACCTCACAAGAGGTGTTGAAATGAAGAACATAATAGTACACTTTAAATATTCTTTGAAGGCAAGGCACTTTCAGGAAGTTATCTTAAGAATAGTAATTTCCCCCTTCGGTACATACGACTTAGGAAAATTCTATTCCAAGGAGAGAATGCCTTTACAATAGAACCAAATGACTTGCACTACCAATTTGATTCTTGATCAAGAACTCAATCTCCTGATGATTTGACTATGAGAGAATGGTTTTAGGAAAGAACTCTTTCTTTTTCGTACCATCAAATGTGCAAGAGGTGGGTGGGGTATTTAAAGTAATTGAAAAGGCATGAAAGAAAAGTCATGGCCATTCCAAAAGGTCATACCTTCTTACGAGAAGACATATCTCTTAAAACAAATAGGCATTTATAATAGAAATATAAAAAATATTATTTGAAAATGCTTTAATATACAACAACCCCCCGCTCATTTTCAAATAAAATAAAACAAAAGCAAAAACAACCTAGTGTTCTAAGAGAATTGAGTATGTACTGTATAATACATGTTCTAAGGTGGATCTATACTTTAACCTTACGGTTGAACATCTACTCCATAATAATTTAGGAAATTGGGAAGAGTGGTCGGTACATACGGAGAAGCAAAAACAAACCTTTTTTTTTTATTAAAAAAAAGTACAAAGGGCAGCATTGCCCTTTCGTCTTCTACTATTTTTTTTAATATTAATTATTTTATTTATTTTTTTCTTACTCAAATTATTTTGATTTTTTGATTTTATATATTTTATATTCTATCTTTATTATTTTATTTTTTTAAGAAAGGAGGATATATTTTTTTTAAAAAAATTGTTTCACTTTTTTTATATTTACTTTTTTATATTTTTATTTCTAATTATATTTTATATATCAAAATTATGATTTCAAATTTTATTTTATTTTTTATTTTGGTGGTATTAAATTATATTATTTTTAATAAATATTTAAAAATATTATTATATTTTATTTATTACCTATTAAAATTTGAACTCTTATAATTTAATTCATTTATTCAGATCTTTATTCAATTCGATTTATTACATTAAAAAATTCAAACTTTCGAATTTTAAAATACACGAGGTTATCTAAATTTTAATTTTAATTACATTTGATTTGAATGTAATCAAAAATTTAAATTGATTGAAATTTTTTCAAACTATTGTCAACAAAAATAATTACATTGTATCGTTCCAAAATTTTCACACCATTTAATATACAATTTTCTTTATATAAAATATATATATTCCCATTATATATTATATATCATTTTTTCCTTTTTTTTTTACTTTATACTTGAAAATTTATTTTCTAAATTTATAATACTATCTATTATTTGATTTAATTTAATTTCTTTTTTTCTTTTTTAAATTTAATTTTTTTATTTTGGTAGTATTAATTCATATTATCTTTAATTTAATTTAATTTTTTTATTATATTTTCTAAATTTATTTAGAAAATAATAATAATCAAGTTCATATATGTATTTAGAAAAAAAAATTAATACTTCAACTTATTTTTAATCAAATCAATATATTTTTATTATATTATTTACTTAAATTTTAATTTGGTTAATAAATTTTCGTTAAATTTTTTAGTTATAAAGTTTGCATTCTATAATAAAAATTTAAAATCTCGAATGAATATAATTTAGCCGATTTGAATAAATTAGTTTAATGTAATATGTACATATATAATACATGAAAACTAATAAATTCCAATCAATTTAAATAATTTAAATAAATTTTACTCAAATCGAATTAAATTTTTAAATTAATTCAAAAAATTTAAAAACCTCAAATTCGAATAAAAGATGTAATTTCAAATATTTCTGAAATTTGAATATCTATTCAAATAAAAAATATCAAATTATATATTCGATAAGCAGAGACGCTGATAAGTAGAGGCGTCGGTAATGGGTATTACAAATTTGATAAGAGTCATTTGAGTTGAAACTTTTCAACATGGTATTAAATATTATTGATTGAGAAAAAAATATTATTTATTTTTAATTTGTATCGAAATCTTATTTATGTATTGATATCATATGACATTATACTTAATTACTTATATAGGTGATTAAATCCAAAAAACTACGCTTTCGATCTGAAATTAAATGCCATTTTTTTATATATAGGATGATTATTGGGAAATTGGCGCGAAAACTAACGCCGGTCTCCTAAGTTCCTTCGTCAATTTTTGATCTATTTTATAATAAGATTTTTTGATTCCCTTCATTGAAATTTTTAATTTGGTTTATACTTCATATTTTTTTAGCAAATCGGATTGAAACAAATATATATTAATATTATATTTTATTATATAATTATATATTGAATATAAATTATATACAATATTTATTTATTATATTAATTATTTCTATTATTCTTATTGTTTGTTATAATTTATTAAAGATCTAATCTTTTATTTTTATTTTTCTTAATTTAATTCAAGTTTTATAATTTTTGAGTAATTTTTTTAAATTTGGATTGGTGTATCATTTTTTTTTTAAAATTCAAACTTTAAAATAGACTAATTATACATATTTATATATTTTTAAAATTCTTCTTTTATCTTTCTTCTTTTTATATACTGTATATTTTATATTATTTATTATTACTATCATTATTTTATATTTTATTTTGTTATATATTATTTACTAAAAAATATTATTTACCATTAACTTGATTTTATTGTCACGTTCTTTTACTAATTTTTAAATTAGTTTAAACTTTCATATTTTTGAGGGAGCTTAAAAATTTGAAGCAAAAAACTATAAATACCTTCTTTTTTTTACCAAAAAAAAACTATAAATACCTAATATATATAGCTAATGGATGTTGGAGTAAAATAAATGATATGCTAATCAATTAGTATATGAAAAGTGGTATATGAGACGTAAGGACATTTTTTTAGTAAATATGATTAAAATTTCGATTAATATTATACTCATTATTATTTATATTATCTATTTTTATTTTACTATTTGAAAATATGTAGGCATCTAGTCTTATTATCCTTAATTAGTTAATTTCGTTTATATTTTAGAAATTTTCAGTAGAATTTATTATTTAGTTTGATGATTCATATTTTTCAAAATTATTTCAAAACTCTAAAAAAATTAAGTGTAATTATATATTTTAAATCTTTATTTTATTTTTCTTATATATTTTATATTTTCTATATTATTACTTTTTAGCATTTATATTTTTCTTATTTCTATATTTTTTAAGTGAAGAAAGTATTATTTATTCATTAAATTTGATTTTTATGTTTTTATTAAATTATTTAATTTGAGCTTTTACCTTTTACTTTCATTTTAAATATTGTAGTGAGATTACTGATATAATCAAGTGATACGTGATAAATGAGACATCTTAATCATTTTTTTAAGTCTTTCTTTTTTATATACTTTTATTTTTTAAAAACCTTTTATCAGAATTGCAATTCACTAAAATTATGTTCCTTTTTAATTTATCGAATACATTATTTTGAGTGTTTATGTTTGATGTTATTTTTTTTGTAAATGTGTGTTTATTATTGTATTTTTATTAAAAAATTATATCTACCTTTATTAAATATCCAATAATTTTAATTATGCATATTAAAGTTTACTATTATTGTTGATTTTAAATTAGACCATTGTAAAACTCATCTTTATTTTTATTTCTATTAAAATATGATCATATATTTATATTATATTTAATTATAATTTATTCATTAAGTCATTTACTATATAATTGATTTCATATGTTTTTTGATTAGAAATTATTTTATAATATTTTTATTTTATTTGAAAGTTCAGTTATTTTTTTATTTTTGAGATTGTAATTTTGCATGCTATGATTTTTTTAATTATCAAATAAATTATTTCACTTATTAATATTTTTCTTTTGATTTTGTTTTATTATTGTATTTTATTTTTTAAAATTGTATTCACCTCTATTATATTTTCATTAGTTTTCTATCTAGAATATTAAAAATTTACAATTATGATTGAATTTAAGTTTGCTACCGTAAGATTGATATTTATTTAACTCGATTAACAAATAATATTTTTTTCATATATTAATGTATAATTATATTTTATTCATTTTATCTTATAATATAGAATTAGTTTCATTATTATTATTATTAATTTAAAAATAATTTGTAAAATTATTTGAATCTCGTTGTGTAGCGCGGGATCTTTTCTTGTTTTCTATTTTAAAAAAATGTTTGTACTATACAAGAACTCTTAGAATGCGGCATCTCATATAGGGGTGAGAAAAAAAACTGGTTTTTTGGTTAACCGAAAAATTGATCCGAAATCGAATCGGTTTTTTCGGTTAACCGAATCGGTTTTTTCGATTTCGGTTTTTATTTTTAGAAAATTCAATTTCGGTCTGAGAGGTAAAAAGTCCATCGGTTTCTATTAACTGACCAGTTCAATTTAATTTATTAATTTTTAATATATATATATATATATAATGATTTATAAATTATAAAAAAATATAAAAAATTACAAAAAAAATATTAAAAAAATATTAAAAATATTAAAATATTAGTTATTGTAGAACATTATCTTGATTCAAATAGTTTCACTTTTTTTCTTTCTTTTTTCTCAATGAGAATTCGATATTTGTTTGAATTTTTCTCCATGATTTGCATAATATTATTATGTTTGTATATTAAAAAAAATTATTAGTTAACCGAAAATTATCGGTTAACCGAACCGAAAAAACCAAAACCGAAATAACGGTTAACCAAAATTAATGGACAAATTTACGGTTAATGATTTTAAAAAACCGAAGTTAATAAACCTAATTTTTTTTTCGCTAATAGACCGGTTAATCGGTCCATGCTCACCCTACTCTCATATTCCTACTTGCAAAGGCAATCTCATCAGGAGTGTCCACAACCACTCTATCACTCCATCAAAAAGACTATGAGATTGTTAAGAATTATTGAAATCCAATCTTCTCGTTGTGGGATATCAGTGCATTAAGTCAGATATGGGATGAAAAAAAAAAGTAACCCCCCCCCCTTTCTATAGGGTTTAAATGCACTATAAATGTTTCTTCACAGTGTAAACATCTTAACAATAAAATTTTGCTTGTATTGCCTTTTAATTCTTACTCATATGAGATATATATTACTTGGTAGTAATCCCATACCTCCCATGACAGCATGACTTTAGAAATTCTCTCACCTGAGAGAGGTTTAGTAAGAAGATCGGTCAACATACTAACTGTGGGTAACACAGTTAGTGGCAATATGTTGAACGTTGTCTAAAGATTTAGGATTCGAATTCTAGTATGATCACCTATTATAACTTTTTATTTTTGTTATAAAAAAAGAATTTGCCAACATTTGATCTGTTGGCATGTACTCAACTATGATTCCCCCCTTTTTAACAGCCTTTCTCACATAATTATATCTCATAGATATATGTCGAATGTTATTAGACATTCTCTTTTTTTTAGTAAAATGAATAGCTGCTTTATTATCATAATATAATGTGACAGGCTAAATAGGTGTGTCAATAAATGGAATGAACCTTAAGAATCTCTTTATCCACATTAATACTTTGGATGCCAAAGACACGGCCACAAACTCTGATTCCACAGTGGACAGAGCTATACAATATTATCTTTTGGACCAAGACACAATTGCACCACCAATGGTAAATACCCATTGTAAGTGAAATGATCAATACTAGAGGGTGGGTGAATAGTGTGTTAACTAAATTTTACTTTAAACTCGGTTTTAATCAATTCTTGATTACTTAGGCAAAAGCTCAATTCAACTAGATTAATGCGGAAGCAAGTGAATAACAATTAAGCAAGCACAAGTAATACCGATGCAAACACAAGTATCTATCTACTCTTTGATACTATATGAGTTTATCAAGTTAGGAGAAGTTAGTGATTTAGCAACAAGATAATCAAAGAAGAACAAGCTAATCACACTCAACCAAATGCAATACTAACAAGATAGATTTATAGTAGTTCGGCCCCAATGCCCACTCCACTACCTAAACACCCATGCTTAGAATTTCCAACTCTAGTTTACTAGATTAAAGTATTTCCTTATAATGAGTTTCACTGGAAAGTATCTGCTCTCACACCAAGGCACTTCCACATCTGGAAATCTCCGTCTTCTCACCGAGAGCACTCTCCCACCTCAAACCTAAGGACAACACAACAAATCTTCGTGAACTAAGTTTACACCGATGGATTTACGCCTCAACACCAGGTTAACCACCAAACTCAAGATCTACAAATAGATCTTTACAAACTTGAGAAATACAACAAGTAAACAATAAAATACACAAGTAATGGAGCAATTAATCAAAACAATAAACTACTTAGCTCCAACACAAGATCCTAGCTCCATCTTGATACATTTGATGATGAAACTCAATGTTGAAGGCTTGATCAAGAAGGTAGAAGCTCAAAGCTAGGGTTTTCCACAAAGAATATTGACTCATGATCAATCAGAGCTCTTGGATGTTAAAAGATATCTCATGAAGTGTTGGATAATTTGGAAGGTAAGTTTGGGGTCTTATATAGAGATCCCAAAGGTAGGTGCTCGATTTTTAAATAGCCCAACGGGTAGAAATTCAAAATAGAGTCATTGGGGGCATTCTGAGAATTCTGTTGGGAATACTTGTAGAGTACCGGCACTTTCCAAACTATTCCAAAATATCAATCTGAGTTGTTATGTGTTGTTCTGGGTTGTCCATCCAGGTTGTCCATTCGGGTTGTTCCGGGTTGTTCATCCATGTTGTTTTGGGTTGTTACAACATCTCATCCGGAATATTATTTATGACTTGGAAACTCTTGGTAATACTGTATAGTACAGGTACATTCCGGTTGAAGTCTAGTCAACCGAACCAGCAAGGTTCTTTCTTTTGGTTCGGGTTTTGGGTTTGGTTCTTTAGGAGTCTTTGCATCATAATGAAGATTAATACAATCATTCTAGATACCCTAAACTTAAATTCTATTCTTCCTGATGAATCCGAGCGCGTCGACCAATGTCCTTCTGATTCACCGATTTTTTTATATTTCCAATCAAGAACGTCGCACACAAACCGATATGGAACCTAAAAATAATTCTCCATGAAAACATTAGTTCCATGTTTGTTATCATCAAAAGCGAGATTAATGTTGACCTAAGATTTTCAACCTCGGTCTTAATCTCGGTTTTGATGATAACAAACATGAAACTAATGATTTTATGGAGAATTATTTTCATGTTCCATATCAGTTAGCGCACGACGACCACGATCAGAAATATCGAAGAAATTAAAAATCGAAAGGACGTTGGTCGACGCGCTCGGATTCGTCGGGAAGATAGAGTCTAGATTTAGGGTGTCTAGATAAATTATAAATCCTCATGATAATGCAAAGAAACCCAAGAACCATACCCGTAATCTAAAACTTGAACTGAAGAAAGAAACTAGTTGAAACTTATTGTAGAGTACAGGTACAATACGTAGAGTACTGGTTGACCGAATGGAGCCCAGAATCGACAGCGAGCTCCAATCGTTTGGTCGGTCGACCGATCTTCAATCGGACGATGGAGACGGGTATATTTCGAGCCGTTGAGTTGGTTGTTTGATGTCAATTATTCATGGCTTATAAATAAAAGCCAAGAGAGCATTCCTTATGTGTTGTTGAGCCTATTGAGACATTACTTACACCTTCCAAACTTTGATTAAGTCATACTTAGTGGACCCATTATTGAGTTGGTTGTTTGATGTCGACTGTTCATGACTTATAAATAGAAGCCAAGAGAGTATTCCTTAGGTGTTGTTGAGCCTATTGAGATATTACTTACACCTTCCAAGCTTTGATTAAGTCATACTTAGTGGACCCATTATTTGTTGGCGTTCAATCTTTAGTGGATCTATTATTGAAGAATGTTTCCTTATTTTCTTATTTTTCATTTCCCATATTAATAAGCCTTATTAATTCTCCTTAATCCACGTTAAACATATGCAACAACATATTAGGAGAACTCGATTCTCCCGGTGATTTGACTATGAGAAAATGGTTTTAGGAAAGAACTCTTGCCTTTTTTACTATCAAATGTCCAGGAGGTGGGGTATTTAAAGTAATTGAAAAGGAATGAAGGAAGAGTCATGTCCATTCCAAAAGGTCATACCTTCTTACGAAAAGATATGTCTCTTAAAACAAATAGGCATGTATAATAGAAATATAAAAAATATTATTTGAAAATGCTTTAATATACAACAAATAGCAAACCCAAAAATATCAATCTTCTGCGATGGCTAATGCAATCGTAGAGCCGTCGCCATAGTTCTTCTAGACGGCAAATAGCAGTCGCAAAGATCTGTCACAAATACTCTACGATCGCGACTCTGGCCGTCACAGGTAATAACTATTGCGATTAGGGGTGAGCACGAGTCGGGACGTCCCAGTCGTCCCGGTCCGACCCGACCCGAAAAGTCAGGACAAATCCCATCATGGTTCAAAATCGGGACGGGATCGGGACAAATATGTTCGTCCCGATTAAAAATCGGGATGAGATCAGGACGATAAAAAAAATCAGGATTGTCCCGTCCCATCCCGGTTTATAATATAAGTAATATTAAATATATAATATTATTTTTTTGGCAAAAAATATTAATTATTTTAATGGAGATATTATTTTTATTTTATAGAAAACCAATATTAATAAATTCGGGACGTCCCGGTCCCGTCCCAAATTTTTTGGGGCGGGACAAAATCGGGATGCTTCGTATTTGAGATCGGGATGCATATTTGTGTCTCGACTCAAAACCGGGACGGGACCAAATCCCGGCCCGTCTCGAGCTCACCCCTAATTGCGATCGACATAGCGATAAGCACAAGGCACCGCATAAGCGGTCGTGGACCAACTATGAAACACACTTGCCTAGGGGTGAGCATGGATCGGTGCTGGTCCATTAGCAATTTTATTAACTGATCCATTAAATTCGGTTTTTCATAATCATTAACCATAAATCGATCCATTAACTTCAGTTAATTGTCACTTTAGTTTCGGTTTTTTCGATTCAGTTAATCGATAATTTTCGATTAACCAATAAAAACTTTTAACCTCCAAACATAGTAACATTATAAAAATTACATATGGAAAAAATCCAAACAAATGTCGAATTTCCATTGGAAAAAAGAAAAAGAAAAAGAAAATCACTTGAGCCAAGATAATGTACTACAAAAATTAATATTTTATTTTTATTTTTTTTTAAATTTTTTAAATTTTTTAAATTTTTATAATATTTTAAATAATTTATAAATTATTATATAATATATATACTATATACTATATTATATATTATATATTAAAAATTAATAAATTATATTGAACCAGTCAGTTAACCGAAATCGTTGGACTTTTTTACATTGTGGACCGAACTCGAAATTGAAAACTGATTTTTTCATAAACATAAACTGAAACTGAAAAAACCGATTCGGTTAACCGAATAAACCGGTTCGGTTTCAGACCGGTATTTCGATTAACCAAAAAACTAGTTTGGTTAACCGAAAAAACTAGTTCGGATTCGGACTAGTATTCCGGTTAATAAAAAAAACTAGTTCCATTAATCAAAAAAATTGATTCAATTTCGGATCGGTATTCCGGTTAACTAAAAAACCAATTTTTTTTTCTCACCCCTACACTTGTCGTCGCACGATTTTAAATTTGTGACAGCATGGCGACCGCTACTGGCCATCGCTGTGCCATCACATTATCTTTTATGACTATTCTACGTGATTAGTTTGATACACCTTCTACGATGGTGGTCGCAGTGTCGTCGCAGAAGTCTATTTTATTTTTTTAATAATTTAAAATTATAAATTCTTGTCTACATATATATCTAATTAAAATGCATAAAAATAAGAGACATCAAATTGTAATATGAATCATCAAAATATGATAGATATCAAAATGTAATATTTACATTGTATCAAACAAATATTTACATCGTATCAAATACATCAATAATCAGCCGGTAGCGGGGGAGGCGGCGAGGAGAGGGGCTGTGTGGGGAGTGCATCAACCGGCATCAACGATGATAATGGATCTGATGCTAATGTCGTCGTGCTGAATGATGGGGGGGGGGGGGCGAAGGAGTCGGAACACCAGATATGTAAGAACCTATATGTGCCATAAACTGTGATATATGCGTCACAGTATCCCTCTTAGTGGTCATATTAGGCTTGACGACTGCTAATCAGTCCTAATCTGCACGTGATGTTGATGGACTAGTAGCGGAGGATGTGAAGGCAGACGACCCCATACCATGTGGCTGCAACAACACCCGTGCATGGGCCGTCGTACCAATGTTATATACATGGCCATGGTCAACGCCTATCACCTACATCCACGCGTCAGCATCAAGTTGATGTTGCACAAGATCACCTCCCCACTCACTATACATGATCTTTAAAGAAAATTAAGTTGATTAATTTAATTAATTATACCTAATAGAACTAGATAAAATAATTTAATATTAACTAACAAGTATCCTCTGCAGCCTCCCGCTGATGAACTCACCTCGACGAGGACCACACTGATATCTATGCGTCGCCTCAAAGACCCTCAAAGGATCAGCCAGGATGAGCATCCTTTGCTCGTCTCGTGCACCCTGCAATAAAAAAAATATAATTAGTTTTTCTATAATAATAATATATAATAAAAATAATTATTAAATTACTTACCAATCGACGCTCGTGGGTGGTAAATGGGATGGACCCATCGGTATGTCGGGCAATGGATCCCTCGGTTGGCGTCATCTGAGTTTGGTATGTCGTTCGAGAGGCACCCTGCCACTCGTCCAATGCCCAGATTTCGGCTAGCGATTCCCATATCTCCTAGGACATCCAAGTGGGACCATGACCATTCAGAAAGGCCATTGGTGTCCTACATGTGTCCTCGCCTCATCTCGTGCTCGGTGAAGGATATCATTGAAAAGCTTTTTACAATAAGCTTCCCAAGTGTCCTCCACCTGGGCTTGAATGGCTTAGTCCCAAGTGTACCAGACTTACAAAAAAAGAAGTTATGTAATATAATTAATTTATGTATTAATACAATTAAAGAAAAAACTTAATAAATTATGTACCTCAAACTCGGCTCATAACAAATCGCAGTTCTACTCTGGCACGTGGGTTCACGAACGCCACAACCCCTAAAGGAATCTTTTTATAATAGCAGTGATGCCACATGTGACATCATCATGCTCAAACCTACAACTCAAGTATAACAACATAAGTAACAAATAATTAATTAACAACCAAAAAAAATAAAACTTGATACTTACTTTGAACCATTTAGCGATATCCGCTAATGTAGGTCTATGGATGATGGTATATGTGACCTTTTGTTAGGCCCACGAGGCCTACGACAGCCTCGAGCCTTGGAGGTCGGTGCCGACATCGACGGTCCTGTCGGTGCAGATGTTGATGGTCCAGTCGCTGAGGCTGTTGCTACTAGTGCAACAGCGGGAGGTGCGAATGTTGCGGGGGTGGTGGTGGTGGTGGGAGGCGCAGGTGTCGCAGGGGTTGATGGCGATGGCAGCTGAGGTAGTCTAGCTCGTCAAGATCGTAGATGATATCTCGACGCTCGAGACATCTGCATGCAATGTTAATATGTGATGACAAATATAACATAAATAATTGATAATATAAATTGAGAAAATAATGTTACATCAATCATCATCAATATCATCTGAATAATAATAAATTGATTGATTATCTTCACTCGTCTCATAATCTTCAAAGTTGTTCTCATTGTCCTCATTCTCCACATCATCTGATTCAGCATCAACACTTTCTTCATGGAGACCTTGTGCAACTACCGAATTTTCTTCTTCAATTGTTTGACCCAAAACTTCAATTGCAGGTGGATCGTCCTCCTGGTAAAAATCAACTTGTATGAATCTTGTAGTATCATTCTCCTTTGTTATTGGATCAATTCTTAGTCGTGCCTTAGTCTTACACATCGTTCATCATTCTGTCTATCTCTTTGTCTACCTAGATATTTTGTGTAGTATATTTGTTGTGCTTGTGATGCCAAAATAAAAGGCTCATTCGACGTTAACTTAGATTTTGAAATTAGCATCTACCAGCTTGCTATGAGATCATGTGATTCCTTTGCCCCTTGAAGATATCACAGGAATAATCGGGATTTTCCCGTTCGAACTTATTCCTCAAAAACACCTCGGGAATAATCGGGTAGGCTCTCCGAACTTATTCCACGAGGCCAAATCGGAATAATCGGGATTTGCCCATCCGAACTTGTTCCAATAAATAACGTAGAGTAATAGAGATTCGCCCATCCGAACTTGTTCCACAGGTCAGGAATTAGCCATCCAACCTTCCGGGCCTAACCCGTAATCCAACACCTTAACGAGCCTCTTCGCCATTCATAAAGATATGACACAATATGACTTAAGTCAAGTATCTCCTACGGTGTCTGAGGGGTGTCCTTATTGGGAAGCGTGTCAACACCCCAATACCCAACCCCAACTCCTAGACCCGTAATGTCATAACCCGTGAGGTTTTATTTCATGCATAACTTTATTTGTTGGTTCTTAACAGATTATGCTGCCTTTTTGCTCAATTTTAATTATGCAATTAAAATTTAATCATCAAGATTAGAATTTTATTTTAGGGTTTTGTTTTAGCTTACTGTTGTGTCCGAAACTGATGTGTCTAACCCGAATCTAGTCTCCAGAGTATGACCTATGTTTCTAAACTATATTTTCTGGTCGAAATGATAGGTTACACGATAATATTCAGCAAACTATGCACATCACAAACAGGATTTCAAAATCAGCCATAAATCAACAATTCAGTATGCAGTTTTCAGCCTAATTGAGTTTCAGCATAGTAAAGGTAATTAAATCCGAAAGTTACAGAATTAAATTCATTAATTATCAACACAACAGAATTATGTCATTGAGGCAAAACTCCTCAAGAATCAAGTCATAATTGCATGAATCAAAACAATCTTCAAGCAAGAATCAAATTACATGATCAAGAATACTCATGGCTTCAAGATCAAACCTTATTTTTTGTAGAACATGCTCCATATCAAAAATCACAGATTTAAATCTAATGCATGCAACCACAATTTAAGAACCTAAATAGGTAAGCAAATCAAGATATAAACTTCAAGATAAATAAGATCTCTCATTTGGGCATTTTATCGAACACCTTGAGGGCACCCTTGCTTCACCCTTAGCCGAGCACCCCTAGGGTAAACCTAGGGCTGCCGAGCCACAAAGGGAGGATCTCAGGCCCTCTTCACACAAATCGGCACAAGAACACGGCGATCAAACCCACGATTCGGCGAAAATCACAAGAAACAAGAAGATGCCCAAATTTGCTCAAGATTACGAGAGAACCCGAAAAAGGAGAGGTAAAACCACTCACATGAGTATGGGGGATGATTAGACGAGAAATCCCGGACGACGGCCCTCGATTTTGGCTTCAAGAATCGGCGGCTTGGCTCCACCAAGGAAAAGAAGGGGGCGGCGGCTCCTCCTCAAGCCGTCGGCTCCAACAAGAGGAAGAAGAAGGCAGCGGCTCCTCCTCAAGCCACGGCTAGGCTTCCAAGGGAGAGGAAGGAGAAGAAGAAGAAGAAGAAGAAGAAGAAGAAGAAGAAGAAGAAGAAGAAGAAGCTTGGCTTTGGCGGCTAGGCTCGGCGGCTCCAAGAGAAGAGAGAAGAGGGGCAGTTGGCTTGGCGGCTGGCTGGCGGCTCCTCTTCTTTAATTGGCTTGTGCGGCTCCAATAGGGAGCCGTAAGCCAAGTGGATGGGGTTTTATACTCCCTCCCCAACCCTAATTCCACTAAACCCCTTATCAAATCTGCATCCGCCTCAAGCCAAACCCGAACCCGCTAACCCGATTTAACTTAATTAATCCTATTCCAATCTCATGCTACCACAAACACCAATCATATGCATATCATAACATCATAATGAAAAATTAACTCAAGCACACGCAATAGGATAATTAAATAAATTCATCATTACAGAAAAGAAATTGCATATTTCACATTCTTACTTACTCGAGCTCGCAAGCTCGCACCAAACCATGAGTCGACTCAGCTCGACCTCAAACTAGCCCGCTAGGCTGACAAACACGCATAATAAATGGAAACTAATATCAATATCTAGGATATTAGAATCCTCCCTCCTTAAAAAAAATTCGTCCTCGAATTTCAGCAAAAGAAACTTAAGGACACACGTGATCGACAAACAACGAAGGATAACGCTCCCTCATATCCTACTCCACCTCCCAAGTGGCCTCCTGCCCCGAATGGTGCTCCCACATGACCTTAACCATGGGGATCTCCTTGGACCTCAATTTCCTGATCTGCCGGTCTAGCTCCTCAACTGGCCGCTCCTCATAGGAAACTGCTGAATCCACCTCTACTGCGGTAGGCTCAATCACATGGGACTCATCCTGAACGTACTTCTTTAGCATAGATACATGGAATACTGGATGCACTCAGTCCATACTGGGAGGTAAGGCCAACTCATAGGCCATAGCTCCCCTGCGCCTGAGAATAAGAAACGACCCAATGAACCTAGGGTTTAGATTTTCTTTCTCACCAAATCTCATCATCTCTTTCATTGGGGACACCTTGAGGAATACCATGTCCCCCTCAGCAAACTCTACCTCCTTGGCCTTTCCATCGGTATACATCTTCTGGCGACCCTGAGCTACCAACAACCTCTCTCTGATAAGCTTCACCTTTTCTACTGCCTCCTCCACCAGGTCAAGTCCCATCATAAGGGAATCTCCTGCCTCAAACCAACCTACAAGCGACCTACATCTCTGCCCATACAATGCCTCAAATGTGATCATCCCGATGCTACTGTGATAGCTATTATTGTAGGCAAACTCAATCAGGGGTAAATGCCTTTCCCAACTGCCCTCCAAATATAGGACACATGCTCTCAGCATATCCTCCAGCGTTTGAATAGTTCGCTCTGACTGACCATCTGTCTGAGGGTGAAATGCAGTGCTGAATCGAACCTGAGTACCCAACGCCTCCTGAAAAAACTACCAGAATCGAGCTATGAACTGAGTACCCCGATCTAAGATGATCATAACAGGAACACATGGTAAGCGATGATCTGAGCCAAGAATAACCTCGCATACTACTCGACTGAAAAGGTCATCCTGACTGGTATAAAATACGAAGTCTTGGTTAGTCGATCCACCACTACACAGATAGAATCATTGCCCTTCCCAGACTTTGGTAACCCCGTCACAAAATCCATGGTTATCTTCTCCCATTTCCACTCAGGTACTTCTAGGTTTTGGAGCAACCCTGTCGGCTTCAAATGCTCAGCCTTAACCTACTGACACACCAGACACTTAGACATGAACTCGCCACTTCTTTTTTCATATCTTTCCACCAATAATTCTGCCTTAGGTCACGATACATCTTCGTGGCTCCCGGATGCATAGTGTATGTGGACCGATGAACCATCTTTAGCACCTCTATGTGAACCTCGGCCATATCTAGCACCACCATCCCGTTCTTAACCTCATAACGCCCTCTGAGTCAATACCGAAACCATTATCGGCATCACCTCTCCTGGCCAGATCCTTAGTGAGAGCTCATAAAGCATCCTCCTCCCGCGCTGCTCACAACATATCAACTAATGTGGACTGCACTGTCAGGTAAGACACCAGCGCACTAGAAGCTGACACTGACAAGACTGCCCCGCCATCCAAACACTTGGCCAAATCCTAAGCCAATGGCCACCTCTTGACTACCAAATGCGCCAGACTGTCCATCAACCTCCTACTCAAGGCATAGCCACCACATTAGCCTTCCCCGGATGGTACATGATCATGCAGTCATAGTCCTTCAAAAGCTCAAGCCATCTTCGCCGCCTTAGGTTCAACTCATTCTAGGTGAGCAAATACTAGAGGCTCTTAGGATTAGTGTATATCTCACAAGCCTCGCCATAAAGGTAGCTAGTGACACCACAACTTCAATGCGAACACCACCGCTGCCAGCTCAAGATCATGAGTTGGGTAATTTTTCTCGTGAACTTTCAACTGCCTGGAGGCATAAGCTATCACCCTGCCATTCTGCATCAACACACAACCCAAGCTGACCCGGGAGGCATCACAGTAAACAACAAATCCTCCCAAGCCCGAGGGTACTGCTAGAACCTGTCGACATCAAGCGGTCCTTGAGCTTCAGAAAGCTCTCCTCGCACTTACTATCCCATTCGAACTTCTCCATAATTTTTCTGTAATAGCCTGCCAACCCCAAGAAACTGCGGATCTCAGTGACATTAGTCGGCCTCTTCCAATTATGAACCCCACACGGCCAAGGAACTCCACACTCTCCAGCCAGAACTCGCACTTGGAGAATTTGGCATACAAGCGGTTCTCCCGGTGAGTCTCTAGAATCATCTGCAATTGCTCAGTGTTGGCTTAAGGTTTTCAACATTGGTCTCAATCTCGGTTTTGATGATAACAAACATGGAACTAATATTTCATTGAGAAATACTTTCAGGTTCCATATCGGTTAGCACACGACGTCTGCGATCGAAAAATCAGAGAAATCAGAGAAATTGGCAAGGACGCTCGCCATCACTCGAGATTCTTCGCGAAGTTAGAGTTTATGTTTAGGGTATCTAGTTTATATTGTAAATCCTCATGGTGATGCATAAGAACCCAAAAACCAAATCCGAATCCCAAAATATAAAAACTCGGAAATCGTCCTGAAATTCACTAAGCCCAGGGAGCTCCTTGGAAGGCTATATGACCTAGACATTTTCTTGACACAAAAAATAGTGGTAATTGTTCCATGGGTAAAAACTAGATAACGATATATTTTTAGGGAATTTTTGGAAGCCTTTAGCTTACCCATATTTGACCCGGGAGATTAGAAAATTTTCGTTTTTCGGAAATTTGTACTAGACCCCAAATACTATATTTTGATTTTTAAGGATTTTGATTTTTTAGATATTTTTATTGAATCCAAATGGGGAGTAATCCTTATATAACATTTAACATTTATGTTTTAAAGTCAGTCCGAATGCTGCCAAAAATTGGCAATAGGCAAGTCGATCGATCGAAATGTGCTAGAAAATGATAGTATGCCTTCGGTCGCTCGGTCGATCGACCGACGATCGACCGGACCTGCGATCGGACGGTGGAAACAACTAGTTTTTCGCCCGTTGAGGTAGCTATTTTATGCCATCTCCTCAAGGCTTATAAATAGAAGCCTTAGCAAGCCTTCCACCCACTATCCAAGCTTTCATTTAGCCTTATTTGATCATCTCTAAAGGATTTCTTGAGCCGTCTCTTTGCAATCCCTAGTTTCCATGATAAAACGTTGATCTTGCCTTTGAACCTTCAAGGTTCATCTTCTCAAGGTATCAAGAGAACTAGGGAGTTTCTTTTGGAGCTAAGTATAGTTTGATTTGTGTATTGCTCCAATTGTTATTGTATTTTCTTGGTTATTTTCACTGTATACCATTTGTGTAAACCTAGGTTGCTAGGTTTGATTGAGTTGGTGGTTGCCTTGGTGTTAAGGCTTAAACCCACCATTGTAAACGTAGTTTACTAGGATTAGTTGAGTTGTTCTTAGGTTGAGGTGGGAGAGTGCTCTCGGTAGGAAGGCAAGATACTTCTGGGTGTGGAAGTGCCTTCGGTTTGAGAGCAGAGATTTTTCAGTGCAAAGTCCTCATTGTAAGAAAACTAATTAATCTAGTTAAACTAGTTTGGAAATCCTAAGCGGGGTGCTTAGGTAGTGGAGTAGACATTGGGGCCGAACCACTATAAATAATTATGTTTGCATTATTCTCTTTGAGTTTCGCATTATTTATCTTCATTACTCGCTTCCGCATTTAGTCATTGAATTGTGGATTGCCTAAGTAATCTAAGAAATGTTTAAAATCGAATTAGGCAAAAAGATTTAGATAAAATACTATTCACCCCCCCTTTAGTGTAGCCATTTCACCAACACTCAGCATGCTCCTCTCTGCTCCTGGAATATATCAAGATATCATCAATGAACACTATCACAAATTTATCCAAGTATTCCCTGAACACTCGGTTCATCAGGTCCATAAATATTGTAGGTGCATTAGTCAGCCCGAAGGACATCACCAGGAACTCAAAATGCCCATACCTCGACCTGAAAGCAGTCCTAGGGACGTCACTTTCTCGGATCCTCAACTGATGGTACCCCGACCGCAGGTCAATCTTAGAAAACCACTGAGCCCCCTGAAGTTGATCAAATAAATCATCAATCCTGGGCAGCGGGTACCGATTCTTCACCGTTACCTTGTTAAGTTGTCGGTATTCAATACACATCCGCATGGACCCATCTTTCTTTTTCACAAAGAGCACTGGAGCACCCCAAGGTGAAACACTTGGGCGAATGAAACCCAACTCAAGCAGCTCCTACAACTGGGACTTTAACTCCCTCAACTCAGTTGGTGTCATCCGATACGGTGGAATGGAGATCGGCTTCACTGAGGCAAAATGGTCCACCAACCAGTCCATGCCCAAAATTACATCAAGCTCTAATATTGGCAGGAGTGTCAATTCGGCTATCAACACATGCCCATAAATGATAACCTCGTAGCCCCGAAAGACTGTCTTTGCCAGTACAGAAACACCCGTAGGCGTAGACACCACAAGAGGTGAATCAAGCATAGAAGGTTTCCTTGACAACTTAGCAGCAAACAAAGCAGACAAAAAAGAGTGCGTAGCACCCAGATCAAATAAGACATATGCAATAGCGGAACCAACAGTAAAATTACCTGACACTACTGCCCTAAATGCCTCAGCGCCCTCTTGGTTCAAAGCAAACACCCGTGCAGCGATCCTCTCTAAACCACCAGCTCCTTGGCCTCTTCCCTGGGTCTGACCCCTCTGAGCTACAGAACCCACTGACATCGGTGCATTTCCTCTAGTTTGATCAGGCTGTTGGCTGTCATTGCCTGGACAATCCTTTTTGTAGTGCCCAGTCTGCCCAGAGCTGAAATATACCTCTGAACGTCCCCAGCAAGCCCCCAGTGCTTCCTGTAACATCGGTTACACTGCTACGACCCAGGTCTCCGCTGTGAACCTCCAGATGACACCCCTGGTCCTGAATCCATGGGGCCTCTGGAACTGCTATGACCTCCGCCCTGGTGTGGATCTGCTGTCCTGAAAGTCCCCTCTGAGTGAGCTGGTCGACCCCCCGAAGGCTGGGGCCGAAACTTTTTCTTCTGGGGACCATCATGCGTGTCTGTCGATACCAGTGCCTCCTTTCGGAGCGCCTCATCTATGACCCGAGCAAAGGAAGTGTCCTCTATGTAATGGATCAGTCTGGCGATCTACAGCCACAACCCCTCAACAAACCTCTTGACCCTAGTGATCTCTGAGGCTATTAAGGTGTGATGGTACTTCGAGAGTCGAGTGAACTCCATCTCATAATCTATCACCGACATACTGCCCATCTGATGCAGTAGCTCAAACTCTTTCGCTCGCCTGTCCCGGACGCTCATCGGCAGGTACTTCTCCACCATAGCAGTTCTAAACTTCTCCCAAGTATGTGGTGGTGCATCTACTGCTCAGCGGTCCCTCCAGGTGTGAAGCCAATCCTTGGCTGGACCTCTCAGCTATAACCCGATCAGTCGAGCGGTCATCTCAGAAGAACAACCAAGCTCCCTGTACAGCTCATAAAAATCTCCCAAGAAACTGGTGACCTCCACCCGCTGATTTGTCCATGTATACTCTGGTGGCCTAAATGCAAAAAATATGCATATGAAGGTGCTCTGGGGGCTCTGACCACCGGTGCCACTGGCTGGACCACCTCTGGTGTTGTAGGAACTACCGATACTGGTTGTGGTTGCTGCCTCAGCTCCTGCTCCCTACGGAGTGCCTCAATCAGCTCAGCCACTCGGATCAGCAACTGCACAACCATGGTATCCTGTCCCACCTCCTCCCGGGCCTGCGGTGGTCTCCCATGACTCCTGCCCCGGCCTCGGCGCTCAGTGGAGTTGCTGTCACTACCACTCCTTGCGGCATCAAAGGCCTCAATCAATCTGGAATCACCAGAAAGAAATATCAAAATTAGACAATTTAATTCACCCTAAGTCGTTAAGTAACTTAACCACAAGTCGCGTTGAGATGTAGACTTAGCCCATTGATCTCATAATATACCTCTGTCGTATATTGACACGCTAGCAATGCCCTATACGGTGACAACTTTAGGTCATAGTCAGACCGAACCACATGCTCTGATACCATATTATCACGCCCCAACTCAGGGTCATGTGACCAGCCAGGGTATACGTGCCTATATCCCGCAGCCTAACTCATGCACATGCCAACTCATAAAAGATAGCGGAAAGAAACAACAGTTTTTATTATAAAGAGAAACAAAAACATATTTCATTAAACAATAAAGTTTTAATCAAGAAACTCAAGTGCAGAAATAAAATGAATCAAAGAGCAACAGTTCTGATAGTCAAATAAAATCCGAATAAAAATATGAATGTTCCCACGGGACTACTATGGGCGAAATGGCAACACTAGAGGGGGGTGAATAGTGTGTTTACTAAATCGATTAGCCTAAATCTAATTTTAATCATTTTCTTAGATTGTTTTAGGCAATTCACAATTGAATGCGGAAGCAAGATAAATGATAAAGCAATTGAGCACGAAATAAAAAATTAATGCAAACACTAAGATTTTATAGTGGTTCGACCCCAATGCCTACTCCACTACCTAAGCACCCCGCTTAGGATTTCCAAACTAGTTTTACTAGATTAATTTGAGTTTCCCTTACAACGATGACTTTTTCCCGGAAAAACTCCACTCTCCAACCGAAGGCACTTCCACACCCGGAAGTATCCCACCTTCCTACCGAGAGCTCTTTCCCACCTCAACCTAAGGGACAACTAAACTAATCCTAGTAAACACTACGTTTAATTACTCGAGTGGCTTTACTCCTTTTTCACCAAGGATACCACTTCACCCGACAAGACCAAACACCTGGTCTTACAAACTCAAATCCAAATAAAAATAGTTCAAATAAAGATATAAAATACAACCAAAAGAGCTGCAATATAAAACACGATTAAAAGCTCTTTTTAATCCTTCAAAAACCTCCAACTCGCCAAGTGGTAGAGCTTGAGTTGGAGCCCGAGTTGAGGAGCAGACGTCACTTGATAAAAAACTCAACAGAGGAACGGAGCGCGCTGCGATTACTCCTTGGAAGGCTTTGATCTCTCTTTTGGATGCTCAATAATTTCTGTAAACGTTAGAGAGAGAGATTAAAAGATGTGTATGAGGTGTATTTATACCCCTAGCTGAAATGGGGCGTCAATGGGATTATTTTCGATTGTTACAGACGCCCGGTCGATGGTCCGGTCGAATCATCGGTCAACCGATCATTCGATCGCTGTAATTTTCTCTCTGGTCGGTCGACCGCCAGACACATATCACGCGATCCACGATCTTCGGTCGACCTGTCGGTCGACTGACGTGATCTGCGTCATCGACTATTCGCGGGTCGGTCGATCGACTGGTCGATCGCCAAGCCTATTGCCCTTTTTGGGCTTCGGTCGATTGACCAGGCCGGTCGACCAACAGACGCAAGAAGCTTGCGATTTCTCTTTCGATCGACCGACGCAAGCTGCGTCTGCAGCTAGCCTCAGTCCAGTCGACCGATTGATTGACCGCTAGGGCTACTGCCCATTTCTTACCCTATTCAGTCGACCGCCTGGTCGACCGAATTTAGGCTGAGATTGTTTTCTTCAGCCGTTTTCTTTCGCACTTCGTTTTCGGGTTTTGGCTTTCAACGAGCATCATGTCGGAGAGCTTTCCATGTGATCTTTGAGCTCGTTCGATGCGACTTTGGTGCACTCGTCGATCTTCGATAAACTTCCGCGATGAACCCGAGTGCGACGATCAATGTCCTTCCAATTTCCGATTTCTTTGATTTTTCCGACCGAGGACATCGAACGCTAATTGATATGGAACCCGAAATATATTCTCAATGAAATCATTAGTTCCATGTTTGTTATCATCAAAATCGAGATTAAGGCTAAGGTTGAAAACTTAAAGCCAACAATCTCCCCCTTTTTGATGATGACAAACATCCTTAAAAATATATATCATTAAAGCATTACGGATATCAACTAAGGGATTTCTCCCCCTATCAACATGCATATGTATATAATTAAACTCCCCCAATCTATATGCATGGATATCGTATATTTTCCTCCTCTTTCATATACTTTTCTCCACATTTTAACTATGCATTTCTCCTCCTTTTGACTATGTATTTCTCCCCCTTTTGACATATTTTCTCTATAGACTTTTCCTAATTTTCTCCCCCTTTTGACATCAATCAAAAAGGACAAAAAATATCTATCTATTCAAAGGGATGAAACACAAATAAGTTTTCATGAAATTGAGACTCTAAGGATTTTCCATGAAACATGACAATCTCAACCTTAGGGATGGAAAACAAGTAATTAACATGATACCAACTTAAATCATACATGATATCAAAAAGTAATAGATAGAATGCAAGCCTAAATTATGTATGCACTCAAGTCTGATATCAATGTTGTAGTTTATCTTTTTCATGACATTTTTTATTTTATTCAAACTCTCAAAATATCAAGATATGGTCATTCAAATCATGTATATCAAGTTTGAAGTGAAACTAATGTCATTTAATCAAATTATGAACTTAGCATGTTTTCATTTAACATAAGCATGAAAATCATGAAAATGCTAAGTCTCTAGTTTTGCTATCTACTCATGTTTTCTCATTTTAGGCATCTAGACATCAAACATGAGGAAATCTAAGTCCATGAATCAAGTTTGGGCTTAAGGTAAAATTTTTAATTCACTTTGTTGACTTAGGTCAACCTATACTTCAAGATTTGAAATACTAATTTGTTGGATGAAAATTTTTTGATACCAATTATTGAATGAAAATTTTTGATACCAATTGTTGAATGAAAATTTTGATACCAATTGTTGAATGATCATTTGAAATGCATGTATCAAAATTCAACTCAAAATGAATTTAAAAATCAAAGTCCATTTTTCATCCTATATTGATTCCAATGAAACAAATGGATTTTTCTATCTATCATCCAAGATATCAAAATCATTTCTAGGAATGATTTTACTCAAGAAATTGTGTGAATGATATTAGAAATGAAATCCAAATGGTATACACAAGGTTTTATTTGAAGTTTTTGAAGAAAATTCAAAGTATCGAAAAGATTGATGTTTCAAAAAGAATGATACTTTGTATTTTTAAAGACCAACTTCAAATTTTCATTATAAATTAGATTCTTGATGAAATGTTTTGAAATTTTTATTTAAGAAACTAGATTTTTCAATGAAGGTGCTACTTCAAGAATTATCTCAAAATTAATTTTCTATATTTTCCTAGAAATAACTGAAATTTATACCAATTGAAGTTTGAAATTGTATTTTTGAAATTTTCAGTTATTCTTAAAACATCTTTAATTTTCATTCAAACTTTCATGACACCACATGATGGTCATGTAAAGAGTATATGTCAAGTTTGAAATGAAAATTAAGTCCTTAAGTCAAGATATCAACCTAGAATGATTTCATTCAAAACTAACTAGTTTTCATGAAACTTGCTAAGTTTCAATCTTAACATTTACTCATGATTTTTCAATTTTAAACCTATGGATACCTAGCATGAGTAAATCTAAATATGTTCCCCAAATATGGATTGAAAATAAGACCATTAGGTCAACATAGTTCAAGAGAGGTAAACATGAATTGACCTCTTTTGTCATTTTATCCATATCCATATGAATTTTCCATTCTATGAGCATGGAAACATGTCATACCTACTTCTAGACATGTTTATGAAGTTTTGAACTTAAAATCAAATGACCAAGTCAATTGATACCAATTGTGGTTTGTTGACTTGGGCCAAGTTTTTCAAGCTTAAGTCCCCTAAGGTGAATTAGTTGTCACTTTCTTCATCTAGACATGAATTTTCAATCTTGAGCACATGACAACTAATTATTAACACACCTAAACATGTTTATCCAATTTTTAACTTAAATTGAAGTCTCTAAAGAAGAAATTAACCTAGTTCAATTTCATAGATATCATGATATCATGAAATGAGCTAAGTTATCAAGATTTTACCTACTCATGAAAATTCAAACATGTATCGTGCATAATCAATCATGAGCATATAGAAATATCATTAAAGCATACATATTTAAGTATTATATTAAGATTTTTTCAAAATAAAAAACATACCTTTTTTCTTGAAAATTTGCCCAACTTTTTCATTTCTTTTTTCATTTACTTCTAGATAGCATATCTTTCCCATTCTTAACTTGCAAGTAGACTTCATTAGTATCATAATGAAATAATAAGACTACTAGCAAGCTAATTTACTAAATAGCATGGGTTCAATACAAAGTTCTATTTAAAACCTTAACCTATGATAGATAGTTAAGATGCATTTAAAGAAAGTTTTCATGATATCTAAATAAATCTAAGAGATCCGAAGATTGTGAAATATTTAAAGATTAAGATCTCTAGACATGTTTAACTAGTTTGGACTTAATATGAATGTCTCTTATAATAAGCTCAACCTAGAGCAAGTTTCATTAAATGAAATTTGCCTAAGTGCTAAGATTCTATCTACTCATGAAACTTCAAGAGTTTGATATGAAAATCTAATCATGAGTATAGAGACATAGTTTAAGCCTAAGCAGTGAGGTATAACCCTAGGATTTTGAAATACTAGAAGTTATACCTAATTCATGAAAGTTTAGCCAAACTAATCTATTCTATTTAGTTATTAGCCTTCCTAAAAACTTATAACTTGCAAGTATACTTTATGAATGGTAATCAAATCATATCTACTAGCAAATTATCATACTAGATAGCAAAGATGAGGATCAAATATCAATATCAAAATCTACTTTGCTAAATAGTTTCAAATTCGTTTTAAAATATATTATCATGAATCCAAAAGAAATTAAGAGATCTCAAAATATGAAATTTTGAAACATAAGATCTCCAACCCTTCCTATTGGTTGAAAATCGAAAGGCCACAATGTGCCTATGATTTAGAACCGCATGGTCGCTTAGGCCCATTACAGGCCACCGGGGTCTCCGAGGAGACCGGGAAATCAAAATAAAAAAAGTTTTTTTTAAAAAAAACTTATCAAGAGCGGGCAAAATCAATCAATTTTAAGCATGTATCATAGCTCCAACTTAGATAAAGCAAAGGGATATAGGAGATGATACCGGAATAGTTTTGATGCCAACTTTACTTAAAGCATCAAGGTGATTTGAAGTTGCAACATCTTGGAGATTTCTCATTAAGATCTAAGGTCAACTTCAATCCTTCAATTTCTTTACCCTTGTGTGGTTCCCCCCTATAAAAGAGCATGATATCTTTGGTACCCAAATAGCTTTGGATCCTTGGGGGTTAGAGGGCTTAGGAATCCAAAGTGTCCTAGCAACACTTGGATTTCTCTTTAATGCGCAATCATGGATGACATGCTCAAATATACCACAACAAAAGCAATGTCCGTTAAATTTCTTTTTGTTTTTGTTATGGACATGAGATTTACTTTAGAATGCTTGTCATTTGAACTAGATTGACCATGAGCATTCTTAAAAGATACATTCTTCTTTTGAATATGAGGTTTAGGTGTAGAATGCTTAGTATGAGAATAATGATGAACCTTAGCATTCTTTACATAAGCATTTTTATTTTTTGAGTTCTTAAATGAGACATTTTGATTCTTAGAATTATAAGAGGAAGTGTTAACTTTCCTACTCAAGGTCAACATCTCATTTGTCATATAATTCATGGATTTATGAATAGCATACAATTGAGTTTTCAACATGCTATTTTCATTCTTCAATATGTCATTTTTATTTTTCAACTCCTTAGTGTCAATATTTAAAGTATTATGGCATGGATTGGGGACACTAATTCTTAGCTTCTCATTTTCTAATTTTACATCATGTAATTGAGAGCTAAGAGTTGAATTTTCTTTCTTCATTTTTTTGTTTTCCTTGTTCTTTTTCATAAGCAAGGCATGCAATTTTTGACATTCCTCAACTAGTTCTTCATATGACATATTGAATGAACTAGAAGAGCTAGTACTATTATTATCATTATTATGACTAGAAGCGAAAGAGTGTACCTCATCATTAGCAATTTTGAGGCTCACTTTGGAAGTAGCTTCGTAGTCATGAATAGAGGATGCTTCAAATGAATGAGACGTGGAGGTGGAAGCACTTGACCTCTTCCTTGCTTTGTTCATCATGCATGGGCAATTTTATTCACATGCCCCTTTTCTTTGCAAGCATGACATATTACTTTCCTCTTTCGGTTCTTGATGCTACTTCTTTGACTAGAAGAGCTATGGACATCAAAACCAATATTAGTAGTAGGTGAGTGACCATTGTCATCACCACCTTCATTAAAAATGCCAATCTCTTCGGTTTTGGCATGATCGTATATAATATTTAAACTAACCCATAAATCATGAGCCGGCGAACAATGCATGACTTTTTCTAGTATACCATTTGGTAATGTACAAAGTATGCAATTCATGGCATTTCCATTATACTTAAACATTTTTTTATCCATTTCACTCCATGCATGCAAATCAACCTTAGGTTCAATAAATTCCCAATGTAACATGTTAAATACACCAAAATCTTTAGTCTTCAGAAATGTGTACATCCTAGATTTTCATAGACCAAAGTTTGATTCATCGAACCTAGGGGGTGAAGACACTATACTCTCTAGAGCCATTTCTAGATCGAGACGAATTGTAGAAGGGATGGTGAAATCACAATCTACGACCCGTTCTGATACCACTCGTGGGCGAAATGGCAACACTAGAGGGGGGTGAATAGTGTGTTTACTAAACCAATTAGCCTAAATCTAATTTTTATCATTTTCTTATATTGTTTTAGGCAATTCACAATTGAATACGAAAGCAAGATAAATGATAAAGCAATTGAGCACGAAATAAAAAATCAATGCAAACACTGAGATTTTATAGTGGTTCGGCCCCAATGCCTACTCCACTACCTAAGCACCCCGCTTAGGATTTCCAAACTAGTTTTACTAGATTAATTTGAGTTTCCCTTACAACGAGGATTTTTTCCCGAAAAGACTCTGCTCTCCAACCGAAGGCACTTCCACACCCGGATGTATCTCGCCTTCCTACCGAGAGCTCTTTCCCACCTCAACCTAATGGACAATTAAACTAATCATAGTAAACACTACGTTTAATTACTCGAGTGGCTTTACTCCTTTTTCACCAAGGATACCACTTCACCCAACAAGACCAAACACCTGGTCTTACAAACTCAAATCCAAATAAAAATAGTTCAATAAAGATATAAAATACAATCAAAAGAGCTACAATATAAAACAAGATTAAAAGAACTTTTTAATCCTTCAAAAACCTCCAACTCGCCAAGTGGTAGAGCTTGAGTTGAAGCCCGAGTTGAGGAGCAGACGTCGCTTGATGAAGAACTCAACAGAGGAATGGGGCGCGCTGTGATTACTCCTTGGAAGGCTTTGATCTCTCTTTTGGATGCTCAATAATTTCTGTAAACATCAAAGAGAGAGATTAAAAGATGTGTATGAGGTGTATTTATACCCCAGCTGAAACGGGGCGTCAACGGGATTATTTTTTATCGTTACAAACGCCCGGTCGATGGTCCTGTCGAATCGTCGGTCGACCGGTCATTCGATCGCTATAATTTTCTCTCTGGTCGGTCGATCGATGAGTCGACCGCCAGACGCAAATCGCATAATCCGCAATCTTCGATCGACCCGTCGGTCGACCGACGCGATTTGCATCTTCGGCTATTCATAGGTCGATCGACCGACTGGTGGACCGCCAAGCCTACTGCCCTTTTTGGGCTTCGGTTGGTTGACCGGGCCGGTCGATCGACAGGCGTAAGAAGCTTGCGATTTCTCTTTCGGTCGACCGACGCAAGCTACGTCTGCAGCTAGTCTCAGTCCGGTCGATCGATCGATCGACCGCTAGGGCTATTGCCCATTTCTTACCCTATTCGGTCGACCGCCCGGTCGACCGAATTTAGGCTGAAATTGTTTTCTTCCGCGCTTCATTTTCGGGTTACGGCTTTCAACGAGCATCATGTCGGAGAGCTTTCCATGTGATCTTTGAGCTCGTCCGATGAGACTTTAGTGCACTCGTCGATCTTCGATAAACTTCCACGACGAACCCGAGCGCGACAATCTATGTTCTTCTGATTTCCGATTTCTTCAATTTTTCCGACCGAGGACGTCGAACGCTAATTGATATGGAACCTGAAATATATTCTCAATGAAATCATTAGTTCCATGTTTGTTATCATCAAAACTGAGATTAAGGCTAAGGTTAAAAACCTAAAGCCAACAACTACGACTCTGAAATGCTAAATCACAGTGTATGACAAACTACTATAGACTCAACTATGACCCTTAACTAGGACTGCTATGAGATTATGTGGCTCCTCTGCGCTCTAGCTACGCCAAATGCTCTAGCCCACCACACCGATCAGGCTCTGCAAAACAAAACAAAACGACAATGTGTGAGTTCAAAAGAACTCAGTGAGCGATTCTACCAACCCCCACGAAAAACCAAACACAGATGAGAAACATAAAGCAAAAACTCTTGACTCTAGCAGGAAAGGTCACAAGGGAGTGACCAGCTAACAGGCCATCTGGCCACTACTTGCACGAAGGTAGCCAACACCCAAACGGTGAAGATCAACAGGCCTAAGCTTACCATGCCCAAAGGCAACAAAACATACTAGGATAATCGGGAAGGCCCTCCGAACTTATCCTAATATAAAGAAACTCGGGAGCAATCGGAATTGGCCCATCCGAACTTGCTCCACGAGATGCGTAGGAACAATCGGGAATCGCCCATCCGAACTTGCCCCTTCAAGATATCACAGGAATAATCGAGATTTGCCCATCCGAACTTATTCCTAAAAAACACCTCGAGAATAATCGGGTAGGCCCTCCGAACTTATTCCACGAGGCCAAACCAGAATAATTGGATTTGCTCATCCGAACTTGTTCCAATAAATAACGTAGGAGTAATCAGGATTAGCCCATCCGAACTTACCCCTTTAAAGAAAGAATCTTGGAAACAATCGGGATTTTCCCGTCCGAACTTGTTCGACAAGATACGTAGGAACAATCGAGATTTGCTCATCCGAACTTGTTCCACAGGTCGAGAATTAGCCATCCAACCTTCCGGGCCTAGCCCGTAATTCGGCTCCTCAACGAGCCTCTCTACCATTCAAAAAGGTATGACACAACATAACCTAAGTCAAGTCTCTCCTACGGCGTCTGAGGGGTGTCCTTATTGGGAAGCGTCTCAACACCCCAATACCCGACCCCAACTCCTAGACCCGTAATGTCATAACCCGTGAGGTTTTATTTCATGCATAATTTTATTTGTTGGTTCTTAACAGATTATGCCGCCCATTTGCTCAATTTTAATTATGCAATTAAAATTTAATCACCAAGATTAGGGTTTTGTTTTAGGATTTTATTTTAGCATACTGTTGTGTCTGAAACTGATGTGTCTAACCCGAATCTGGTCTCCAGAGTATGACCTATGTCTCCAAACTATATTTTTTGGTCGAAACGATAAGTTACACGACTATATTCAGCAAACTATGCACATCACAAAGAGGATTTCAAAATCAACTATAAATCAATAATTCAGCTGCAGTTTTCAGCCTAATTGAGTTTCAGCATAGTAAAGGTAATTAAATTCGAAAGTTACAGAATTAAATTCCTTAATTATCAACACAATAGAATTATATCATTGAGGCAAAACTCCTCAAGAATCAAGTAATGATTGCATGAATCAAAACAATCTTCAAGCAAGAATCAAATTACATGATCAAGAATCTTATAT
The DNA here is from genome assembly GCA_034359265.1 of Canna indica. Lineage (NCBI taxonomy): Eukaryota > Viridiplantae > Streptophyta > Magnoliopsida > Zingiberales > Cannaceae > Canna > Canna indica. The sequence goes on along the minus strand of CP136896.1, from coordinate 52,894,748 downwards.
CAAGAATACTCATGGCTTCAAGTTCAAACCTTATTTTTTGTAGAACATGCTCTATATCAAAAACCACATATTTAAATCTAAGTCATGCAACCACAATTCAAGAACCTAAATAGGCAAGCAAATCAAAATATAAACTTCAAGATAAACAAGATCTTTCACTTGAGCAATTTATCGAACACCTTGAGGGCACCCTTGCTTCGCCCTTGGCCGAGCACCCCTAGGGTAAACCTAGGGCTACCGAGCCACAAAGGGAGGATCTCGGGCCCTCTTCACACAAATTGGCACAAGAACACAACGATCAAACTCACGATTCGGCAAAAATTACAAGAAACAAGAAGATGCCCAAATTGGCTCAAGATTACGAGAAATCCCGGACGACGGCCCTCGATTTCGGCTTCAAAAATCGGCGGCTCGGCTCCACCAAGGAAAAGAAGGGGGCGGCGGCTCCTCCTCAAGCTGTCGGCTCCAACAAGAGGAAGAAGAAGGCAGCGGCTCCACCTCAAGCCAAGGCTCGGCTTCCAAGGGAGAGGAAGAGGAAGAAGAAGAAGAAGAAGAAGAAGAAGAAGAAGAGGCTTGGCTTTGACGGCTGGCTAGCGGCTCCTCTTCTTCAATTGGCTTGTGCGGCTCCAATAGGGAGCCGCAAGCCAAGTGGAGGGGGTTTTATACTCCCTCCTCAACCCTAATTCCACTAAACTCCTTTTCGAACCTGCATCCGCCTCAAGCCGAACCCGAATCCGCTAACCCGATTTAACTTATTTCTTCTAACAAATCAAGGACATATTTTCTTTGTGAGACAACGATGCCTGCTTTTGATTGTGTCACCTCAATTCGAAGAAAATACTTTAATTTTTCTTTAGTTTGGAAGTGATTGCTCAAATGCTCCTTTAACAATGTCATCAACATAGATGAATATATATATATATATATATGAAGAGCACATAATGATCAGATTGGCATTGAATCATCCCAAATTTTTTAATAACAAAATTAAATCGTCCAAACCATGCCCTTGGAGACTGCTTCAGGCCATATAGTGAATGTTGAAATCGACCGACTAGTCCTGACTCCCGTGAGCAACAAATTCAAGAGGTTGCTCCATGTATACTTCCTCGGCTAGTTCTTCATGAAAAAAGACATTTTTTATATCCAATTGGTGAAGAGTCCAGTGGTGCATTGCTGCCAAGTAAATAAGAAGACGAATAGAAGTAATTTTAGCCACCGGAGAAAAGGTATCATTGTAGTCAAGACCATAAACCTGAGTGTAGCCTTTGGCAACCAAACATGCTTTAAGGCGATCAATCTGTCCATTAGGTCCAACTTTTATAGTGAACACTCATTTGCATCCGACTATTATTTTACCTTGTGGCAAATGAACTAATTTCTAAGTTCCATTACTATGTAGATCAGTCATTTCTTCTATCATTACATTTCTCCAACCTGGATGGTTCATTGCTTCACTAATAGTCTTGGGTATAGAGACGTTAGATAAGGTAGAAACAAAGACATTATAGGATAGAGAAAGGCGATGATAACTAAGGAAATTGTAAATAGGATAAGGATTACAAGTTGAACGGATACCTTTACGAGTGGCAATAGGTGGAGTTGCACCTTCTCCTATAGGCATCGCCGGAGTGGGTGAAGGTGGACCAGGATGTTAGTTCCTGCAGTCATCAGGAATTGGCAATGTACTTGTATCAAGAGAAGAAGAATAATTGGTGTTAATTGGGAGGTTAGGTCGTCATGAGTAGGTTCAAAGAGGTGGGGCTTGTATTGGAGGATCTTGTGGAGGAGAAAAGGTAGGAATAGGCAAAACATCAAAAATAAGGTTTGTGTTTTTAGTGTTGGTTGAAAAGTATGGCGATGACTCGAAAAATGTTATATCTGCGAAAATAAAATATATCTTTGTTATTGAATCATAACATCTATAACCTTTTTGAAGACATCGACAGAAGTATCCTAGAAATACATATTTGATGGGTTTGGGTTTGAGTTTGTCCTTCCCTGGAGTATGATCGTGAACAAAGCATGTACAATCAAAAACTTTCAAAGGCAAGTGATAATGATCTTCGTTTGGAAAGAGAATTGAATGAGGACTTTGTGTTGTAAAACCGAGGAAGGCATCCGATTAATTAAATAACATGCTATTAGGACAACATCCTCCAAAATCGAAGTGGAACATCATGGTGAATAAGAAGGGTGCATGCAGTTTCAATGAGGTGCCGATTTTTATGTCCAACAATCCCATTTTATTGAGGTGTGTAAACACAAGTAGTTTGATGAGTGATCCCATGTGAAGATAGAAAATTAGAAAAGGATGAAGATAGATATTTTCTTCCATTATCACTTCGTAAGACTTTAATGGAAACATTGAATTGATTATGAATTTCTGCATAAAATTTTTGAAATATAGAAAATATTTCAGAACGATCTTTCATTAAACAAACCCAAGTGCAACGGGAAAAGTTATCAATAAATGTAACAAAATAGTGAAAATCCATAGTTGTATTGACTCGACTTGGGCCCCATATGTCTAAATGAATAATATCAAACATATATGCACCTATATTATTGACACACTTAGGAAAGGAGCTACGAGTTTGTTTCTCAAGTTGACACGGTTTACACTCCAAGGAGGACAAAGCAGAAAGACCAGGAACAAGTTTTTGAAATTTGTCGAGGTTTGGGTGACCAAATCGACAATGAAGAAGATTAGCAAATGTGGTAGAGGTAAAGGCGACTGGTGAGCTTTGGTTGGGGAGGTGATATAGGTCTTGGAACTCACGTCCGGTCCTGCACTACAACAGAATCAACCACAAAGGTAACAGAACATTTAAGACATTTTGTTAGCTTGCTAATTGAAACAAGATTGTATAGACATTCAGGAACAAACAAAATATGCTTTAGAGGAACAGAATAAAGGAGTTGAACTTCTCCTATTCCTTTAATTGGAGATTGAGAACCATTAGCAAGTGTGACATTAGAAGAATTTGGAGTATATGTGAGGGTTGAAAAGTGAGTTTTATTACTAGAGATGTAGTCAGATGCACCAGAGTCCAGTATCCATGGGCCAAGGGAAGAACTTTTAGTGAGGCAAGCAAAGGAATTACCAAAGTGGGAACCACTAGGAGAGGAGGAATGTTGTTTTGCAGCTTGGAATTGCAAGTACTCATTATAATCTGCTCTAGTCAAAGTAACAGAATTAAGTTGTTGATCCTTTACATCAGGTAAAGGAAGCACTCCATCTCCTTGAGCTTGTGCCACATGAGCCGTAGGTCGACTATTGTTGGAATGAGTATTGCGTGGTGGCCTACCATGCAATACCCAACAAGCATATCGAGTATGTCCTCCTTTATCACAATGGAGTAGTGTAATTTTAAACCTCTCTATTTTTCTCTTTGAAAATCTCCTTGTCTGGACTGGGCAACTAAAATAGATAATTCTTCCTTATTACTTTGTGTTGTGCTTAAAGAAATTCGTAAAAGTCGAGCAAAAATATCCTCCAACGAAGGGATGACAAGGCTTGTTAAAATCTGATCTCGCACAGAACTTAGGTCAGGTTTAAGTCCTAATAAGACAATAACCATAAATAATTGGTCTCTTTATTTTTCCTGTGTAGCAATATTCTCAGATAAAGGCATAAGAGTTAAATTCATCTCTTAGAGTTTCTACCTTCCCCAAGTACTCTGTCATATCTTGTTGATTTTGTTGGAGGTGCATAATATCAAAGACAATTTTATATATTCTTTGCACATCATTAGTATATAAAGTTTTAGCTTTTGCCCAAACTTTTTACATGACTAAAAGAGGGCGAGGAGTTTAGAGTCTAAAGAATGTCATAAAAGACTACACAATTGAGCACCAATTTTAAGCCAAACTGAGCTTTCTAGAACAATTGACATTGTGGAAGGAGAAGTATCTAGAAAAAAGAGAAATCTGTCTCCAAGAATAAGAAAACTCAGGAAAAACAACCAGCAAAGAGGATCTTTGAAGAGTGACGAAATGACTGGGTCAAGTCAGGATCTTGCCAGAAATGAGGTAGTGACACTAGAGCAGTAAATCAGAAAGAGAACGGCTGGTGGACGCGCTGCAAATCCGATAGTCGAATTCCGATGAAGGCCCGAATAAGAGGTGGTGCATCTACCTAGGCAAGCGGTGTGAGAAATCAATCACTCCTTAAGGTGGACTTAAGGAACTAGTAACATTTACAAAGAGAAACAAAGTCTAAGATAGGCTCTGATACCATGATAGTTGATAAGAGTGAGAAAAAATAGGAGAATAGAGAGAAGAAGAAAAAAGATTGTAGAGAGAATTTGTTTTTATTATAATCTCTTAAGCCTTGGGGGTATATATATACAAAATCCTACAATTAGATAAGAAAATACACAACTCATACATCTAGCTACTAGATAAGGAAATACAACTAGCTATAGGTGTACAATCAATCCCTTGATTACAACATACAAATATCTCTTGATTATAGCATAAGGTAATCTTTATAGGCTTTATAAGCCAAATACGTCATATGTGTTGAATAAACAACAAATGAATAAGATATCAAGTAAATAAATGAATTGTGATTATCGGATGGATATGCCTCAGATCAAAGAATTGCGATTACCAGATGGATATAATATGTTTTTCAGAGATATTTATGCAAATATCATTCGAACAAAAAATATGTCAGTACTTGAAACTAATATTGTTAAAATCATATACAAGTTGGAACAATTTTTCCCTATAATATATTTTTATTCGGGGCATCTAACGATACAAATGACACATGAGGCACGAATTAGTGGTCTTATTTAATATAGATGGATGTACGTTTTAATGTTCGATTGTCTACATTTTGTATACATTTTGTATATAAGTATTAAAAAATTAATATATTATTTGTTGATTGGAATGCCACCCAACAATTAATTGTTCCATTAGCATTGATACGTCAGTGGGATATAATTAGTATTAATTTAAAATTTTAGATTAAATTTAATATAAGTTAAAAATGTGGTTAGATTTAGTAATTTCTCAATAATCTGAATTACATTCGTTAATTTTCCGTCGTTTTATTGCGACAAGAGTTGACGCATGCAGTGGTAATTTTCACCTATTAAAAGCGTTCGTCAATTACCAGTTCAACTCCGAACCGAACGTTGCCTCGAAGCAACCCTCGAACTGCCTCGAGGAGGCAAAACGCACATATAAAGGGGGGGATTTCTTTTTTCTCTCACACGCAATCTGTTAGCTATCGAAGGCGACTATCTGATTCCACGGTTCCCCCCTCGGCGAAGAATTCTCCCGTTGCTTCTCCTCTGTGCATCTTGATCTCTCCGCACGATGATCTAAGAGGACCCAATTAGGACCGCCATAATCCGATCTCAGGTACCCGCTAGGGATCCCTTCTTCTGCTCTTCTTGGGCTTCTTCGATATCTTGATGCTTAAAGATCTGATCTTTGGGGGTTCATCTGAAGATTGGAAATGCCTTGGGTGTGGAAAGTTAGGGTTTTGGTGAATATTGAGTTTTCGGATTCATTATCGGAGTTCTCGTTCGACGTCTTTTGGGCATCGGATTGAACGAATCTTGTTTTCTTTGTTGAAAAAGAACAATATCCTTTCCTGCAAATTTTTCTGGTGAAGTGTTCTGTTGTAGTGGAAATGGCGACAGCTACTATGGCTACCGCTGCCGGCGCGGCCGCCCTTCTCTATTACACGCTGAAGTGGAAACTGCATGCTGGGCGATTGCACGAGAGTGGTGAAGGTGAACATGATGAAGATGAATCCAGACCTATTCTCTCTAGGAGACATCGAGCCTCGCAGAGGCCTGCACAGGCCCCTGCGACATGGTTTGAGACTATATCTACATTGTCAGAGACGTTAAGATTCACTTATTCTGAAACTTTGGGCAAATGGCCGATAGGAGATCTGGCTTTTGGCATCAACTTTCTTTTGAAGAGGCAGGTAAATGTTTTTGTTTTTTTCTCAATGGGTTTTTCTCCTTAATTTTCAGAAACTCTTCATTAAAATTCCAGTAAAAAGAGCTCATATTAAAATTTATTTATGTCCCAGAGAGCAGTGACAATATAATAGTGAATGTAGGAAAGATTTCTTTTCTAGAACTAGCATATTCTATTGCATCAAAAGCTCAGGAATTGCATGCCAAATATTGTCTTATAGCAACATATTCTATTGCATCAAAAGCTCAGGAATTGCATGCCAAATATTGTCTTATAGCAAATGAAAGTTGCAACTCTTAATAAAGTTTTGACCATCTTTAAAAAAGTGAGCCTTGGTAGAGAAATTAGTTTAGTTCTATATCTGAAAGATCTAAAATGATTTTCCGGAAGGATCCTTGATAGAATAAACTTTGCTCGTATCCTGAAATAGATTGCTCCAAACATAAAATCATAGCATACATGGAAATAAGTTTCCTACTAAAATTTTCAGGTTATGTCAATCAACATGGTGAATGGCTGGATATTCAAATAATTTTATTTTACTAGAAACTCACCACGATGTTCTTGGCATGCTTTGATCTACTTCTAATGTATGCATGTAGGGTAGCATCATAAACAAAATCAGGAGAAAAATGAAGAGTTGGAAAAATTTCTGAGCATGAATATTGTTAAATACTTAAATCTCTTTTTTTAAGTCAGTGTGGGGTATGACATTGTTATCTGTAATATCATGGAACGTGTGGTTTTGGTGTCTAGCATTGTCTATTGAGTTCTAAAGAGTTTGATATCTAGTACTAACCTCTAAACACTAGGCCATCCTTTATCAACGAAAGAAGCAGACTGGATTGCTCTTAATTTATTGTTTTCCTGTGGTCTGTGCTGTGGATCTTGTGGTACGATACCTAAGAGCAATGGCTGAGACAAGAGTCAAAGTTAGGGGGGTTTGCATGGCGAGATCTACACGCAGGGTGTGGTCCTGCATGGGCGGGACTGCAGTCGCATATGTGTGGTGCCGAGGTTAGGGATGACAGCTGAATATAGTGCGGGAACTACATTATCCACATTCACAACACATTTTAATAAAAGTAATAAAATAATATATCTAATAAAAAATCAATGGAGTAAAATGGTAATTATATAAGTTATAATATATGTGGTGTAAAATAATATATAAATAATATATAAGTTATAATATATGGAGTAAAATGATAATTATATATAGGCGGATAATGAGGTGGAGATATGGATCGAATACGGTGCAGATCCGCGTCCATATCCGCATCTAAGCAAATAAGGATTTTTTGCATCCACATCCGCATTCATATGAATCATATCCGTTTTTTGAAAAAATAACCTATTCACGCTGTATGGACGCAACTAATAACCAATGGATGTAGGTATAACTATCATCCTTAGCCGAGGTGTGAGGACAACAATGCATGGCGGTGTGAGCACAAGGACGAGGCAACTTAGACAACGTTGGAAGAGGGGAAAGGAATGAGAAATGAAAATAAAATTACATATTAGGTTTAGTAACTGTAGTTATTAATTTTAAATTATTTTTAAAAATAAAAAAATACAAACGAATTCTATTTTAAAGAGAAGATGGCATAATATTATATAGGGTAAATTACACTGACCTCATGAGGTTCAATGAAATTACACCGACCTTCCCTCTATTTATCCAAGTGACACTCACCTCCTAACGGTATTAAATAGAGTTTGTTAATAATGTGATTTCTTCCTTATGCCCATTATTGAAAAATTATTAAAAGACATGCATAAAATAATTGAATAAATATTTTAAAAATAAAAAATTGAGATAAATTATATTATTATTTAATATTTTTCACGAAATTAATGTTGGTTGAATGTGAAAAATTAAAATATTAAGCACTCATGAGTGAAAATATGAGAGAATGATAGTTAAATGACATAAGGGTATTTTTGTCATTTAAAATAAGTAAAAATTGCAAATATTTCAAAAATGTCATTAGTAAGCATGTGCAGTGCACATGACGACACTACACTAATAGTTTTCGTTAGTAGGGGAGGTATGTGTAATCTTTTACAAAACTTAGGGGGGTCACAAGACAAAATTACAAATAGAGGGGAGGTCAGTGAAATTCAATCTCAAGGAGCAGTGTAATCTACCCTAGTATATATAGGAGCTGGAGGGGGGAGGATATTTTGTTCTCTCCTATATAAGTGAAACAATTTTAAATGAGAGAAGGTCGACTCATAGATTGAGTTTAGTATCTTCAGTTATTAAATTTTGAATAATTTTAAAAATAAAAATACAAAATAATTCTATTTTAGAAAGAAGAGGGTGGAATTTCATATATGGGGGGTGGGACAATTTTTCTTTTTTCCTTATATAAGAGAATTTTTCTTTTCCACCCATATACATAGCTCCGCCCCTGCCTAAAACAAATCCTTTGCTTGTGTAAGAAGTTTCATTGTGCTCTGCTCATTGCCATGCTACAAGGAGTTAAGAACTCGTGGTACCCAAACTATATAATTTTAGATGCCCCCTACCACTTTTAGTTTGGTTTGTAGGTTGGCTTGTCCCTCTTATTCCACATCAGTGACTCCTTGCAGGTTAAGTATCCTTATTATATCACATTTGATCAATGCCCTGCCAAATTTGTGAGAGGGGCTGAAGAGGTGTACATGCTGCCTTTTCACCACTGAGCATAACTCCTTGGTCCTTACTGCTTCAAATTTGTCCACTCAGTAACCATAAAAATGATAGTGTTTGTAGATTTCTTTCCATTTTAACAATTTGGATAATGTACTAATGGAATTTTGATATGAAAATATCACAAACCGTTGGACAGTGTTTGTTACATTGGATCTCTGATTTCCGAGGACAATATGGAAAGCAAAAGTACCACATAATGAGACACTGCCCTATGTCTCATCATTCTAAAACTATATACCTGAAGTGGGTTCATGGTTTGGAGAAGGGACTTTTGGAGTTTCAATATAATCTAGCCACTCATTTAAGGGGACAAAATTATCGAAGAGTGAAGTAACTTAAAATTTAGCTACTCATTGAAGGGGGCAAAATTATGAAAGAGTGAAGTAACTTAAATCACACTTGTTGCTCATTGATAATTTTACTATTTGTTTATTATTTAAACTGTGATTTTTCCCCATTAATTACTTTTTTTTTCTTGAAAATTCATTATATGTCACATTGAAAGAAGGAACATAAAAGAGTGTTTGGTGGCAATGTGTGGACTGCTATATACTGTCTATTTTTTCTTATTACATCAGATTTTTCTAACTTGTGCCCTTGGATAAGCCCTTTTTTGATTGGTCTCACACACACCGCCATGATGTGGTCTCCACCCATTTTTAGTGCTTCATTCTTTTTCCCACCAATAAAAAAAGGCTTACATCTTATGTAAACTTATAAAATCAGGTTTTTTCCAAGTTTTTCATGATTACTTTGCTTTCACAGGGAAATTTGCATGTAGCTAGTATATATGCTGGAGAAGGAAGTATACAGCTTAAAGGAGCTGAAATTGTTGCCGAGCTTAAATATCTTTTAAATTTATTGAATCTTTGCTGGCATTTCTCAAAAAAACGATTTCCATTATTTTTGGAGGCAACAGGTTATTCCCAACAAGATGTTCTTCTTCAGAAACCTAAAGCAGGTGTAAGTAATATTCCTTGTTGTATATTTGAAACTTATCTCATAGACTGTTGTGAACTTCAGTTGTATTTGTATTTTATGAAGCAACCTTGGATATTGCTGAGTCTTGGAATTTTTGCAGATCTTGAAACCTGCTTTTACAATTTTAACAGACAAAAGTACAAAGAATATTATCCTATTGATTAGGGGTACTCACAGCATTAGAGATACACTAACAGCTGTTACTGGTGCAATTGTGCCATTCCACCATACTTTAATAAATGAGGGTGGCATCAGTGATTTAGTTTTAGGATATGCACACTGTGGGATGGTAGCAGCTGCTCGATGGATTGCCAAACTTGCCACTCCTTGCCTTTTGGAAGCACTGCAACAATTTCCAGACTACAACCTGAAGGTGTGTCCTAGTTGTATATACCCATATTAACATTTCAAATTGGAGTAGAATTTTATGTGGAATGCAAGTTCAGTCGCCTGGAATGGAAAATGGCTTTTAGTGTACCAATCATTGTTATTTTTTATTTCTAATTGTTATATCTATATTCTCCTAATCTAAATCATCATTATCTGCAACTTAAAAATTGTTCTATTCTGGAAAAAAAAATCTAAACTTGAGTAGAAGTTAATTGGTCATTGTTATTGAATATGCTTGTTATCTGAAAAATGATCATTTGATATCCTATTATTTGTGATCTCAGATAGTGGGGCACTCTCTAGGTGGAGGTACGGCTGCACTCTTAACCTATATTTTGAGGGAGCAACAGGAGTTTGCCTCTGCTACATGTGTTACATTTGCTCCAGGTATATGCCATTTAAAATTTTGCCTTGCTAGAATTTTCCATGACTTAAATTAGCATTATATTTTGTAGTGGCACTATATATGTAAAGTCCTTTTTTCTATTGGATTCATATATATCATAATAAAGGATTCATATATAAAGAAATACGGTGATGTTAAAGTGTTTCAACTCTACTATGTTCATGATAAATGTACTGCGATGCAGCTGCTTGTATGACATGGGAGTTAGCAGAGTCAGGCAGGCACTTCATTACTTCAATCATTAATGGAGCTGATTTAGTCCCTTCTTTCTCAGCTGCATCAGTAGATGACTTGCGCACTGAGGTTTGAAGTAATTGCACTTTTGTAATCTACTAGGTTGTACATATATTTCACTGGAATCATCTGCAAGTTTCAATTAATGGCCCATATCTGAGCATTGCAGAGGAAATGAGCTTTTAAATTTTCTAAAAGAAGACCAGAAGTTCTTTTGTGCTCTTTGGGATTCATCATTCATATATACGCTTGATGAATTATCTTCATAGTGCTTATTGTGAAGTTCATGGAATTTATTTGCTGGATTGATAAATTTGCCTTTCATGATAGTTCAAAGACGTGTTTTTGTGTTTAACTTTAATATACATTTTTTTTTTGTGATTTCCTGTGCATTGTGTTTATTTTTCATTTTTCATTATAGCGGATCTTTTATAGTCAACTTGCCATGATCTCGATAGATTAATCAGGCTCAGTTTATATTAACTTAGATGATAATTGCTGGTTGAATTTAAACATATTTTACCATATGCATAACTACCTCTTAAAGATTTGATCATCACTCACTATCTGAACATATCACTACTACCTATCCAACTGAGAGCTACAACTTTTATTACACCATGATACTATTGTCCATTTCACTCTTGAGTGTAGTAACTAATTAAAGTTAATGATTTGAGAGTAGACCATAAAGGTCTGATGTGTAGACTTTTACTATGAAACTGGGCCTTGATATGAAGAGGAGGAAATGTTTTGTGCAGAACAATAATCTAGCAGTTACAATGAATTTAGCATTTATACCAGTTTAGACTAGCATGATTAGGGTTAGATCGTGTGCTCTAAAAATTCTATAAAACAATCTCTGTTAGATTCAGATTTGAATGAATGATTTGATCTGAAATATCTTAATATCTTGTCTTTGCATGTCTGCATGCATGTGCTTTTTATGTGCATGCATGTGCTTATGTTAACGTAGATCTATTTTGTGAATCAAACTATATTTTTGTAGCCTTGTGATGATATTTTTAGATGGTTTTTGTGCATCTTTTCCAAAATTTGAATAGCTTTTCTTATTTTATTTTATTTTTCACAGGTAACTGCATCAGCATGGCTCAATGACTTGCGTAATCAAATTGAACAGACACGAATTCTGAGCACAGTCTATCGTTCAGCATCTGCTTTAGGGTCTAAGCTTCCTTCAATTGCAAGTGCAAGAGCTAGAGTGGCTGGTGCTGGCGCTATCCTTCGTCCAGTGTCTAATGGGACACAGGTTTGCCTCATTCATCTAATTGAAGAGCCTGTTGCTTTGGTCAATTTTTTTAAAACCTGGACCGATAATTGAACTGGTTGGGCCATTGGTTTGACTGGTCCCACCGGTCCATTTGGTCCGACTAAAAAAATTGAAAATTTTCAAAAAATCCACTTCACTGGACCCATTTTGAGTGGTTCATCCATTTTTTACTCTGTTCACTTTGTTGGGCCACTCCGTTCACTTGGTTGGACCGGTTCAATCGGGTTGTGACCACCTGGTTTTTTAACCTAATCTGGACTGGATCTGGAACCTATTTGCGGTCAATTTTTTAAAAAAAACATCAGCTTTTATTCGGTTTTGTATTACTTTGTTGCTCATGCATAATCGTCTCTGAAATTCAGTTTATGAAAATCATTTGACATTTGTAATATATAATTTTTTTCTTTCTTTCAAATTTCTTCTTTTATTACATCATTGTCTATTCGTTCTTAATAGGTTGTTGTGAACAGAGCAAAAAATGTGGCTCAGGCTGCATTGAGTAAACCATCACTCAGTTTATCATCATGGTCATGTATTGGGCCCCGTCAGCGTAACAAACCATCTTTTCCAACTACAAGAATAGAAGAGAACATTGAAGAGAAGGCTACATTATCAGCAGAAAATGGTGAGGTCGTTGCTACAATGACTAAAACAACCACTATCGAAAGCACTCAAGTAGCGGAATGGACTTCAGACCTAGAATGCCCTCCCTCAAGTCAAATTTCGCATGCCAGTGACATGGAGGAGAATAGTGATAATAGTGATGGTGAGGACATTAATGGTCAACGTAGGCCTGATGAAACCATGACGGAGTATGAGCTATGGCAGCAACTGGAGAATGAGTTGTATAAGCCAAGGACAAAAGAAGAAGCTGAGATGGAAAATGAAATAACGGAAGAGGAGAATGCTGCCAATGCTGATGCCACTGTTGCTGCTGCTGAGCAGGGAGAGATGGAGGGAACATCAGCAGGTATTCACACAGAAACAAAGGAAGTGGGGAGGTTCTACCCCCCTGGAAAACTAATGCACATTGTAACCTCTCTCCCTGAGGAGACTAGAGATCAAGAAGATGGAAGTGCTAGTGACAATGATACTGAGAGCCCACAGTCAGAGTACAAGACTGGGATTTTCTTGACACCAAGGTCGCTGTATGGTAAGCTCAGGCTCTCTCAGTCCATGATCAATGACCATTACATGCCAATTTACAGAAGAAATATTGAGCAACTGATCAGTATACTTGAGAAAGATACTTTTGAAGATGATAGTGATGAAACCATCTTGCAACGACGAAGATAATTGTTATTGGATCAGACCAATTTTAACTTTTAGATCAAATAAAGGAAGAAGCCATCTAAATCACTGTCTTTAGCTGGCTATAGATGAGGTAGTTTGAACGCCAAATAGGAGAGTATAACATAGGGATCAAGTGTACAGTAATATCACTGTAGGTAGAGTGCTGCTGTTTTTCATTTTTATTTACTCCAAGTTATAATGTTAAATCTGTATACTCATTTATTTTGAAGTAATATACAATTACTATCAACATAAATGGAAATTAACAAAAATATAGCATGAGCGTTTGGTATTGTTTATTTTACTTTTGATTTCCTCTAGGTTTGTCATGTTGATGCTTGTTTGTACAGTGTTGAATTTTAACTTGAATTGAGTTTGAGGATTTGAGGTCTTAGTGATCCTCCAACGATTTGATGGTAGAATGCAATTTGGTTTCGTTGTCGCTACGTATTTGGCTAAATTATAGTGTTATTGCCCATCTCATCTGGTTTGAATCTTATGATGGGAAATGGTGCTAATTAGATTTCTGTATTGCATGTGCTATATCCTCTCAATAATCCATTGTCATGTGAGTTTAGTTGTGTGCAAAGAATAGAGAAGAATTGTTGTAGTTGTGTGCAGAGAATACAGTAGAACTGCTCACTTGCTTTGATTGTTAGGATGAGGTTTCGGTTGGCCTGTTGGAACTTCATTTTAAAGAAACCAAATGGAAGAAGAGAGAAGAAAGCTCCATCCTTACCCAAGCGCCCATAGGGATGACAATTTGAACCTATTGTTCATAATAGTCGAACTCTAAAATTAAATTATGAATGGTAAAATTGTTAGATTTTAATTTCGGATAATAAAATTTAAAAAATATTTAAGTTTTGTTGGATTTCCTCTTTGCGGATAAGTAAAAATATGAGTTTATGTATTGTTTCCATATTTTTTAGTGACTAGGTATCTATGTAGTAATCAAATACCAATAATCACACATTCACACTTATCTGAATTGATTAAATCAGTTCGATTGATTATTCGATATCTGATGGTTAGATATCATTGGTTTGGGATATCAAATTTTAAATTAATTGATTTTGTTTTCGATTTTCAATTTCATATTTTTAAATGGTTTTAATTTCAAATATTCTTTATATATGATTTATTGAATCGTGGCCACCTCTCAACAACGAGCGAGCACTTAAGCATCTTAGGCAGTTAATTAGATGCACTTGCTTGATTCCCGTGGCCTCGCCTAGCAAAGCTTTTTTGATTAATTTGATGAGCGCTTAGGCGTGTGCCTTCACATCATTGAACTTATTTTAATTGAGAGTAATCAAAGACAAACATGTAGAAATAGAGATGACAATGAATCGCGTTGCATGAGTCGAACTTTAGTTTAAATCATGCTAATTGTTAAGCATAACATGCTTTTATCAGGTTTCATTGTCACTTATATTAAAAAATATAAATACTATAAAACGAAATAGGTTTTAAATAGATTAGATTATAGATTTATAGTTCAAGTTGTCTAATTGATTCAATTAATATATACATATTATAATAATAACATATTATACACTTTGAATTCAACTTCAGCAGTTCAGCTGATGATTTTTTTTGCTGATTAACAATGACCAAAATATCTAATGTTTTAGTGAGGATTGAAATAATGTTACAATAATGGAAAATAAAAGTAAAAAGATGATATTAAATAATCTAATGTTTTGTTATGAACTTTCATCATAAATTATACAGATAACTTTTGGACACCCGAAATAAAAAAGAAAGAAAAAAATAAAAAGAAAGAAATAATCGCATTCGAACTAACCAGGGAAGAAGATTAAGCCAAACGTCCGTTACGACATGGCAAGCAAGGATCCATCGTCTTTTCGCCTCCCGGACTGGTCGCCGTTGCCGGCGATCTGGCGCATGGATCCGCCATTGCTGGCCATCTGGCGCGTGGATCTCTCGCCGAAGCTCCTGCGCGGCGACGACCGGTCGCCCAGCCCTCCCTTCACGCACTCTGCGTGGCCCCGTACCGGCGGCGGCTTTTGCGCCTCGATGGCGGCCACCTCCTCGATCCTCTCCGCCGCCTCCTTCAGCCCCAGCCGCCGGTCCGGCTCCGGCTCCGCGCACTCCACCCCGGTCCGCACCAGCCGCGTCATCTCCGGCACCGACGCTTTCGCGCCGGCCACGATCGCCGGGTCCAGAACCTCGGCCTCCCGCCCCTCCGCCATCGCGACGGTCGCCCACTGCACCACGTCGGTGCCGCCCTTCACGTTGGTGAGGTATTGCGCGGGAAACTTGCCGGTGAGCAGCTCGAGGAGGAGGACGCCGAAGCAGTAGACGTCGGACCGGGGGGAGACCGGGCGGCCGGCGATGGCCTCCGGCGAGCGGAGGGCCTGCATCGCGGTCGCGGCCTGCGCGGAGTTGACTAAAGGGAGGAAGCCGTAGTCGCAGATGAGGGGATCGAAGGTGGACGAGAGGAGGATGTTGCCGGACTTGAGGTTGCCGTGGGGCACCTCGGTCAAGGGGAGCTCCTCGTGAAGGTAGGCGAGGCCGCGGACGATGCCGAGCGCGATCTTTAGCCTCGTCGGCCAATCCAAGGCGGCGTGGTTGGCGCCGCGATCGCCATGGAGGATGTACAACAAGCTTCCCTTGGGGACGAACTGCGATATGAGAAGCTTCTCTTCCTTGCGGTAATGGTAGGCCAACAGCGGCAGCAGATTGGGGTGGTTCAGCTGCCTAAGCCGGGCCATCTCGGCGTCGAACGACTCCTTCCCGACCCGGTTCATCTCCCGCAACCGCTTGACCACCACTGCAACCCCATTCTCCATTACCGCCTTGTAGGCCGACCCCAAGCCGCCGCTTCCAATCACCTCCGCCTCGGCCTTCATCAAGTCCGACATCCTAAACTTGCCCTTCTCCTCGTTCACCATCACCAAATCCCCCGACCCTCCTCCTCCTCCGGCGGCGCCGGCCTGTCCCATGTCTTCGGCCGGCTTTCCCGGCACCGCCTCTCCCGTTTGCGCATCTTTCCGAACCTTTCCGAGCGTCACCACCTCTCGCTCTTGCTCTTTATTTGTGTCGTGCGCCTTGATTGAGTACATGGCCAATAACATGAGGATGAGGGCGATGACGCAGAGCGCCACCACCTTCCCGCTGCCGGTTTTGACAGGGCTGGTCGACGGGACCGTCGTGTACGTACATGGCTTGCCGTCGACCAGCTCACCGCACAAATCATCATTCCCCATGAACGAGCTCACGTTGAACTTGGAATACGTGTCCGGGATCGCCCCTTCGAGGTCATTGTTCGACACGTTGAAGTCAACGAGGGACGGCAGCACGAGCGCAGGAATCGCGCCGGTGAACTGGTTGTCCTCCAGGTGCAGCTCCAAGAGGGCGGTGGCATGCGACAGGGAGACCGGGATCCGGCCGGTGAAGGCGTTGTCGTTGAGCCAGAGCTTCTTCAGGCGAGTCATTCGGCTGAAGAAGTCGGCGGCGATGGGGCCGGAGAAGTGATTGTGGGAGAGAAAGAGGGACTTGAGCCCCCGAAGGCGGCCGAAGGCGGGAATGGGGCCGTAGAAGGAGTTGTTGATGAAGCTCAACGTCCGGAGGCCTTTGAGATGAGTCAGCGCTTCGATGTTGATGCTGCCGGAGAGTTGCATGCCGGAGAGGCGGAGCCCGGTGATGATGCCGGACGTGAGGCAGACGACGCCCTCCCAAGGGTAAACATGGTCGCATGGGTCGAAGATGTTGTCTGGATCCCACGAGGGCAAGGCGGTCGCGTTCCTAAATGAGCTCTTGAGGAGGAGGAGAGCTTCGGCGTCTGACGAAGCGGTCGGTTGCGAAGCAGGAGCCGCCGACGACGGCCGGAGGAGGAGGAGGAGGAGGAGGAGGAGGAGGAGGAGGAGGAGGTGATGATGGAAGGGGACGAGGGCCATAGCAGCGGCCATGGCTCAGCCGAGGTGGTAGCCGCTGTTTTCTTCTTTTGGTTTTCCTTCTTTTTCTTCTCCTTGGTCATGGATGATTGGTGTGTTGTTAGCGAGAGAGAAGGAAGGGAAGGAAGGAGGACTGGAGGAGATGCAGAGAAGTTGGACTAAGAATAGAGAGAGAAAAAAAAGAGACATGTCGTATTTTTCCATTGATAAAGGTGTAGTGTTCCAGGTTGACATTGTTGACCAAGTCAACTGTTCGATTTGTCGGATCTCAGGCAGTCGAGGTATTGAAATAAAACGGCCCCAACTTCACAATTATACCATAGTGGACCTACCTCTGCTTCAAGATTCTAACCATGGTAAGCATAAACAATTTGCTTATCTCTAGTCATATATTATTCTAGGATACAAAGTTTTCAAGCTGCATAGGTGCATGTAAGATCTCAGTGATCTGCGCTTATGCTACCCTTCATTTGCAAAAATTCTATTCATTCTCAAGTGATATTAATCTTGTATTCCTGATAGTTATCAGAACCTATTTTATTTTGGTTATTAGCCATATATATATATATATATATATATATATATATATATTCAAGACTTTGATAAAATTTTTAATTATGGTCAATGCTTTGATTGATTTCAATTATATACATAAAGTTTAATATTAGTATCAATTATGTTATTTTGTCATTCCATAAATTAGTATCAATTATATTATTAGCCATGAATTAGTATCAACCAAAGCTGACAATTTGTTCGATGACTACTATGCATGTTCTTTCATTTTTGGCTCAAACTAGAAGAGGCTTTATGGAGACCTGCTCGGTATTGATCGGCTCCTTGATTTCTCCCTTGGACAACCCCAATATTTTTATCTCCTTTCAAGCTACATTATGTTTATCTTCCTTCATTTGTGTATATCTGTAAAGTATATGTATTAGTGGTTTTCCTTGATTCATCTCTCTATTTTGTTAATGGTTCATAAGAAATTTAGTGGTTTTTTTATGATTTGGTTAATTCTAATGGCATCAAAATCAATATTTGTAATAGAGGAAGCATCCATAAACTATGTTGTTTGTGACTTTTGTGTCATTGTCATATTGAAGTTAGGTTGTTAATATCAAATACTATAAACAAATTTAGAAGACGCTGTTGGAGATGCGTACACTAGAAGGTATATTTGTAAATGTAGTTGTAATTTCAAGATTTACTTTTCAATATAGTTGTAATTATAATTTATCTTTGTTAGATATATATTGTTATTAGGACCAAGCAGCTGATTGTGGATTTTTTGAATAACATGACACTAAGTATTCTGGATGAGTTAGGAAGTTTTGCAAAATTTAACCAGCAAGAAAAAAAATTGAAGCAGAAAATCATGCTACTTGATGAGAAGAATGATATTTTGATCGACAAGTTTACACTACAAGAAGATAAAATTTACATACTAGATAAGGAGATTAAGAAGTTAGACAAAAATATGCTACGGTTAAAACCCATAATAGGATACTTAAGATGTATATTTGTTTTATATTTTGTGTTTGGATGATACTTGGCTTAGGTGCTTTCGCCATTTTTGATGGTTTATGTTTTTTTGTTTTACCCATATTGCAATGCTGAAACCATTTCAATCAATTATTTAACTCTTTGTTGCTTGTCCTTGTGCTATAAATGCTATGATTTTGGTTGAGTATACAAATGATTGGTGGAATGAACTTATATGTTATGCTCAATGTTTACACTTGAGAATACAACTAACTGAACATAGTTTATGCTAGTGAAGCAATGTTGATAACTCTTTTCTGATGAAAATTCTGATATTATGACTAATTGAACTTATAAATGGTGGTAGATGCCTTTTTGAACATAAACCATTAGTTTATGAACATAACTCTTATCTGATAACTCTTTTTGAATTTATAACTGAACATAACTCTTTTCTGATAACTCTTTTTGAACTTATAGTTTATGCCTTTTTGAAAGATAGGGTAGAGTAGTCACTAAGACTAAAACTAGAGGAAGAATTGATTTAGTAGTTAGAGAGAATGAGCCTATAGATGATGTGACAGATGACTTCTATCAAGAAGATGATCCTTCCGAAGTGCAGCGAGTTAGTCCAATACTTGAGGATGATGACACAAAGTTAGTTCAATTGGAATATGTTGATGATGACGATAATGAAGTTGAGGAACGACAAAATGATGATGAAGAAGGAGAAGAAGAAGAAGAATTTGAAGAAGACAAAGAAGAACAAGAAGAAGAGTATTACTCGGAGGATGATAATATCGATCACGAATAATTGTAAATAAATAATATCTCTTCAATTATTAATTTTATCTATTATATAATCTAATTATATTCATATTCAATAGCTATGGGTCGAGGAGCATATGTCAGCAGGACCCCCCGACGATTACCACCTGTAGCCCCAATTAACCACCACCTCCTCTACCAATGTCGCCCCAGCTTGTAGTCAATGTCCCATCGCCGACCACCACAGAAATTGAAGAGTCGCGAAGCGACAAAATTGAAGCACACATAGATCTCCTACTCCAGCAATCTAGCTAAGGAAATAACACAGTAGGCACTCATATACTAGCTCGAGGTCAGAAACTCAACATATACAAAGAGCCCATTAGACGAATAGAAGTCGGCACACTATTAGAGCTCAACACGAAGTCCTCGGACTCCAACCAAGCTTGGGGGTTGTGGACCGGACTAACTCTTTGAGCTCGGCCGAATCAAGCCCGATGCGCTCATCATGAATCAGACTCAAATCGAGCCAACCACGACTTAGCCCGGGGGCTCCACCCGGCCAAACAAGGATATCAACATCCTCCATTATTTTCTAGGGATTCGACAGTGATGAGCCTGCTATCTCCAGGATAAACTTCGACCAGTTTAGGGTATATCCCCACAAGATTCTAGGAGGCATCATCGCCCAAATATCCCTGACCTGCCTCATAAAAACGAACACGACACACATCAAGTAGACTCTCGATTCCAATTTCATACACACCATCTAGGATTCCTTTTTTACTTTAGCGTCGGAGTATTTTTGTATGTCACCCCTGGAGTCACATCGAACCAGGAGACGCGAAGACTCGCATCACCCTGACCTAAGGCAAAAACACAATGCATATTTAATAATAAACTAATGTTTAAAATAATGCCTATGATGTCAATGTAAATTCTTGTACTTACATCCTTGGTTGGATCCCTAACGTCAGGTCCACTTCTTATCTATTAAGCACCAAGGTTTGTTGGTAGCTAAAGTATGCTCAACTGTATCTCCTTCGATTTAATACATCAAGCAAGCCTTGGACTCGACTTTAAAGTTATCCCTAATGCCTATGACTTGTAATGGTATTTTTACTTCATTGGATAGGATATGATTGGATTGGATAATAAATGACGGTTGATTGGATATAAATTTTTTAAATCCAGTGTACATCAGATATAATATCAATTTTATATTCTTCTATTCTCATTTTCTTCTAATCCATGTACTAAATAAATAATGAATATTAATACATCCCTTATCCAATCATCCCTTATCCTATGAAGCTGAGAAAAGTGTTAAGGTCATTGTTAGAAGCGAGGTTAGTCAATGTGTTGAGATTAACTCGAGGATTGAGGCTATCCTGATGCCAAGTCTATCTTTTGTGCAAAAGGCAACCAAAGTGTTGAAGACATTATGAGGAATGACGTGAGCATGAATGCTGAAGCTAGCTAACAAATGTTGAGGTTAGTTGAACCTACGCGGAGTGCTCCATCAAGTCTCCTTAGGCACAATTGAGGGATCACTTCAAAATCGATGTTAGTATCAATGATGTCAAATTTGATGAGATGGCGAAGTCTCGAGCGGTTGGGTCGGGAGCGGTGTTGATTGGGTCGAGGAGGATGACTCAGACGACGGAGGTATCTGAACGCCAGAGTGAGCCATAATCTCCAATCTACGTCAGGAGCACCTACATGTTCTCCACCATGTGTCTTGGCGCATCCATCATCTGTCACTGATGTGCGAGCTCTGAATCCAAGGCTACTATCCGGCTCTGATCCTACGTTTGAGATGTGGAGGGCTGCTCATCCGCAACAAGAGGGGTCGGTGCCCCAAGTGGCCCCAACATAGCTCGTGCATGACCACTGTCTCCAAAGCCACAAACACGATCGTGCTCCCAACCACATGCGACATCGATACATGCTACATGGTCAAAGTCACCCTGTGGCTATCCTCCGTGCTAAGTGACAATCCTCGTGTATGTCTCCTGCACGAGTTTGTTTTTTTGTTTCATAACTTTTTTAACTACATATATATAAATTATAAATAAAAATTGCAACTTACCAAACGACGCTCGTGCACCACAAAAGAGACAAAGCCACCCGTGTGCCCCCCCCCCCCCCCCCCCCGAGCCCTCCACCCTGGATATACGGTTTATGACCGTAGTCCGGGAGATCTGCTGCCACTCCTTGGGAGCTGATGTGGAAGAAAATGCATATTCTAGCTAAAGAATCAAAGAGGCGGAGATTCGGGCAAAGTCCTGAATCAAGAAACCTATTTTATTGAGATTTCGATCTCAGATCGAGAAACTGGTTCAAAACAAAGAAACATTCAAAAATTATATTTCAAATAAACGCTGCTGCTTTTATACAATCGTTTAGGACACGTGCAGCTTGCAAAAATAAAGAGAAAATATTCAGAGTGAGCCATTGGATGTGTCACTTAAAAGGTTCTAATCTTGATCGTCGAATATGCCAATTGTGTGTTTTGACTTAACTGCTTTATCCGTCACTGGAAGTCATCCTGCAGGCGAGCACTCAGCTTGGAGCTCCTGCATTAGATTCTCCCTGTTATTAGGGAACTCGACCACGAGTCCAGCTTGTTCCAAAGGAACTGCATTTGGCGGCACATACGAGAACAAATCACAGACATTGAATACAGGAGAAATCTTGAGTTCTTCAGGAAGATCAATCAGGTAAGCATTTTCCCCCAAAGTTTGTATCACTTGGAATGACCCAATTTTCTTGGGTTTCAATTTGTTATAGGTATCGGTGGGAAATCTTTCTTTTCGTAGGTAGACCATTACCAAGTCTCCCTCCTAATAACTTTTGTACCTTTTGTGCCTATCTGCTGCTTCTTTATATTTGAGATTTGCAGCTTGAATGAGTTCCTGAAGCTTTTTATGTTCCTGCACATAGTTTTCAACGAATGTATCAACACTTTTGCTCTTGTCATTGCTAATAGTGATTAAGTCCACGGTATGATTAGGGACTCTTGTGTACACAATAGCAAATGGAGGCTTCCCAATGGTCTTGTTAGTCATGCTATTGTAAGCAAATTCGGCCTGGGATAGAATTGTGTCTCATTGCTTGTGTTTGTCCATTGCAAGGGATCTGAGCATGCTTCCTAGAGTTCGATTTATTACTTCAGTTTGGCCGTTAGTTTGTGGATGGTAAGCACTGCTGAAGTTCAATTGTGTCCCTAGTTTCTGCCACAGTACCTTCCAAAAGTGACTTACGAATTTAATATCCCTATTTGAAGTTATAGACTTTGGAATTCCATGTAACCTGACCACTTCTCTGAAGAACAAGTTTGCTACATAACTAGCATCCGAGGTCTTCTTGCAAGGTAAAAAATGTGTCATTTTAGAAAATCTGTCTACAACCACAAATATCGAATCCACTTTCCTAACAGTCATTAGTAGTCCGAGAATGAAATCCATGGAGAGATCCTCCCAAATAGTTTCAGGCACGGGTAGTGGACAGTTCAACCCAATGTTTTGTGAATGACCTTTAGCTCTTTGACAGACCAGACATCTATCCACAAACGCAGTTATTTCTTTCACCATCCTTGGCCAATAATACCTCTCTGTTAGTAGTTTAATTATTTTGTCTCTTCCCAGGTGTGCAACCAGCCCACCACCATGAAGTTCTTCCATGACATATTCTCTAAGGGTGGTTCTAGGTATGCGTCGTTTATTGCCCTTACAGAGAAAATCATATGTGATGTTGAACTCACCCATTTCTTCATTCCTGTTACATCTCTCCCGGGGTACTTTGAAGTCCTCATATGTTGGATACAGGTCTTTTAGAAAATCAAAGTTTGTGACTCCCACATGCATGATAGTCAAGAGGAATCCTTTTCTGCTTAAGGCATCAGCAACCTTGTCGTTCTTGCCACTTTTATACTGAAACGAGTTTTGAAACTTCAGTAGAAACTCCAGCCACCTAGCATGAAGGGAATTTAATTTCTTTTGAGAATTGAGGTACTTGAGGGGTTGATGGTCACTATCTAAGATGAAATCTTTTTGTATCAAATAGTGAGTCCAATGATCTAAAGCCCTAACTATTGCATAGAGTTCAAGCTCATATGTGGTCTATTTCTGCCTTGCCTCACTGAGTTTTTCACTGAAGTAGGCTATAGGTTTGCCCCCTTGCATAAGTACTGCTCAAATGCCTACCTTTGAGACATCAGTTTCAACTTCAAAAACCTTGTTGAAATTGGGTAATGACAGGACATGTGCTTCTATTAACTTGTTTTTTAGTAAGTTGAAACTAGCTTGTTGTTCAGTACTCCATTCAAAATTCCCTTTCTTTAAACTATTGGTGAGGGTCCTGCTACTTCACTGAAGTTTCTTATAAATCTTCTGTAGAAAGCAGCAAGCCCTAAAAAGCTTCTTAATTTCTGTAGCAGTAGGAGGAGGTGGCCAATCCTCAATAGCTTTGACCTTTTTAGGATCAGTGTGAATTCCATCTTTGCTTATGATAAATCTCAGAAATAATAGTAAAGGAACTCACATTTATGCAGACTAAGGTGTAGTTTATTGCTTCTCAGTACCTCAAACACTGCTTCCAATTATTTTAAGTGTACAGCTTTGAACTTGCTGTATATCAATATATCATCAAAGTAAACAACTAGAAACTTACCAATGAATGGTTTCAACACCTGGTTCATGAGTCTCATGAATGTGCTGGGAGCATTGCACAATCCAAATGGCATAACTAGCCATTCATATAGACCCTCTTTTGTTTTAAAAGCAATTTTTCACTCATCCCCTTCCTTGATTCTTATTTGATGATAGCCACTTTTCAAATCCAGTTTAGAAAATAGTTTCGATCCTTCTAATTTATCCAACTTATCATCCAATCTAGGAATTGAAAATCTGTATTTCACTATTATTTTGTTAATAGCTCGACTATCTACACACATCCTCCGGGTATTGTCTTTCTTGGGGACTAACAAGGCTGGCATTGCACATGGACTAGTGCTTTGCCTTATCACCTTCTTCAGTAGTAGATCATCCACTATTCCTTGCAACACATCATGTTCTTTAGGACTCATCCTATAGTGAGGCAAATTACGAAAATTTGAACTTGGTAAGAGGTCTATACTGTGCTGGATATCTCTCATGGGTGGTAGCTTTGAAGGAAGCTATGCTGAGTGCAAATCTTTATACTTTTCCAATAGGGGTTTTACTTCTTCTGATAACTGAAGTGGCTCCCCTGGACCAGAGTTTTGGATGACTAAAGCCATAATGATGTCCCTGGTTGGTATCATGTGTGTTTTATATTCCCCTTCAGACTTGGTTGGCAGAGCCTTCTGTGCTTGCTTATTTTGGTCTGAAAGCATTGGCATAGGCAGTAAGGTTATCGTCTTTTGGTGCCAAATAAAATAATAGGTGTTATCCTTTCAAGAGTGGATAACATCCCTGTCATAAAGCCAAGGCCTGCCTAAAAGAATATGACAGGCATCCATGTCCAAAATGTCACAGTTAACTTGATCCTTGCAGACTGCTCCAATGGATATGGTTACCTGACTTTGTTGATTCGCAGTAATTTCTACCCCTTTCTTGACCCACCCTATCTTGTAAGGGTTGGGATGTGGCAATGTAGGCAGATTCAAAGCCTTTACCATGGCCCTAGACACTATATTTTCACAACTTCCCCCATCTATAATCAAGTTGCATACTTTTCCCTGCACTGTGCATCTAGTTCGAAATATTTCATTTCTTTGAGTAAACACTTGAAGTTTCTCAGTGATAAGCAACTTCTACAGGATACACATAAGGGGTTCTCCTTCATCCCCTTCTAATTGAGCCTCACCTTCATAGTCGTGACCACTGTAGTCACCACACTGTTCCTCTTCATCTTCCACATGTTCAACCATGTGTAGAAATATCCTTCGAGGGCAATCACTAGATTCATGACCTGGTTGGCTGCATTTGAAACATTTAAGGGGAAAAAGCCTTTGATATGGATTCAATGGTTTTCCTTGTTGGTTAACTGATTTATCACCATGCTGGGTTTCACTAAGTTTTGTTGCTGCCATTAGTTGAGGATTATTCTGATTCGGTAGCTGCGCAGTAGTCGAAACTTGTTTTGCTTTATCAGAATAGCATTCAGAAAGTGATTTCCACTTGACAAGAGGCATGTTTGAACTCCTACTGAGCCACTTCTCAACTTTTAATGCAAAGTTGACTGCTTCATTTAAGTTTCAGATTGTGTTTAACTCCAACTTTTCTTGTATTGGGGTAGTCAACCCACTAATGTACCTCGCAACTTGTTGGGATTCAGATTCTTGCAAATTGTTCCAAGAGCTCAGTCTATAGAATTCTTCTGTGTAATCAGTTACTGTTCTCCCCTTTTGTTGGCAATGATGGAATTGCTGATACAATATATGTTCAAAGTTATTGGGCAAGAATCTAGCTTTCATTAGTTGCTTCATTCGGGACCAAGTTTTCACTTTGCCTTCCCTCAGTCGGTTCAACCGGTACTGATCCCACCAAGCTGAATCCCCCCTTGTAGCTTATATGAAACCAACTTGCATTGTTGGTGCTCAAGTATGTTCATGTAGTCAAGAAAGGTCTCGACGTTGTGCAACCAATCTAAAAAATCTACTATATGCAGGTGTCCATCGAAAAAAGGGATATCGATCTTCATTTTATACTCAGAATGATCAGCATTAAAATTGTACCTGCCTTGGTTGCTGAGAGGAGAGGGGTTCCTGTTGGATTGATATGGTTGACCTCTGCGGAATGGGGTCCAGCGAGTGTGGCTAGCTTCTAATTCATCATCAGAATCCAGTTCAGGGTAGTAGGGTGCGCCCCGAAATTGGTTCATCATTGTCTCTTCATGATCGAGGAGTTCAGTTCTTCGACTAACAGAGTGATGTCCCACAATTTGAGGTCGAATAGGATCGCGGTTCTCGGTCGGGTGGAGGTGCCAACAGTATCGCTACTAGGGCAAATCCTAGCAATCACATTTCGTACCTCCAAAGTAAGGTCGTCCATCTTCTGATTCATCATCTGGATCTCCCTCCACAAAGATTCCAGCGAGATCGTGTCGCCGACAGAAGACCCTTGTCTTCCTCAGGAACGACCATTGTGCGATGATTTTCGGCGCTGGTACCACTTGATTTGGAAGAAAATGCATATTCTAGCTAAAGAATCAAAGAGTCGGAGATTCAGGCAAAGTCCTGAATCAAGCAACCTATTTTATTGAGATTTCGATCTTAGATCGAGAAACTGGTTCAAAACAAAGAAGCATTCAAAAATTACATTTCAAATAAACGCCTGTTGCTTCTATACAATCGTTTAGGACACGTGGCAGCTTGCAAAAATAAAGAGAAAAGATTCAAAGTGAGCTATTGGATGTGTCACTTAAAGAGGTTCTAATCTTGACCGTCGAATATGCCAACTGTGTGTTTTGACTTAACTGCTTTACCCGTCACTGGAAGTCATCCTGCAGGCGAGCACTCAGCTTGGAGCACCTGCATCAGGAGCCCTCCACCTTGAGCCCTCAACGAGCTAGTCCCACACATGTCTAGGAATCCACTTGGGGTCGTGTCCCCAAGTCTATGCAATGTACGTGGCCCCAAGCCGTCTCATCATGGTGGTTCGAGCCTGGTTCAGCTGCCCGTTGTAGCAGGCGTGAGCAACCGCCTACCATGCGCTCTCTACAAAGGATGTCTGATCTTCAGCCCATGTATAGTGAGCTTGCAAAATAAGACAATAATGTTAGTGCAAATATTTATAATTATCATTGATTTAAAAATATTTTATATGTACCTCGAATTCTCGCCAAAGCATGCCAACGTGCTCATGGGGCACGTGAGACCATGTAGGCTATGCCCCGTGCATGAAATGTCGAATCATCCTCGCTATAGTGCGAGAGACATCCTCCTGCTCGAACCTGCACAACATAAACAAAGTATAATTATATATTATGATACGTTGAATTATATATAAACAACAATGAATGAATAATACATTATCTCGTCGTGCACACTAATCAGTCTACACGGCTACCCCTCGCTTGGCGAAGGTAGAATTAATTCTGTTAGGTCCTCGTGGCCTACATTGCGATGTCGATGGTGTCGATGTCAATGAACCTGGATCAACTGCTGGTTGTGATGGGATGGTGGGTGGAGGCGAAGGTATGGTGGCTAGAGGCGGGGGATGGTGGGTGGAGGCGAAGGGACGGTGCCTAGAGGAGAGGGGATAGTGGGTGGAGGCGAAGGGACAGTGGTGGTCGTGGCGATTAGGGCGACATCGGTAGAGGAGATGGTGGCTGGGGCTTTGGGTGGTAATCATCAAGGGGTTCGGTGAGAATATCCTCAACCCATCACACCTGTAGAATAAATATATAATTAGATTATATATATATATAGTAGTGTTAGCATTAAAAATAAATAGATAATTGAAGATATACTATTCATTTACAATTATTCCTCATCGATATTATCATTATTCGAGTAATACTCTTCTTCTTGTTCCATTGATAAACATCTTTCATCTGTTGTTTATTTAGCACATACGGCGCCTTCGGCTTATGAAGTCATCCATTGATCTCTTGCAACTCTAACTCCGACCTCTTACAATATATTTTCAGATCATGTCGGACCTTCACATTATCTTTAGTTTTCTCGGAAACATCCATCAAAGTGTTAAAAATATTATCAAAAATATTTTTCTCAATGTGCATTACATCCAAATTATGCTGAATTAGTAATGAACTTCAATACAATAATTCTCAAAAAATATTTTTTTTCACCCATATATGTGTTTGATCAAAGCCTAAAACTTTATCATCCCGACCAAACATAATCTGTAGAAGCAAGGAAACACGTGCTAACAATATCTGTTCACGAGACAATATCAGTGGTGGCTCATCTCTTTCAACTCTGTCCTTCGTAAATTTATCACGATTCCTTCGATGCTGATAGTTAGGCGATAAGAATCAACGATGACAATCAAAGAAGGATATTTTTCACCTGTTCTCAAGATTGAATGCTTTTGAGTGTTCCATACATACAGACAAGAGAGTCGCCCATGCGTGCTCCAACCAGACAACATGCTAGTAAACCAAAAAATTATTGATTGTCCGCAAGACAACAACTCTTAAAGTGAAATTTTACTTTCGGTGACAATCATAAGTGGTAGTTCCCTCATTCAACAATGTGTTTAATTCATCAATTAGGGGTCGAAGTAACATGTCAATTTTTTTTCACGGACCCCTAGGACCAGGAATAATCATCGAAAGAAAGATGAATTCATCGTTCATACACATTAACGACAATAAATTATAAACTGTTAATAACATTGGCCAAACTGAATAAGGATTGACGAATGACCGAATGGATTGAAACCATTAGTGCACAATCCCAATCTCACATTTCTAGTGTCCCTACCAAACGAAGAATAATATCTATTCAAATGTTTCCATGCTTTACTGTCAGACGGATGAGTCATAACCATATCATAACGACTTCTTGCGTGCCAACTAATGCAGAGAGCAGTCTTTTCCGAAATGAATAATCTTTGAAGCCTTAGTGTCGGTGAAAAATACCGAAGCACCTTAAACGAAATATTTTTCTGTTGGAATGATGTCTTCTCCTTGTAACGAGGATGTTGACGTATCAGACATTCATCTAACTGTGCATTTTCTTTATAATATAAAATTCAGTTGTTTGGGTACGCATATATCTTTTCATACCCAAGCCTTAATTTTTTCATCAACTTTTCGTCTTATAAAAAGTTGGCTCTAACTTGTTATCTTTAGGTAACATTCGATGGATAAAGCCCGCAAGTCGATCAAATGCAACCCTGCTGATATTATAATCAGACTTGATGTTCAAGAGTTGTGTCATTGCCGATAATCTAGTGTATTCATCACAATTATCATACAAAGGTTCATCGACAACTTTCAACAACCCGTAATATTCTGCGACCTCTTATTCGGTAATTCAATCTCTATCACAGGTTGTTCTTCTGTGACATCAACTATTGTAGTATCCGACATTGACGTCTCAGTAACTGACTCAACATTATCATTAAATGGAGTTGACCGCCAAAACTATCATGTATCATTGTTCTATACGGATTAAGTAGTTTGGATGAAGAAACAATGAAACCTTTAGATTCCCCATGAGTTTGAACAATAGGGTTGCTCGACGTCACGACATCACGTAACTCCCCATGACAAGTCCATAAATAATATATTGATGTGAATCCTTTTGTACATAGATGTATTCTGACAATTTTTCGATCTAAAAATCTTTCGTTCGAGCAATTCCGGCACGAACATCAAATTTGATCACCGCTAACGAATTTTCAATTAGAACAGGTGAAATTTAAGAAGTTACGCCTACTCGAAACTCATTCGTTATAGCTCCACGATCAAATTGTCGGTACATCCAACTTCGATCACCCGATATGATTCTGTCAATCAATGATAATATCTTGATCAGTTAATGATTTTAGGTGGGATGGTCCTATTCCATTCGGGATTCATATTATTCTTTTTGCACTAAGTATTCCTTTTAGCTGTTATTCATTCTAAATTTCATTGGCATCTTCCTATAGTTCTCTGAATACACATATCATCTAGGTGCGTATCGGAGAACAAGCGAGATTCACAAGCCAAAATTTACGAATGAATAACGACTAAAAGAAAAAAAAACTAAATGCAATACAAATAACTATATTCCAAATTATCCAATTAGTGACAATTCAAGGGTTGTAAGTCATATAAAAGATCAACTACTTCGTTTATACGAACATACAACCCTAGAACAGATCTAAGGTTTTGCAAAATTATGCTCGACTTATCGATGCGTACGTGAAAAATATCAACTCGCTAGTCATGGCTTTCGATTTAGTCATTCATTGATACGAACGACACACGTCGCCCCCTAATTTTTTTTCATTATACTACTATTGAGGCCGAAACCTAGGGTTTTGGCCCCAATGTCGGCACCAGCATCCACGGTCAGGTTTCGGCCCCAATGCCGGCGCCGGCGTCCAGAATGGACCATGGACACCAATAAATAATTAAAAAAAATATTTTTCATTATACTACTGTTGGGGCTAAAACCAATCCCAACGAATGCCGACCCCAATGCCGAAGCTAGCCCCAAGGCCGGCACCAGCGTCCACGGTGGACTATGCATGGACACTGACAAATAACTATAAAATTACATCAATTAATCAATCAATTAACAAAATTAATCAATTCAACTTCTACATCAACATGAATTAACACCTACATTAACATCAAAATTAATCAATTAAACTACAATACTAACATCAAAATTTAACATTATCTACATCATCATCAATTAAATTAATTAAAATTTACAAAATAAAAAAAAATAAAAAAAGAATACTGGCCGGGGATGGCGCATCGGAGAGGGGGAGGGAGGGGAATACCTCGAGAGTTTGTTGGCGATGAAGGAGATGAGGGTGACGACAAC
The DNA here is from genome assembly GCA_034359265.1 of Canna indica. NCBI lineage: Eukaryota > Viridiplantae > Streptophyta > Magnoliopsida > Zingiberales > Cannaceae > Canna > Canna indica. Next base: position 52,863,818 of record CP136896.1, on the reverse strand, counting down.
GACGACGAGACGTAGGCGGTGACAGGGACGACAGTGACAGAGATAGAAACAATCAGTGAATAGAGGGTGGAGATCTCCAGCGGAGAGGACGACAACAAGGGAGATCCATGGGCGAAGGAGACGGCGACGACAATGATAAATCCCGACGACTCCTTCGGTGACAGTGACAGACAGAAGAGAGAGGGAGAAGAGAGAAGCGAGAGTAGGAGAAAGAATAGGGACGAGCGTGAATGCAAATAAAAATACTTATCAACGACGGCTGCATCAACCGTCGCTAAGCCAACGTTGATAAGTGTTTCATTTGTGCGTTGTGTTAGCGCCATCTACCTATTAGGGACGACATCTAGTGGCCGTTGCTGAACCATCACACATGTTTGTATAAGTAGTGATTGTTAAGTAGCGGTCGCTGCTAAGCCATCACAGATATTATATCATGAGCGACGACCACCAGGGCCGTAGGTAAGTCATAGCTGTTAACGACGGTTATGTCGGCCGTCATTAGTACCCGTAACAATTGAACTATTTTTTAGTAGTGATAGTGAAAAAAGGAGGGAGGGGAGAAATAATTTGTTTCATTAGAGAGTGGGAGGGAAAGAAATGTGTTTTTCACTATTGCAGCGCTTTTTTTTTTAAAAAAAAATTTGGTTGAAGGGTCATGAAAGCTTTATAATTTTTATGCGGATAAAATTGTTCAAATTTCTCTATTTTGAGATGAGTTTTTTCCCTCCCCTCCAAGGAAAGGTGTAACAAGCCAAAGACATCTTTTATTATATATTATCTTTATGAATTAGGAAGATAAGCTATTTCTTTTTATAGAATTAATTATTAATTATATTCCGTCTTTAAGATTTTTCTTCAAATATCCTAATTTTCTATTTGCACTAATAGAGTACTCGAACTGTCAATTCAAATCAATAGTAGCCTACCGTCAAACATACACTAAATTAGTAGTTTGGATGCTTGCAGGGCATTCTTGATGTGGGTCACAAGTCCAATCAACATGCCTAGATATATTTAAAATTAATAAAATGTACATAAACAAACTTGTTTTAAAAGGTTTAAAATGATTAATTAATGAATCTATCACGGCCTTTCGCGATTATTTAAAATCAAGCACAACCTTTTATTTTCACCAATAGAGGTATCATATTTTCGATTTATTTTAATTATATCATACCATCGAGTAATCGTCAATTTAACTATTAGGACATTAAGTGAAAAAATTGATGTGAGTTAGAAGTTTAGTGAACGTTCCTAAATACTTCTAAAAAATAATAATGTGTCATGTTGTCAAAATCTTTTAGAAAATTATATATCCTTATTTTATTTTTATCCACTTACCCCTTCATCCTCGTCAATTACCTCCATCTCTCACTATCTTTGTCATCAAACCTAGAACTGACATCACTTGCATCGATGATCAACTACATTATCCCTAGCTGCATTATTTCTTAGATCAATTATAGTAAAAACTATAAAATATTTATAGCCTAAATATTTGCAGACTAGGGGCACTAGATCCTTGAATTTCAGGAATGATGTAGCTGAAATATAAGAAAAGATATAGTTGAGAATGATGTAGTCAATTAATGGTGTAAATGAGAGCGGTTTTGAGTCTAAATGACTATGATGCAAAGAGGTGTGTATTAGTGTTAGAAATGTAGAGGTACGCAGATTAAAAAAAAGAGATTTTTTTTTTTAAAAAATGTTTGGTGATATTACATTTTTGCTATTTTAAATGTATTTAGAGATGATAATTAGACTTCTACATACATATACATTAACAGTATCATTCAACATCCTAACAACCAAATTGATGACAACTTAAGGATATAATATACTTAAAATAAATCAAAATTATGAGACCCGTGACAATAGAAGGTTAGGGCAGATTTAGGAAAATTGTGAAAGTTTTAGAATAGATTTATTAATTAACCCTTTTAACTCTTTTAAAAATGTGTGATGATGTGATATTTTATTATTTTAAATATATTTAGGGAGGTTGACAAAATTTTTAATCCACATCAGTAATACTATGCCAAACTATTAATTTGACGCATGCTTAATGATGCATAAGATATTATTGAAATAAATAAAAAGTTATTGCATTGGTGTAAATGAAATGTTGGGGAAAATTAAGGAAAATCTTTAAAAATCGAGATATATTTGTTAATTGACCTTTTATAAAGAAGATTACTTTAAATGCAGGGTTCTTTTGCATGAAATGCAACGAGAGAAGGGGCAAGAATTAATGACATCCATCAGTTTGAGAACACAACAATGGCTTCCCATTTAGGCAAATTCCATTTTCAGTTGTTTGATAAATATGGGGCTACGAATGAATTTAAAAAAAATGAATTTCCATTTTACTCTTTCAAATATATAAATATCTAACAAATTTCAGTTGACCAATAATTTGTTTCTTGCTTATTTTCCTTTCAAATTTCTTTTATTATAGATTTTTTATTATTTATTTTTTAAAACCGTAAAAAATATCTATCAAATATTAAAGCAATTTAATGTATAAATTATATTTTTATTAATTTTCTAATATATAAAGTCCTAATTAATTCAAATATTGAATAGGTTCATATATATATACACATTTAGTTATAAAATCTAATTTGTATAATTACTTAAATAAAAGTCAATTTAGTTTTATCTATATCTGAAAAGATTGAAAAAAAAAACTTTTTTGCCACTCGCACATGCGTTGCGCGTGCCAATTACAAACGTTTTCAGGCTTTTCTATAGTAGTAATATACTAAATTTAGAAAAGTGGACAAAAATCTTGGCATTTTATTTTTTAAATTTAATTTTTTATAACATTTATAAAAAAGTATAAAAAGTATATACATAATATTGTCATGACAATTGATTTTTTAGCTGTACGTGCATAAAAAATTATTCAGAATGATAAAAAATTAAAAGGAAAAAGAAAATGCATTTAATGCAAGTAATAATGTATTACTCAGTTGGACTTGAATGCCGTCGTCAAAGGAGGTCAAGTGTTGGTTAAATTTGATTGAACCGGTCAAATTCGGTTCAAGATCGGGTTCGTAAATCACCGGCCCGGTTCAAACTGCCATCGTTTGCAGAGCTCATCTCCTCTTCGCGTTTGAACACATTCTATATAAAATGAAGATGAACACTACGCTCTTTATTTCGAGAGCTCTCTTCGAACACTCTCCCCCCTCGATCGGTCTCGGAGTTCATCTGAACCGTAGCCTTGTCCTCGTTTTCTGAGCTCTCGTTCCGCTCGTTTCGCCATTCTTCTATGCGATCAGTGCGGCGGGCGGTGGCTACGGAGGAGAGTTGTGAGATACCCAGCAGAGATACGATGGAGAACCTTCACATGACGTCGCTCGGGAGGCTCCGGCAACGGGTTACCGCGCAGAAGAGTGATACTGAATCGGTCTGTGGCGAGAGTTCGACTAAGAAGCTCTGCCATCGGGATTGCCTCGACTTGGTGAACAAGTTGCAGTGCCGGGAGATCGGGGGGTTCCCCTGGTTGGCCAGACGCATTGCTACCAGTACGCCAGAGAGGTTTCGGCACATGCAGCTCCAGGTGCGAACCTTCCGCCTCTCTTTGGTTGGATGGCACTTTCTGCTATTTAGGGCTTCTGAATCCCTTGTAGTTCGTGTTTGGTGCTCTGTTGGCTGGTGAAATGTTGCAAAATTTAGTCTTTTCAATGGTTACACGTAGTTTTTCAATTGCTAGTAAATGTTGCTCCTAGATGAGGTGAAACAGTGATAAGTTGGTATGTAGATTCTTTACTTGTGAACTCATATACGATTTCAATAGTTTCAGGTAGATTAGGAACCTTTAGAGAATTCCAATTATCTTACGTATCTTGTCATGCCACTTCAGTCTCGAGTGTTCTTATGTGCATGTTGAGTAGACTTAGATCTTTTCTCCATGTTAGTAGCGATTGCTGGAGCATTCCTAGTCCGACAGTGGTGATCAATTTATTCCAAACGGTATTATAATTGATTTTCATGATGATGATCGGTTGATTACTCACATATAACAGTGGTTATTCCTTGTATGCGGAGATGTATTTAAGGGATGAATCATGAAGGAATTGTTAAGTTTTAGATTTAGAAATTTCTCTTATTGGCTAATGACAGGGGACATTATAATCTGACTTTTGCTTGATTGTGCCTTGTACTAGTGGACTACTTTGTAGTACGATGGAAATTTATTTGACTAATTATGGAAACATATGCTGTGTTATTATGGAAGTATGTACTATTTAAATTGAATTTGGACCTCTGGTGTATGCTCTGAATTCAATGTCATTTTTTAATGTATTTAATCGCTAGTCTTTTTAACTAAACCCTGAACACAAGGTAAAAAAATGAAAAATATAGTTTTTTGCTTCTTCCATGTATTACTATAGGTATGTATTTGGATTCTTTTTCACGCATTTAAGATGTACTAGGATTGCTATTTTTTAAATTGTTTTTATTTTATGTGGAGGTGAAAATTGGAGACATAAATATGGACCAACAGGATTATAGAAATTCTGGCAGTTTTTATGTGCTTGACTAATTATTACATTTTTAGAAATATGCTTTGCAGCTTTAGCATTCATATGATCATGGTATGCATCCTCTTTATTGTGGCCCATCTATTTATTATGAAATTTTATCTGAATAACTGCATGTTTTGACTTTCCTACAATTAGCCCACTGCCCAAATTTCTTTTTTCATCTCAATTTTTAAGCTGGGTGGAAGACCTTCTTTTAAGGAGAATGCATATGTGATTATTAAAAATGGAGAAAACTGTTTTGCTTTATTTATGTTTGTGGATGTTGTGCTTTCTTAATTTTACCTTAAAATTTTGGCTTATCTTATTGGGTAAGTAGGTGACATCTTTATAGTTGTTCATTATCTTCAGCTATATATGTATCACATGTTGGTTCAGCAAGTATAGCTTAGATATCCTAGGATTTCTTTTCTTGCCAAGATACTATCACACTGACCTGACAGCTTACGTATAAACCATTTATATTGTGAGCCATGCATTTCTTTCTCATGATTTGATGCTGCCTCAGATGCATGCATGCTTTTGGTCTTCTTTTATGAGACTAAAAGATGCATGCATATTTGCCTTAGAGAGTTTTTCTTTTTCACTGAATCATTTTCCTTGTTGTACTTCCATACAATAAGAACATCGAAAGACTAATTATTGTTTTACCATGGCATGAAAATATGCTGATACCTATTTGACATTACATATTTATATTGTTAAAAGCTGTGTTTATCAGCACGATGTGGTGCCAGCGAAAAGTGCTGACTTGTTTCGCTTAACATAATAATTATTGCTAAAGATCAGTATATTCCAACTGCATAATTTTTGTAGTGACAACTTGTAATACTTATTGGCTTAGGATATTTTGATGAGCATGCAAACTTGTCAAGTATACACTACATGTACGTACTAGATAGTTACGTTAAAGGATAATGCACAACTGAATCTATCAGTACTTTAACCACAAAATATATGGTAGTATATCTCAAGAAAGTAATATTCTACTTATAGAATACGGCAATCTCACACTCTCATTAACAATATCAATAACAAAATGTATATTGACTGAGTAAAACGATATCAATAATAAGTTTCAAGGAGCATGTGGACCCATATGCAAATAATTGTGATCCCTATCTAAAAAAAATTGTATTCATAAAAGTATAATATTAATAGTTGTTAAGAACTTAATCAATACAATTCAAGGAAGAATTATCATATGATGTTTAGATGGTTCATCATCATATTGAAATAACAAAATTTGATATTAGTTCATCATAAACGTATATTTTGTGTGGGCCTATATGATTCGAGCTAATTAATAGCCACATTAATGGACTGGTTAGATGTTCAAGCCTAAGGGAAATTGGACTACGCAGTCACATAAGTGGAGAATGATGTGCACAATCAATGAGCAAGCCTCATAAGTGGTAGGTCCACATATTCCCAGTGGATGCAATATATGCAATGTTGTGTACGACTATAGAGATATTTTCAGTCACATGCAACATTTTTTGAAACATTGCCAAGTTCGAAAAACTTCAGTGCATGCAGGAATCTTATACTAATGAGGATTTGCACGTACCATGAAATGCTTCCCGATTATGCAGTTCTGAAGTAGGCAAATATTTATTGGTGTTGTTGAATTTATGAGATCTCTAATTCTAGTTCTAGATTTGCTTTTCCAGCCAAAGAAACAGTATGGCTTAATCGTAGCTACTAGAACATTTTTCTAAATCCATGAATGAAGCATTTTGGAGATACATGCTTTATGTTTAATTCAGTTGAAGCTGGTTCATAGTACTTTAATTGAACAACAATAAAGTTAAGAAAAAAGAGCAAATGAAACTAGTGCCAAAACTGCACCAGTTTATGAGGACAATTGCAACTCTAAGGATGTTGCTTGATGTCTAGCTGCTTTGATAATTTACATAGATGCCTTTTTAGGTTACTACTTTGCATATTGGACTCAGCTTGAGTTACAAGGTAAAAGTTATCTCAGTTTTTGTTTTATATTGTAGTTATATAATTTTAGTATCTATTTTATGTGAAACCACTCCAACTGGAGATGGAATGACATAAACTACTTAGTGGACTACGAGGAAGAGGGGGCAAATTGATAGAGTAGTTAGAGATACAACAATATGAGCCCAGAGGTGCTCTTCATGATGCTTTAGGATATTTCAATTTAGTTGGATGAATTCCCAGATGAGTTCAAAGCCATCTTACTTCTATCGATATGTCAAGATTTGTGACTGAGGTGGCTGTGGAAACACAATGAATAAATGTGCTGGTTTTTCTAAGGTAGTGGATTTTTGTAAATGGGGCCAAGAGTATATAGGAGCAAAGATAGTGGACTAGCACAGAGTTGGAAGAAAGGTTTATGGTTAGATTCATAGGAGATTTATTTTTTACTTAGAGGTGAGCCAGTCTAGAAATTTCTTCATTTATACTAGTAATTTTTTATGATAATGTGACGAGAAGTTAAATACTATAGGAACATGACGTAGTCTCATACTGCAAATACCACCAAGGAAGGTTTTTTTTGCAACATGTCCAATATAGGGGACCATTTGGTAAAGAAAGAGGTTTTGACAAGATAGATAAGCTACCATATTTTCAACTATCTTGTAATAGCACAATTAAGTTGGAGTGATCGAAGCTACGAACATTGAGTTGATATGTTAACATACATGATTTTCTAGAAAGCTGACCCATTATCTAGTCAAATAGGTTAAAATAGGCTTATGGGAAACTATTGTTGCATATTCCAATATGAAATTTTATTTATGTAGTACCTATCTTGTCACCATAGAAAGGCAAGCTGACTGATCAGTGCTGAAATGAGCAGGATTCTCATTGGTGAGACGACAACTCACTACGAAATTCTCACTGATAATTTACATTTCTAGTATGTGGATCTTGGTTATTTAGTCCATGCCCGACTATGACTTATTTCTGCTGATAATGTTATCTAGGAATTTTCCCCTTCTAATTGAGTATTTCTGTATCATATTTCATCTACTAGGTAGTAGGATCCTACCTAAAATATGCCTAACCATACTAACTAATATGTAACTAGGTGAGAAAAGCAAAGTTGGAAAGTCATATTATCTTCACGAATAAACTTAGTGTTTTGCATATGTAAAAAAATTAATAACATTGGCATAGATGATTGGACATGAAATTTTGATAGGGTAGAAATTAATTTCCTTCTGGGTCTTTGTTGTTTTTTGTTTGTCTCTGACTCATGAGAACTTAGTTTGTTGTGAGCTTGAACTTTGTAAAGCTAGGCTTGTTAAGGGTCATGAGCAGTTCATCTTATGTTCATGAACAAGCTCGTAAATAAGCTCCAAAACAAATTTATTTTGGAGCCATGTATGTATAATATTTTACATAGACAATAAAAATTAATCTCAATTATATTTACCAATTTCATTTGGTTGATTCATATTTCTTCAAAACTATGTTGTATTTTCCTTGATTAGATAGCAAGTCTTTTAGCTTAAGCTTGTTTAGCAATGTGAAAATGCTAGCTCGATCTCAAGCTCAATCGAGCTCATTCAGCTACGTTCATGAGCAAGCTTGAGCTTGGCTTGAAGTTGAAGAAATTTAGATGAATCATCTAATTTAATTTGTAAGACAAGCTCGAGCTGGACTAAAATAGAATTAACTGAGCCCAAGAAGCCAAACTTCCGCTTGGCTTGGTTTGTTTGTGGCCCTAATCATAACCGCTTTTTCGTAAGCCATTTTAGGTATCATCTCTCAAATTATTTACCTAGTTTTATCATCCTTTTGCTCCCATATGTGTGTTCACTTAGAAGAAGTGTGTTTACCTACCTTATCCAATTTTAGTTCATTATGAATTTTGTTATCCATGTTGGGGTCACAATCTTTAGTTTTGCTGAAATGGTGTATTTTCTGTATTACAGGAAGAATATGACATCTATGATGATGATGTTCATTCATTTATGCATTTTCCCAAAAACAGATCTAAGATTATTGAGATTGTTGCTGCAAACAATGTTATAGTTGCTCTTTCACAATCTGGAATATGTGTTGCTTTCCATCGTAGTAAGTGTGACATTTAATGATATAACTCATATTATCTTTTTTAAGTGCCATTGATATCTGTTTCTTAAGTCTCATTGCCTTGTAACTTTTTGCAGCAACAAACAAAAGAATGTGCATTCTGAATACGAGCCCTGACGAAGTGATCAGAAGCATATTCTATAATAAGTGTAATGAGTCAATGGTCACAGTGTCAGTTCATGCATCAGATTATTTCAGTTCCCTGAAATGTCGGAATACACCAATTGAGTAAGAAAATTGCCTCATGTAAATCATTTTGAGTATATATTATTGGAAATTTCTACATTATTAATTCTCCATTGGATGTTTTTATGCTTGTTGGCAAATGATTGGATATTGCTCTAATGATGAATATGAATTGAGCTAAACTTCCTGTAAATGATAACATATCATACTGGTGCAGTTCATGAAACTCATGTCTGATAATATAATATATCATTGTTTTTTAGTGAAAAGTATTAGCCAAAACCCTTTCTTTTCCCAGTTGAATGTGATTTTACATAAACTAATGATTCTGTCTATGGCAGGTATATCAGAAGAAATAGATCAGATGCTGGTTATCCTCTTTTTGAAACTGAAACGCTGAAATGGCCAGGTTTTATTGAATTTGATGATGTGAATGCTAAAGTAGTGACATTCTCAGCCGAGGATGAGTAAATTTCTGCCTTTGTCTTGTCCCAAGTTCTTTCAGAGACAATCTTTGACGTTATCTGTTTGTCCTTGCAGAATTTACAAGGTTTTTGACATGAAGAACTATTCCTTTCTATACTCCTTTCCCAGCAAAGATATTCAGGAGATGAAAATAAGGTTATAAGATTTTCTTATTCTATATTAATTATGTCCATGAAAATTTTTTTGTGATCAATTCCTGTCACATTTGATCTTACACCCATGCCAATGACAGCCCTGGCATCATGGTGCTAATGTACAAAGCAAGATTAAATTATATGCTCATAACAATACTGTCAATCGAAGATGGGAAGCTCTTAAAATCTTTCTATCACTTGCTACACCATAACAAGAGGCTGGAATTCATGGAACAGTTCAACGAGAAACTTCTGATTAAGCAAGAAAATGAGAACCTACAGATTCTTGATGTAAACTACTGCAACCTTTCTTATTTTTTCTTTCCCTTTTCTGATATGGTCATTCATAAACACGTTGAAACTTTGAGTGCAGGTGACGAACTCTAGACTCACTGAAGTTAGCACGAAGAATTTCATCACACCCACTGCATTCATCTTCCTGTATGAGTACCATCTGTTCTTAACATTCAGAAGCAGGACTGTGGCATTGTGGAATTACCAGGGACAGCTTGTTACATCATTTGAGGACAACCAACTATGGCACTCAGACTGTGCTTCCAACAACATCTGCATAACGCGTGATCAGGACCTAATAATTACCTACTGCAAAGCTGACAATGGACAGGAAGAGGAGGGAGAAGGTATCCTTCTTGTTGCAGCATAACTATAAAATTTTTGTACTTCATATCTCATACTAGCTACATGATAGTCTTTTTTACTTGTTGCAACTTCCTATAGTGCCTCCCATGGGCTCTATCAATATGAGCAATATCTTCACTGGCAAGTGCATAGCAAAGATATCACCACTTGATCCCAGTCTCCAGATTGCCCCTCGCAAGCGTGGAGATCCTAACCGATCTACAATTCGGAGCACCTTAAAGGAAGCACTTGACGATGTCACTGCTATCTTCTTTAATGAGGAAATGAATGAGATCTATACCGGCAACAACAAAGGTATGATCCATGTATGGTCAAATTAATTCAACAGTATAGTGCATGTGCCTGTTTATAATGTGGGTTATCTTTTTCATACAACCCAGCCTTGTTTCTTGTATTGTTTTTAGCTGGAATAATCTTAAATCTTCAACCATTAGGCTGATAATTGACTCCTCAGAAATAAAGCAGCAGTTCCTCTCCAAGTTTATTTTGCTGATTTTTTTTTTACTTAAATGCATTGGATTTGGAGAGTGAAACAGATACAGTTTTTTGGCAACATCACATTTTCAATGAGAACGTTTAATTAGTAGTATTTGTTGTCTTGTTAATTTTTTGTGCTTGTGATTGTCGCCGTTTATGAGATGCAATTTACCACCAATGACCTATTATTTAGATTTTTAATATTTAAAGAATAGTATTCAAGTTATTGTCGTAGAGGTGGTAATATGTCATGCCCATTCCTTGTTTGTTTCATGGTAGAATATGATTTATCATGGTATGGTATGGTTTAATTTTATGTTTGGGAAGACTTCTAATAAATAGTCATGGTATGGTATGGTAATCTCATGGTTTGAAAACTATAAATTTTGACCAAATTTTTAAACCATGGATTTGGTAGTTTCTCATGATTTCATAAAATTTTATTTCTAAAATATCATCAATCAAAATTTATAATTCCTCTTATACCATTTATATACTCATATCAGATTAGACTTTTATTTATCATTCTTGATAGGCTTTGTCAAGACTCCATTCTCCTCCATAGTTACTGTCATTTAACCATACCATAGCATACCATACCATCCTCCCAAACAAGATAATAGTTTTTAGGGTACCATATAATATATTACCATATCATACATTACTAAATCATGCTTCACCTCATCCAAACAAGACCTAAGTGTGCAGCCCATGACTGAACTTTGGAGTGGTCTGAAAATTATATATATAGAAAAACGATAATTTTGGTCCCTATATTTTGAGCCAAAATTAGTATTGGTACCTATACTTTAAAAACTTGGGTATTGGCTAACAATTTTTTTTTCATTTATAACGTTATTCTTGTTGTCAATCTAACACCAAACACTGTTAAATTTATTCTACGCGTTAGACGGAGAATATATGTGGCAATTTGACATGACAAATTATTTCTAATTAAGTATTTTAACTCGAGAAAACGACAATTGTAGTCCCAATATTTCAGGCCCAAATTGGTTCATACCTACATTTTAAAAACTTAAGTATTGGTCATTGTAAATTTTTTTTCATTAGTCCCTATCGTCAATCCAAAATAAAATGAAAATCTAGAATCATCAATAAAATTCAAAACAATCAATCAAATACGAAATGAAAATCCAATCAAAACAAACATAATGATCTACCTACGATGTAATATGAACATCTTCATAACCATGGTTTTAAATCTCGTACCGTACCGAGCGATAAGCTCGGTATATATCGGTTTTTGAAAAAACCGGTATACGAGATACCCGGTATGGGTAAATACCGGGTATCTCGATAAATACCGCCCGGTATGCTCGGTATTTGCTATCATACCGGGCTATACCGCCCGGTATGACATTGTGTACTGTTGCAACATACCGGGTATTGGAACATACCGATATCTCGATAAATACCGCCCGGTATGCTCTGGTATTTAGCAAATACCGAGCGGTATTTGCTGTCATACCGGGCGATACCGCCCGGTATGATCCAACAGCTCTTAAAAAGAGCCGTTGGGTATTGTTCGATACTGTATTAGGGTTTTTCATAGATATAAGAGAATAATTACATTAGAATTTATATAGGTCGACACAGGCCCACAACTCAAAGGGCCCAAAAAATATGCGTAGCGCAACATAAGACGCTTAGGGCAAATCAGTCGCTACACATCCCAATATATGGTGTTGATCTTAGTCCGTTGTACTCGTATATATCTTGGGGATATACACGACTATATAAACTCCAATGTAATGATTCTCTTGTATCTATGAAAAACCCTAATACAATATCAAAACAGTACCCAACGACTATTTAAACATTGCATTCATGTATTTGACATTTGAATATTAATTTTAAATATTTCTTGATCAATGATGTATTATGAAGTTATTTTTAACAACAAAATTTTTAAAAAAGGGACCGGTATGCAATTTCTGTACCGTACCGTACCGTGTGTCGGTACGGTACGTAAGGGTGGCAAAACGGGCCGGCCCACAGTTAACGGGCCGGCACGATAAGGTGGCGTGCCGGGCCGGCCCGACCCGCTAACTCAGTGGGCCGGAAATTCCCGGCCCGGGCCGGCCCGCAATATTTTGCGGGCCGCCCGGCACGGCCGCCGAGCCCTCTTATTAACTAAAAAATTTCTAAAAAAATTGTAAAAAAAATAATTTAAAATATTTGAGAGACTAAATAAGCACCAAATATGACATTTCACATGAAAAACTTCATAGATTAACTTCACCTTCAATTTTAAAGCACTAAACAAGCCCTAATCTAGACTTAATTCTTTTTTATATATGTTTAGCGGACCAAATGGCCCGGCCCGACCCGATAAGAGCCGGCCCGCGTCGGCCCGCAATGTTATCGGGCCGGGCCGGGCCGGGCCGATAAGCTTATCGGGCCGAATTTTTTGGCCCGGCCCGCAGTTATCGTGCCGTGCTATCGTGCCATGCCTATTTTTGCCGTCCCTAACGGTACGGTATCGGTACGTACCGATACCGGTCATCCACCGAGATGATGATCGGTATCGATATTTTAAACCTTGTTCATAACCTTATTTCATAATTATTATCTGTCCAAAATGTTAATACCAACAACCTATCACCACACTCATAGAAATATGGTTATGCGTCAATCATTCTAGGGTTTGAAGAACTCCCACGATCAATCATTAGATATTTGATAGTTGATTTCGTTTTTTGATCTAGTCTAGCTTGAGGGATCGATTTTAGGGTTTAAGTTAGTTTGAGAGAGTGAGTGTTTTAATTTGAGTGTCTTGATTGTAGTGAAGTTGTATTGTTTTATTGAGTTTGCGTTTTAATTTTACGTTAAAAAACAATATTGTTTGGGTAAAATGATGTCGTTTCAGAGCTAATTTGAGTTTTAAAAAATCAATTAGAAATAACTTGTCACATCAAATTGTTACATATATTTTTCGTCTAATACGTAGGATAAATTTCACAACGTTTGGTGTTGGATTGACGATATGGACTAATGTTATAGACGGAATTTTTTTGTAAGGACCAATATCCAAGTTTTTAAAATGCATGTACCAATACCAATTTGGGCCCAAAATATAAGCACTAAAATTACCATTTTTCATATATATATAATTCAGAAACTTACAAAAAAATTAAAAGTTCTATACTAAAAAAAATAAAATTTTATAAATAAGAAAATGAGTTGGAGACTTGAGTAACGGAATTTATAATAATATTTTTTCAAAAAATACAGGAGCAGATCATCTTTTAATAGAAAATAAAATTTTGTTAAATTGCACCCAAAAAATATGCTTATGTACCTCACATGTCTATTTAATTCTTTGAAAAATTTTATGATTTATTGATAAAATCATAAATACTTTATAGTATTTATCGAAATAGTAACTTTTTTATAATATACCTAAATTGTCCTCTAATTCTATTGAAAAACTTAATTATAGTTATTTTGACCATTAGGAACCTCGATCAAAATTTCTAACGATTTATATTATATATATATATATATATATATATATATATGCATATTTGAGATGTTTATAAAATTAATAAATCTAATGATATAATATATATATATATATATATATAATTTTAGTTTGACCCTTAGGGTTTCAAAATTTTATCAATTTAGCCCTAGAGTTTAAAAAACGTTGATTCTGTCTCTCAGTTTTTGAACTTTGTTTCAAATTTTCAATTTGGTCCGTTTCCAATTTTGTTTCAGTTTGACCCTTTTAACTCCTAAATTTATCATGACATTTACAATTCTAGCATTTCTGCCAAGTGTAAAAATTTGTTGTTTATGTGCATGAATAAGTTAATATTTATGATTTTCAAGTGCGTTGGAAGTTAAATAGAAGGTAAAATATAAACGGTTTGACTATTAACAAGGTCATGACAAACGAAATGGATCAATTCTATTGTTAATGGTTGCAAAAAGATATAACAGTAGACTTATGTAATACCCGCAAAATTTCCTAATTTAAATTAGTTTAATTTCAAAAAAAAAATTTGGATTGTGCGTCAGAACGGGCCGGGTGAAACGCTGGAAGGTACGAGTTAACGTACGGTTCCTACGCGTGAGAAATTTATTACTTAAGATGGTTTGGTCTTTGAATGGATGTCGGGCTTGAGTAAAGTTTGTGGGTCGATTGGAATCCGAATCGGACACGAATTGAATGAATATAGATTAAACTAGACTCAACTTAAGTGTGGGAGCTTTTTGGTAATTTGAAAAAAAAAATAAACCTACCTCTTGGGACCGTATGACTCATCATTGAGTCACACACATCCCAAGAGTCGCACGCATCCCAAAAAGAGGGTGACGCACGGTGAGAGGAGGGCGATCAGGGTGGCCGGAGTCCATCTTCGCCGGGATCCGTCTTCGCCGGAATTCGTCTACGCGAGTACGCGAGGTCGTGGGAGGTCGTCTTTCTTTTCGATTCCTTCTTTCGATGAGTGACTTTACCCTTAATCGTAGGAAAATCCCCTTCTTCATTAGCCTCTCCTTTTCTTGAGAAATTCTTGGATTTTTGTTGATTAATTTGTTTTACGGATGAAACCTTACCGCAGAGCATTTGTTGTTGCGGATTTTTGATGCTTGTGGGGATTCTAGGGTGCGGCGGCCCTTATTTAGGACCCTAGGCCTTTAAGGCTGGCTGAGTAGGGTAATGGAATAGTTTGGTTGAAAAAAATGTTTTAAGTGGATGTTTAATACTTAGTTCATAATTTTTATTGATTGATAGGAGAGGGTTTAAGGGCCGGCCACTTAAGGTTTACCCTAATCTTAGGGTTGGGCCTAGTGGACTAAGGGAAGGGAATTGTTAGTGTTGACTTTTTGTATACTGGCTATATTTGGCAAAAATATTTCAGTATGATCTCAGTCTTACCTACGAGGAACTTTGCGAACATTGAAGACAGTCTCAACTGCTCCAGCAACCTATGATTTTCTTGTCAAAGATGCAGCGCAAAAAAATGACTTTTTGTCTGCTATAGAGATAATGACTCTTGGACTGCTTTATTAATGATGATTCTCTTTGTTGTCTCTGAGATCTTTTAATCATCATTAATTCTTTATTTGCCTGAATATCTGCTTTAAATAATTTCGGGGCGTTACTCTTTGATCTTTATGATCTTTAGGAGTTATGCGATGTCTATTTATTTTTGAACCGATGACTGTTGGTTGTTAAACTGATAGGTTCATTAAACAAATAGTTATGATCAACATTGATTCAAATCTTTCAGTTGTCACATATAAATTCAAATGAGGAGATCTGATTTGCAACTCTCTATGTGCGAATACTACATTTTCAGTTATTGAGAGGAGTTGAGACTGTTGAGTGCAGAAAGGCAACAACCTATTCTTTTATCTTCTGTGTGAAGTTTGGTTTTGAGCTGATAACTCGCTACAACACAAGACTGTGTGGAGGGACAGAACTCTGTGGCTGAGATGTCATAGAGAGGCAAATTGGTATGTACTTGTAATAGCAAATATATTTTTGTTATTTCCAATTCACTATAGTACTGTAGTCGAATTTCAGGTGTGAAATCCAGATGACTTATTTTGTACTTATAGATAGTGGATTGGGCATTTGTCCAGAGAGTGCCCTGCAGACTAGGTGAGTGGTTTTGTCACTGAACTGCGTAAAGAAACCTCTTGTGTTTGCGTGTGTTTTGTTTTGATTCTTACTTTGCTTTTAGTAACAGTTGCAATAAAGGTTGCAACTTCTCATTCAACTGCCCTTAACAGAAGTTTCCTTAGAGACATATATTGGCATTTGGTATCAGAGCAGTTGTGCTAACTATACCTGCACAAGATCCTTGGTGTGTCTCTTCTTTTTCAAGCTCAAGATAGAAGGAATGCATATGGGAAATTCAGTTAATGTTCCTCCTTTGCTTATCGGAATAAATTATGCTTAGTGGAAGGCTAGGATGAGAGCTTTCATCAAGTCTTTGGATGATCGTTGCTGGGATGTAGTAGAAATTGGCTACACTCCGCCCATAACTCCTGGTAGGACTGAGCGCAAACCTAAAAGCCAGTATACCGAAGCAGAGATTGTTGTTGCAAACTATGATAATAAAGCCCTTAATGCTATTTTTAGTGGAGTTGATCCTTTTCAATTTAAACTTATCTCGGCTTGTATGTTGGCAAAGCAGGCATGAGAAATTCTTGAAACAAATCATAAAGGATCCCTGACTCTTTGGAAGTCAAAAGTTGAAATCCTCAACTCCAGATTTGAGAATCTGAAGGTGGGAGAAAATGAAAGCATACAAGACTTTCATGGGCGTATCAAAGACCTCATGAACAATGCTACCAACCTTGGAGAGTAATTTTCTGAAGAAAAAGATGTAAGAGAAGTTCTGAGATCCATGCCTACCAAGTTTGATATAAAAGCTGTTGTCATAATTGAAGTTTATAATCTATCTACTTTTACTCTTGACACTTTGATGGTAAACTTGAAACTTATAAGTTGAAATTATTTGAAAAATATTCTCACAAAGAAAAGAAGAAAAATCTTGCTTACAAACCTGCTGAGGATGAAATCAAGACAAAAGATTGTTCTGAAGAAGAGATGGATGTTGTACTAGCTCTTATAGCAAATTTTTTTTAGAGATTTATGACAGCTAAGAATAGGGTAAACCAAAACTCTCAGTTTAATTTGCAGTCCAAATAGTAGATTCAACCGTCTGAGTCTGCCAGTTCAAAATCAAACTACTCTGTTGGAGAAAATGAAAGAAGTCACACATCTGAATAAAAAGATGATCCCTAACAGAGGTTCAAAGGTATCAAATGCTTTGAATGTGAAGGATTTGAACATATAAGATTAGAATGCCCAAATCTTCAAAAGAAGATCAAGAAGTCATTCACTACTACTTGGAGTGACAATGATGAAGAAATTGACTCAGAAGAGTATGATCAAGGCAATTTTAGAGCTTTCATAGCCTGCACAGATGACACAATTAAGACTGCCAACATCCTTGATACAGATAATGATCACAACAAAGTTAAATGCATGGATACTCTTGAGGAAGCATATTAGGAGATGTTTGACAAATGGGTTGAAGTGGC
The DNA here is from genome assembly GCA_034359265.1 of Canna indica. NCBI lineage: Eukaryota > Viridiplantae > Streptophyta > Magnoliopsida > Zingiberales > Cannaceae > Canna > Canna indica. The sequence continues at coordinate 52,846,159 of CP136896.1, read as the reverse complement.
AAAACTTAACAAGTCACTAGGGGATCAGAACAAGTTTTTGGTTGAAGAAAAGAAGACCCTTAAGGAGAAAGTCAAACCCTTCAAAGACAGATTGTTCAAAAAGAAGACAAAGAGTCTAAGTTAATTTCTGAACTTGAAAAGGTAAAGAAGGAAGTTAGATTGATGAATTCTACATGTACTCTTAACAAAATTTTGAGTGCAAGAAAAAGTCCTTCAAATCATAAGGAACTTGTATACACAAGTTCATGTCAGTTGAAACCACGGTCTCAACTGCCTACTCAACCGAGAAACTTTCATAAAGGCTCTTCAAGTCATCAAAAGCCTACTACAAGAAAGGGAGATAGGGTGCCCACATGCTACTATTGCAAGTGCAAAGAACACATTATTGCAAATTACTTCAAACTCTTCAAGAAACTGAGGAGAAAGAATCGTATAAATTATCCAAGGCAAAATGTTAAGCAGATCTGGGTAAGAAAGACTGATCTTAACTGCCATGTTGCTTTTACATCAAAGATTGTTTCTTCTCTTGGATCTTGGTATTTTGATAGTGGTTGTTCTCAGCACATGATAGCAAATCCTGAAAATCCGAGAGATATTCAAGAACATGGAGGTGCAACTGTCACTTTTGGAGATGGAGGACATGGAAATGTCATAGGAGTTGAAACTCTAAATATTCCAAGAATTCCAAATCTGGAAAATATCCTGCTTGTTAAAGGTCTCAAAGCTAATCTTGTGAGTATAAGCCAATTGTGTGATCAACATTTAAATGTTCAATTTACTAAAAACAGTTGCAACGTTCTCGATAAGGATGGTGACTGTATTCTTGAAGGAAGTAGATCTAGAGACAACTGCTACAAAATTATCTATTCTTCAATTTGTCTTTAAGTTGTCTTTACTGACATTAATCTGTGGCATCGACAGTTAGACCATATTAATTACAAAGATCTGAAGAAGCTTGTAAATGCTGAAGCGGTCAGGGGTATTCTTATACTTTCAGGAGAACCTAAAGGTGTCTGTGGTGCCTGTCAAGAGGGTAAACGAATTAGGCAATCTCATAAGCAGTTACAACTGGTAGCTACCTCCAAACCACTTGAACTTCTTCACCTGGATCTGGTAGGTCCCATGCAAGTCAAAAGTATTGGTGGCAAAAGATATGACCTTGTCTGTGTAGATGATTTCTTACATTTTACTTGGACATAATTCCTAAAAGAAAAGTCTAATGCGTTTAACATTTTAAGTCTCTATGTTTGAGACTTCAGAACGAGCAAGAACTCCCTATTCTAAAGGTGATCAGAATTAGGAGTGATCATGGAGGAGAATTTAAGAATACCTCTCTGAATTTTGTGATGAAAATGATATTCTGCATGAATTTTTTGCTCCAAAGACTCGTCAACGGAATGGTGTAGTCAAAAGGAAGAATCGTACTATTCAAGAGATGGCTCGAGTTATACTTAATTCTAAGTAGATTTCAGAAAGATTTTGGGCTAAAGCTATCAACACAATTTGCTACATCATAAATCGAGTTTATCTCAGACCAAAATCTACAAAAACTCCTGATGAATTATATGGAAAGGTAGAAAACCTAATCTTATATATCTTCATATTTTCGGTAGCACGTGCTATGTTCTAAATAATAGAGAATATTTTGAAAAATTACAAAGCAAAAGTGGCGAAGCTATATTTCTTGGCTACTCCAAAAATAGCAAGGCATACCGGGTCTATAACAAACGCACTCAAACTATGATGGAATCAAAAAACGTAAAGGTCAGTGACTCTCAAATATATCAGACCCTGCTAACTGATGAAAAGATAGTCTCAACCGTTGACAAGACTGCCTAGAATTCTTCCAAGGCCACTGAACCGTTAGTTGAAACTGCTAATTCAACTGACCATGAAACTGACACTGAACTAGAAGATAAAGAGAATGACTCTACAAAATGTTATCGGAGATGTACATGATGGAGTTAAGATCAGAAATTAATCTAAGAAAAATCACTAGGATATGATATGGTATTCTTGCTATACTTCTACTGTGGAACCTAAAAATGTCAAGGAAACCTTGAAGGATGAATTTTGGATTTCTACCATGAAAGAAGAGTTACAACAGTTTCTCCAAAATGATGTTTGAGAACTTGTCTCAAGACCTGAAAATATCAATGTTATTGGAACTAAATGGGTGTTTAAGAACAAGACTGATGAAGTTGGAAACATTGTAAGAAATGAAGTCCGTCTTATTGCTCAAGGTTTCAATCAGATTGAAGGTCCGGACTATGATGAAACCTTCGCACGATTTGCAAGATTGGAATCCATCGGGTTACTTCTAGCCTTATCCTGTTTTATGTAGTTCAAACTATTTCAGATGAATGTTAAGACTGCCTTCCTCAATGGATTTCTCAATGAAGAAGCCTATGTTGAACAACCTAAAGGCTTTGAAAACTCTGCTCATCCAAACTATGTATACAAATTGAAGAAAGCTTTATATGGTCTTAAACAAGCTCCTAGAGCTTGGTATGAGAGACTCACCCAGTTCCTACTCTTGAAAGACAACAAAAGAAGAAGAGCAGATCAGACCTTATTCATCAAAAGAAAGGAGTCTCAACTGATAATTGTTCAAATTTATATATTTTTTTAATCAAAGATATATATATATATATTGAGAACACAAATGTCCAAATACATAGGTTCCACAAGAACACAAGCAAAATAGATAAATTGGGGTTCTCCAAAAAAGCGAGATGCTAAATACAAAGTATCTTAAAAGAGAGAAGAAATGTTGGTATGGAGCCTTATAAATTCCTCTGAAAGTGTCTTAGCCATGGACCAAATTTCCTAAGGAGTAGTGACCTTGTTTTCAAAGACTTTAGCATTCATTGCTAACCAAATTCTCCAAATGATGAAAGCTATCAAAACTAATTTTTCTGAACCATCAATCTCAACCTTGATTTTACTGAACAGCTCAAGCCACCACAGTCTGAAAGAGCTTGAAGGAAGGCCCCAATCCTGTTTAATGATATCATCCATTTGCCATATGTGTGAGTTCTGAGTATAACTCAAAAAATAATGTTGAATAGATTCTGCTTCTGATTCACAAAGAGGACATAGAGCATCGGTTTGAGGAAATCGTTCATGTAACTTTTCACGCACTGGGATTCATTCATGCAACAGTTTCTAAAGAAGACTCTTTATTTTTGGAGGCACAGTAATATCCCAAACCGAATTCTAAAGCCTCTTATTAGCCAATTAAGTAGGGAGGCCCCTCGGTAACAAGAGGATGATAAAACTAGAAGGCTATCTCATAACCAGAAGCCACAAAATAAGAACCATTACGTTCCAAGTTCTAGATAATCTTGTCATCCTGATTAGTAGGAACTATCTGAAGAATAGACTCCGCAGTGGCCGGAGTAAAAGAACGTTTGATCAAGTCTTCGTTCCATGTTCGATCCCAATTCAAGAGTTGCCTTACAAAAAGTAACCCGGGGTCTAAACAACAATCAGATGGGATGGTAAAAGGATATGAGTAAGCAATCCAGGGATCAGTCTATATTCGAATATTTGAACTAGAGCCAATGCCATTTTAAGCCCTTCTCAATGACCTTATGTCCTTCAAGAAGACTTCTCCATGCCCATGATGGGTTACTACCAACTGACGCCTCCATGAAAGAACCATGCCTGAAGTACTAAGTTTTGAAGATTTTATGAAACAGAGAATGGTCTTTAATAAGAATCCTCCAAGCCTGTTTGCCTAGCATGACTAAGTTAAAAGCTCTGAGGTCCTTAAAACCAAGACCACCTTCAGATTTAACTCTACATAATCTGTTCTAACCAATCCAATGCATCTTCCTTTCATTATTCTTTTGACCCCACCAGAAGTTTACCATTTGTTTCTGAAGATTGTCTAATAGCGTATCTGATAGTTTGAAGCAACCAAGAGAATATAAAGGGATGACAGTGCCTATGGCTTTAATAAGAACTTCCCTGCCACTAGGGGATAAGAGATACCGCTTCCAGTGTTGAAGTTTCTTAACCACCTTTTCTTTTACAAAGTCATAAGTGGCCCTTTTAGATCTTCCCACCACAACGGGGAGTCCAAAATATTTATCCTGAGATCCAATATGAGGAACTTGTAAGATAGCTGCTAGGTGGTCCCTTACAGAAGGAGCATTGTTTTTATTGAAAAAAATAGAGGATTTATTTAGATTGACCCTCTATCCACTGAATTCACCATAAGAATATAAAATATCCACCAAATTTCTACAATAACTTTTCGTGGCTTGGTAAAATAGAATGGAATCATCTGCAAAAAGAAGATGGCTCACTGAAGGGCAACTATTACTGATCTTTATCCCAGCCAACTTGTGAATCCATTCCCCTTGATTCAGCATATAGGTCAAGCCTTCCGCACAAAATAAAAAGAGATATGGAGATAGAGGATCTCCCTGGTGGAGTCCTCTAGTAGGTCTAAAGAAACCAAAAGACTGACCATCTGTAGGCGAAATGACAACACTAGAGGGGGGTGAATAGTGTGTTAACTAAATTAATTACCCTAAATTCTAATTTTAATTATTTCTTGATTAGTTTAGACAATGTGCAATTTTACGATTGGATGTGGAAGCAATATAAAATAATTAAGCACAACACCAATGGATAACAATGCTAACACATAAATTTATAGTGGTTCGGCCCCAATGCCTACTCCACTACCTAAGCACCCCACTTAGGATTTTCAAACTAAGTTTTACTAGATTAATGTAGTTACCCTTACAACGAGGACTTTTCACCAGAAAGTCTCCGCTCTCAAACCGAAGGCACTTCCACACCCGAAAGTATCCCGCCTTCCTACCGGGAGCACTTTCCCACCTCAACCTAAGGGACAATTAGAACTAATCCTAGTAAGATATGCTTACACAAGTGGCTTTACACATTCACAACAAGGTAACCACTTCCAAATTCAGCCCTAACAATCCTAGGTCCATCACAAGCACAAATCCAAATTAAAGATGTTCAAATAACTATAAAAATATAATAAAAAGAGCTAAAAAGGTAAACCAAGATTAAAAGCTCTTTTCAATCCTTCAAAACCTCCAACTCGCCAAGTAGTATATCTTGAATTGAAATCCGAGTTGAAGCAGAGTGTGCGCTTGAAGAAGTTGTACGCGAAAGAATCAAGCGCAGGCGATTAATCTTTTGGAAGGTTTAGATCTCTCTTTTTGATGCTCAATAATTTCTGTAAGAGTGAGAGAGAGAGGTTAAATGAGATATATGAGGTATATTTATATCCACATGAAGAAACAACGACTTAACGGATAGAAAACTATATATTGCAGTCGCTCAGTCGATTGGTCGGTCGACCGATCGATCGACCACTCAAAGCGACCGATGCCTCTTCTCTCTGTGCGGTCGACCGACGGGTCGACTGCCCAGACGCAAAATTGCGTTCCGGCAATCCGGTCGACTGCCCAGTCAACCGACACAGGTTTGTGTCTTCAGCGAACGTAGGTCGGTCGATCGATCGATCGATCGATCGGTCGACCGACAGAGCTACTGCCCATTTCGGGCTTCGGTCTGTCGTCTGCCTGGTCGACCGAAGTAGCTACTGCCGCTTTGCGACATCCTTCGATCGACCGATCGATCGATCGAGATGGCTACAACAATTTTCCTTACACTCTTCCGTCGATCGACCGGTCGACCGAACATAGGCTGATATTGATTTTTCAGCCCTTTTTCTTGCACGCTTCATTTTCGGGTTCCGGCTTTCAACGTGCGTCATCTTGGAGAGCTTTTCATGTGATCTTTGGACTCGTCCAATGTGACTTTGGTGCACACGTCGATCTTCGAGATATTCCACGACGAACCCTAGCGCGACGATCAACGTCCTTCCGTTGTCTTTCCGATTTATCGATTTCTCTAATTTATCCGATCGAGGACATCAAACGCTACTCGATATGGAACCTGAAAGATTTCTCAACAAAATATTAGTTCCATATTTGTTATCATCAAAACCGAGATTAAGAGATTAAGACCAAGGTTGAAAATCTAGAGCCAACAATCTCCCCCTTTTTGATGATGACAAACATCTTTAAGAAAATATATTCATTAAAGCATATAGGATATCAACTAAGGGATTTCTCCCCCTATCAACATGCATATTTATATTATAGAACTCCCCCTATCTATATGCATGAATTTCCTATATTTTTCTCCCCTTAATCTATAATTTACTCTCTAATTTTCTTATACTTTTCTCCCTCTTTATACCTATACTCTTCTCCCCCTTTTGGCATCTTAAAAAAGGGCAAGAAAGGTCAATCTAGACAAAGGGATGAAAATCAAATATTTTTTTCATGAAGTTGAGACTCTAAAGGATATTTTTCATGAAACATGAAAATCTCAACCAAAGGGATGGAAAAATAAATATTTGCTATGAAACTTAAATCATACATGATATGTTCAAAACTAAATATTTGAATTCAAAACAAAAGCATGTATGATCTCAAGTATGTATGAACTTAGCATGATTTCATTCAAAGTATGCTTGAAACCATGAAAAATGCTAAGTATCAAGTTTTGCTATCTTATCATGTTTTTCTCATATTTAGGCATTTAGACATCAAACATGAGAGAATGTAAGTCTATGAATCAAGTTTGGGCTTTAGATGAAATTTTTAAGTCATTTTGTTGACTTAGGTTAAACTATACTTCAAGTTTTGAAATACCAATTGTTGGAAGAAAATTTTTGATACCAATTATTAAATAGTCATTTGGAATGCATGTATCAAGTTTTGAACTCAAAATGAATTTTCTAACTTTATTTTTCATCATATATTGATTTTAATAAACAAATGGATATTTGTAGCTATCATCTAAGATATCAAAATCGTTCTAGGAATGATTTTACTCAAGAATTTGTGTGAATGATATTAGAAATGGTATACATGAGTTTTCATTTGACGTTTTTGAAGAAGAATCAAAGTATCGGAAAGATTGATATTTCAAATAAGTGGTACTTTGAGTTTTCGAAATCCAACTTCAAAAATTCACTTTAAATCCGATTCTTGATGAAACTTTTTGAAATTTTTACTGATAAAACTAGATTTTTCAATGAATGTGTAGTTTCAACAATTGTCTGAAAATTATTTTTCTATATTTCTCTAAAAATAACTGAAAATGATACCAATTGTTGGTTGAATTGGCAATTCCGTAAATTTCAGTTATTTTCAAAGAGTGCTCAGTTTTCATTCAAACTTTTATGACACCACATAATAAACATGTAAAGAGTGTGTGTCAAGTTTGAAATGAAAATTTTATCCTTAAGTCAAGATATTAACTTAGCATGATTTCATTCAAAACTAAACTAGTTATCATGAAACTTGCTAAGTGTCAATCTTATCATTTACTCATGGTTTTTCAAACTTAGACCTATGGATACCTAACATGAGTAAATCTAAACATGTTCCTCAAATATGGATTGAAAATAAAACCTCTAAGTCAATTTTTGACTTGGGTCAACTTTGTTCAAAAGAGGTAAGCATGAATTGACCTCTATTGTCATTTTATCCATATACATATGAATTTTTCACTCTAAGTGCTTGGAAACATGTCATGCCTATTCCTAAACATGTTTATGAAGTTTGGACTTAAAATCAAGTATCCAAATCAATTTGTTGACTTGGGTCAAACTTCTCAAGATTAAGTCCTCTAATGTGATCTAGTTATCACATTGTTCATCTAGACATGAATTTTCAATTTTAAATACTAGACTCATGTGATATGTGTATCTAAACATGTTTGTTTAATTTTCAACTTATGAAGTCTCTGAAGAAAAATTTCAACCTAGTCCGATTTCATAAATATCATGATATCATGAAATGAGCTTAGTTATCAAAATTTTTCTTACTCATGAAAATTCAAATATTTATCATGCATAATCACTACTGGAATATACTATATCAGCAACGGGGATCAACGACGGCCGCCAGAGCCGTCAGAATCATTCACGGCTTTGCGTCGGCCTCGATGGCCGTGGCTGATGTAACAAAATCAGCCGCAGCTCGCATACGACTGACCAAAGCCGTCGCTCTTAGATCATGGTGCGCACGGCACGCGAAATATAATGGGTTAGTAGCCACGGCTTGGCGGGGGTCCCAGAGCCGTTGGTGATGAGAGTAACTGGGTGCGCAAAATAAAATAGGTTAGTAGCGACGGCTACGCTACGCCGTCGGTGATATGAGTAAGTCATTAGCCACGGCTGGTTGCGATCGTCGCTTACCACGAACGCAGTGCGAATATAAAATTATAGATCCACGGTTTTTCGATGACCGATGACCCGTCGATGAAAATCCTTTTAATTTGCGTTCGCGCCTGACCCTCCTCTTTCTTCTTCTTCCTTCTCTGCTCGCCGCTGTCGCCGCCGTCAATCGCCGTCGTCAATCGCTGCCGTCAATCGCTGCCGGTATGCTTCAATTCCTCTCCTCCTCCGTTAAATCCCTACGCCGGCCGTCCTTGCCGCCTGCGCTGCCTCTCTGTGCCAGCGTCGACCCGGCGTTCATCTCCGCGCCAGCCTCAACTAGGCCAGCACCACATTGGGGCCGATTACCATCGACCCCAATGCCAACGAGCAGTAGCCGACAGTGATGCCGACGAGCAGTAGCCGGCAGTGATGCCGGCTACTGCTTGAGATTAGGGTATTATTACCCTAATCAAACTCTGATTAGGGTAATTAATCCCTAATCAAAGTTTGATTAGGGATTAATTACCCTAATCACATATGATTAGTTTTTTAATTTTTTTTTTATTGTTAATTATTAGAAATTAATTGTTAATAATTAGAAATTAATGGTTAATTATTATAATTTAATTGTTAATTAGGTTAAGTATTAGTTTAATATTAATTAATAGTCGCGCGGAATCGTCCACTAAGGACTTGCGCCGAAATCGTCCACAGTGGACTCGCGGTGAAATCGTCCACTTTGGACTCGCGGTCAAATCGTCCATGGTGGACTCGTGCCGGAATCGTCCACAATGAATGGACTCGCGCGTGCCGGAATCGTCCACAATGGATGGACTCGTGCCGGAATCGTCCACTTTGGACTCGCGCGAAATCGTCCACTTTGGACTTGCGCGGAATCATCCACAATGGATGGACTCGTGCCGAAATCGTCCACTTTGGACTCGCGCGGAATCGTCCACTTTGGACTCGCGCGGAATCGTTCGCTTTGGACTCACGGGGAATCGTCCACTTTGGACTCACGGGGAATCGTCCACAATGGATGGAATCGTGCCGAAATCGTCCATTTTGTAGTTGCACGGAATCGTCCACTTTGGACTTGCGTGGAATCATCCATAATGGATGGACTTGTGCCGAAATCGTCCACTTTGGACTCGCGCAGAATCGTCCACTATGGACTCGCACCGACATCCATAAAGTTAGAAAAAAATCAAGACGAGTTGATACGTTTCACGTACAATCAACGAGTCAAGTTTTAATTTTGCAAAACCTTAGATCCGTTCGGGGGTTGTATGTTCGTGTAAACGAAGTTAATGATCTTTTATACGACGTACAACCCTTGAACTGTCCCTAATTGGATAATTTGGGAGCATAGTTATTTATATTGCACTTAGTTTTTTTTTTTAGTCATAACTTCATTTTTAAATTTTGGCTTGTATCTCCCTTGTTCTCTGATACGCGCCCAGATGATATGCGTATTCGGAGAACTATAAGGAGATGCTGCCGAAATTTAGAATGAAGTTAACGACGAAAAAAATGCTAAGTTCAATATGAATAACATGAATCCCGAATGGAATAGGACCATCCCACCTAAAGACATTACCTAAAGATATTGTAAACTTTTTGATAGAACATGTCGGGCGATCGAAGTTGGATGTATCGACGAATTCATCGTGGAGCTATAACGGACGAATTTCGAGTAGGCGTAACTTACTTCTTAAATTTTGGATCCAGGCCCGTCGACATCGAGACGTAGGCTACGAGGGCCTAACAGAATTCTCCCTCCGCCACCCGAGGGTCAACTGCGCAGAGCAGTTACTGTGCGCGGAAGAAGGTAAGTATATGCATTAATTATTTCTTATAATTTATTTATAATTCAAAATATCATAATATGAATTTATATATGGTGCAGATTTGAGCAGGAGGACGTCCCCCGCACGATAGCGGGGACGATCCGGAAGTTTATGCACGGGGTGTGGCCTACATGGTCTCACGTGCCCCGTGAGCATATAGATTTATTGTGGCAAGAGTTCACGGTAAGTATATTTATTAAATTAATGCTAATGTTAAATATTGATCGGTAATAATTAATTTATTTTTTGCAGGGTCATTATACATGGTCGGAGGACCAGACCACTTTTGTGGAGGCTGCATGGGAGCGTGTTGCCCGTGCTTGCTATAACGGGCTGCTTCAGCAGGCCCGTCAGACCGTGATGAGACGGTTGGGGGCCACACAAATAGGGCAGACTCGGGGACACGCCCCCGAGTGGATTCCTGGCCCTGTGTGGGACCAGCTCGTTGAGCGGTGGGATACTCCTGAGTGGCAGGAGGTCTCCCGGACTGCGTCGAGAAATCGCATGTCGGGGGGGGGACGGCACAGGGGCGCACCACACTGGTGGCTCCATATCTTTTGTGGTGCATGAGCGTCGTATGGTATGTATAATTTCCTTTTAATTAAATTATATATTGTGTATAATGATACTAATTTATTTGTTTTCTAATGTAAGATGCACGTGACGGAGGACGGCACCGTCCAACGCCCGTCGATGATGGAGGTGTTTGAGCGCACCCATCGTCGTCGACGAGGAGCGAGGGACTATGTTGATAGCAGCGCCTCGATCATAATGGTAAGTATTTATATATGTGTATTTGATTTACACAATTTTTATTTATAGTTTATATATATTTAAAATATAAACACGTGTAGGAAACTTATTCGAGGACTGTGATCGAGCGTGGAGGGACATCGGAGGAGTTCGATGCAGGAGCTTGGGTGGAGGCCGCAGGTGGTTGGGAGCACGGCCATGTTTATGGCTTTGCAGACAGTGGCCATGCACGCGCCGTGCTCGGGCCACTTGGGGCACCGACCCCTTCGACTGCGGGTGAGCGGTCCTCGTCATCCCGAGCGCAGGACCAGAGCCGGATAACGGCCATGGAGTTGGAGCTCACCCAACAAAGACAGACGATGGAGGAGCAGAGGCACGCGATGGAGGAGAGGATGCAAGAGCAGAGGCTGACGATGGAGGAGCAGATGCAAGAGCAGAGACGGTTGAAGGACGAGTTGAGACAAACGATCCAGAACATGCAGACACTCCTCACTCAGATTGCGTCTCAGTCCGGCCTTCTACCTATGATGTCGCAGCCGTCGTCGTCCTCGACCCAATCGTTGTTGACTCCACCGCCGCCACCGTCGTCGTGAGATTTTGATTAATTGTATTTTGTTTATATTTTGATACTTGATATAGATGATATTTTGATACTTGGATATATTTTGAAACTTGTATATATAGATGATATTTTGATAATTGTTTGCCTCCGGTTTGAGGCTGAGATTGATGATATTTATGTAAAAATTGTATGTTTAGTTTCAAATGCATGTGTATGATGTTTTCTGATTGTAATATGTGATTGAAAATAGATTGTAGTCGATATATCATTGTATATAGGAATTTATAAAATTTTCAATTTTTTCAGTTACATGATAACATCTTTAGCCATGGTTTACCCACGGTTAACCGTCACGAAGCCGTGGTTGAAAGCCTATCGTAAATGGCTGATGGCCTCGGTAGGACCAAGTATCACGATTGCTAATACTATCACCGACGGCTTTGAGCCGAGGCTGATGTGTTGATATTAGTGACAGCGCCCAGAGCCGTCACTGATGATTTTAAATCAACGACAGTCCACTAGGCTGTCGCTGATGATTATGTGTGACAGTCGTGCGCGGCCGTCACAAAACATCTAAGACGCGCGCATCAGAGACGGTTTTTTGCCACGGTTGACGCCGTCCGTGATATTCATCACCGATGGTTCAGCCACGGTATCAGCCGTCGCTGATGACCACAATTCTAGTAGTGAATCAATCAAAAGCATAGAGAAATCATTTAAGCATAGGTATTCAAATAAGTTTTGCAAAATTAAATCCATACCTTTGTTACGCCCCGCCTAAGTTTATCCCTAACAAAGGGCCTCACCTAGGAGGAGTGCAACCTACAACTAAACCACAAAAATACACCAGAATATATCAACAAGAACAATTGAAATCATCATTTCAACAAAGAGTTCTCTACACAAATGTTCTACATCAATCTAAAAATAACTAAGAAAACATCTAAGCAGCGGATGACGCCTCCTCCTCCAGGACTCTAGCTACCCAACTTCAACTACCGACATACCTGCAAATCTGAGGCAACAACAAACAACATTAGCGGAAAGCTGAGTAGGAGAATTAATATGTCAACAACAAGGACAGCAATCATGATGCGATGACATTACCACATGCAACATTATACAACTATGCATTAAAATCCAATATGTCAACAACAAGACACTTCCACCTATCAACTAATGCAACTCATACCAATCAAAAGCGTAGTGGACAATTGGGTTTCCCTCGCACTCTTGCACCTCGAGAGTGGCACCTCATGCCCACTCAAGCATGAGATGCGACCATCCAAGGATAGTCCGCCGACGTCTAACAGCGCGACACCGCACACAAGCCCGTCGACGTCTAACAGCGCGACGTCGTACGTGCAGCTCGAGTGAAAGTCCGTGATCACCGGTGTCACCACCCATACAGTTCGGGCAAACAATATATCAACAATGTCCAGGGCATCCGCCCAATAAAAGATCAACAATGCAACAATAACTGATACAACAATAAGCAGCATGAAAGCTAGATCTCACCACATGACACATCACAACTGATCTACAATGCTAACAACAATAAATGCTACAACAACTATCAACTAAAGATGCAACCAGAATAATTCATGTTAGCAAATACAACTTATGACAACACTAACAGTGTGCTCAATGCCTAGCATAATATCAAGCTCAATAATCATCACTGAATAATAGCTAATCAGACTCATGCAATTATCAACATGGCATGTTCAACAACATAATGCAATAGGAGATCAATGGATTTCAGAAGCAAATCAAACAAATAAAAGCAAGGGGTAAAATCGTCAATTTACCAATTCAACATTCATCGGCTACAACAGACATAGAATACTCGCACTCATCACAACTATCTATACTCTAAATCACCACCTAACATAGAATACCACTATCCTACATTATTTAATTATTTATCAACTGAATTAATAACACGCATCTACCAAATAACACCAAAACATAGAAAAGACCTACCAGACAACCTCTGATCAGAAATCCGACACCACCATCGCGTTCAGAACACGAAAACCTACAACTTTAGTATTCACCTTGACTCGATCCGACAATCCTACGATCAAATCCAAAAATATCCTAATATTCTATAAACTAACCTTATTTCATGCAATACAGCTCACTTCTTTAAACACCTATTTATTAAAGAAGATAAAACTATCTCCCACTCGTCTCCTGCCCGACCTCCCGACCTCCTTGCCTCGATGCCGCCACCTCTTCTCCCGGGTCCACGCCGGGCAGCCCTCCCGGCCACCAGCGACCACCCGTCGCCTCCCCTCCGGCCTTCCCTGCAGCCTCTGGCACCGACGAACCACCCAGTCATGGCTAGGAGGCCACGGCGGCCTCCCCTACAGCAGCAGCGGCTGCTGCCATGATGCGGGCAGCAGCTAGCGGCCACTGCCCTGGCTGGGTCCAACGTCGCAGACAGCAACACGGCTACAGCGACCGCCGCATCCCCCGCCGGCCCACCTCCGACTCCTCACTCCTTCCCTCATTCGACAACTGGCCGATTCTACCTCCTCCAACCCCTCCACTGCCGCCGATGAACGAAAGAATGGAAACGACGAGAAACAACGGAGACGTAAACAGAGAATGACTCCTACCTAACAACTCCTCCGAACTCCGATTCACCGGAGTCTTCTTACTACCGCCGCACGTCACGCTCCTCCGTCGTCGCTACTACAGGAATCGAGAGGGAGAGAAGGATTAAAGAGGGGATTAGGGCTAAATATATAAGATTAGACACTTTTAAAAAAATACCCCTCCAGGAAAGATATTTATAACAAGGTTCCCAATTTTCCAGGTCATAACAACCTTATTCTTAGAGATTTTGCCCAACTTTTCATTTTCTTTTAGATAGCATAGCCTTTCATTAACATTCACAACTTGTAAGTAGACTTCATTAGTAGCATAATGAAATAATATGCCTACTAGCAAGCTAACATATTAAATAGCAAAGGTTCAATACAAAGTTTCATTAAAAAAAATTACCATATGCTAGATAGAAAAGATTCATTTCAATGAGGATATCATGATATCAAAATGAATCTAAGGGATCTTAAGATGTGAAACATTTGAGGAATAATGTCCCTAATCATGTTTAACTAGTTTGGACTTAAAGGAATATCTCTAATAGTAAGTATCAACCTAGAGCAAGTTTCATTCAATGAAATTTGTCTAAGTACTAAGATTTACCTACTCATGAAAATTCAGGGGTTTTAACATGCAATTCTAATCATGAGTATTGAGACATTTTTTAAGCTAAAGCATTGAGGTATAACCCTAAGATTTTGAATTTATCAAAGTTATACCTTATTCATGGTAATTTGCCAAACTAATCTTTTTATTCCTAATTAGCCTTCCATTTTCAATAACTTGCAAGTATACTTTATTAATGTTAATCAAATCTTATCTACTAGCAAGTTATCATACTAAATAGCAAGGTGAAATAGAAATCTTCATTTGGGTATTTCAACTTAAGCTAGATAGTGAACAAATTCGTTTTAAGTAAAATCGTCATGAAATTAAAACGAATCGAGAGATCTCAACATATGAAATTTTGAAACATAAGATCTCCAACCCTTCCTATTGGTTGAAAACCGAAAGCCACAATTAGCATACAATTTAAAATCGCAAGGTCGCATGAGCCCTTTACAGGCTACCATAGGTCTCTGAAGAGACCGGAAATCAAAAATCAAAAAGCATTTTTGAAACTTATTAAGAGCGAAAAACTACTAACAATAAGCATATATCAAAACTCCAACTATAATTTAAGCAAGAGAGTATAGGAGATGATACAAAGTGTACCTAGATGCCAATTTTCATATATATGGCATCATGATGGTTTGAAGTTGCAACTAAAAGATGAATCTTCACTTAAGTCCATGGTCAACTTCAACTCTTCACTTCTCTTTACCCTTATGTGGTAGCTCCCCCTACAAGAGAAGATACTTTTGGTACCTAAATGGCTTTGGGTCCTTGGGGGTTAATGGGCTTAGGTACTCAAAGTGTCTTAACAACACTAGGGTTTACTTTGAAAGCACAATCTTATATGGCATGCCCATAAACACCACAATAAAAATAATGTCTATTAAATTTTCTTTTTGTTTTTGCTATGGACATGAGGTTTAAAGTTAGAATGCTTAACATGTGAAATATTATGAGCATGAGCATTCTTGTTTGGAGATTTCCTAAATGAGACATTTTGATTTTTAGGACTCCTAAAGGATGAAGCATTTGATAAGTTACTAGTTTTCTTACTCAAGAAAACAACCTCATTTTTTAAGTCATTGATGGATTTGTGTAAAGCTTGAATTTGAGATTTCAACAAGCAATTTTCATTTTTCAAAATATCATGCTCAAATTTGAAATCACTTATACAATCTTTACCATTGAGATTCACATTATTTTTTGTGTTTTCATTCTCATTTCTAATTTTTGAAATCTTAGTTAACAACTCATCATTCTCAATTTCTAATTCTTCATTTCTATGTTTCAAATCCTTAATTTCAAGTTTTAAGACATTATTGCAAGAATCAAAAGGGCTAGTATTCAATTTTTCATTTTTTAATTCATGCACATGAAAGCTAAGCCTTAAATTTTCTTTCTTTAATTTTTTATTTTCCTTGTTCTTTTTTATGAGCAATTCATACATTTTTCTACATTCATCAACTAGCTCATCATAAGACATGTTTAATGAGCTTGAATTGCTAGAGTCACTATTATGACAAGAAGCAAAAGACTTTAACCTCATCGTTAATACCCATGAGGCACAATTTTGAGGTGGCTTCATTGTCACCACATGAGGAGGCTCCACTTGATTCCGAAGTGGAATTGGAGATCTTCTTCTCCTTCTTGGATTTCTTTTTCATCAAGGGATAATTTTTCATAATATGTCCCTTCTCTTGGCAAAGGAAGCACTTGACTTTTCTTTTCCTACTTTTAAGCGTGCTTCTTTGACCGGAAATGCTATGGGCACCACAAGAGACGTTAGTAGCGGATGGATGAGCATTGTCATCACCACTTTCAACATAAGTAGTAATCTCTTCGGTTTTTGCAAAATCATATAGTATGTTTAATGTTGTCCAAATATCAAATGCGGATGTACAATGCATGACTTTGTCAAGGATGCTATCAGGTAAGGTACAGAATATGGAATACATAGCATCTCCATTATATTGAAACATTTTTTTGTCATGCTTACTCCAATCATGCATGTCAACCTTAGGTTCAATGTATTCTAATTTAATCATGTTATAAACATCAAAATCTATAGTCTTTAAGTAGTGTACATTCTAGACTTCCAAAGACCAAAGTTCGATTCATCAAACCTAGGAGGTGAAGACGCTATCGATTCTGGAGCCATTTCAAGATCGAGACAAGGTGTAGAAGAGATGGTGAAAACTCAAGCTACGAACCCGCTTTAATACCAAATGTAGGCGAAATGGCAACACTAGAAGGGGGTTGAATTGTGTGTTAACTAAATTAATTAGCCTAAATTCCGAATTTAATTGTTTCTTGATTAATTTAGACAATGTGCAATTTTACGATTGGATGCGAAAGCAATATAAAACAATTAAGCACAACACCAATAGATAACAATGCTAACACATAAATTTATATAGTGCTTTGGCCTCAATGCCTACTCCACTACCTAAGCACCCCGCTTAGGATTTCCAAACTAAGTTTTACTAGATTAATGTAGTTACCCTTACAACGAGGACTTTTCATCAGAAAGTCTCCGCTCTCAAACCGAAGGCACTTCCACACCCGGAAGTATCTCGCCTTCCTACCGAGAGCACTTTCCCACCTCAACCTAAGGGACAACTAGAACTAATCCTAGTAAGATATGCTTACACAAGTGACTTTACACCTTCACAACAAGGTAACCACATCCAAATTCAGCCCTAACAATCCTAGGTCCATCACACGCACAAATCCAAATTAAAGATGTTCAAATAACTATAAAAATACAATCAAAAGAGCTAAAAAGGTAAACCAAGATTAAAAGCTCTTTTCAATCCTTCAAAACCTCCAACTCACATATCTTGAAATAAAATCTGAGTTGAAGCAGAGTGTGCGCTTGAAGAAGTTGTCCGCGGAAGAACCAAGCGCAGACGATTAATCTTTTGGAAGGCTTAGATCTCTCTTTTTGATGCTCAATAATTTATGAAAGAGTGAGAGAGAGAGATTAAATGAGATATATGAGGTATATTTGTACCCACACGAAGAAACGACGACTCAACGGATAGAAAACTATCTGTTGCAGTCGCTTGGTCGATCGACCGATCGACCACTCAAAGCGACCGACACCTCCTCTTCTCTCTGTGCGATCAACCGGTGGGTCGGCCGCCCAGACGCAAAACTGCGTTCCCGCAATCCGGTCGACCTCCCGATCGGTCGACGCAGGTTTGCGTCTTCAGCGAACGCAGGTCGGTCGATCGACAGAGCTACTGCCCATTTCAGGCTTCGATCGGTCGATCGTCGGGTCGACCAAAGTAGCTACTACCGCTTTGCGGCATCCTTCGATCGATCGATCGGTCGACCGAGATGGCTACATCCATTTTCCTTACCCTCTTCAGTCGACCGACCGATCGACCGAACATAGGCTGATATTAATTTTTCAGCCCTTTTTCTTGCACGCTTCATTTCTGGGTTTCGGCTTTCAACGTGCATCATCTTGGAGAACTTTCCATGTGATCGTTGGACTCGTCCAATGCGACTTTGGTGCACATGTCAATCTTCAAGATATTCCACGACAAACCCTAGCGCGACGATCAACGTCCTTCCGATGTCCTTCTGATTTATCGATTTCTCCGATTTATCCGATCGAGAACATCAAACGCTACTCGATATGGAACCTGAAAAATTTCTCAACAAAATATTAGTTTCATGTTTGTTATCATCAAAACCGAGATTAAGAGATTAAGACAAAGGTTGAAAGATACAAGACCAAGATTAAGACCAATTGAAGATTTCTTATTATTGTTTTCGGCAGGCGTTTTGTATCTTCAATTCTCCTCTTATTGCTCATTGATTATTTATCCCTGATTTCGCCGAGAGGTTGCTATTTATGATAATTCAGACAAATGGTCTTTATGTCCTCAATTATGTTCTCTGGGTGTTGCAACTCGGTTCAATGTCTTGAAAAATAGCCGACATTCTAGCTCTTCAAGTGACCTTTTGTCTACCTCTCATCTATTTAATCAGAAGTTTTAATAATGGGTTGTTAAATCAGCAAGATGAGTTCTGAGAAAGAGATGAATGCTTCTTTGGCAAAGAAAATGGTGTTTTCAAGTCCTCTTGAGAAAATAGAAACACATGTATCAGTTCCTTCTCTTGATAAATTATCTCCACCTTCTACTTCTCAAGGTCAAAATCTGAAAAAGAAATCACGGAGAAGAGCTGCTGACCGTCATCTAAGAAGAAAGGGTAGGTGTATAGTATTTGTAACCCTTAAATTCCCCTCTAAAATTCCTAGTCCTGAGGGGGAGGAATTATCTTCTGAGGGCGAGGGTAAAGATGAAGTCAATATTTCTTCTGGCTCTGTATTTTAATGATGATTCTTCTAAAATTAGTAGATATTGGTGCTATCTTTCCTGATGTAGAGCTTGGCTCAATTCTAGGAAAGACAGGAGCTCAGTTGTTTTCTTCAGTTCTTAAGACACAATTACAGTTGAAACTGTATTTGAGGCAATTAAAACTGCTGATGCAAGGCTTGAAACAGTCACTGTTCCAACTGCTGCTGACGTAACTTTAGCTCTTGCATCCAAAGCCTTGGACTTCTATCTGGCTCCTTCATCCACAACCGAAAGAGCTATTCGAACCTGGCCAGGCCAAGTCAGGCTTTCGCCTTAAGCCAGGCCTATATAGTAAAAAATTGGCTTGGGCCTGGCCTGTGGCCTGCGGCCGGTTATAGGCTTAAAATTTGGCCTAAGCCTGGCCTGTTTATTGACCTAGCCTGACATGTGGCATGTTTATGAAGCATGCTCCCAATATAAAATTTGTTTATAAAACTTACTTCCAATATAAAATTTTAGCCTACCTGGCCTGTGGTCTATGGCCTGTGTTTTATTAAATTAAAATAATATTAGTTATTACATTAAAATAATTTGAATGTAAATACGTAATAATATATATATATATATATATATATATATATATATATATATATATTATATTATATATATATATTATATTATATATTATATATTTTATATATTTATATATACACCACCTTAACAGGCCCAGATCGATCTGTCAGGCTCAATAGACTTTAAATTGAGCCTGGGCTTGACCTGATAAAAAAAATAGGCCTATTTCAAAGCCTTGGCCTGATTTTTTTTAAAAACAGGCCAGATCACAGGTCCCTGATAGACCATCTGACTTATTTTCACCCATAATCTGAAGGGTCTTTGGTTCGTCCAGTCCAGGCTGCTCTGATAGGCGCATGAACCAAATTGAAACGAATTGAAACCTTTAGGGCCTGTTTGGTTAGCGAAACCAAGTCTGTTTTCATGGTTTCAGTTTCACTGAAACCAAAACTGCTTACGAAAACGTGTTTGGTTTAGTGTTTTCGGGAAACTGAATCGAAACCAGAATGAAAACGAAACCAGTTTTCTTAATAAAAATGAAAACAACAGAATGTTGTTTTCTGTGGTTTCGAGACTGTCGGTTTCGTTATCAAAATGCTGTGACAACTTTGTAATTATAAATATTTTTTTTATAAAATTAATTAATTTAAAAATAAATCAAACTATATCGAATTTTTAAAAATAAAAATCATCATTTTTAACTCAAACTTTTATCTTAAATTTATAAAATAATTAAACCAATTTATATCTAATTGACTCAAACCCAAATTTTAAATAACTCAATTTTCTTAAAGTTGGTCTATTTATAATTTAATCAAACCTAATTTTAGATCATTGGACTTATTTTTTTTTTGAAATTTTATAATAACTATTAATTAATTTGTATATCTAATTGAACAAAAAAATCTTAAATTACCAATAACTTAATTAATTAAATTATTTAAATATTTTGTAACCATATTAACAAATATTTAATTTTGTAAACTAACTAAACATTTAATTACTACTAAAAATATTCAAGGAAAATTAATATTATTTTTTATAATCAAATAAATATTTACTGATTTCAACTAACTAAAACTGATGTTGTTTTTATTAACCAAATGCGTTTTCAGAAAACTGAAAACTAGAAACCAAAATCAAGTTTTCGAAACTAAGTTTTAAATTTCATTGAAACCAAACCAGAAAATAATTTCCGCTAACCAAACAGCACCTTAGGGACAAGCTAATTCAACATCTCAGCTTTCTTTATGATAGAGTTCATGCGCTCAAAAATACAATCCCGTTTCCTTTATCTATAAGTATCTAGCAGGTTCACAGAGTGTCGTACTGATTTCATTAGATCTGAAACTTTTCTCTCCAATTCTAGCATTCCAGACCTCTGCAGTTCTTTCACAACCATCTGATATGTAATATTAGGAGAAACGCCATAAAGAGGTAACTTTTCAAGCATGCCAAGTACATCCTTGAACCTACTCAGTGAGCGCATCGATTATGGATTACTGTTGATAGGGTTGGCCACAATCCCAACAGCTCTTATCTCTTCCAGCAGGGTGATTACCTGCTCGGGACAGCGCATCCGGCATAGTCCCTCGATGAGGGTACAATAGGTGACGACCGTGGGGCGAACTCCCTCTCTTCTCATCTGGTCCCACAGGAGCCCTGCCTTGCGAAGCTTCCGAGACTGGAACCAGCCATGGAGGAGCATATTGTAAACACGGACAGAAGGGGCGGCTGAGGCTTCCTTCCCTTGTGCGGTCGAGGAACTCCGCGGCTACCCACGAGTGGCCCTCCTTGCAAAGGGCATCGATGAGGAGCTCAAAGGCATCATTGTCCTCCTCCGGGGAGACGGCTTTCGGGTGGCGACAAACGTACTCGAAAACACGGATGGCGGCAGAAGGCATTCCTGCACGGGTGTAGCAGCGAAAGAGGGCAGCAAAAGCTGAGAGGGGGCGAGGTGCATCCTCAAGGAGAATGCGACACGAGGGGGCCCTCATCGCTCCGGGGAAGCAAACCCCTTCGAGATCTTACCTGGACGACGACGATGAGAAGAGAGCACCCCACAAAAGAGAAGAGAGCGCCGTAGCTGTTTCACGCGAGAGATCCCTCGAATTTGGTTTTCTTCGAGGGCAAAGGCATCATTTCGTTGCTGTGTCCTTCGCCTTGTTTCGGTGTACCGAAAAATTTCTCGATACACCAGGTACACCAAAGTGGATAATTAGTATGAATGACAATATTATTCATTTAGGCAGGTATTCGCGGATATTTACCCATTTATGACGGATATGGGGGGTAGTTTTCTATCCGCGGGGATTTCACGAGTAATTTTTTTTATCCGTTTATTATATGGGGCGGGTACGGGTATTATAGTACTTGTACCTGTGGGTACCCATTACCCGCAAAAATTAGTAAATTACAATATTATTCTCGGTACATATACTAAAAAAATCCTAACCTAATTCAATACTCATATACTTTATGTTTTGAAAACTTATGATAATGTTGTTATCAAAATGATGTGTGTTTATCAAAATGAAATTGTTATACTTGAAGTTGTAATCCAAATACTTGAAGAGTTAAAATGTTATTAAAATATTATAATTTATATATTTTTAAAGTGTCATGATTACCCGCCAATACCCGTGGGTATCCGTCCCTCCGCGGGTTATTAAATGAGTATCCATTTTTGATATCTGTGGGGAATAAATGGGTAGCGGCTACCCGTTTATTTCGTGAGGCAGGTAACGGGTAGGCACCCACCGTACCCGCCCCGCCCCATTGACATCCCTAGTAATTAGCCTATCCTGAATTTGATTATTATTCAGTCCTATGGCTGATTTTGCAAAACAAACGAGAAACACGAGCCGGTGTCCTGTCCAGTCCCCCGTTTTTTTGCAAAACAAACGGGCCCTAACACTCAATAATTGAGAGCGGTAATGGACAAAACCTCTATGGATTCCCCCTATAGTCTTTGCATATGCTAGTGATCTACCTTGCCTGCTCGTACAAGTTGAACGATTATCCAAGGATAGCCTGTGGGCATTGTACAATACCCCCACGTCGTAGCACAACTATGAAATCACTAGTGTTCCTACGTGTGAACTCCCTAATGTCCATTTGGCTATAAAATATCCCCACTCGAAGCTCAAGGGTAACAGGTAGTAAGTAGATTATCACAATGATGTGCATAGCATGCCACTTAACACACTACAAGATATTATTTTATTTAGTGATAATTAATTAGTAGCAATAAGATAATTATTGTTAAATAATTAAGAAAAAGCAAATATTTTACATCATTTAGCAACTATTATTAAAATTAAATTCTACAAAAAAATTATAAATTTAAATATATATACATTTAGTGATGATTATTTTTATCTTTAATAGTAATTATATAAATTACTTCTAAAATCTTTTAACGACAATGAATCTAGTAGAAATTCATTAATTGTTGATAAAAGTTTTTATAGTATTTACAATTGCTATTAAATATCATAATAATTATCGCTAAAAGGCCAAATTGTAGTAGTGACAAAATAAAGGTTAACACTAAATATAATAGACATGGAACAAGTAAAACATATGTATTGTCGGTGACACTAGAGCAAGTGACAAAGAAATAAATGACACATAATGTAACAACTACCAAATAAGTATAACTATAAAATAACATCAACATATGATTTAGAAAACACATTAAATATTACGTGACATGAACAAGTGCAAACGTCTACACTAAGATGAACCCATGTTCAATAGTTATAATGATCACTATATATATCATGTATCGAAGGAGCTAATGCAGGATTTTTCGATAATAATAGCGAAAGCAATTTTTTAAGGAAAAGAGCGGAATATGAAACATTTCAATTAGTGAACCCACTTGTGCTCAAGTGGTAGTAGTATTTGAGTATGTTGTTTAGGTCTTGGGTTTAATCCCTAATTGTAGCATTTTGTGCGTATTTTCCACATCTTTGTACGTCTTGTAATACACTTTGTGCTATATTATCACGTTAACACTTTGTAATGACTGTGTTATAAAGTCATTTAAAAAAAAAAAAAATGAAACACTTCAATTAGAGTAGTAATACATCTATTCAAACAAGGATTTACTCTTCCCAGTATCTTTATAACTCTAATTAATTAACTCGATAATTAGAGTACTATTTGAAATATAGCACGAAAATTAAAGCAATCTTTTGAACAACTCAGATCTCACTTGAGAAAACAAATTTCACAAATGGATCTAGAGAGTCGATTATATAAAATTTCATATGAATTTAAGAGGAAACTTTAACATATTCATTTTTAAGAAATACATAAAAATCAATGTAATAGTGCCGCGAGGGTTTATAACACTAATATACTAACACTATTATCATGCTAATAGCACTATTACCAACACCATTATATTGAAAATAATATTATTTTATTGAAAATAGCATTGTTTATGAAAAGAACTTTTTTTGAAGCCCTATTTTACCGCTTCCAAGGCCGAATCCGACTATGGAACATAACAATTGTGATTGCCCGCCAAATAATTTGGTGTTGACCTAGCATGACACAATTTGGTGCTTGGGTTGAGCTTGGTCTGACCTTTGTTCGAGTTGGATTGGGCACGATACAAAGTAGCCCAAGGATATACCACTTGTGAGTCGACTTGGTCATTGCCACATTTACAATAATTGTATAATATTAGCAAAATAAAGGTTAATTTCGTCATATTTTTAACTTTTTGTCAAATTTGTTCTCATAATAAAATGTCTCAATTTGATCATTCGAATAAATTCTCGCACTCGTTGTCACTATTAATAGAGACCAAATATAGAGCAAACAATAAACAAAAAACAACCTTATGTTATTTCTTGAACAAGAAATTCAATGAACAATAAAAAAACAAAATTTGAATAAAAAATTAACACTAATTACAATATTATTTCTTCCATGTAGATTTATAGGGTTTCAACGGTGGAAGGGAGTAGAATGTATCTATTTTGATTCTATTCATGCTTTACAATAAAGAAACTTAGCAATTTATACTCAGAAATTGCTCAACTAATTACACAGCAAGCAATAACTAGTTCAACCCAATTAACCACTCTTAACTAATAGAATAACTAGTGCACATGCCAACCTAACTATATTCCTTAATATGCCCTCGCAAACTCAAGGCAGGAGATTCCTGCACTTTGAGTTTTGCTCGAAATGATAGAAAAAACTTGCTAGATATAGCTTTTGTAAAGATATCTGCAATCTGAGCCATAATAGGTATATGTTGTACAACAAGCTGACAAGCATCAACTTTTTCTCTAACAAAAAAAAAGATCAATCGCAAAATGATTGGTTCTAGAGTAAACTATGGGGTTTGCAGTGAGTAGGATTACTGAAAGATTGCTATACAAGAGTTCGAGAGGTGGAAAAACAAGCACATGTAACTAGGAGATAGGTAACATTGGAGTAGTCATTGGAGTAGGCATTGGCTTTGCCTGTGACATTTTAGCTTTAACTAGGAGATAGGTAACATATGTAGCCTGAGGCAAGAGTATAACACCTGAACTAGTTTTTTGAACTTGAATACCCAAGAAACAATTGAGGGGACCAAGATCTTTTAAAGCAAACGTAGTCTGCAACTGATAAATCAGATTATCAATAGTAACTTGAGAACTTCTTGTTATATTATCAACATACACCAACACATATAGAGTTTCAGACATAGTAAACTTCGAAAACAAAGACCTATCACTCTTTGCAGCAACAAACCCTAGATTAGCAACAGTTGCAGCTAACTCTTATCAAACCAAGCATGTGGTGCTTGCTTTAATCCATTCAAAGCATTTTCCAACTTACAAACAAGTTTACCATCATCGAACACAAAACTAGACGATTGAACCATGTATATCTCCTCTTGTATATCATCATTTAGAAAGAAATTATTGAAATCAAGTTGATGTATAGGCCAATCATTGTATAGAGCTACAGAAAGAATAGTCCTAATAGTTGTAGGTTTAACTACAGGATTAAATTCAGGACTAAATTCAGTGAAATCAAAATTAGGTTTTTGATGAAAATCATTATCCACTAACTTGGCTTTGTACTTTTGAACTGCTCCATTTTGATTCTTTTTCTCCATCAAAATCCATTGACAGCCAATAGCAAATTTATCAGGTTGAAAATCCACCAAAGACCATGTATGATTTTGCATATGAGCATTGTATTCTTCAAACATAGCACCTCTCCGGTGTGGATGAGTCACTACTTCAGTGATATATTTACAAATTGAGTCAATAGACTATGAGTTAACACTCCACACCTTTGACTTAACAATTCCTACCTTGCTCCTTGTTACCATGGGATCATTGTTTGTTGTTAAAGACGGTCTATTAACTTTAGATTCTCCTTTAATTGGGATCGGAGCCTTGGTCTTCTTCCTTGTTAAGGGTATAACCTTTTGCTCTGCTCTCTTATTGGTTAGGTCCTTAGTCGTATCAAGGAGATCATTGGTATGAGATAAATTTTTTATATGTTATTTTCCGTTGCGCATTATTTTTTCTTCTAATTTATCCCAACAAAAACAACCACAACCAAAGTCTTTAAGAAAAGCATAGTCTGGTTGTTGGTGAAAAAGCGCCTCATACATGGGAAGCCTCTTAATTAGATAAGTCGCTGAAGAAAAAACATGATCCCATAGCACCATGCAAAGAAGATGCAGCCATTAAAGTCAACCCAACCTCCGTAACATGTTTGTGCTTCCGTTCTGCAATCCATTCTACTCATGAGAATAAGGACGACTAATGTAGTGAACAATATCATTATCAGTTAAGTAATATGTAAAAGCAGTAAATCGATATTCACCATCACCATTTGACTGCAACTTCTTTATCTTCTCCCCCAATTGCAATTCCACCATAGTTCTGAATTGAATGAAAACATCCTGTGCTTGAGACTTGGAATGCAAAAGATATAGCCATGTGAATTTAGAAAAGACATCCACAAAATACTTATAACCTTTAGATGAAACATAGGGAGTTGGCCTTAGATATGAGTGTAAATCATTTCGAAAGGCTTAGTAGAAACAGACAATGAGGAAGAGCAATGAGATTTTCCCATGGCACAAAAAGTACAAATAGAAGTATTTTTATTCATTGAAATAGGAAGATTACAATTCTTTAGCACTTGATTTAATACCTTATTTGAAGGGTGACCTAAACGAAAGTGTCGAAGTTTATCATTTGTATAAGATGTGAGACCTTTATTTATTGCTATTACAAGAATGAGTACATGTAGCAAAACAAACAACAATAGATTTATCAATACTAGTAGCAAAAGAAGGATTAGGAATTTGGAGCTTAATATTGTCAAAGATATATATCCCATTATTATGCATCTCCTAAATGACTACCTGCTAGGTAACTTGACAATTTATGTAGCATACATTAGCATGGAATTCAAAAAAAACATTGTTATCATCAACAAATTCTTAGTGAATGTTGTTGGTGAAATGACCACACTAGAGGGGGGTGAATAGTGTGTTATCTAAACTTATTGTCTAATTTCGGTTTTAATCATTTATTTGATTACTTAGGCAAATTACAATTTATCGACTAAAATAATTAAACACAAACAAAGATAACAATGCTAACACAATGATTTATAGTGGTTCGGCCCTAATGCATACTCCACTACCTAAGCACCCCGCTTAGGATTTCCAAACTAAACTTTACTAGATTAATCTTGTTTCCCTTACAACGAGGACTTTGACCCGAAGAGTCTCACTCTCAACCTAAGGCACTTCCATACTCGGAAGTCTCCGCCCTCTTACTGAGAGCACTCTTCCACCTCAACCCTAAGGGACAACTCAACTAATTCTAGTAAACTACGTTTACACCGGTGGAATTAAGCCTCAAACACAAAGGCAGTGCAATCACCCAATTTCAAGACCTAACAACCTAGGTCTTTACAAGCTCAAATGCAATGAAAATAAACAAGTAAATTGAGCAAAAATACAACAACACAAATACTTAGCTCCAACACAATGAATCCTAGCTCCTCTTGATGTCTTGATGATGAATCAAATCAAGCTTGAAGGCAAACTCAAGAAAAACAAGGTAGAAAGCTAGGGTTTCAACAAAGATGGCTCAATCAAAGCTTGTAGGTGTCAAAGGATGTCTCATGAAGCATTAGAGGGTCATAGGAAGGCTTAGAAGGCCTTTAAATAGGCAAACCACCAAGTGGTGGTCGGGCACAATGAGTATAAACATCGGTCAACCGACTAAGCGATCGCCTAAGCAACCAAAGGCATTCTGGCCGTTCTAGGCAATGTTCGGTTGACCAATCAGTCGGCCGAACCTGGGCAGGGCAAACTGCTTAGGCTGGTTTTTTCTGCTTATTTGCTCGATTCTGGTTTCGTCTTCACTAAGTCTACTTATATAACATTTAAGTTAATAACTTTAAAACATAAATATTATATAAGGATTACCCCCCATTTGGATTCAATAAAAATATCTAAAAAATCAAAATCTAACTTTTGAGGTCTAGTACAAATTTTTGAAAAACAAAAATTTTCTAATCATCTGAGTCAAATATGGGTATGCTAAATGCTTCCAAAAAATTCTTTAAAATATCTTGTTATCTAGTTTTTACCCAAGGAACAATTACCGATATTTTTTTGTGTCAAGAAAATGTCTAGGTTATATAGCCCTCCAAGGAGCTCCCTAGGTATGAATTCCAAGATCATTTTCTAATTTGCCGATTTTTCATGTTTTGGGATTCGGATTTGGTTTTTGGGTTTTTATGCATCATCATGAGGATTTACAACACATGCTAGACACCCTAGACCTTAACTTCAACTTCCCGAAGAATCCCGAGCGTCGACGAGCGTTCTTGCTATTTTCTCCGATTTCTTCATTTTTTTCGATCGGAGACATCGTGCGCTAACCGATATGGAACCTGAAAATATTTCTCCATGAAATCATTAGTTCCATATTTACTATCATCAAAACCGAGATTAAGATTAAGGTTGAAAACCTTAGGCCAACAAATGTGAAGTAAGTTCTTAAGGACCAAAGGTATATTATGAGAAGCAACAAAGAAAGAAGAATGTCCAACGCCCAAATTAGGGTGACTCGAAGGTGGAGGTTTATGAAACTTGAACTTAGGGTTACCTGAGGCATGTTGTGTGTGTGCATATTACAGGCGGAGGTGATCATACTGCCCTACAATCTCACTAGGATTGTTGCCCAGAATGGGTCGAGGCCAATCCCGGAGATGGCAAGTTTATGATGGTATGTCCTTTATGATAAGGAAGGATGTGGGAGTCCATGTGTAGCCGGGTGGATTCCCCAGATAGAGTCATCTGGCCTGGCTTGAGTCTGGTTTAAGGGTGTTATTTGGGAAGGGTCGCGTGGTTTGGTTCGGGTGACGGCAGGGCGCTATTGGGTCTTAGTTTGATCGGGCCCAATGGTTACCTAAATCGTCATCTTCGTTAATTTGAATTAAACTTTAGGGAAATAAAATTAGGGCTTGTGATGTTCTTTTGAAGTTTGTAGCCGCATATCGTAGCAATTGTTTGTTGTCTCCACGGTAAAAAAAAATTGTCTCTTCAAGCTTAATCAAAATGAGAGCAATAAAGTTTGAATATTAAACCTCGTAGAAGGTTGCATTTGAGAAGAAGGCAACGATCACTGAATGGATCTTCCAAATGGTTGTGGTAGGGCGGATGAGGATTCACGCTGGAAGAGGCAATCGAGCAGGGGCAACGTTTGATGTGGTGCAAGTCAACGTTGGAATCGACGATGAGCTTGAGGGCTAGGAGGCGATCCATGATGTCGGCAGTAGGGATGGAAATTTTATCCGCATCGGCCAACTAAAACCCACATCTGCACCTTATCTGATCCATATCCACAATAAAAATGGATATAGATTTGAATATGGATTTTTTTTAAAAATTATCCGTGCGAATGCGGTGAGGATACGAATATGGATGCAGGTCCCCATCATATATGCATTGTATCTGCATCGTATATCCGCATATAAAAATTTATCATTTTACCCATTTATAAGTTACTTAATATATATTATATAGGTATATTTTATGGTAATTACATATGAAACCCTAATAAGTTATTAATTGTTATGAGTTTTAGTAATGTAAGTTATTATTGTGGGCGAAATGGCGACACTAGAGGGGGGATGAATAGTGTGTTTATTAAAATGATTAGCCTAAATTTCAATTTTAGTCGATTACTTAATTCGTTAGGCTAAGCACGATTGAATGATTTGATGCGGAAGCGATAAATAATTAAGGCAATTAAAATAATCAACAAATCAATGCCAACACAAAGATTTTATAGTGATTCGGCCCCAATACCTACTCCACTACCTAAGCACCTCGATTAGAATTTCTAAACTAGTTTTACTAAATTAGTTTACATTTCCCTTACACACGAGGATTTTTCACCGAAGAGACGCACTCTCGACCTAAGGCACTTCCACACCCGGAAGTCACCGCCTTCTTATCGAGAGTCCTCTTTCACCTCAACCCTAAGGGACAACTAAACTAATCCTAGTAACAACTACGTTTACACACACAAGTGGCTTTACACCTTGCAAAATAACCACTTACACAACAAGACCTAACACAAGGTCTTCACACACAAATCTAAATAAAAACGTTAAAAATAGGTAAAAATTACAATCCAAGAAGCTTAGAGTAAAACCAATAGTACAAGCTCCTTAGCAAGCCTTTGGCACCTTCAACTCTTCAGGAGGTAGAACTCGATCGAAACTCGAGATGAGCCAAGATTGTGCGCTTGAAGAAGATGTTCGCGGAAGAAGCAGAGCGTGCTTTAGATCTTTTGGAAGGCTTCAAATCTTCCTCTTAGAATGCTCAATGGAGGCTGTAGAAGATGCGGAAAGAGGTTAAAAAATCATATGAGAGTATATTTATACCCTCGTGAAGAAATGGCTGTTCAACGGATAGACAACTATCAGTTACAGCCGCCGGTCGAAGCATCGATCGACCGGTTATTCGACCGTCGCAATTTTTCATGTGGTCGGTCTGAAGGCGAAATGACGACACTAGAGGGGGGGGGGGTGAATAGTTTGTTTACTAAAGAATTGGCCTAAATTCACTTTTAATCGCTTCTTTAATTCGATTAGGCAATTTGCAATTCAATGCGGAAGCAAGATATAGAAATTATAAGAAATCAACAATGCAAACACAAGATTTATAGTGGCTCAGCCCCAATGCCTACTCCACTACCTAAGCACCCCGCTTAGGATTTCCAAACTAGTTTTACTAAATTAGTTTACGTTTCCCTCACACCCGAAGACTTTTCGCCGAAGAGACGCACTCTTGACCTAAGGTACTTCCACACCCGGAAGTCTCCGCCTTCTTATCGAGAGTCCTCTTCCACCTGAACCTAAGGGATAACTAAACTAATCCTAGTAAACACTAAGCTTACAAAACTGGCTATACACCTAACACCAGGTAACCACTTAGTGCTCTTCTCAAGCCTTCAATGCCTCCAACTCGTCAATACGAACTGCTCGATTTAATTCTCGAGTTGAGGAAGAACTTGCGCTTGAAGTGGAACTCGCTGGAGAAGTAGAGCGTGCGCGATTGATCGTTTGGAAGGCTATAAATCTTTCTCTTTGATTGCTCAATAAAAGCTGTAGAAGTTCAGGAAGGGTGTTAGTAGATTTATATGAGGGTATATTTATACCCTGGTGAAAAAATGGCTGCTCAACAGATAGAAAACTATCTGTTGCAGACCGTCGATTGAATGGTCGGTCGACCGACCTATCGACCGGTCATTCGACCATTTCTTTTCTCCCTGTGGGCGGTCGACCGATGGGTCGACCGCTCAACGCAAATTCTTCGATCCGCGATCTTCGGTCGACCCGTCCGTCGACCGACGCGATCTTGCGTCGCGGCTATTCGCAGGTCGATCAACCGATTGGTCGACTGCCAGCCTCAGCCTATTTCTGCCGCTATTCGGTCGACCAAAATTTTTATGGACTGGGCAGACTGGGTCTTTGCTTGGGTTTTCTGCTTCCGTCGTCACCACTACATCTACTTATATAACATTTATTAATTTTAAGTTAAATAACTTTATAACATGATAACTTTAAAACATAAATATTATATAAGGATTATACCCCATTTGAATTCAATAAAAATATCTAAAAAATCAAAATTCCTAAGGATCAAAATCTAGTTCTTGGGATCTAGTATAAAATGGAAATTTTCTAATTTTCCGGGTCAAGTATGGGTATGCTAGAGGTCTCCAAAAAACCCTTTAAAATACCTCGTTATCTAGTTTTGACCCAAGGAACAATTACCGCCAATTTTTATCTCAAGAAACTATCTAAGTCAAATAGCCCTCCAATGAGCTCCCTAGTCTTAGTGAATTTTAGGGCGGTCCCGGAATTTCATGGTTTGGGGATCGGGATAGGATTTTGGATTCTTATGCATTATGATGAGGAATTACAACATATCTAGACATCCTAGACCTAAACTCTAACTTCCCGAAGAATCCGAGCGCGTCGACCAACGTCCTTTCGATTTTTTGATTTCTCCGACTTTTCCAATCGCATACGTCGTGCGCTAACCGATATGGAACCTGAAAATAATTCTTCATGAAATCATCAGTTCCATGTTTGTTATCATCAAAACCATCAAAATCGAGATTAAGGCTAAGGGTGAAAACCTAAAGCCAACAATCTCTGCCTTTTTGATTATGACAAACATCCATAAGAAAATATATCAATAAAGCATATAGGATATCAATTAATGGATTTCTCCCCCTATCAACATGCATATTTATGAGATAAACTCCCCCTATCTATATGCATGAATTTCCTATATTTTTCTCCTCCTTTTTCTTATACACTTCTCCCCCTTTTGACTTATACATTTCTCCCCTATTTTCTTATACAATTCTCCCCCTTTTGACATCAATCAAAAAGGGCAAGAAAGGTCCATCTAAACATAGGGATGGAAAGCAAATATGAAGTTGAGACTCTAAAGAATTTTTCATGCAACATGAAAATCTCAACCAAAGGGATGAAAAATAAGTATTTAATAAGAAACAAAATCATACATGATATGATCAAAGACTAAGTATTTGAATTCAAAATAAAAACATGTATGATCTCAAGTATGTATGAATTTAGCATGATTTTATTTGAAATAAGCATGAAAAATGCTAAGTTTCAAGATTTTGCTATCTACTCATGTTTTCTCAAACTTAGGCATTTGGACATCTAACATGAGATAAAATAAGTCTAACTTAAGATGAGATTTTTAAGTTTCTTTATTGACTTAGGTCAACCTATGCCTTAAGTTTTCAAAAATCAACCTTTTAAGTTTGTTCAAAAATCATATTTTTGATCAATGTTTTTGAAACCAATTTTTGGATGAAAGATTTGATACCAAATATTGAATGCTCATTTGAAATGCATGTATCAAATTTGAACTTAAAATGAATTTATAAAGTTCATTTTTCATCCTATATTATTTTCAAATAAACAAATGGATCCCAACTATCATCCAAAATATCAAAATCATTCATAGAAATGATTTTACTCATGAAAATGATGAATGATATTAGAAATGGAATCCAAATAGTATATATAAGTTTTCGTTTGAAGTTGTTGAAGAAAGATCAAAGTATCGAAAAATTGATATTTCACTTCAGGATGATACTTTGCATTTTGAAATTCAACTTCAAAAATTCATTATAAATTAGATTCTTGATGAAATATTTTGACATTTTTATTAAAGAAACTAGATTTTTCAATGAAGGTATTTCTTCAAGAATCATCTCAAAATTTTTTTTTTATATTTTCCGAAAAATAACTGAAATTTGATACCAAATGTAGATTGAAGTGGTATTTTTGTAAATTTCAATTTTTCTTAAAACTTCTTCAATTTTCATTCAAACTTTCATGACACCACATGATGGTCATGTAAAGAGTATATGTCAAGTTTGGAATAAAAATTATTTCCTTAAGTCAAGATATCAACCTAGCATGGTTGCATTCAAAACCAAACTAGTTTTCATGAAACTTGCTAAGTTTCAATCTTAACATTTACTCGTGATTTTTCAAATTTAAACCTTTAGATACCTAACATGAGTAAATCTAAACATGTTTCTCAAATATAGATTCAAAATGAGACCTTTAGGTCAACTTGTTGACTTGAGTCAACTTAGTTCAAGAGAGGTAAGAATGAATTGACCTCTATTGTCATTTTATCCATATCCATATGAATTTTTCATTCTAAATGCATGGAAACATGTCATACCTCTTCCTAAACATGTTTATGAAGTTTGGACTTAAAATCAAATGTCCAAGTCAATTGATACCAATTGTGGTTTGTTGACTTGGGCCAAACTTTTCAAGCTAAAGTCACCTAAAGTGATATAGATATCACAATATTCATCTAGATATGAATTTTCAATTTTAACTTTCTAGACTTATGTGATATGTGTATCTAAACATGTTCATCAAATTTTAACTTAACATGGAGTCTCTAAAGAAGAATTTAACCTAGAGCAAGTTTCATTCAATCAAGATTATCATGAAATTGCCTAAGTTATCAAATTATTTTCTACTCATGAAAGATCAAATATTTATTATGCATAATCAATCATGAGCATATAGAGACATTATTAAAGCATGCATATTTAAGAATTATATTAATATTTTTGCAAAATCAAATTCATACCTTTTTTTTTTTTTTTGAAACTTTGCCCAACTTTTCATTTTCTTTTAGATAGCATTGTCTTTCATTTACATTCATAACTTGCAAGTAGAAATCATTAGAATCATAATAAAATGATATGTCAACTAGCAAGCTAACATACTAAATAGCAAGGTTCAAAATAATTTTACATTTAAAAACCTTAACCTATGCTAGATAGTACGTAGAGATTCATTTTTAAATAAGGTGTCATGATATCATAACGAATCTAAGGGATCAAGATGTGAACCATTTGAGGCATAAGGTCCCTAAACAAGTTTAATTAGTTTGGTCTTAAAAAAATGTCACTAATAGCAAGTATCAACCTAGAGCAAGTTTCATTTGATGAAATTTGCCTAAGTGCTAATATTCTACCTACTCATGAGAAATCAAAGATTTTACATGTAATTTTAATCATGAGTATAGAGACATAGTTTAAGCTTAACTAATGAGGTATAACAATAGGATTTTGAATTAATTGAAGTTATACCTAATTCATGAAAGTTTAGCTAAACTAATATTTTTCTTCCTAATTAGCCTTCGTAAAATACTCATAACTTGCAAGTATATTTTATAAATAGAAAATAAAATAAAATCTACATGCAAGCTATCAAACTAAATAGTGAAGAGAAAAACCAAGTATCATTTATCAACTTCAACTTTACTAAATAGCATGGATTCCTTTTCAAAGAAATTATTCATGATAACAAAATGAATCAAGAGATCTCAAAATATAAAATTTTGAAACATAAGATCTCCAACCCTTCCTATTGGTTGAAAACCGAAAGGTCATAATTAGCCTACGATTTAAAACCGCAATGTCGCTTAAACCCATTACAGGCCACCGGAGTCTCCGAGGAGACCGGGAAATCAAAATCAAAAACATTTTCAAAGAACTCTTTTGCAAGAGCAGGGAAAATAACTCAAATTAGACATGTATCATAATCTCCAACTAAAATAAAATAAGCTAAAGTAAGGAGATGATACCAAAATGTTTGATGCCAATTTTACCTAAGGCATCTAGGTGAAAGCTTGAAGTTGCAACCATAATAGGATTCTTCATTCAACTCTTTGGTCAACTTCAACTCTTCATCAATCTTTCACCCTTGTGTGGAAGCTCCCCCTACAATAGAATATGAAATTTTTGGTACCCAAATGGCTTTGGGTCCTTGGGGGTTAGTTGGCCTAGCTATCCAAAGTGTCTTAGCAACACTTGGATTTTTTTTAAATGCACAATCATGGATTGTGTGGCCATAAACACCACAACAAAAACAATGTCCATGAAATTTTTTCTTTTCATTTTTAACATGGACATGAGATTTATCTTTAGAATGCTTATCATGTGAAACAAGATGAGTATGAGCATTCTTAGACAAATTATTTTTCTTTTGAGCATGAGGTTTAATAATAGAATGCTTGATATGAGAAGCATGATGTGCATAAGCATTCTTGAAAGAAACATTTGTATTTTTAGAATTCTTAGAAGATGAATTGCTAGATAGATTATTGACTTTCTTATTTAGAAAAATAACCTCATTTTTTAAATCATTCATTGATTTATGAATAGCATGCAATTGAGTTTTCAACATGTTATTTTCATTCTTCAATGTGTCATTTTCATTTCTCAAATCCTTAGTGTCAATACTCAAAGTATCATGGCATGGATTGTTGACACTAATTCTTAGCTTCTCATTTTCTAATTTTGCATCATGTAATTGAGAGCTAAGATTTGAGTTTTCTTTCTTCAAATTTTTGTTTTATTTATCTTTTTTAACAAGCAAGGCATACATGATTTTGTATTCATCCATCAATTCATCATAAAATATATCATGAGAATTAGATGAATTAGTACTACACTTTTTGTTATTATGACTAGAGGAAGAAGAGTGTACCTCATCATTAGTATTCATGAGGCAATCTTTTGAATTTTCTTCATAGCCATGAGAAGAGGATGCTTCATTCAAATATGATGATGATGTGGAAGTGCTTGACCTCTTCTTTGCCTTGTTATTCATGGAAGGGCAATTTTTCCTAACATGCCCTTTTTCTTTGCACACATGGCAAACCACCTTCCTTTTCCGATTTCTTGTGCTCTTATGACTAGAGACACTATGGGCTTCAAAAACCATGTTAGTATTGGTGGATGACAATTGTCATCACTCCCCTCATCAAATGTTTTGAGCTCTTCGATTTTTGCATAATTATAAAGCATATTTAAAGTAGCCCAAATATCGAAAGCAGAAGTGCAATGCATCTTTTCAAAAATCTTATCATCCAAAGAATAAAATAAACAATTTGTAGCTTTAGCATTTAACTTAAACATGCTAATTTGTTCTTGGGTCCATGCATCCATTTTTTCTTTAGGTTCTATGTATTTTGATTTTATCATATTAAAAACACCTAAACCTTGAGTCTTTAAGAATGTATACATTCTTCCTTTCCAAAGACCAAAGTTTAACTTATCGAACCTAGGAGGTCTAGACGCTACCGACTCTAGAGTCATTTCAAGATCGAGACTAGGTGTAGACGAGATGGTGAAATCTCAAGCTACGAACCCGTTCTGATACCAAATGTTGGATAAATGGCGACACTAGAGGGAGGGTGAATAGTGTGTTTACTAAATCGATTCGCCTAATTTCACTTTTAATCCTTTTTCTTAGATTAGTTAGGCGATTTGCAATTTGATGAATGAATGCGGAAGCGATAAATAATTAAGCAATTAATGCAAATAAGAAATCAACGCAAACACAGAATTTATAGTGGTTTGGCCCCAATGCCTACTCCACTACCTAAGCATCCCGCTTAAGATTTCCAAACTAGTTTTACTAGATTAATTTGAGTTTCCCTTATACACGAGGACTTTTCACCGAAAAGTCTCACTCTCGACCTAAGGTACTTCCACACCCGAAAGTCTCTACCTTCTTGTCGAGAGCACTTATCCCACCTCAACACTAAGGGACAACTAAACTAATCCTAGTAACAACTACGTTTAATTACACAAGTGGTTTTACTCCTTCTATACCAAGGATACCACTTCACACACAAGACCAACCACCTGGCCTTCACACGCACAGATAAAATAGTTTAAATAACATAAAAGATTTACAATCAAAAGAGCTTAAGGATAAACCAATAATAAAAGCTCCTTTGCAAGCCTTTGGCTCCTTCAACTTGTCAAGGATGAGCTTGATCAGAACTCGAGTTGAACCCGCAGTTGGCGCTTGAAGAATGAACTCGACAGAGGAATAGGCGTGCTTCAATCAATCACTTAGAAGGCTCGAATCTTCCTTTTAGATGCTCAATAATCACTGTGGGAATCAAGGAAGAAGAAGATCAAATGAATAATACCTGAGTGTATTTATACCTAGGTGAAGAAACGACGTTCAATGGATAGAAAACTATCCGTTACAGGTTGCCGGACGAAGCATCGGTCGACCGGTTATTCGACCGCTTCTGTTTACCCTATGGTCGGTCGACCGACGGGTCGACGGCCAAATGCCGATCGCGCGATCCGCGATCTTCGTTTGACCCGTCGGTCGACCGACGCGGTATTGCGTTGCGGCTCATATGCAGGTCGACCGCCAGCCTCGACTCAATTCTTTCACCATCCGGTCGACCCGTCGGTCGACCGACGTGATCTTGCGTCGCGGGAATCAGTAGGTCGGTCGACCTGTCGGTCGACCGCTAGAGCTACTACCCATTTTGAGCTTCCATCGGCCGACCGAAGTAGCTCTGCTACCTTTTTTACCTTCGATCGGTCGATCGACCGGTCGACCGAACCTAGGCTGAATGTTATTTCTTCAGCCTATTTCTTCCGCACTTCATTTCCGGGTTTCGGCTTTCAACGAGCATCATCTTGGAGAGATTTTGACTTGATCTTTGGACTCGTCCAAGCGACTTTGGTGCACTCGTCAATCTTCGAGAAACTTCCACGACGAACCCGAGCGCGACGATCAATGTCCTTCCGATTTTGCAATTTCACCGATTTATCCGATCGAGGACATCGAACGCTAGTCGATATGGAACCTGAAAGATATTCTTAATGAAATCATTAGTTCCATGTTTGTTATCATCAAAACTATCAAGATCGAGATTAAGGCTAAGGTTGAAAACCTAAAGCCAACACAAGCTATATGCCTCGCTCACCGAGCTCCTTAATTTGCTGAAGACTGCTAAGTCCCACCTTCCGAAGGAAAAGGACAAAGTCTTGTTAGTGGGTAGTGCCTCTTAAAAAGCAAAGAAGCGATCAGTTAAGAACAAAGCAAAGAACGAAGCTGTGAAACCTAAGAAGAATATCAAGAAGAAAGGGAAGGCCGCTCCTATAGGCACCTACTTCCATTTTGATAAAGATGGCCACTGGAAACGCAACTGCAAAGAGTATATTGCATAAGTAAAGCAGAAGAGGGCTTCTGAAGCCCCCTCCACAGGTGCACTTGTTATTGAAATAAATTTATCATTGAATATATCTACTACATGGGTATTGGATACCGATTGTGGTTCTCATTGTAGGGGTTGAGAATAAGTAGAAAACTGAACAAAGGCGACTACGACCTCCAGGTAGGCAATGACGCAAGAGTTGCAGCTTTAGCCGTAGGAACCTTTTGTTTAAGTCTTACATCCGACAAGACCATTAGATTTAATAATTGTTATTACATTCCAGTTTTAATAGATAATATTATTTTTGTTCCTTTGTTACTTGAACAACGTTATGAGATTAAAGGGCAATTGTTGCCACATATACCATTTTGATGAGTTATATGGAACTGGACGTATTTCGAATGGTTTAATGGTCTTGGATGTAAATGATTATATTTTTCATATTGAACAAACATACAAAAGGAAAAGTGATAATTTAAACCAAACCTATCTTTGGCACTTGCGACTAGGTCATATTAATGAGATCAACGAGTTGTATAAAGACGGGTTGTTTGACCATTTCGATTTTGAATCGATGCTAACTTGTGAATCTTGTCTCAAAGGGAAAATGGCCTAGTCCCCCTTCACTGGACGTAGTGAGAGGGCGACTAAGTTGTTAGAGTTGGTCCACACAGATGTTTATGGACCGATGATGACTCAAGCTAGAGGTGGATGTTGCTATTTCATCATGTTTACAGACAATGTATCGAGGTATGAATATGTCTACCTATTGAGACATAAGTCCGATGCTTTTGAAAAATTCAAAGAGTATAGGGCCGAGGTTGAGAAACAAGTAGGGAGTATCAAAACCCATCGATCAGATCGAGGTGGCGAGTACTTATCCCTTGCGTTTCTGTATTATCTCAAGGACAATGGGATTGTCTCCGAATGGACCTCTCCTTGCACGCCACAACAAAATGGAGTGTCTGAAAGGAGGAATCACACATTGCTAGACATGATGCGGTCCATGCTCTGCCTTACTGATATCCTAATTTCTTTTTAAGGATATACACTTGAAACAACCATCTACCTTTTAAATAAGGCTCCCACAGAGTTTGTCTCGAGTTCGCCATATGAGATATGGAGTGGCAAGAAATTGAGGTTGAAGTTGTAACCATAATAGGATTCTTCGTTCAACTCTTTGGTCAACTTCAACTCTTCATCAATCTTTCACCCTTGTGTGGAAGCTCCCCCTACAATAGAACATGAAATTTTTGGTACCCAAATGGCTTTGGGTCCTTGGGGGTTAGTTGGCCTAGGTATCCAAAGTGTCTTAGCAACACTTGGATTCTTTTTAAATGCACAATCATGGATTGTGTGGCCATAAACACCACAATAAAAACAATGTCCATGAAACTTTTTCTTTTCATTTTTAACATGAACATGAGATTTATCTTTAGAATGCTTATCATGTGAAACAAGATGAGTATGAGCATTCTTAGACAAATTATTTTTCTTTTGAGCATGAGGTTTAATAATAGAATGCTTGATATGAGAAGCATGATGTGTATAAGCATTCTTGAAAGAAACATTTGTATTTTTAGAATTCTTAGAAGATGAATTGCTAGATAGATTATTGACTTTCTTATTTAGAAAAATAACCTCATTTTTTAAATCATTCATTGATTTATGAATAGCATGCAATTGAGTTTTCAACATGCTATTTTCATTCTTCAAAATGTCATTTTCATTTCTCAAATCCTTAGTGTCAACACTCAAAGTATCATGGCATGGATTGTTGACACTAATTCTTAGCTTCTTATTTTCTAATTTTGCATCATGTAATTGAGAGCTAAGATTTGAGTTTTTTTTCTTCAAATTTTTGTTTTATTTATCTTTTTTAACAAGCAAGGCATACATGATTTTATATTCATCCATCAATTTATCATCAATTTATCGAATATGATGATGATGTGGAAGCGCTTGATCTCTTCTTTGTCTTGTTCTTCATGGAAGGGCAATTTTTCCTAACATGCACTTTTTCTTTACAGACATGGCAAACCACCTTCCTTTTCCGATTTCTTATGATCTTATGACTAGAGACACTGTGGACTTCAAAAACCATGTTAGTATTTGGTGGATAACAATTGTAATCACTCCCCTCATCAAATGTTTTGAGCTCTTCAGTTTTTGCATAATTATAAAGCATATTTAAAGTAGCCCAAATATCGAAAACGAAAGTACAATGCATGATTTTTTCAAACACATTATTTTTCCAAAGAACAAAATAAGCAATTTGTAGCTTTAGCATTTAACTCAAACAAGCTAATTTGTTCTAGGGTCAATGCATTCATATTTTCCTTAGGTTCTATGTATTTAATCTTTACCATATTGAAAACACCTAAACCTTGAGTCTTTAGGAAGGTGTACATTCTGCCCTTCCAAAGCCCAAAGTTAGACTCATCGAACCTAGGGGGTGAAGACGCTACACTCTCTAGAGCCATTTTTAGATCGAAATGAATTGTAGAAGGGATGGTGAAATCACAATCTACGATCCGCTCTGATACCAAATAAAGGCGAAATGACGACACTAGAGAGGGGGTGAATAGTATGTTTACTAAAGAATTGGCCTAAACTTACTTTTAATCGTTTCTTTAATTCGATTAGACAATTTGCAATTCGATGTAGAAGCAAGATATAGCAATTATAAGTAAACAAGAAATCAACAACGCAAACACAAGATTTATAGTGGTTTGGCCCCAATGCCTACTCCACTACCTAAGCACCCCGCTTAGGATTTTCAAACTAGTTTTACTAAATTAGTTTACGTTTCCCTTACATCCGAGGACTTTTAACCGAAGAGACACACTCTCGACCTAAGGTACTTCCACACCCGGAAGTCTCCGCCTTCTTATCGAGAGTCCTCTTCCACCTCAACCTAAGGGACAACTAAACTAATCTTAGCAAACACTAAGCTTACAAAAGTGGCTTTACACCTAACACCAGGTAACCACTTATACACTCAAGACCAAACACTTGGTCTTCACCCTCACAAATAAAATAGTTAAAATAACAGTAAAATTATAATTGAAAAGAGCTAAGGGATAAACCAAGCATTAGTGCTCTTCTCAAGCCTTCAATGCCTCCAACTCGTCAAGACGAACTGCTCGATTTAATTCTCGAGTTGAGGAAGAACTTGCACTCGAAGTGGAACTTGATGGAGAAGTAGAGCGTGCGCGATTGATCGTTTGGAAGGCTATAAATCTTCCTCTTTAATTGCTCAATAAAAGCTGTAGAAGTTCAGGAAGGATGTTAGAAGATTTATATGAGGGTATATTTATACCCTGGTGAAGAAACGGCTGCTCAACGGATAGAAAACTATCCGTTGTAGCCCGTCGGTCGAATGGTCGGTCGACCGACCTATCGACCGGTCATTCGACCGTTTCTTTTCTCCCTGTGGGCGGTCGATCAACGGGTCCACCGCTCGACATAAATTCTTCGATCCGCGATCTTCGGTCGACCCGTCCGTCGACCGACGTGATCTTGCATGGCGGCTATTCACAGGTCGGTCGACCGCCAGCCTCGGCCTATTTCTTCCGACCGAAATTTTTTTGGACTGGACAGACTGGGTCTTTGCTTGGGTTTTCTGCTTCCGTCTTCACCACTACATCTACTTATATAACATTTATTAACTTTAAGTTAAAAAACTTTATAACATGATAACTTTAAAACATAAACATTATATAAGGATTATACTCCATTTGAATTAAATAAAAATATCTAAAAAATCAAAATCCCTAAGGATCAAAATCTAGTTCTTGGGATCTAGTATAAAATAGAAATTTTCAAATTTTTCGGATCAAGTATGGGTATGCTAGAGGTCTCTAAAAAATCATTTAAAATACCTCGTTATCTAGTTTTGACCCAAGGAACAATTACCGCCAATTTTTATCTCAAGAAATTATCTAAGTCATATAGCCCTCCAAGGAGCTCCCTAGTCTTGGTGAATTTTAGGGCGGTCCCGGAATTTTATGGTTTGGGGATCGGGATAGGATTTTGGGTTCTTATGCATTATGATGAGGAATTACATCATATCTAGACACCCTAGACCTAAACTGTAACCTCCCGAAGAATCCGAGCGCGTCGACCAACGTCCTTTCGATTTTTTGATTTCACCGATTTTTCCAATCGCGGACGTCACGCGCTAACCGATATGGAACCTGAAAATAATTCTTCATGAAATCATTAGTTCCATATTTGTTATCATCAAAACCATCAAAATCGATATTAAGGCTAAGGTTGAAAACCTAAATCCAACACGATCGACCGACGGGTCGATCGCCAGATGCAAATCGCGCGATCCGCGATCCGCGATCTTCGGGCGACCCGTCGGTCGATCGACGCGATTGCGTCTTAGGCTTATACATAGGTCGGTCGACCGCCAAGCCTACTGCCCATTTTCGGCTTCGGTCGATCGATCGAACCTGAGCTGAAGAAGGCAGACAGCTTATGTTCTGCCTGGTTCTTCTGGTTCCGTTTTCACCACTACATCTACTTATATAACATTTATTTATTATAACATTTATAACATGATAACTTTAAAATATAAATGTTATATAAGGATTATACCCCATTTGAGTTCAATAAAAATATCTAAAAAATCAAAATCCCTAAGGATCAAAATCTAGTTCTTGGGATCTAGTATAATGAAAATTTTCTAATCTTTCGGGTCAAATAAGGATATGTTAAAGGCTTCCAAAAAATTCTAAAATATACCTCGTTATCTAGTTTTGACCCAAGAAATAATTACCGTCATTTTTTATTTCAAGAAAAGGTTTGGATCATATAGCCCTCCAAGGAGCTCCCTAGTCTTAGTGAATTTCAAGGCGGTCCCGGAATTTTATGGTTTGGGGTTTGGGATAGATTTTTGGGTTTTTTATGCATCATCCTAAGGATTACATTAATTTCTAGACATCCTAAACCTAAACTCCCTTTCTTGAAGATTCCCGAGCACCGACGAGAATCCTTGTCGATTTATCCAATTTCTCCGATCGCGGACGTCGCGCACTAACCGATATGGAACCTGAAAGATATTCTCGATGAAATCATTAGTCTCATGTTTGTTATCATCAAAACCATCAAAATCGAGATTAAAGGTAAGGTTAGAAACCTAAAGCCAACAATTATTTCTTATTAAATAAATTGTTTGAATGTGATGCGGTGCGAATATCCGCATTTGAATGCGATGTTGATGCTGATAATACA
This sequence comes from Canna indica, assembly GCA_034359265.1. NCBI lineage: Eukaryota > Viridiplantae > Streptophyta > Magnoliopsida > Zingiberales > Cannaceae > Canna > Canna indica. The sequence goes on along the minus strand of CP136896.1, from coordinate 52,802,280 downwards.
CTATCTGCACCGTATCCGGTTTGCTACCATCCCTAGTCAGCAGGAACGGGGTGATCGAACTTGTCGAAAGCTCTTCATCCTAGTGCAACGACTCCTAAGGCTTGAGAAAGCGGAGGAGCGAGTAGAGGAGCACCTCTAGCAGATAGGGAGATGAGGTGAGCACATGGCAAATCTGAGAGTGGGAGCTCGAGAGAGTTGTTGGTGAGGCGAGGTAGCAAGGGAGTAGAGGTCGATGATAAGGCAAGGATGGTGAGGCGAGGCGAGGCGAGGCCGCGAGGGAGATTAGATTGGCACTTGGTAGATCTGAGAACGAGAGAGGGGAGGCTGTGTTGAGGATTAAGGTGCTGACGGTGGGAATTAAAGATGTGATACCATAATAGGGTTTAATGTAATAGGGTTTTGATTCTATTCATGCTTTACAACAGAAAAAAAGAGATGTTTGTGCTCACTTGTTGCTCAACTAATTACATAAGGGTTAAGGGTGATTTTTGCCCTTGAACTATTAAAAATTGAGTAAAACTATCCTTAAATTATTCTTTGGTTGATTTTTACTCTTAAACAAACGAAAATAATTTAAAAATACCCTCGAACTATTAGAAATGAGTAAAAATATCCCTAAACTTATTTTTTGATAGATTTTTTACCCTAAGACAAATGAAAATAGTTGAAAAATATAAGTATTTTTACTAATTTTTAAGGAAAAAAACTTTTTCTACCTTTGGACATGGGTAAAAATATTGATATTTTTCAACTATTTCCGTTAGTTTAAGGGTAAAAAAATTATTTTAAAAAAAAGTAAGAGTATTTTTATCCATTTCTAATAGTTCAAGTGTATTTTTCAAACATTTTCGTTTGTTTAAGAGTAAAAATTAATCAAATAAGAGTTTAGAAATATTTTTACCATATTTTCAATAGTTCGAGAGTAAAAAATCATACTTAACCCATTACACAACTAACTATTCATGCAAAATATTGAATTAACTACTCTTAACTAATTAACCACTTTTAACTAATACAATAACTACTACCTGATAAAGAAATTAGAATTTTAACATTATTTATTCACTCTTTTATATCAAATTCTTTCACACAACAAGAAATATCAATATTTTGCATCTCTGTTTTTGACAAGAAATGCAGATAATGTGCGACAACAATGACATGAGACCTTATATTAGCTTTGCATTAAATTAAAATTTGGAGTTGATTTCATTTTAGCCTCCGAATAGGAGCAATAACAGATCGAGAGATATAGATATTTATTCGAATTTTATGGTGCAAAGTAAAACTTGAAATAAAGCAAAAATGAACCATTTAAAATTGATTTTAGAAACAAATTGAAATTTACTATAAAATTTGAGGATCGGATATAGATATTTTACAACAAAAAAAATAGTTTTAGAGAAAACAAAAATCTAAGATTCAAAACAAAATTAACCCAAAAATTAATACAAAACACGAACACTCTTAAAATATTTATTAACTTCTTTTGCAGCTACATTGGCTTTTCCTATAATTTACCTTATGTCAATGATATGCTTGGTAAATTTAAATTACAGTACAACATATTTAAAACTTCAAGGGCCCGTTTGGTTAGCGAAAACTAATTTTTGATTTGGTTTCAGTAAAACCAAAAACTTGATTTCAGAAAACTGGTTTCGGTTTCAGAAAATCAATTTTCTGAAAACGTGTTTGGTTAGCAAGATCAGTGTCAGTTTCAGTTGATTGAAACCAATGAAAACTTGTTTGGTTATAGAAAACAGTATTAGTTTTCATCATGCAGTTTCAGTGAAAACGTGTTTGGTTAGTGAAAACTCACAAGTGATGCTTATTTGAGATAAAACTATGTTGACATAATTCATTTGAGATAAAAATCACAAGTGATGCTTATTATATCATCCTTAGAAAATATTATTGTGACATAATTATAAATAAAAACTCAATCTCTCAACGCCGATTTGCCCAAATTTGATTTGCAATTTCCTCCCTAACTGCGTGCATCACATTTTGGTCTGAAGATTCTCCCACACCTAAAGTATGTAACTTCGACCTTCCAAACTTGAGAACCATGATTCATCTAAATTTTAAAAAAACTGATTCTTTTTTTACTCCGATTGAACCAATAACACATTCCAAACTTGAGAACCACAGCTACTGATTCAAGAGTCGTGTAGATCTAAAAACACTAATACCTGATGAGCTGTTAAATACCATTATTCTTATATCTCTCTCTCTCTCTCTCTTTTACTTTGATTGAACCAATAACACTTTTCAAACTTGAGAACCACAGCCACGGATTCAAGACTCATCTAGATTTAAAAACATGATTACCTGATGAGCTAAATACCATTATTCTGATTTTTTTTACTTAGATGGAACCAACAATACATTCCAAACTTGAGAACCACAGTCACTGATTGAAGACTCGTCTAGATTTATAAACACGAATACCTGATGAGCTAAATACCATTATTCTGATATTATCTTTTTTTACTTAGATTGGACCAATAATACCTTCCAAACTTGAGAACCACAACCACTGATTCAAGACTAATCTAGATTTAAAAACACGAATGGCTGATAAGCAGTTAAATACCACTATTCTGATTTTTTTTACTTCGATAAAACCAATAACACTTTCTAAACTTGAGAACCGCAGCCACTGATTTAAGACTCATCTAGATTTTAAAAAACTAATATGACCAAAATTACTAATTAGTGATAGAAAGTTACAAGAGTGAAAAGTTCCAAGAGTGCAATAACATCTAAAATTAATAATTTTACATGTCCAACATAAGTTTATGAAAATTAAAACAGTCCAACATAAGAGTGCAATAACATCTAAACTAATTTATCAATATTTTGAACCCAATATTTCATGCGGTCCTCTGGCATTGACATAAAAATAGCTCGAGCTCCAGCATCATCCTTAAGAACCATTGTTGCCTTGAAATAAACTTCATCAGATAAATTGGGAATGGTATCTAACCGTGCAATGCAATTAGGAATTGTATGTGGATCACTGCATGAGCTACTTGTTGCTGCATTCATAGATAACTTACTTGCAGCAAATGAATTCAGTGCACTAGTCATTTGATCAAATCCTTTTGCAAAAATAAGGTCGGCACTCTCTCTTGATTTACCTCTTTTCTTGGTTCGAGATGAATGAGTCGCACTTGGAACAGGTTGCTTAGATGATAAAGTCTCCTCATCTGACTGATCCTCAATATCTATTGTTCTTTTGTTATGCCCACCATTTCCTATGAAATCATCCTCCAATGCTCGTTCGTCATCAGAAGTCAACGGTTGTTGCGTAGAGGATCTTGCTAACATACCATTAGCAGATTGATTTTCAAATATCATATCCATCAAGTGGTAATGTTCAGGTGGACCCTTTTTCCACATTTTGTACGCTATCCCTGATTTCTGTGTATACAAAGAAAATGCATTAAAAATATCTAAATGAGAAATATATGCAAAATATATAAACCAATTCAATATAAATTAACTCATACCGAAACACTATTCCACACTGTTTCATCAGCCTCGATTTTGTTGGTATTTGGATTCCACGTGACGCCGGTATGGTTAATTAATTCCTTGAAATTTCGATATAGCCGATGAATACGATTTTTCTTCTGTCTACACTTTTCTCCCCCAAAGTTAATTTCACATTTCTCATATAATTTTTCACTAATTTCTTCCCAAATTGAGGGCTTAAAGTTTGTGGTACCATTTGCCGCAAAATATCCTTGCAAAATGAGTAAAAATTCTTCGGTGATATTAGTGGGCCAAGTTTCAATCTTTTCTCGAGATTTCCGAGGGCCAACCATATCTTATAAAAAGATCCGCTGAAATTAGAATGACAAATTTTACTAGTTAGAAAAGTTGTTCAAGCTACAAATTTTACTTGCAAAATGAATAAATCTCCTTTCCTAATGATGCTAATGATGCTAATGGGAAAGAAAAAGAACTAATGATGTGCGAATGAAAAAGAACTAATGTTCAAGCACCTTAATCAATGTAATGAACATACTGGTTTATTTAGGTTTAACCTTTTGTTGCAATCACTGGGATTTGTTCTTTTCTTTTATGTGAGAACTCATTTCAAAAAAATTTAACGAATACAGTTTGTGGTCTACTCAATAGTGCACTAAGTATGCCCCAATTGGCAAATGTAGGATGATAGGAAATTGCTGTGGCTGAAGGAATAAATCCCACCATCTAAATAAATAGATAGCATCTGCAAAGCCTTAAGCTGAAAAAGCTTATAAGCAGATCATTGTATCTTAACGTGGTGCTTAAAGCATGTTAGATATTGTGCTGATATTTTACAAACTTTTGAACACATATAATAATAAATGCAGACCCTTAACACTAACCACAATCAGGGAAAGCCAAAAACTAATGCAAACTTTAAAAGTTATAGCAGAAATTGTTGTTTTTTCCAGGCATCAGAACAAACAAATACAATCAATAATATCAGATTTGTAGGAGCATTACCAGAAAATGGGTGGAAACTGTAGAAGCACAAGAAAGCATAGGCATTGGTATATGGAAATAAATGTTGCCACTTGCCTATAAGCAATCCACTTACCCATTCATTAAAGCTATTTGAAAAAAGTTTCCCCCCTCTGAAGAAGTTTTCTTTATACATTCAAGTATAGAGTTCTATAGACATTTTCCCCCTTCATCTGAATGTCCCATTTGAACTAAGCTATTATTATATAGGTAATACCAGGCATTGAAGCAGCAGTGAAGTCAATGAAGGTATCAGGCGTTCGACGGGTAATCATACCTCCATCACAAGGATATCAGAACACATCCCAGGAGCCAATACCACCTAATGTATGTAATTTACTCTGCTGAAGCACATAACACTTGAGGTCCTGCAACTATCATATATACTTATATCTCCTATAAGAACATTGATAACGCTCCCACTAAGATATATGATAAACCTGCCTAGGCAAGACTCTTGATGCTTAAAAAGCATAATAGAACCACTTGGCAATGGAGAAGGTTCAACACTTGGCACGCTCATATTTGACATTGAGCTAGTTAGCGCAAGACATCCATGAAGGTTTCTCTATTGCTTCTGCTTGCCTGGGCCACATCGAGGAAGACACTCACAGGTAGAACTTGTTGAAAATCTATAGAAAAAGGTCAACCAGGCCTCATCGTATATATAACCATTCTGAACTCATCAACAAATCAAAACCTTGCAGCTGGGCACCTCAATTTTAAGAGAAGGTTGGAAATTGTAAACTTCTTATATTATGTGTACTTTTGTTCTAGATCAAACAAAGAAAATGGAAGTCCTATAAGCTAATTCACAGCGGAGGGAAAGTGACATTCCCGAATACCTACCAACCTCAAGTAATGTGTCTAGGAAATTACAAATAATCATAATGCATTGTTTATGCTGACAAATATGAAATGCTTAGAACAAATTATGGAGCTCATCTATAATAGTTGCTCCATCTATGTCAAAACTGTTTACTTAAAACTGTTTAGTCGTGAATGCTATTTTATTTCTTGACTTCTATATAATATCTATTTTGCAGTTATGAGTTCATATACAGTTAAAAAGGGCTTGCTCTTATTAGAGGACTATCTCTATTAGCTAAGAATTTGTTTCTCATATAATGAAGTCAATAGCAACTATCATCTATACATCTACAAGTTGACCTATTATTAGGCACACATAGATGACATAGATGACATGGTCATGAAAAAAAATAAGAGAACAGAAAACACAAGTGATTATAACCTATTATTATGCTGCCAACAAACCAAAGAACAGAAGAAGCACATCAAGACAGATTATAACCTTGCCATATAATGTATAAATTAAACCAAGCAACTAAACCATAATAGTGAATAAATGCCAATGCAACTTAAGAATATCAGTAAACAATATCAGTAAATAAATGCCAATGCAACTTAAGAATATCAGTAAACAATATCAGTAAACAATATCAGTAAATAAATGCCAAGTCGGAAATCAAGAAGATGAAATCCGATTGGAGATGGAATCGGCGATGTAGATGCAGTTGAGGTGAGCGCGTGGAGGTGAAATCCGGACGAATATGTAATCCGGTGATTACCGAAGGAAGCGACGATTTGGATTTGGAGATAAGGTCTGGCTGAGAAGAAGAAGACCATTCTTATGCTAGATCTGGCTGAGAAGAAGAAGGTCGAGCCAGATCTGGTCGAGAGAAGAAGGGGTCAGGCCATTTCTGGCCGAGAAGAAGAAGAGGAAAGTCGGGCCAGATCTGGCCGAGAGAAGAAGAAAAGAGAGGGGTCAGGAGTCGCACTTGTCGTCGCGACCAAGAAGAAGAAGGAGAAGGGAAGAAGGAGGAAGTAACCTGTAGAAGCAGAGTCGCACTTGTCTTCGCGGAGTCGTCGCCCTTGTCGTCGCAGCTCAAGGAGAAGGGAGTCTCGCCAAATCGATCGCCAGGAGAAGGGAGTCTCGCCAAATCGGGTTTTGTGTTGAAACCAAGATTTCTATTTTATTACAAGTTTGCCACCGCCCGGTTTCATTTTTTTGAAACCGCGTGATTTGAAACCAACGAAAACAGATGAAGATTGTTTTCACTTTCCTTAAGAAAAGTTGGTTTCGCAGAAACCGGTTTTCGGCTCGGTTTTGATTCGGTTTCGCGAAAACATACAACCAAACAAGATTCAATAAATTGGTTTGGTTTCGCTGAAACCAAAACCACGAAACCGAGTTTGGTTTCGTTAACCAAACAGGCTCCAAAAGTCTTTTAGCAAGGAAACAAATGCTAAAATTTACTTATTAATTGTTAGAAGAAAAATCCAGAATAATTCAGATACTTTTAAACTAAAGGGAAAAATGTGTATAATTAGAAAGTCTAGTTCTGTTTCTATTATTTTAAGTTTAATATTCTTTTGAAAAATATTTTTGCAAGTAAAAATGTAAATACATATATTTTGAAATCAAATTAAATCCTGCAAAAGTGAAACAAGATAACAATGCCTCCCGCACAAATTGATAAATCACAATTTCGTAAAACATAAAGAGAACTAAACATGAATGTTAATTATTCATGCACACAACTCTTCCGAAAGTTTCGGCTAATCAAATATCCACTCTGCCAAGAGACAAGAGTAACAGTAACTCTAGACCTAGAAAAGAGACACAAGCTCAAGAGAGAACAGCCATCACATCGGATGCTTTTAGAACCACATAAGTGGAGCCATCAGCACTCTTAAACTCACTCCCGGCGTACTTAGAATACAACACACTACTGCCTGAGGCGATGGTCAACGGCTTCCTGGTGCCCTCCTCGTCCAAAGTTCCAGGTCCGACTGTGATGACCTGTCACAAAAATCCATATCCAATTATATATCATAGATTTGCTACAATTCCAACAGCATGATTCTTATGTCAGTCAGGTCCTGCTAGATTACCCTAATTCCTGAAAGCTAAAATCTGTTGTTCTTTAATAAAAGCTATAGACAAGGAATAAGAAAAGAGTGAATTTGGATATTCACCGTTCCAACTGAAGGCTTCTCCTTGCTTGCCTCTGTCAAGAGCAAACCACCAGGAGTTGTCTCCTCTGCTTCTGCTATCTGAGGCAAAAGAAAATGAAGATATAACCGAATTTTTCTTCATATGACTAATCTACCAAAAGATTACAACGTTCAAGTCCGAGACTATCGTCGTACCTTTATTAGAACACGGTCATTCAAGGGCTGAAGATCCTTGACATCTTCAGCCTCAAGAATACCTACAATGTCATCCTCCTTCAGGATGATGTGATTAGATCCATTGAATTCCAACTCTGTGCCGGCATACCTGGAGTATATAACCTGTGCTCCCTCCTACATGCGCAAGAAATCACCACATTATCAATAAACCACATTTCCCCCTCAAAGCACACGCGCATATCATTAGCTTTTACTACAAATATTTACAATTGCATATCATCAGCAAAGTGAATGGTTGCAGTTTACTGAGAAGTTACAGTCATAGTAAGATAGTTTCCATGTTGTGCATACTTATTTATCCTTGGGAACTGAAACTTCACCTAATTGGAGTCCAATTTAGCAAAAGTAGGTGCTTAAAGCGTAGATTAATGATCCGTCCATGTACTGTTAGAACTCGTGAACAGAAACAGTGCAAATAAGAGAGAGAAAGCTACCTTAATACTGATTTGCAATTTTTTGTTGCCAATAGTTCTTCCTTCTCCAACAGCAACCACCTCACCAGCTTGAGGCTTCTGTTGAGAACTTGATGGCAGCAAAATCCCCCCAATGGTCACCTCCTCGGATGTATTGATCTTAACTAGCACTCTGTCACCCAAAGGTTTGATGGAAGTGTACTGCATAGAAAAGAGCAAGCCTTGTAAACAAATAAATCAAACAGTTATTGAGCGTGAATGCATTTAGCTTGATTATTAGGATCTGGGCGATGCAAAAAAATAATATACACTGGTGCATTGACCCTAACCCAGATCTTTTAGCAGATTTGTGTAACCTAACTTATACGGCAAAAGGGAAAACAAAATCTAAAATTACTCCCATACCTTTGGGGCAACAACCGTGGCGGCCTTTACGACAAGACGCCGGAAAGAACTCTGGTGAAGAGCAGCTCCGCAAGGGCCAACGGAGAAAGAAAGCCGTAATGCGGAAGGAGAGAGGCGGAGCCCATCGAAGGATGGCACAGACCTCTTGGCAGCGGCGATTCCAGATATGGAGAAGTGCAGCGAGGCCATGGATGCCATCGGTGATTCACCAGAACCTGTAATGGAGTCAACAACACAAAAATGGTTCAAAAATAAGATTTTTCCGAATTTGAAGAGAAATCTGAGCACATTAATTTGAGAAATACAAGAAAATTGAAGAGAATTTGATGTAAGAGGTACATGGACAATCAAATCTGGCTCAAATTTTAGCCGGATGAAGGACGACGACTCGGAATAAGTTGCGCTCGAGCATTTACAAGGGAATGAAACTAATGAAAAAAGTGAACTTGGAGCAAAAGAAAGCAAATAGCTTACTTTGAGAGCACGAAGAGATGGATTTTTGCCCCTGCGATCGAAGAGAAAAAGAAGATAAACCCTAGAGAGTGGGCGACACTTTGCTGAAGAGTGACCCTTTATCGAGGACCTGAAGGTGTACTGTTCACTTCATACACTTAAATGAAACAATACCTTACGTTTTGCAGTTCACTAATAACCCACGTGTTGATTTGTCATTGGATTCAGCACATATAACATGTTCTGGAGGGACATCATAACGAGGACATGTATAATTATTGAAGCTAAGATGGTTCTAGAATGACAAATTGGGAGTCCGGAATGTTGTTTCGACCCAATGTGGCCTAATTGGACCCGAATTGAATCAATTTTAATTCGGTCCAGCTTCTGGTCTGAATTAAATATTATTTAAAATAACCACGTAGTACCGTACTTTGCCCGATTAATTTATAATTTTAAAAATAAAAATATTAAATATTAAATATTATATTTTTAATATATGTTTATACATAAATAGAATAACTTATCAAAAATATTTTCTATATTTTGTAATACAAATTTAATTTAAAATTATATAAATTTAAACTTAAAATTAATTTTTATAATTATAAAAAAATAATTATTTTAAACTTTAATTGTAATTTAATTTATAATTTAAATTGTAAATTAAATTTTTATATATAGTTTAATATTTTTAATAATCTAAATTAAAATTTTAAATTTAAATAATTATATATTCTAGATTTTCAAGAATAAATTATTATATTATTATTCTAATTTAGAATTAAAAAATCAAAGTGAAATGTACAAAGATGCCTCCACTAGAACTTCTGATGGGAGTCTTATCCTTGATCATAGTAATTCACATCCCAAAACCAAGAGTAAACTCTCTAATGTCCCCAAAACAAACACTGTCAAGAGCTCCAGCCCTGTCAAGGAGGCTACTACTGCCTCTTCCAAACAAAGTCCCATTGCTCCTAAAATTGGTAATTCTAAGAACTCGTCCAAGAAAAATTCTACCAGCAAATTCCTTCGCTTTTGATTGACTGTAACTACATTATGGATGCTTTAGATAAAAAATATGGTTTATCTTTCTAAGGTCAATCAACATATCGGAAACTTTAGAACCTTCATTGCTAATTCAAATCTGATTGATTTAGGCTTTAGTAGCCCCAAATATACATGATGTAATAATAAAAAATGGGATCATAAGATTCTCGTTAGACTCAATCATGTATTTGCCAATCCTGCTTGGTTTCACTACTTTGGCACCTCTAGAGTCAAGCATCTCCTTAGATATGGTTCAGACCACTGTCTCATTCTTTTGGAATTAAATTCTAAATTTAATATTAGATCTAAACTTTTCAAATTCTAGAACTTCTAAACTGAATATCCTGAATCCACCAATATTATTTAGGAGGCTTGATCTAATTCTCCTCTTAATCTAATTTCCTAATCTAGCTTTACCCTCAATCTGGCTCATACTAGAAAGGCCTTTACTAATTTGAACAAAGACCATGTTGGTAACTTTGAAGCCAATCTTAAGATAGCTAAAGCTACCACTCATAGCCTTAAGAGTAAAGAGGTTGACACTGCATTATCTTCTCATGACCAATCTAGCCTCGACTCCCTCTATGCCCAAATTAATAGCCTCCAACATCAAATTAGCTTAAAATGGTAGGCTAAAGCAAAAATTAAGTGGCTTTTGAATTAATGGAGACAAAAATACAATCTATTTTCATAGGATTGACACCTCTAGAAGAAGGGTTAACTTCATTAGCAATACTATTGATGACTCTGGTGCTTCTTTAACTGAGGATGCTAATATTTTAAAAATCTTTACGGGACACTATCAAAAGCTTTGGCAGCCCACTCAGTTGAACACCTTTGTCATTAAACTCTGGCCTAGCTTTCCTTCTATCTCTCATTCTACGAGAAATAACTTAATTAAGCCCTTCACTAAGGAGGAATTATGGGATACTATAAAATCTATGGTCAATGAAAAAAGTCCTGGTCTTGATGGATCCGCTGCAGAATTCTATAAACATTATCGGTCTATCATTCAGGATGATCTTTTCAATTGCATCTTAAACTTTCAAAATTTTGCCTTTCTCCCTTACTCTTAGAATCCAATTGTTTTAACTTTTATCCCTAAAAGTAAAACTCCTACTAGGGTTAAGGATTTTAGGTCTATCTCCTTATGCAATATGAATTATCGTATCCTTTCTAAAATGTTAGCCAACATAATGAAAGATACCATTTCTTCTCTTATTTCTCATGAACATATTGTTTGAAATCCGACACTAGAAGGGAGGGTTGAATAGTGTCATCCCCTTTTTCAATTTTCTCCTTACTCAATTTAATGCAATTGTTCTTTAATGATTAATGTGATCACAATTCAATGGCAATGATAAAAACAAGTAAAGAAACAATGCAAACAAGAATATTTTATAGTGGTTCGGCCAATCGCCTACTCCACTACCTTGGCTCCTTACCAAAAATTTCAAAACACTACTTTATAGAGTTTATGTTTCCCTTTGAATACACTTGAGGACACTCTTCTCTCTCACTCGGAGAACACCTCAATCCTATTCACCTAGGCAAAACACCTCAATCCTCTAGTGCGATCGCGGGCAGCCTGTAAGAGGTCGATCGACCGACGGGTCGATCGGCTACATTTCTTCCGACATTTGATCGACCCGTCGGTCGACCGAATGGCTGCTGCCAGGTCGCATTTTTTGGCTAAGTCCAGTTCGGTCGACTGATTGGTCGACCGCTAGTGTTCTGTCCAATTTCGTCGTTTGTCGGTCGACCAACGCAGCCCAGATGTTTTGGCTTCACTAATTTCGGTCAACCGACTGGTCGACCGAATACTACTGGCCATTTTTACCGACATCCGATCGACCAGTCGATCGACCGAATGGGCTGCTTACCATTATATTGCCTTGTTCGGTCGATCGATCGGTCGACCGAACCCAGACTGAGGATGATTTCTTCCATGGATTTATACATGCCTTTTCTATAGGTTTGGTTACCAAGTTTCAACTTGGATAACCTTACAATTTTGGCTTGGGATAAACTATCCTAGAGACATATTACATTAATTCTACTTGTCTTAATCCCGAGCCTTCTTCAACGATTTCTTCTTTCGTTTCTTTGACGATCTTTTCCGTCGTCCCATTTGAACGGATTTGGCATGTGTATCGCAACCTCAATCTGAACTCAAAACTTCACACTTTGGATTAAATACATGTTTGTTATCATCAAAATAAAGATCGAGGCTTAAGAGAGACCCTTAAGCCAACAATCTCCCCCTTTTTGATGATGACAAACATAACATGAAATTTTAAGAAAATATAAGCATTTGTGAGTTTGAGTTAAGGCATTCAAGAGTTAGGGTATGCAAGATATCTGTCTTAGCATATGCATTCAATTATCTAACTTAGCATATGCATTCAACTACTTATGACTCAACTTATGCTCCCCCTATCAATGTGCATATTCAATTACCTATAACTTGACCTATGCTCCCTCTATCAATGTGCATATCATTTTTAACTTCCCCTAACTATATATATCTTCTCCTTAACTATAAAACTCACACTAACTATATGCATCGTGAAAACCAAGTGTGACCTTACTTTTTCTCCCCCTTTTGACATCAATCAAAAAGGATAAGAATTAAGGTATAATTAATGAATTTCATCATAAAAATCGAGAAAGCTACAAAAACCAAATATCATCTACCACTATAGTCCTTCCCATTAATGTAAGCCTATAGAAGGCAAACACCAATAGGTCGCAAAGGCCCACTACAAAGCAATACATAAGTGTGATGATACTTTATAGAATGCAAGTTTTGAAAAACATATATATTTTGAAGAAAATACAATTTAATTACTCGAAATGCACAAATTTCTAATTGCATCCTTAAATTTGTGAAACTTTCTTCAACTAAGAGTTTTGTAAATATATCGGCAAGTTATTTATCGGTGGATACAAATTCTACCGATATATTTCCCTTAGCTACATTATCCCTAAGGAAGTGATGTCTCAAGTCAATATGCTTAGTTCTAGAGTGTAAAATGAGATTTTTGGTTAGGTTAATTGCACTAGTATTATCACAATGTATGGGTATGCAAGAATACTTAAGTTCATAGTCTATAAGAGTTTGTTTCATCCAAAGGACTTGCGCACAACAACTAGCCGCGGCGATGTATTCCGCTTCGATAGTTGAAAGCGTAACCGAGTTTTGTTTCTTTGAGAACCAAGAAACAAGACTCGCTTAGCAAACCACTCACAAAGCATTTCATTAGTAGCACCAAAAATTATATCATCAACATAGATTTGAACTAATAACATGTCATTCTCATGGTGCTTAATAAAAAGAGAAACATCCGCTTTTCCTATATCAAAACCTTGTTCAATTAGAAAAATTGAAAGTCTTTCATACCAAGCCCTAAGGGCTTGTTTTAAACCGTATAATGCCTTTTTTTGTTTAAAAATATGATTTGGAAACTCAAAACTTTCAAAACCGGAGGGTTGTTCAACATAAACTTCTTCATTAATAAAACCATTTTAAAAAGCACTTTTTACATCTATTTGAAATAGTTTAAAACCCTTAAAACTAGCATATGCTAAAAGCATTCTAATTGCTTCTAATCTAGCTACGGGAACATATGTTTCATTATAGTCTATTCCTTCTTGTTGGTTGTACCCTTGTGCCACTAACCTAGCTTTGTTTCTAATAACTAATCCATCTTCATCTAGCTTATTTCTAAATACCCATTTGGTTCCGATTATAGTTTGATCACTAGGTTTAGGCACTAAGTCACATACATCATTTCTATCAAATTGGTTGAGTTCTTCTTGCATAGCTAATACCCAAAACTCATCTTATATAGCTTCCTTAATATTCTTAGGCTCTACTTGAAAAACAAAAGCTACATATTGGAATATATTTTTGAGTTTAGAACGTATTACCACTCCCGTTGAAGGCTCTCCAATAACTTGGTCCATTGGATGATCTCTTACCAATTGGTATCCTTTAGGGAGAGGTGGTAGAGCTTCTTCTTCTTTTTCATCTTCAACTTGAGGTTGATTTGAGGATGGAGGTTCTTCATGTTGGGTCTCCTCATTATCTTCATCCTCCACTTCCTTATCATGAAGTGTGAGATCCTCAAGTTCCTCACCTACATTCACAATCTTGACGTTTCTAGAAGAATCATTAGTTTCATTAAAAGTAACATGCATGGATTCTTCAACAATTAGTGTTCTACGATTATAAACTCTATAAGCCTTAGAGTTAGTGGAATAACCTAGAAAAATTCCTTCATCGGATTTAGAATCAATTTTTTCTAAATTATCCTTGGTATTTAATATGAAGCATTTACATTCAAAAATATGAAAATATCCCACATTTGGGATTTTACCATTCCAAAGCTCAAAAGGTGTTTTCTTGATTTTTGGTCTTAATAAAAATCGGTACCGGTTAAGAACATAACAAAAAGTATTTATAGCTTCGGCCCAAAAATATTTAGGCAAATTGTTTTCACATAACATGATCCTAGCCATTTCTTGTAAAATTCTATTCTTTCTCTCAACCACCCCATTTTGTTGAGGGATCCTAGGGGAAGAAAAAATATGTTGAATACCTAAATCATCACAAAACTCGGAAAAAAATTTATTTTTAAACTCCCCTTCATTATCATTCCTAATTTTCAAAATTGAAACTCCTTTTTCATTTGAAACTTTCTTTGTAAATTTTTTGAAAAACTCAAAAATTTTATTTTTCTTGCCCAAAAAGAAAATCCATATATATCTAGAAAAGTCATCAACCAACACATAGCAATATAACTTTCCACCTAGACTAGCTACATCACATGGACCAAAGAGATCCATGTGCACAAGCTCAAGGATTCTAGATGTATTAGCTTGATTAATACTATGAAATGAAGATTTTACTTGCTTACCTAGTTGACATGCATCACAAAGTTTGTCTTTTTCAAACTTTATCTTAGGTAAGCCTTTGACTAATTCTTTCATAGATATCTCTTGGATGAGGCTCATGCTAGCATGTCCTAGCCTTCTATGCCACAACCAAGAGTCATTTTTCATGACAACTAAGCATCTAACATAAGGATTTGACAAGACATTTAATTCTAAGGTGTATACATTTAATTCTAAGGTGTACTTCTAATAATACATTTAGATGCTTCAAAAACAATAATGTATCCATGTCACATAATTGTGATATGCTAATCAAATTATGTTTCAACTCATCAACTAATAAAATATTTGTAATGCATGGGTAAGGGAGTATACCTATGTCACCAATGCCAACAATCTTACCTTTGGCATTGTCTCCAAATGTGACATGTCCACCATCTTTACTTGATAGGCCGGGTTGCAAATAAATTGATGTCTCCCATCATGTGCTTTGAGCAACCGCTATCCAATATTCAAGTGCTCCTACTTGGTTGAAGATGCTTCTCCATCTACAAAAGGAGAAGAAACTTTCTTAGGACCCAAATTTTCTTGGGTCCTTGAGTGTTAGTAAACTTTGGAACCCATGTGAATCTTGCATGTGGGTTCCTTCTCAATGCACAATTTTTGGCCATATGACCAAAAATGCCACAAGAAAAGCAATTTCCATTAAATTTTCTCTTTGTGTGTGTGAGAGCATGGGAGTGTGATGATTTTTCTTTATGGACAACCTTTGGCATGACATTTTGGATGGTTGTCATTTTATCATTAAGCATGCAAACTTCCTTTTTTAATGTTAGCATGCTATCATTTAAATGCTCTACTGTATCACATAAATATTTGTTTTCATTTTCTAGTTTTTGGTTGTCAATCTCTAAGTCCTTCTTAGCTTTCTCTTTGGTGCATTTCTCTTCCTTAAGAATGTCTATTTCTTTCCTTAGAGCATTGCATGAAAGTAATAGGTTATCATTCTCAAGTTCTAAAGATCTACTATCCTTTTTGAGATCTCTAAATTTTCTCCTAATGACATTGAATTCATCATGCATTTGCTCAAATTCATTTTGTAACTCTTCTTGAGTAAATGAAACTTCACCAAAAATGAATTTTACCTCATCATCCTTTGCCATCAAGCAAAGGTTTGCTTTTTCACTATTTGTCTCTTCTTCGCTTGATGAGGCCTCGCTTTCATCCCACGTGGCCATCATTGCCTTCTTCTTTTTCTTATATTTTTCCTTCTTGTGAGGGTTGGAGGTAGTGGCCATCTTAAGAAGCAGACAATCTTTCCTTAGGTGCCCGGTCTTGTTGCAATTGTAGCAAATGTAGCCACCTCTTCCCTTCCTCATACCTCCCCTCATGAAGCTCATGAATCTTCTTGCGAGCATCGTCATTTCTTCAAGATCATCCGTCTCTTCCTCGGATGATGACGACTCTTCCGCTCGATGTGATGCTTTTAAGGCAATGGCATTGCCTTAGGGGGCATCTTCCTCTTGGTATTGTTTCATGTGGGTCTCATGTGTCATGAGAGACCCAATGAGCTCGGTGATCTTTAACGTGCTCAAATCCTTGGTTTCCATGATGGCTATCACTTTGGACTCCCAAGATTTTGGAAGGGAACGAAGGAGCTTCCTTACCTTCTCCTCTTCCCTTATCTCCCTGCCAAGGTTAGATAAGCCATTCGTAACATTTTGAAACCTAGCATGCATGGCATCAATAGACTCATATGAAAGCATTTTAAATATTTCATAGTCATGCATGAGTAAATTGATTTTGGATTCCTTTACTTGCAAAGTCCCTTCATGGGTGGTCTCTAGGACCTTCCATACTTCGTATGCGGACTCACCTTTCCTTTATATCTTGATGGCCCAAACTCTCTCTCTCTCTCCTCATTAATAAAGTTGTCCATGAAAATAGCCTTACTCCTCTTAGCTTTAAATATAATTTCACTACTAGAAATTAGTTATTCAGCAACGGCTATCAACAACGATCGCTAAAGTCGTTGCAGATATGCCATATCTGCAATGGCTTTCTAACGGACATGCGAGCCGTTGCAAATATTAATTACCTTAGCAACGACTTTCTAACGGACAAGTGAGCCGTTGCTAATGATTAACTTATCAGCAACGACGTTTTAAGGATTAAGTGAGCTGTTGCTCATAAGTTTATATAGGGCACGGGCCCGCGTCCGCCCCTTCCTCCTTCTTCTTCCTCTTCCTCTACTGCCATCGCCCGCTACCAGCACCAACGCCGCCGCCTCGCTGTCGCTGCCGACGTCGCTGCCCCATCGTCGACCGCCGCCGCCCTGTCTCTTCCAGGTATTCGTCGCCGCCCCGCCTTCCCCATTTAATGCTAGATCCGACTGAAACCCTAAATATAGGGTTTCAGCCGGTGGCCAACGACTGTGGCTGCGGTCGGATCTGTCCAGTGTCTGGACACTGGACGCCGGCGCCGGAAATACAAGGTTGTATTATTTTTTAATTAATTGTTTAATTTTTAATTAATCGTTTAATTTATAGATTAATTGTTAGATTAATTTTTAGGGTTTAGATTAATTTTTAGATTAATTGTTATGATTTAGATTAATTTTTAGATTAATTGTTAGAGTTTAGATTAATTTTTAGATTAATAATGGTATGTTAATAATTTAAATTAATTAAAATATTTTAGATTAATATTAATTAATTAGTTAAAATGTTAATTAGTCCGGAGTCGTCCTCAGTGGACTCGCGCCGGAATCATCCACTTCGGACTCGTATCGGAATTTTCCACTATGGACTCGAACTGACTCGAAACATTTAGAAAATAATCATCCATCCGACAAGTTGATACGTTTCACGTATGCATCGACGAGTCGGATATGATTTAGCAAAACCTTAGATCCGTTCGGGGGTTGTATATTCGTGTAAAAGAAGTAGATGATCTTTTATATGACGTACAACCCTTGAATTATCCCTGATTGGACAATTTGAGAATATAGTTATTTATATTGCACTTAATTTTTTCTTTTAACCGTTAATTTATTCTAAATTTCGGCAGCATCTCTCTTGTTCTCCGATACGCGCCCAGATGATATGCGTATTTAGAGAACTGTAGGGAGATGTTGCCGCAATTTAGAATTAAGTTAGCGGTTAAAAGAAATACTTAGTGCAATATGAATAACATAAATCCTGAATGGAATAAGAGTATCTCACCTAAAGGCATTAACCGAAGAAATTGTCATTGATTGACAGAATCATGTCGACTGATCGAAGTTGGATGTACCGACGTCTTGATCGTGGAGCTTTAACGAATGATTTTTGATTAGGCGTAACTTACTTCCTAAATTTCGCCTATTCGAATCGGAAATTTGTTAGTGTCGGTGATAAAATTCGATGTTTGTGCCGCATTTGCTTGAATGAACGATTTTTGGATCGGGAAATTGTCACTCTACATCTATATAGCAAAGGATTTGCACCAAGATATTTTTTATGAACTTGTCATTGGGAGTCACGTGAAGTCGGGACGTCGAGCAATCCTGTCGTTCAGACACATGGTGAATCTTACTCTGCTGGTGTTTCTTCATCCAGTCCATCTAATCCCTATAGAACTATGATACTTGATAGTCTTGGGGGTCAATTCCACCTGAATAATAATGTCGATCAGCTAGTTACTGAGACGTCAGTGCCACCAAATACTACAGGTGTTGATATCACAGAAGTACAAACTGCGGTAGAGATTGAACTGCCGAATAAAAAAGCTGCAGAATTTTACGAGATGTTGAAAGCTGTCGATGAACCTTTGTATGAGAATTGTCCTAAATACACTAGGTTTTCGGCAATGACGCAGCTCCTAAACATCAAGGCCGATGGTAATATCAGCGGGGTTGCGTACGATCGGATTGCATGATTGATAAATGGAATGTTGCCTACTGATAATAAGTTTGAGCCAACTTTTTATAAGACTAAAATGTTGATGAGAAACTTAGGGCTTGGGTACGAAAAAATACACGCGTGCCAAAATAACTGCATTTTATATTATAAAGAAAATATGCAGTTGGATAAATACCTTGTATGTCAACATCCTCGTTACAAGGAGAAGAAATCGGTTCGACAAAAAATATCCCGTTTAAGGTGCTTCGGTATTTTCCACTAACTCTGAAGCTTCAAAGATTATTCATGTCGGAAAAGACGGCCCCCTACATGAGTTGGCATGCAAGAAGTCGTGATGATACAGTAATGACTCATCCATCCGACAGTGAAGCATGGAAACATTTGGATACATGTTATCCTTCATTTGCTATGGATACTAGAAATATCATATTGGGATTGTGCACAGATGGTTTTAATCCGTTTGGACATTCTACAACTCCTATTCAGTTTGGCCAGTGCTGCTGACAGTTTATAATTTGCCACCGTCAATGTGTATGAAAGATGAATTTATTTATCTTTCGATGATTATTCCGGGTCCTAAGGGTCCGTGAAAAAAAATTGACGTGTTTCTCAGACCCTTGATAGATGAATTGAAAACATTGTGGACTGAGGGAGCTATAACTTATGATTATCATCAGAAGCAAAACTTCAATTTAAAGGCTACGGTCTTATGGACAATCTACGATTTTTTGGTGTACGGCATATTGTCTGGTTGGAATACTCACGGCCGACTCTCTTGTTCGTATTGTATGGAACACTCTAAATCAATCAGTCCTCAGAACGGATAAAAAATCTTATTCTTTGATTGCCATCGTCGATTCCTACCGACTAACCATCAGTTTTGAAGGAATCATAATAAATTTACTAAGGGCGGAGTCGAAAGAGATGAGCCACCACCAATGTTGTCTGATGAACAAATGTTAGCACGTGTTTCAGCACTTCCAGAGATAGTGTTTGGTTAGAATGAAAGAGTGTCGGGCTTTGGTCAAACACATAATTGGGTGAAAAAAAGTATCTTTTGGGAATTGCCTTATTAGAGTTCATTATTGATTCGACATAATTTGGATGTCATGCACATTGAAAAAAATGTGTTTGATAATATTTTCAACACTTTGATGGATGTTTTCGGAAAAACTAAAGATAATGTCAAAACCCGACATGATCTAAAAATACTTTATAAGAGACTGGAGTTGGAGTTGGAGTTACAAGAGGTCAACGAACGATATCTGAAGCCGAAGGCCCCGTATGTATTAAATAAACAACATATCAAAGATGTTTGTCAATGGATAAAAGAACTCAGATTACCCTATGAATATGCTTCAAATTTATCTCGATGTGTGAACGTCGATGATTGCAAAATATCATGGATGAAGAGCCATGATTGTCATGTATTCATGCAGAGATTGCTTTCGATCGTATTCCGAGATCTTCTACTTGATAATATTTGGGGTCCGTTGACTGAATTAATTATATTTTTTTGAAACATTTGTGCAATTGTCCTTCGAGTCGAAGATATGTCGACACTTGAAAGTAATATTGTTGAAATTATATGCAAGCTGGAGCAGTTTTCCCTCCTGCCTTTTTTTACTCGATGGAGCATCTACCAATACACTTGGCATACGAGGCACGAGTTGGTGGCCCCGTTCAATATCAGTGGATGTACTTATTTGAAAGATACATGAATAGTCTGAAGAAAAAAGTAAAGAACACCGCAACTATTGAAGGATCAATATCTGAATCGTATATCATCCAAGAAATTTCAACATTCTGCTCATTTTACTTTGAATCGCTAGTACAGACAAGATTTGATCATCTTCCATGTAACGTAGAGACATTCAGATGGACGTTTAAATATATTTTGTCACTCTGGTCGTGCTTTTGGTTCTCGTTCATCTCGACACTTAAGCGAAGAAGAGTATTATTTGGCACACTTGTACGTATTACTCAATTGTCCAGAGATTAAACAATTCATTGAAATATTTGACATTGAGATTATAGAATCGTAATTTCCTTACTTGGATTCAGGCTTACAACAAAGATCACATAGTTAAAATAGATGAAAGAATATTTGAGTTTGTTAGTGGACCGTCGCGACTAGTGTTGTGTTATAGAGGATATTTTGTTAATGAGTATAAATTTTACACGGTTGAATATGCATTTACAAAGAAGACGATGAATGTTGGGGTCTGCGTGAAAGGGATAACCTATGTTGAATGTGATATGGATTTTTATGGACCGGTGCAAGAAGTGATAGAGTTGCACTACTTCGGCTTGAAATCAGTTATCCTATTTAGATGTCATTGGTTCGATACAACAGAAAGGGGCATGAAAGTTCATCCAAAATACAAACTTGTTAAGGTTAATTACAAATCCAAATTGGCAGCAAATAAGCCTTTTATATTGGCATCACAAGTCGAACAAGTATATTACGCGAAGTATCCGGCTCGAAATAAAGATAGAGAAGATTGGCGTGTAGTCTGTAAGACTAAAGGTAGAGGAAAAATTGATCCGATAGCAGGAGAAAATGAGCCGATACCTGATGTGACAGATGGTTCTTATCAAGAAGATGATCCTCCTGCTGTAGATCGTATTATTCTAATACTTGAGGATGCAGACACAGTGTCAATTCAATTAGAAGTTGAATATGCTGATGATGACAATCATGAAATTGAGGAAGCTGGAGATGAAGAAGATGAAGAAGATGAAGAAGAGGAAGAATTCGAAGACTATTACTCAGGTGATGAGGAATAATTGTAAAGTATATCTTATATTAAATATATCTCTACTATATATATAATAATCTAATTATATGCCTATTCGACAGATATGTCTTGTTGTGGTTATCGTCGCAGGAGAACTTCGGAGTTTCCGATCGGTGAGACTCCAGCACTTACTCATGCTGCTGATCCTCCTATTGCTGATCCCCCTATCGATGATACTGCTGAAGCTAGTACATCCAGACGCAGGCGGCCACGCGGGCCGAACAGGTGGCAGCCTCCACCAACCACAGAGTCACATAGATTCATTAGCATGATTGAGGAGCGGTAATATATCATGAATTATGAATTATTAAAAATTCATTATATCATAATATAATATTAAATTTTATTTTTGTTGTGTAGGTTCGAGCAAGAAGAAGTGCCAAAGAGCATATCTTCTACCATTCGACGATACATGCACGGGGCATGGCCCATGTGGTCTCACGTGCCCAGTGAGCACGTCGACATGCTATGGCACGAGTTTGAGGCACATATTAAATTTTTTTATATACATACATGATGATTAATATTGGTACTGATATTATTGTTTTGCAGGCTCGCTATACATGGGCTGAGGACCAGAGGTCCTTCATTTACGCTTCCTGGGAGGCTATTTCCTGGCAGAGGTACAACGGGCAGCTGGGGCAGGCCCAGTCCCAAGCGATGGCCCGAGCTGGGACCACTAACATTGCGGAGACTCAGGGATACGGCCCCGATTGGATTGCTCCGAATATATGGGACCAGCTCGTGGCATTATGGTCGACAAATCGATGGCAGGAGGTTTCTAGGACTGCGGCTAGAATTTGCATGTCGAGGGGAGGAGCGCGTCACACTTGCGGCTCTATTGCATTTGCAGTGCACGTGAACTGTATGGTAAGTATACCTTATTTTTAATTATATATTTTATTTGTTACTCTGTGTACTAATTAATGTATTTGTTTTGTAAATATAGACGATAGTGTTGGACGACGGGACTGTCCAGCGACCCTCCCCGATGGCGGTGTTTGAGCGGACTCACCGTCGAGTACATGGGACGAGGGAGTACATTGACAACCGCACTGCATACATTATAAGTATATTTGTTTAAATTATTTATAATTTAAGTTTTAAGAAAAATATGAAACAAAAAATCAATCTCGAGTAGGAAATCTATACTCAGACGGTGGTGCAGCGCGGGGGCACCCCTGAGGACTTTGACGCAGGAGCGTGGGTATATGGCTTTGCAGATAGTGGTCATGCGCGAGCCGTGCTAGGCCCACTTGGGGCACCAACCCCACCGGTCGCTGGTGAGCGACCGTCCACCTCCAGGTCCAGTTATGATCAGAGTAGCAGGATAAGGACACTGGAGGAGACGGTCACGCGTCAGACTGAGATGATGGAGTGTCAGAGTTAGATGATGGCAGAGATGCATGCTATGCTATGCAACATGTCAGGTTATCCCAGAGCAAGAATCCCTTCGGCATCATCTGATCCATCATCCTCGAGTCAGTCAACGCCGGTGTACACCCAAGCACTCCAGACCCCGCCATATGATCCAGACCATCCTCCATCGTCATCGTGAGATTTATTGTTTCTTTTTTATTGACTTTGTTACTTAGATAGTATACTTGATTAATTTATTTTGTTTGGATATTGATACTTCAATTTTGAATTTGAATACTTTTTATACGATTGTGGATAGTTATAAATATAAGTATAATTGTTTTGATGTATATCTGGGTGTATTTGTGATGTGTGAATGGATGTATGTATGGGTGTATGGGTGTGTGAGTTATGATCAGATAATGTATCAATGTATTAATGGAAATTTGGAATTTTAAATTTTTTTCGATTTCAAGTCTACATCATCAGCAACGGCTTTCTCACGATCGCCCGTGGGAAAGCCGTTATTAAAAGTGTATCGTAAGTCGTTGCTAATGACCTACAGCAACGGTCTTTCACTAACGGCCTTGCCACGGCCTCTCGGGCCGTTGCTAATAATATTATTAGCAACGGCCACATGTCCGTGGCAAAGCTGTTGCTGCTAATATTATTAGCAACGGCCCGAGCGACCGTTGCTGAGCTGTTGCTAAATTATCAGCAACGCATTTTTCTACCATGGCTTCGTTGCAACGGGTGGGGCCATTGCACGCCGTTGCTGATGCCCATTATTCTAGTAGTATTTTCAGCTTAGTCATTTACTTTTTGCTGATGATATCATGCTTTGTTTTAGAGCTGATGGCAAGAGTTTAGATTATATTCAGTCCATTTTTTAACATTACTATTCTTTAACTAGTCAAAAGGTAAACCCTCTTAAGTCTAACATTTTCTTTCCTAAGAAAACCCTGACCTTCCCAAATTAAAAATCCATTTGTCATTAATCTTTAGGCATGACTAAAGGCCTTTTCCCCCTTTAAATATCTAGTAATGAATCTCATAAGATGCACTTAATTTTTTGGAAACAAATTACCTTACCAAAATCTCAAGGTGGCTTTGGTGTTCATAACATATTTCTTCAAAGCTTATCCCTTAATGCTAAAAGGGTTGAGTCCTATCTTAGAATGAATAATAATATTTGGGTGAATCTTGTTCTCAATAAGCATCTCATTCTTAGTATTTCTAACATTGTTTCTCCTACTTACTGTTCTTAGTCCCAGAGATTATTTGTTAAAGCCTTTAAGCATCTTAGATTTGGTTTTCAATCTGTTATGAGATATGGAAATAAAACATCTCTTTTCAATGACACTTGGATGATTATATGCCTATTAGCATTAAACCAACATATGTAAATGCTAATGTTCTGCATTCTGAGGCTACTATTGATGCTATCATTATTAATTAGAGTTGGAATTATAATCAGTGTCATTCTTTATTTTCGAATGAGATCGGTGATTCCATATATGAGATTGGGCTTCCCTTAACTCCCCATGATTGTTATTATGTTTGGAAAGAAGGCACTGTGGGAAATGTTACTACTGCGTCAGCGTATTTATTTCTCCTTGAGCATAACTCTTCTTTGCCAGCTTCTCCTTTTAACTGGTTATCTATCTTGTCTTTATGTATTCCTGAAAAGATTAAATTGTTTCTTTGGAAACTTATGCATGGTAGTTTGCTTACTCGAGCTCGGCTTTTTTATCTTAAATTATCTTCTGATAAGACTTGTCTTCTCTATGGTTTAGATGATGAAAATTTTGAACATCTTTTCTGTTATTGTCCTTTTTCTTATCATGTTTGGAATCTTCTTCAATCGTATTTACATGTTGTGTTGTCGGATATTGCGTCCTGGATTTGTGGTAGCGACTTAATTATCTTGAGCGACAATTTAGTTTGTTGCTCACTAAAAAAGTTGGTTGCCGTTTCTTGGTGGTTTATCTGGTTTAGGAGAAATGAAATGTTGCACCAAGTGCAGCAACTTTCCTCGTTGTGCTTAATGAAAAAAAATTATTTCATACGCCAGTATGCTTAGTTCTATTTCTAATCCTGAGGGAAAGCATAAAGAGAAAAGTCCTATTTATCTTAAATGAAATCTGCCCATCTCCAGCCATATCAAATTAAACTGTGATGCTTCTTATTCTTTGAACAATTTTGGTATTGGAATGGTAGCTAGAAATCACCCTGGTGATATTCTTTATGCTGAATATGCTTTTATTAATGCTCTCTCTATTAATATGCTGAAGTGCTTGCTTTTAGACAAGCTTTAGTGATTATTTTGCGGGAACACTTCGACCATCTTATTATTGTATCTGACTCTAAGGTTCTTATGGACAACCTTTAGCAGAGGAAATGCCCTAATTGGAGAATTCAACTCGTCTTCAACAACATTTGCTCCTTTTCTTTAGCTTGTACAGATGTATCTTTTGTATTCATTTATAAATAGTGTAATCAAGCAGCCCACTACGCTGCAAACTTTGCTCGACTCACCGGTAGTTTGCAAGTTTGGTCAAATGTACGACCACCCGAACTACTAAATATTGTTGTAAGGGACATCTCGAATCCTAGTTATCTTCGTTAATATGAAGTAGTTTTTTTTATGCAAAAAAAAGTTACTATATAATTAGCATATTATAACAGAATTATATTTTTAAGAATAAAAACATTTAGTGATATAAAAAAAATAGTTTAAATTAAATTACAATTTTAAATAGTAATAGTCATACCAATATACTTAAAGAGTAATAATAAATATCATATATGTGAAAATATATAAACATACCATGTAGTAAAATTCAGATTATTCATGTAGGTCTTCGGTTCGATCCCTTATTGTGCGTTGTGTTCTCTTCCTTCATTGGAATGAAAAACTACCGGTGGCAAAAAAAATACCACAAAACAATAAATATTAATTTAATTTGATTTATATAATTAAGAAATTGTGCAAATATATTTATATAATTTAATTTAAAATAATTACAAGTAATAGTTATATTTAATTTTAAAAAAATAGACAAATAAAAAATGAATTGTCTTATATTAGTAAGTAATAGTTATTTTACCATAACAACAATACGTTCATATAAAAAATATAGAAAAATAAAAGTCCATATAAATAAATTTATAATCTAGAGTAACATAAAAAAATAAAAAAGTAAGATGTAAATCTAAAAATATTAACAATCTTTTTATATAATTATATTAATTTATTTCAAAATACATATATATCATTCAAAGTGATTTTTTTTTAATAAAAAATTAAACTAATAATTAATTTTTAAAATAAATAGATCAAAAATATTTCAAAACAAATAAGATTATAAATTTTTAACAAAAAAATATAGAAAAAATAAGATAGAAAACTATTAATATTTTTAAAGGTAAACATCAAATATAATGCAAATATAAAGTAAGTATATCAATTTAAACGGTATAATTATAGATAATTAATTCAAAAAATATAAAATATAAAATTATTTAAGTTTTTTTTTTCAAAAATAAAGAAAAATTATATTTCATAAATAAAAAAGTAATATAAAAATAATTTTATACATTAAAAAATAATTTCAATAATTAATATAGTAAATCTATAATTATTATAATTCAAAAAAATAATGACTTTAAAGAATAAACATAGAAAAAATAGAGCAAAATTTACACACACAAAAAAGATAAAATATTATATAAAATTTAAATCAAGATTCAATGTTAATTTTTTTAAAAGGAAAATTGTTGACTCTAATACATAAATAATATTTCTCTATACTTATACGCATTTGTTTTAAAATATACTTATTTTATAGAGAGTAATTTTTTAATAAAACTCGTTAATATAATGATATTATAGTAATGATATTTTGCATGAAAAAAATGAAGCAATTATAATAAATCTATATAGATTTCATTGTTAAAAAAATAAATAAATTGCAAAAATAGGAACATTTTTTTATGGATAAGATAACAAATTGAAAGAGTTAGAAAATAAGATATTTAAATTATTTTAAACTACATAAATTTATTTGTTTTGAAATACTATATTAAATGGAATTAAATATAAACCCTAAAAAAAATTTGCTTAAAAACATTGGGCATACTTGAAAATATGGTGATTACATTTGGAATTTAAGAGGGGAAAGATAATAAATAAAATTAAAAAAGCAACGGTATGAGTGAAATATCAAATATGGGAAGATTTGGATGAAAAAAATTTGAGATTAGGGATTTAAGATGGGGTAAAGATAATAAATAAAATTAGAAAGATAAAGGTATAAGTGAAAGATAAAAATAAGGGTATAAGTGAAAGATAAAAGATAAATATTTGGGAGAAAAAATTTTAGGTGAAAAAATTTGAATGAAAAATTTTAGGTGGAAAAAATTTGAGGGGGAACGAGGGAGGGAGGGGGGGGATTTAGGCCGGAAGGAAATATATATGTTGCTTAAATATATATATATATATATATATAGATTACTTAAATCGTATCAACTTCTGTGATGTTGTGCTATGATCAATCCGGCTTGGTCCGGCCAGGGCGTATCTTTCTTGGGCTCATCTAATTTAAAATTGATTAAAACTAATTCAAATTAATTTTTTTCTATTTTTTCAAAATTAAACCAAAAAAATTCTTTGTTATATTATATATTTTATTAATTTTATTGATTTTTATTTGACTATGTATATTCTACAAGATGAAATTATATATAAATTTAAAAAACTTATATATTTTATTACTGAAGTGGGATCGGGACGAGTCCTCGGTCGCGAAGTATATAAGTAAGTTTGGGGATAGTAAGGTGTTGTTGCCTTGGCTATTCTGAGCATGCTGATTTGAAAGTTCTTTGGTGCGGGTGGGATATCTTCGATGCTGAATGAACCTTCCCTTCATGCTAGGCTAGAGGAGTTGAAGGGGAAGATCCCGGCAAGCAGCAAAGGAAAAACTTCGTTGGTGGATGTCTCTCCTCCTCCGCTTTTGCTGAAGTTGGCATAGACCTCGGGATCCGAGGCAGTGTCTTTCGATTCCTCGGCTCCTCCTAGCTCTCATTTGAAGCGAAAAAAGAGAGCCATGAGCTGCGTGTTGGCGAAGGTCTGCCTCCCCGATCGTTGCGTCGACCTGTTTGAAGGCTTAGGCTGAAGCCGCCTGAGCATAGGCTGAGAGATTCAAGGGAAAGGTGCAATAACTTGAAGGCGAGATTTGTCGCTACATGGATGCAGTCATAATGTAGTACAATTATAGTTTTGAAAGGGCATTGGAGCAAGCCAAATTCCTTACCCCGGAGGTTGACTTCTCTGAAATTGGGTGGTTCAAAGTGGTCAAGAATGGTGCCTTGGTTGACCCTGAGGTGGAGAAGGAGGCCCTTGTATCAATCAAGGGGAAGCTTTCAGTTACCATTCTGAGTCATGCCCTCTTCCAACGGTAGTGGCTGAGGTTTCAAGGGACGACATCCCTCATGTGTTTGCCGAGGTTTCTCTGGCTCCCCATCAGTAAGGCGATGTCTTAGGAATCGCCCTCATGTGGGCCATATATATGAAGTTGTAACTATCTTTTATGGATTGCCACCCTTTGGGGCCTTCTAAACTCTTGCTCTTTAAGGGCATTCTACATGGTTGCCCCTTCGCGGGCTGGTAATTGCTCCATAGGACGTTTTATTTCCCCGATAAATTGTTTTGTGTTTCTATTGATTGTGAGTTGAATGTCTCGGCGGGTGTCACTAACCTTTGGTTATTCTTTTGGTTAAAATTGTATACCTAGTGATTAGTAGGAACAACGAGGCTCCGCACATTGGGAAAAGGCTTTCGCGACAGGAAACCGAGAGGATGTTTCGGTGCTCCTTGGTCGGTGTTGGTTGGTTAGTGATCACTTTTGGGAGTAATATTTCGCTCTTGGATGGAGGTTGAGCTCCTGCCACAAGTAGAGTTAGGATTGAAATTACCTTTATTGTAGTTGTTGGCGATTGTCGGGGTAGTTATGACGGCCAAGGCCGAGGCTTGGGGTCATGCTAAGCTTGTTGTGAGCGTAAAGCAGGACCGCGCTTGGGGGTCGCTGATAGCGCGAGAGCTCGATAGTGGCGCTAAGGCTGAGGTCCGAGCTCGAGATTGCTAAGGGCATGGGAGCCCGAGAGCGGCGACTAAGGCCGAGGACCGCACTTGGGGTCAAGCCGAGCTCGTGGGGAGTGTAAGTCTATGCACTTCCCACTCAAGCCTATAAGCCTCAGCTCGGACGATTGGTGACCTCGGCTTTCAGCTTTATCTCCACCTCCGCCGCAGCACTGACTTTGAGCTTGGAGGTGGCCAACGCCCTTTCCAGGTCTTCGGCCCTCCTTCTGAAGACGTCGATCTCCGCCCAGGCCTCCATTGCCTTATCTGCAGCGTCGCCGAGAGTACTGGTGAGATCAAAGATTACGTCATATTTCACCTTGAGAGTCTTCTCCTTCTCTCTCAGACTGGCCTTCCAAGATTCGACATCCTGAGTCTGGGCCTCAACAGTCCCTAGAACTGATGACCTATCTTTCTCCAGCTGCCTTGCTAAGCCAGCCAGTAGGGGTGAGCAAGATTCACCAATTCACCGAAAACACCAAAAAACCGATTGAACCGAAACAGAATTAATTGGACCGAATTAATCGAAAAAAAATTTGATTCAGGTAACGGTTAATTTGTTTTGAAAATTCGGTTTTCAGTTCGATAAATTAATCGAACGGTTCGATTAATTTACCAATTAACCGAAATCTATTTTAATATATAAAAAATAAAAAAACTGTTGTTTTGAAAACTGCTTAGGATTTTCATACTTAGCTTTACTAGATTAATTTGTTTCATTTGCAATGACGACCTTTTCACCGGAGAGTCTCCGCTCTCACACCGAAGGTACTTCCACACCCGAAAGTCTTTGCTTTCTTACCGAGAGCACTCTCCCACCTCAAAGCCTAAGGACAACACAACTAATCCTCATAAACTAATCACACCAGTGGATTTAGACCTCTACACCAAGGCAACCACCAAACTCAAGATCTACACATTAGATCTTTACACACTTGAGTAACAATGAAATAAACACAAAAAAATACAAGTAAAAGGATCTACAAATGCAATAACATAAATAGTTCCAACAGTAATCCCCTAGTCCTCTTGATGCCTTTGGATGATGAAACAATGAAGGTCAAATGCTTGAATCAAGGTTTCAATTAAAACTGAGATTTGCTCAAGGAATAGCAAGAAAGCTTGCAAATGATGTTAGGATAGCTCAATAAGCGTTCAACATAATGAAGGTTAGAGATCGTCACTAGTATTTATAGGGTAACAAGGAATAGCCCAGGTGGAATGGCACCCAACGACTCAAAATAGAGCCGTTGGCTCTCTACCGGTCGACCACCGGCTGATGCTCGATCGACCACCGGCTGATGCTCGGTCGACCGATAATCGGGCGGGGGTTAACCGATAACCTGTTGTTAATGCAGGTTGTTGACTTTGCACACCTTATCTACATTTTTTAATTTTTAAGTTAATGTCTTTATTTATTTTTATTTTTCAATAACTTTAAAACATAAATGTAAATAAAGAAATACCCCCATTTGGATTCAATAAAAATATCAAAAAATCAAAATCCTTAAGGATCAAAATCGCCACCATTGTTGTTAGAAGACCAAAAGGCCCAAATTTTGGGTTCTAGTACTAATTTGTGAAAACCGAAAATTTTAAAATCTCCCGAGTCAAATATGGATAGGTTAAAGGTTTTGAAAATTTTCTTTAAAAATCGGTCTTTAACTTGTTTCTACCCAAGGAACAATTATCGAGACTTTTGGTGTCAAGAAAATGTCTAAATCATGTAGCCCTCCAAGGAGCTCCATAAACTTTGAAAATTTCTAGGTCGTTTTCTATTTTTTCTGGTTTTTAAGTTTTTGGGTTTCAGTTTTTAGGTTCTTATGCATCAAATAGATGACATACATATAATCTAGATATTCTAGACCTAGACTCAAACTTCCTGATGAATCCCGAGCGTTGGCGAGCATCCTTGTCAATTTCTCTAATTTTTTCGAGCAGGGACATCATGCACAAATCGATATGGAACCTGAAAATATTTCTTCATAAAATTATTAGTTCCATCTTTGTTATCATCAAAACCGAGATTAATACCAAGGTTGAAAACCTTAGGCCAACAAGGGTGCCGCTCCATTTGGGAGTCCTCAGCTGACATCATCACTGCCGCCGCAACCACAGTCTATTATGGGAAAATAGCTTCCTGGAAGGGCAGATCCTCCACCTCCAAAATGACAACGCCCTATGCCCTGGCCCTCCTCCTTCGCTTGAGAGGAGGA
This sequence comes from Canna indica, assembly GCA_034359265.1. NCBI lineage: Eukaryota > Viridiplantae > Streptophyta > Magnoliopsida > Zingiberales > Cannaceae > Canna > Canna indica. The sequence continues at coordinate 52,770,906 of CP136896.1, read as the reverse complement.
GGGTAATGAGAAAGAGATGGAGAAGGCGAAGGAACCCGCAGTCTGTGTGACCCTTTCTATCCAAGAGACAAAGTCCGAGGTCCCGAAATCCTCACTAGTTTTAGTAAGGGCGGACGAGATGAGGCATTGGTCGCCAGCCCTTCCCTTTGTCGACTGTCGGACCCTTCCCTTTCAGTTCAGCAAATCTAGATTGAAGGGACATCATATTTAACTTTGCTATCTCACATACAAAGAGAAGTCTAGAATTAGCACACTTAAAATGGCTAAGATAGTGAAATAGATACCCTACGTCCATGGACTTATATATATTTTAACCGAGGACTCGTCCTGGTCCCACCTCAGTAACTCTTTACAAAAAAAAGGAGTTGATGGCTCGCATTGGTCTAAAAACCTAATTACCAGACTATCCTCAAGTGGAATGACCTCCTCCTCCAGGGTTAAGATGGCAGTTGGGCTTCGCCTCCGAAACAAGGGAATCTTCTTTGTGGCCGACACTTCGTCCGAAAAGAATTGCTAGTCACTTAGCCTCGACCTCACCCTGAATAATTTATTCTTGAAGTTCTTGTAGGAACTTCTGAACATGCCGAAAAGCTTCCTCCCCGGGGTGCTACTAAAGGACACTTGTAGGCCCTTCTGCGTCCCCTTGGCATGGAAGAAAGAAAAAAAAAATACATTGAGGCTCGACTTGACACCAAGGCTCTCCATCAAAATCTCAAAGTAGCGGACAAACGCCCAGCTATTCGGGTGAGGCTGCAACGGGGCAACGTTCGCTTGGATCAATACCCTATATTCAAAATCAGTAAATGGCAACCTACCGCTGAGATCCTCAAACATGGTCCAATACACAAAGAAAAACTTAGGATCCCTCCTAGAATGAAAGACCCTGTCATCTAGAGAATATGGAAGGCTCTCGAAGGCATCCTCGTCATTAGAATGAAAAAACAATGTGCCATTGCAGAAGGCCTTAATGTCGCTTGAGCTGGTCATCGCTGAGCTCCGTCGCCTTATCTCATAATGAACCCATGAGTAAGGGTCTACGGCCCTGCTACCAACTCAAAGCTAATGCCTTTCTTCCCCATCAACCCGACGAAACTGGAAACCCTAATGAACGAGGGACGAGTTAGTACAACCTATCAACCTAAGTCTGACTCTGACAAAATAGAGATAAAAGGTCAGGTCAGGAAGACTTACCAGGATGGATGACAGTAGACGAGGTAATGAAGAGTGACAACATCGTCAACGAAGGTCTCGAGAGCACGAACAAGAAATGTGCACGAACTTAGAGCGCACGAAAACTAAAAATGAAGGAGAGGGGGGAGCTTTAAATACCAGGAAGGGATAACCCCCTCATCGAACGGTTGTCGGTCATGCTCAGATAACAGATTGAATCCTAATCAATTGCCTCATTAATGGTGGATAATCAAAATGCCTTAAGCATGAACGACCAGATATATGCGCCATGATTACCCTCTGCTAGAGTTAAATGCTAGAGAAAGTGTAATACCCGCAATTCTAATGGATTTTATTTTTGGTATTAACGAGATGATTTGGAGGCACGTCGAATTGAGTTGGGCAAAATGTCAGAAGACACTACTTAAGGTACGGCTCGAACACGCATGTTGGGTTCGAGTCGGGCTCGAGTCGAGTACGAGGGTTCAATCAGAACCCAATTTGGATAAGAATTGGTCCATTTGAGTCCAACTTAAGTCCCAAGGGTATATTGTTAATATATATATATATATAATAAATTATCCACCTCAGTCGACGGTACAATTGTAACAGTCGGACGGATGCCGAGGCGAGTGAAGAGGAGGCTACTTGGGTGATTAGTGGCCGGAGATCGCGTCGTCGTCGGAGATCAGAGTCGCGAGGCTTCAAGACCTTCATCTCCTTCCCTTCTTCCTCTTTCTGTGAGTGGTTTTAGAGCTTCTTGGTGTAGGAATTTGGGCCCTTGCGACCGGACCCTATGATAGAGTATAAATCCGGATTTTGATGTTTGTTCTTCGATTTCTTGCATGCTTTCGATGATTAGACTCCTTGAGATATTGCAAATCGCGTTTTCTCAAATTTTTGTAGGATTTTCCTTATAAATTAGGGCTGACCGATTAGGGTTCATTTTAGGGAAGGTCATGCTAAAATTTTTATAGAATCCTAGGCTTAGATTATGTTTCTTTAATGTCTGATAATGTTTGATGTGAGTTGAGATGTTCGGATGGTGTACCTAGATTAGGGCAGCCCTTATTCCTTAGGGCCGGTTGTCCTAGGGTTAGGGAAAATGGGTAGAAATCCAATTGTATGATTCGTTGTGTTGTTCCTTGAGCCGTGGATAGGGAATCTTCCATATCGAAACCTTGGGATGTGGATCAACCTTAGTATGGTCGGTTAGGGCAGCCCTAGGGTAACCGTAGGCCAGATGGGTAATGATGGTGTTTCTTGACCCTTGGGCTCGATCGGTAATGGCTTTGGTGAGTCGGTGGTCGGGTTGGATTGGGTTCGAGGGAGGGGGGATGAATACGCCACCATATGGTCGAACCTTATGATGTAGGGAACATGACTTTAGGGTAGCTTTCCTTCACTACTACAATAATCGTCATTAATAGCATGTCATAAAAGTTATCATAGATAATGTATAGCATTATCCAAAACGTTGTCAAATCGCACGCTATCTTATGTAGGGAGGTTACAATAGCGTTTCAGAAATGCAATTGCGAATGCAATTGCGAATGCTATACGAATGTTATTTTATAATATTTTTTATCAGTTATGATTAGTTTGTTATTGCATTCATAACCTGCTATTACTTCTCTCTACAATAGCATAATTAGTTAGTTATCATATTTACTTATATAGCTTTTTCAAATCATGATCTGTTACTAAAGAGAGCATTTCAAAGCTTTCATACAAAAATAGGTTTAATCTCAACTTATCAACAAACTACTAAAATCAAGAAAATTACATAGATCAATATATAAAGAATATTTTTATATTAAATAAAGAGTACATTACATAATTTCAAACTACTAAAACATAACATTAAACGAACTTAGTCAATATCAACAAAAATAAATTAAGTATTAAGTGTACAAAATAGCTAATTTGTTATAGTCAACAAAAATAGATTGTATTATCTTCTAAAACAAAATTGCTAGCTTGTTATGAAATCTTTCACCAAATGTGATTCCATTTGCTCTCACCCTTTAAGTTCCAATTCCAGAACTGCATAAGAAAAATAATTATATGTTAATGAAGAACTTAACGTCAATGCATATAAATGTAATGTCACTTCGTTCACAAAAACTCATTAAATTAATGAAGATTAATACTTTTGCTATAAATGTAACCTCACCAGGTATCTTACAGCCTGCAAAATACTTCTGCTTAATAAATAATACAATAGACACAGAAATCTAGAGTCTAGTAAAAAAATAGTGAAAATTATGATTAGATGATGTCCTTACTATGGATATATCAAGGGAAAAAGAATTACTTTGTATCTTAATTTTGGTACTTGTGCTCGCCATTCAGCTCGTGGCCATCGCTGTGTATCACAGGCATTATATGCCAACAACATCAAAGCAATGGCAGTCGGTTGCATATGACGCTTATTATTATAAAAAATGGCAACAATTACCTATAATGGTGGGATACTTGGTTCCAATACACAAATCACACATGAAAACACAATCAGAAAGTCATGCAATTAATGTACATTTATTATGTAACTAAGCAAGAAAGAGCAGAAGATCGAAGAAAACAATTCATTCTTTTGAGAGATGGAACTAACCAGAACTCAAAGAGCTTGAATTCTGAGACACAAGAACAACATTCATGGCCATGTAGAACACCATCCCAACCTCTGTACTTCTGAAGGAGGCAAAAGCAACCAGGAATAGGCTAGAACCTCAGCTACCATTCTCTCTATGCATACATGCATGAGGTCCAAATTAAGCTAGGCTGATAATAAATATCAAATCTGTAAGAAACTAAATGTGTGATGTAAACTAATTAAGTGAATAGGCCAATCGAAAAATTAATAATTTATAATTTAAAGATAAGAAGACTGAGATCCATTCACTTGCCTATGTATACACTCATAAAGCATCCAACTATGATAACTTCAACGAGCATGATAATCCTGGATAATAAAGAAATCAAATTAATTAGTAAATAAGATGCTCATTATGTGCTAGAAAATTTATGCAATAGTAGTTCTCATGACATAGCTATTTGTTAGAGTTAATGCCCAATCCTAGAGCTTGCGCACAAAGTAGAGAGAAAAACGAAAAGAGTGAAAAGTTTATTCTATAAAACATTAGTTCAATCTAATTACACTTTGCGCTTATATATCAGCGCAATTATCTACTAACATAATGAAAGAAGGAAAATACAAGTATACCCTTTCACTACAGCTAACTCACATTTATTACATGTGTACATAATGGTAATTGCAATTGAAACAAAATATATCCTGCAATTGGTATAAGCCTAAGTAGTAAGCATAAGGTCTTCAATTACTTCAATACTATTGGATGTCAGATAGATCATGCTAAAATATAAGAAGCAATATAAAGAGCATCAACTCAGTTTGCAATGCATCTGCAAGCACATTCAAATCTGCCAGTGGTGGATCGGCTCGATATTAACCGAAGAGGGGCACCTGCTCGATATTATGGTTGGCAAAGTCTTCAAACTGAAGATTGACAAAATACAACAAACAATGAATGATCGCATGAATCAAAATTCAAAACTGCAGTTAAAATCTTAGTAAAAGCCATAGGAAGTAGAAGTTTACAGATAAAGAAGTGCAGAAAATAAGGACAATGGTATTATCAATAGTAAAACAAAGATCTAAAGCACTCACTGCCTAAATAAGCAAATAATAAAATTATACTATAAAGTACAAGACTTACAGCAATACCATGTTTAAGAAAACATCTCTGAAGCAAAGGTCCAGCAACTGGCAACAACCGAGCTGATTCGTAAACTGTAGTCATCAGTAAATTAATTTTTTGCATGTCATGTGAGTCTATCTAGCAAGTTTTCTCTCGAACTGCAATTATCTCCGAGTATATCTGCAGTAGCAAGGATAGATAAGAAAAATGGATAGCTAAAAGTGTTTATGAATTAGATGTTTAGACATCAAATGTTCTTGCTCTCGAAGGTTTCTTTGTATTTAGCTTACCAAGTTTAGCTATCCAACAAAAGATAATTAAAATAAGCAATAACCTTGTTTTGCTTGGATAAGTTTTATCAAGTTATTGGAGTTGCAAAATGAAAGTTTGTCTAACTTTGGCAGAATTTGAATGGTCTAACATAGTAACATGCACATAAGTCAGACATGAAGAGCACATTTGCATGACTAGATTTCAATAAAGGAAATTGTGATTTTAAACTATTCCGAAAGTTCAATAAATCAATGAGAAAATGCTAAGAAATCGGAAAAAAAAATGTACCTTTTCTATTTGCTGTCCATAACATATTCCCATGAGTAGTCAGGTCATCTGCAATTTCCATTCTGACTCTGTGCATGTTATAAAGGAGACCTAATTCTGTGAGATTGAACTTCGAAATCTGTGGAAACCATTAAAATAAATTTGATGATATATATAAAATACTGACTTGCCATGAGTAGTCAGGTCATCTGCAATTTCGCATTCTTCTTTTCAAGCATATTCTGCATGATCATCCTATAAATCCAAAGAGTTAAGAAAAGGCCAAGATGATACTTATTGATATTGTTTGCTAGTAGAAAAGATGTACCTCATCAACGATAGCATATGGGGCATGCCTAACTTGATGATCTCATAAAACCCAATTTGAAGTACCTATTGAAAGGGAATGTGGCCACATTTGTCATGCAATTATAATTACTAACTTAGATTGATATAGATACAATATAATATCTATTGTGTCTTTTATGAATTTAAGTCGTCCTTATATCTTATATTTGGAATTAGAAAAGTTTCTGATAACAAGTATCTCAAAAAACAAGCCTTACAAATAGTAATCCCTCAAAAGAAGTCTTGATGTTGCACTTTAAAAAGATATTGCATTTCCATTATATCAAAAGAACAGACAATTTTAAAAAGAGATGGAAAAATGATTATTTAAAAAGAGAAAAACATTCCAGATCATGTAGGAGACACCATCTTAGAATGAGCAAGCCCTAAAAAAAGAAGCTTTTGAAGAAGAAATGTTAGCGGAGGATAAAGAACGTACAGGGTGCCATTAAGCACTCAACGGAGATCAAATCTTACATTTGTTTCTGTTCACTATGAAGGTAGGATTTTTCACAGTACTGGGCAGCAGAATAAAGCTGAGGCCTCAAGTTCTTGAGTTCCTAAACATGGTCAGTATCACTCAAAATCAGAATGAAGTTCATGAGAAGTGTTTCAAACAACGATTATGTACCAGCATAGCAATGAACATTAAGATGCTTCCAAAATAAGAGTACAAAACAAAATGATTCCATTTCTACTTTCTACTGCAAATTTAAGAAATGGACGTGGACTATTGGATCAAATTCTAGTGACCTTACCAGCAATAGAATCTGAAATAGCAAGATAAAAAAGGACAAGAAACTGAACGATCCAAAAAAAATCCCAAATGGTAAGATATTAATAACACGGGGAAAAACATGTCGAACCCAAAAAATCTACAAAAATAATCACGCACACACAAGAAGAAGGAGAAGAGTAAGCAGTAATCCAATATTGCGAGTAGGAGAACGAGAAACCCAATGACAGATCAAATCATTACCAAAACAAGAAGGAAATAGAGAAATAAGCAAAGAAAAGATCCCGTGCACAGAAAGAAAAACCCATCAGAAGGAGAGGCTTGTCAAAACAGCAGAAGGAAGAAGGTTCCCATATTGGGAGGAGCAGCCGCGCAAACGTGCAAACCGTGGACGAAGCCCTTGCTCCGCTCAAGGGAGGCCACAAACAGACAGGGTAGCAAAGAATCGAGAAGTGGCTTACGAGATCTTGCATTGGCCGGCTTGGGGGGAGCATGCGTGGTAGCAAGCGATGAGGGTTTTGGAGAAGTGCAGGAGCAGTCTAGTGGTCGGCTTGCGGGGGATTTGGGAAGGTTTCGATGGGGAGAGGCGAGGAGAGTCGGCGGCGATCGACATGGGTTGAGGTTTTGTCGCTAGAGGAGAAGGCGGGCGTGGGTTTAGGTTTTGTCGAGTGAGGGAAAAAATAAGGGAGCAAAGCTTTTTGTTGTTGACGTGTAAAAAAAGGAGGGACTTATCCTGCTTTGCTAAAATTTTAGCTATGGTTAACTATAACGTTTCGGTAGAACGCTATCATTAAATGCTATAGAAAGTCCTAAATATAGTAGTGCTTAGAGGTTTCATTGTACTCCGAATCTATTCCATGTAACTATGTAATGAACTATAGAAACTATCGTAGTAGCGGAACGGAGAGGATTTCAATGTGTAGGGTTATGGAGACTTTGAATTGGTAAATTTCGTAAAGCAAGGTAGTAGGCTGAATTACTATTTCTCTATGTTGAGTAATTATTTTGCCTATGCTGAAATATTATTTAGGGTAATTACTTAAATATATCCTGAACTATGCACATTGTCTCATTTGTGGATAATTCCAAAATATTACCAAATTGTATCCTGAACTTTGACATTTGTCTCAATTACATCCTCCCGTCAACTCTTCGTCAGCAGCACCATTAAGGCAATGACGCGGTGCTCTGACGTGGATTAAAATAATATTTTTTTATTTAAAAAATATAAAAAATTACTTTAATTTATATTAAATAATATAAAATAATACTTTTTATTTTTTTTATTAAAGAGTCACTCCGAGTCATGTTGGGGTGAACATGGAGTGATTTTTTAATATAAAATATAAAATATAATTTTATATTATTTAATATAATTTGACATGATTTTTTTATATTTTTTAAATAAAAGTATTATTTTAATCCACGTTAGAGCGTCATATCATCGTCTTAACAGTGCTGCTGGGGGAGAGTTGACGGGAGGATGTAATTGAGACAAATATCAAAGTTCGGAATACAATTTGGTAATATTTTGGAATTGATCACAAATGAGATAAAGTACATAGTTCAGAATATATTTAGGTAATTACCCTATTATTTATACATGCTGTTATAATATATATCCATTATGTTTGCTTGTATATCCACCCAGTGTTAATTTATATCCATTCTGTTTGGCTGCATACAAATCCATTCTGTTTAGCTGTATACATATACTGTTATGATTTATATCCATTCTGATAACATGTACGTTCATGCCTTAATGATCCATATCCACTCTGAAATGTGGTATATGCATAGAGTATTCATGTACATGTGGAATTACATATAAAAGTTGAAATCGTACATGTACATGATGGATTTTGATATGCACGATGAATTTAAAAGTATTCGTACCCAAATGAAAACCTAGGTGGTAAACTATAGAGCCGAGAGATTGAGCTCAAGGAAGGACCGAGTTGGTGGCACATGTGCGAGTACCCGAGTAATCGGCAAAAATGATAAGATCGCCCGAGAATTGGCTATTTATTTTGTGTTCGTTAGGCAATGTTTGTGTTTGTGTTTGTGGATGGATGATGGCCGGACCAAGAAGCGTACCAACTAGGCAAGATTGGTCCCGACTCGATGAGTTTGGATACAGGTCGAGAGTTGCCGTCAATGAGCCACGCTGACGATGGATCCGAGTGGCATGATATGGGTCGAGAGTTACTGTTAGTGAACCACGCTGACGATGGACCCGAGTGGCATGATATGGGTCACGAGTTGCCGTCAGTGATTCATGTTGACGATGGACTCAAGTGGATTGGTTGGAGGGCTATTCCCAACCAGAGTGGACACCGAAATTAGTAGGCCATCCTAGTTTAGAGGGCCCAAGCAGGGATCAAGTATTTAATTTGGGCCTTTGTGGATCGAGTATTTGATTGGGGCCTTTGTGGGCCGAGTATTTGATTTGAGACTTTGTGGGTCGAGTATTTGATTTGGGCCTTTGTGGACTGAGTACATAATGTGGGCCATGATGGGTCGAGTGGTTGTTGTGGTTGATTGTCAGGGGTGTTTTTGAGCATGAATTTATGGATGAAATCTTTACTTTTCATGCTATTATATTTCAATGATTTCATAAGCTTGATTTATGTTTAATATACTTATGCTCGGGATTTATGTGGAGGGCTCGGTAGAGCCACTCACTGGGTTCCTTAGGAACTCACCACTTTCTTCATGTTGTTTTGCATATCCTAACCAATGGGTATGGCGCGGCCGGGGGGAGCAAGCTTGCACTACAGATCTCATGGCGAGTCTAGTTGAGTCGTAGTCGAGTAGTAGAGTGCTTTCATTTCATGCATATGAAATTGTATTTGCTTATGATGTGAACCTTTGGAGTCTATTATCTACTTGGATAAATTGTCAGCTATGCATGTGGATTTTTATTATAGCGTCTCTTCATTATATATATGCATGTGATGTGTCTGCATTGGTAGGCTTCGGGGTACGTCCACGTACTCTGGCCAATCATGCGTCCTTGTAAATCGGGGCATGACAAAAGCAGGCAATAACCGGATCCCAACACATGGAAAAGCACTCCCTCTTCCCGCAACCACCATGCTGAGCATAGAAACTGAAAAGTCACAAAATAACAAAACCAAGATACGCTGATCTCACCTACCTTGGCAAATCAACTAAGAACAGAACTCAGCACATGCTCGCATACCAAATTCCAACTGAGGTTGATCAAATACTCAAAACACACAAAGAGCTCGTCATACAAACAAAAGTTGGCACACTATTAGAGCTCGACACGAAGTCCTCGGACTCCAACCATGCTCGAAAAATGTGGACTGGACTAGCTCCTTGGGCTTGGCCGGACTAGGCCCGAACGCGCCCCAACTCATGAACTAGGCTCAGGCCGAACCAATTATAAATTTAGCCCGGGGGCTCCACCCGACCAAACAAGGATATCAACACCCTTCATTTATTACCAAGGATTCGACAATAATGAGCCCGTCATCTTAGGGATAAACGTCAACCCGTTCAAGGCATATACCCCTGAAATTATGTGAGATATCCTCGCTAGACTTTCACTATAAATAGGCATGATGCACATCAAGTACATCTTCGATTCCAACTTTACATCCACCATCTGAGATTCTTACTTACTTGAGCATCAGAGTGTCTTTGCAGGTCACCATCGGAGCTGCGATGGACCAAGAGACACGGAGGCGTGCATCATCCCCACTCCAGACAAGAACATTTAGTGATTTTTTTATGTGTGTAAAATTTATAATCTTTAGGTTGATTTTATAAATTTGGGGTGCTATTATTAGTTATTATGTACAATAGATGGCAAAATTATGTTATGTATTTAAAACATATATTTTTTGAGTTATTAAATAGTATTTCTTAGATAGCATTAAAGGGGGCGAGTGATAGTTGGACGTGTCGAGTTATATATGAAAATTTTAGATTTTAACATATTGAATGCTTAAAAATAGAGTGTTATACAGCTTATGTTATAAAAAAATAATTATTATTTCTGAGTTTGTTAGTACTATAGAGGGTACCAAGAGCGAAGATTTTTACTCGAAGTTGTTCGCACTATTACCTTAAATTGAGCTTTGCTTTGTGCTCCTTTCTATTGTTATTTGTTTCAGTATTAGTGGAACTCCATGATACATTTTATTGACTCATGAACATATTGAGATTTGTGGATTATGATGTTAGCATGAGCATATGTTAGAGCCTGATATCGATGTGTGTTGTGAAATGCATGTGTTGCAATGATGTTAGTATGCTCCATTATTACAATTTTCAAGTATGCTAAAAGGCATATGCTATGTTTCCTTACTAACGCGCATTAAATACTGAGTTCATTGCAAACAGATCATTAGTGTTGCATGTTGTTCATATTGTATAACTTGCATGTCTCGTTACTTGATTTCATATTAGTATGACATGGTGTTAGTATGATTTATATGATATGAGTTAACTTAAATGTTGATATATTTATGGTCATTAGCCTTTGAGCTATTAAGCGATGACATTTTGCAGCCATCGAACCTCAGAAAGTTCTTGGATAGAAATACATGAATCGTTACAACGTGAGAGTACATGCATAATACTTATGAGCTATCTTTGAATAGTTGTTCTCCTTATTTGAGTAGATAAGGAGAACTACCCTTGGTTGATCGAGAATGCGAGAAAACCAATATAACTATTCTTCAATTCTGCTCTTGATTGGTAGAAATGTTATATAGTTTATAAAGTAGAATTAATATATGGTTTCATTTTCATTCTTCATAAATTATATATATATATATATATATATATATCAATTTATTGTTGGGCGAATGACCACACTAGAGAGGGCCGAGTGAATAGTGTATTATACTAAAATTAAACCTAAAGCCTTTTTTGGTTGACACAACTTTTTACTTCCCAAGAAGTAGCCAAAAGAACTCTTATTTGGTTGACACACTTTCTGCATTTTGCAAGAAGTATAATTTCTTCAGTAAGTGCAACTTTCTGCAAAACACATGAAGTAACTTACCTTTGAGGCCCTGGGTAAATTGCACTTCCTGCATTGTATTTGAAAGAAAAAATCAATGTTTGCCTCATATTTACATTTAATGTAGAATAAATTTATAATTTATGTTGTCAACGTTATGATATTAGATAATTTTTAAATTCTTTACATATTTATTTTATTTTATTTTCTTAGCAAAATATGTAATTTTTCATATTAATTACAAATAAAAATTATTTTTTCTATACAATAATATATATATATTATATTAATTATATATGTAAAAAATTATATTATATTTTACATATATATGTTACAATATTAATTTACAAATAAAATTTATTTATTTTATATATACTAATACATATAAATTAAAATACTAATTTATAAAAGAAATATATATTGATCATTTCATATGTACTTCCTAGGAAGTATTCATGTCAACCAAACATGTTGTAGATGGAAAATTACACTTCCTATGAATTAACTTCTTGTCAACCAAACACCTTTTAGGTACTTCCTAGGACACATGGGAAGTTAATTCATGGGAACTACAAGTTTCTATAGAAAATTACCCCCCATGTCAACCAAACAAGACCTAAGTCCGATTTTATTCATTTCTTGAAAACCTTAGGCAATTCACAAGTTAAGTTAATTACGTGTGGAAGCAAATGAGATCAACACACAAATCAATCTAATTCAAACATAATGATTTATAGTGGTTCGGGAACCTTCCCTACTCCACTACCTAAGCATCATGCTTAGGATTTCAAACTCCAATTTACTAGATTATAGTGTATCCTACAAGAGAATTTATAAACTAAAACTCTAACCCTCTCTCCGAGGGTTACCCTCTCCACAAGAGTACCTCTAACACCCCTTCTCCCAAGGGTTACACAACTAAACCTAACAAACTAAGTTAACACCGGTGGACTTATGCCTCTACACCAAGGCAACCACCAAACACTTGACCTACACATAGGGATGGCAATATTACCCGTACCCGTGGATACCCATGGATATTTATCCAATACGGGTCGGGTATGAGGAACATATTAGACCCATGGGTATGGGTACGTGTATAAATTTTTACCCATTTAATAAATGGGTACATAAATGGATACTATACTATCAACACCCATGGATACCCGCTACCGGCCATTATATATTAAATATTTAATTTATAGTTTATATGGTAATATCCAATGGAAAGTTTAAAAATAAATCTAAATCATATATTCATCATATTTTATTTATCTAAATATAATATATTTTTATATTTATCAATTCACAATTTTAGTTGAAAGTACTTGGGTTTTAAATTTTATGTTGCATGAATGGATATTGTTATTTCTTAAGATAATTTTGTGGTTTAGTATTTAATTGTTACATAGTTTATTTTGTGGTTTAATGTTTCTCAATCAAGTTATTAATAGAAATGAAATAAGAATCATCGATAAGATACTATTAAAACAAAATGAAATTTTTTGTAATAGCTTAAATGGATATCCGCGTGTATCAATTACCCGTGCGGGGATGGGTAATAGATACCTGTCGCAGGTGTGGGGTGCGGGGTGAGGGTGTGGATATGAGAGACGAGTTTAGTAAACGGGTGCGGGTGTGGCACTATTCGCCCCGAATCCGCCCCGTTGACATCCCTACCTACACTCTAGGTCTCCAAATATAACTCAAGATATACAAAAAATAAGCCACAAAATTACACACTTTAATGGAAAACAAATTTAATTACAAAACTTGGCTCCAAGTGATCCAACCTAGCTCCTCTTGATGCCTTTAGATGATGAAACAATGAGTGTGAAGGCTCAATCAAGGTAGATTGTGTCAAAGGTAGGGTTTATCATGAAATGGCTCAAAGAAAGCTTCCAAAGGATCATAAGATGGCTTAAATATCATTAATGGTTCATAGGAAGGCAGGTGACTAGTTTTTTGTAGGCAAAAAGCAACTCAAGCTTTGGACACAACAGGTTGAAATGACTAGAAAAAGAGTCGTTACTATCGTCGATCGCACGTCGGTCGATCGTCAGTCGATCGAAACTGCGATCGATAACTGCACATTGGGTAGTTTCAGCGCGCTTTGATCTCCGGTCCTGGTTTTGGGTTTCAAGTTTGTCTGTTTAGGATTTTTTGCATCATAATGAGGATTATATATGATATACTAGACACCCTAAGCTTATACTCTAACTTCTTGACGAATTTTGAGCATCGATAAGCATCCTTCGGATTTTGCCGATTTTGTTATTTTTCCGATCGCGGACGTCGTGAGCTGCTCGACATGGAGCCTGAAAATATTTATCTATGAAACCATTAGTTCTATGTTGTTATCATCAAAACCGAGATTAAGACTTAGGTTGAAAACCTTAGGCCAATAGGCACCTTCCCACCTCAAGCTCCATGACAACCCTAAAACCTATATACACAAGTGGATTTATGCCTCTACACGCAAGCTTTAAATCAAAGCAAAAAACAAATCAAAATACAAGAATAGTAGAGCAATAAATACAAATAACAACATTTAGCTCCAAACTTAAACTCTTAGCTCCTCTTGATGCATTTGATGATGAATCATTCAAGAATAAGGCTAAAATCAAAAAGTAAAGTCTTAAGCTAGGTTAATAGCGAAGGATGGCTCATAGAAATCTCAAACAATGATAGAATGATGTCTCGATGGAAGCATTAGGGACTATTTGGTTAGCGAAATCAAGTTTATTTTCATGATTTTGATTTCACTAAAACCAAAACAGATTACAAAAACGTGTTTGGTTCGATATTTTCATGAAACTAAATCGAAACCAGAATAAAAATATGTTTCAATGAAACCAATTTTCTTAATAAAAATGAAAACATCAAAAGGTTGTTTATGTGATTTCAAGAAAGTGATTTCAATATTAAAATATAGTGGGGAAACTTATAATTATAAGTACTTTTAATATAATCGATTAATTTACAAATAAATTAAATTATAACTAATTTATATAAAAAAAAATCATCATTTTCAACTCAAATCAATAAAAATCATCAAACCCTAATTAACTAGGAAATTATGTTGGAGTTTCAAATCATACTCGGGTGTGTGTTTAGGTTTTTCAATCCTTCTAATTTATTTTTTTAATTTGCAATTAATATTTCCTAATTTCTAATTTATTAATTTTTCAATTAATATTTTTATTTATCTTTTAATATTGGACCAATGAAAGACTGTCACGTGTCATTTCAAAGATTTCGTTAAATAGATAACAATAAGTTAACAGATCGGTGTTTTTTTAGTTTCATAAAATTTACTCATTGTTTCTCTAATTTCAATGTTCATTGGGGGTAAGTACAGAATGGTCATAGTTCATGGAGGTTTTTGCACTTTACCCTTTAGATTTTCAATGAGAAAGGCTTGAATACAACAAAACACAACAATTGAAAAATGAGATATTGCGGTTGCCAATTGAATGTTGGTTGTTGATCGATCGACCAAACCTTCAATAGAAATTGTCTAAAGGACAATTTTAGCCTTGATTTGAGATTGGTTTGGGTTTCGATGCATTGAGTTTGATTTTCAACAGCATCAACATGCATCCTAATGACAATACAATGATTCTAGACCTTAAACCATATCTTCAAAGCTTTTCTTTATTTCCAAATATCGAGCAACTTTCTTTTTATAAATTTTGGTTTCGCTCCAATCATTTTTGACCGCGGACGTCGTGTGTTTATTGACTTAAAACCTAAAATTATTTCTCAATGAAATATTAGTTCCTAGTTTGTTATAATCAAAACTATAGTGATGTATAGGTCGATCAGCCCTTCAGCTGGCCAAGTTCATAATAAATTCATAGAAGAATATTACTAGATAATCTATCGGTGGACTGATCTCTCATCCAATCTTGCAAAAAAGCAAAAAGCTTATTGGTTGATCTCGGGGGCGGAGCTACTAGAGCAAGATGGGGGCAATTGCCCCCCCCCCCCCCCCCCCCCCCACACACTCAAATTTGATTTTTTTTGTCTTATACTTAACTTTTATAGGATGATTAACGATTTTGCCCCTGTTTATTTTAGAGAATTACTCTCCTATTTCAAACTTTTTTATCATATTTTGTCCCCTACAAATTATAAAATTCCCTCCTATCCCGAAATTATATCCTTTTTCTCTTTCTTTCTTCGGATACCTAACCCTCTCCCGATCTCCTACCGACCGCTCCCAATCTCCCGACGTCACCGCTCCCAATCTCCCGGTCTCGTCCGTGTGCTTCGGCCAGGCGATCATTCTGGCACCTCTACTCGGCGAGTCGGCGTCCCGCATGCTCCTTTCCCTCTACTCAGCGATCTCCTGCCATCCCACGTCTGCCCAGTCCAGAGTTGGCGTCTCGCGTCTCCCTCCCGATCTCCTATCATCCCGCGTATGCCCAGTCCGGAGTCGACGTCCCACGTCCGGAGGTAATTTTAGGATTTATTGTTTGAGGTTTAGGATTGATTTGTTGCCCCCAATCAATTAATTTATTGTTTGAGCTTTAGAATTTAAAAAATATCTGTTCATTTGAGAGTCTGCCTCCCTCCAATTTAATTTCTGGCTCCGCCGTTGGTTGATCTATTGGTCAATCAATCCATCAATTTATTTACCTATAATGGATAATATCAAATCCGGTTGATCCCATTAATGAACTTTAGTTGAACCTACTATTTTTATACATGAGTAATGATTTACTTCACAGGGTATATGATGAGTTGCAACTATGTCATAACCACATATAAAAGTGTTAATTAGCAACAAAAAAAAAATCCTCTTATAATATCTTGCTTTGACAAAGAATGTGATTAGGTACTATATATTTCTTATAATATATTAAATAATAATATATATATTAAAAATGTGAGAGCCAAGCTGTCAGCTTTCCTACACCTGCAATGTGCAAATTCCCACAACTTTAATGTGCGATCTTTCACGAATCTCAAAAGCGATTGAAGCCCCTGTCCTGGGGGATGAGTAAAATTTTTCGATTCACCGAAACCGAATCAAAGTCGATCGAACCGAAACCGATTTAATCGAACCGAATTAATTTTGGTTCGATATTCGGTTAAAGAAAATTTTGAATTTTTGTTCGATTCGATAAATTAACCGACGATTCGATTAATTTACCGAATTAACCGTGTATATATATATATATATGTGTATATTTATAATAACAGTTATATTAGATTATTGTATTTGTCTTGGTGGGTAAGTATAATATGTTAAGCTTTTCACTCGCCTAGGTTTGAGAAATGTTGTGCAATATTATTTATTTTACATTCGATTATATATATAATATGTGTTAGTTTAAAATAAATTGATAATGAAGTTTGTTTAGATGATTAAAGAGATAAAAATTAAAATTTTGTTGTCAAATGCTTGGGTTTGATTCTTAGCATTGTATGTTTTTTGAAAAAGAATTTGATTATTATTTTATTATTTTTTTGATTAATCATTAATTAATTTTTTTTGATTTTATAAATAGTTAAAAAAATTATTTTGATTCAATTCGATTAGTAACCGAATCGAACGGATCCTCACTCCTACCCGACCCTTCCGTTATTGAATACGTATCAGTCTCTCACTTATAAACAATTTGTTTCACGTATTCCTTTTATATAAACGAAAACCAACAACTCACGTAACAATCCCAATTCCCAAATACGAAAACAAGAAACGCATGCAATTAAAAGGAAGCCCATCCGAAACTCACCACACCCGAAAAGCATCTCAATACTGCATCAAACCTATCCTCCACTCCGTCATGTGATTCGATACAACAATGGGCCCCACAATCTAAACGCGAAAGGTAAACCTGGTGGGCGTATCGTTGCTTGCAGAAGCAAACACGCACGTGCTCCTCGTTTCCCAGTTGACTCGTGCGCAGTGGCTTTACTGTCTCTCACACACATTCCTCTATCAGTCCAACGTGGACACGCGTCCACATGCTAATGACTGGGGGAGCCCCTGCGCGGGCCCCGCCGCCCACCACGAGCTTGGCCGCTGCGATTATATGATTCGACCCACGGCATACGATTCCTCTATCAGTCATTGCGACGGACGCCGAGCGGCGAGCGACGTTTGCTCAAACACTTGGCGTGCGACGGCGAGAGAGAGGGAGGAGCATGACGATAACGCAGAAGGCGGAGGCGGCGGGGGAGAAGCGCTACAAGGGGGTGCGGCGGCGGAAGTGGGGGCGGTGGGTGTCGGAGATCCGGCTGCCCAACAGCCGCGAGCGGATCTGGCTGGGGTCCTACGAGTCGCCCGAGAAGGCCGCCCGGGCCTTCGACGCCGCCGCCGTCTACCTCCGTGGCCGCCGCGCCCGGCTCAACTTTCCGGATGCGCCGCCGCCTCGGGTCCCCCGTGGCGCAGGCGGGCAGCTCACGCGCCAGCAAATCCAGGAGGCCGCCACCCGCCACGCCTCCTCAGCGCCGCCCGCGCCGCTACCGAGCGTGGACTTGCAGTGCTCGTCCTCCTCCTTATCTACCTACTCCTCGTCCCCATCGTCGGAGATGGGCTCGGACGGGTTCAAGGCGGGGAGCGAGGACGTCGACACGCTCGACTGGTCGTTCATGGACCCGCTGCCGGTGGCTCTCCCGTTGATGGGCGGACACTTCACGGTGTCCATGGAAGACTTCGTGCTCGACTTCCACCCTGCGGCGACGGTGGACGTGGTTGAGGAGCACGGCGGCGTCGACTTCGGCTCCAATTCTTTTCTCTGGAGCTTCTGAAGGATTACAACAGAATCCAACGATGCCCGGCGTTAAAAAGAAGAACAAAAGAAAATTCTTTCATTTCTCTGCATTCATATGAATTATTTTGTTTACTAATATTTTTTTAATTTTTCACCCTCAAAAAATATTCATTAATTTATTTGCTCTCGGCGATTATTTTTTTTTGTTTTCCTGCCGAGGAATTTTAATTATTTCTGACGGATATATATGGAGATACAATTAACTCCGTAACCGGTTTATGAAATATACTTGGAGGTGATTAATAAATTCATGATTTGATGCAGACATTGTGGACTAATAATTCATGCAGTGCATTAGCTTGTGAGAGTATATATATTTGAGGCAAGAGATATATACATATAAGTGGTGAAGGAGACAAGGGAATATAGTTTTAAGTAACATCATGCAAGCAGAGAACAATGATATATATATATATAATTTTAAAGCTACACGTTTCAATTTAGACATAATTTTAGTGTGCTGTTTTATTTACGTAAAATAGTAAGGGAACAAGAGTCCAACCACGCACGTGCAAGGATCAGAAGAATACCAACAACGCATGCATGCTTCAGTCATATACTTATCCGAATAAAATTTAATATATGTTTAATATACTGAGAGCCAAACGGAAATAAAATGCCAAAAATATATCATATATATATTTATTTTATCGCAGTATGGATAGAGAAGTCTTCTTCCAGCTATGTTTTTCTGACAAGGAATAATGTAATGAGCTTCCAGGTTCTACAGTTTAATTATTTTGTCCTTGTCATGAATACGTGACTGAATTTGCTAGGCTACTAGGATAAGTACCTTGTCTTGTTTACTTTGTGTATGAGATTAAAACATCGATCGAGCATGTTATTTGCAATTGAGAGATGGTCGAATTTAACTTCTTCCTTGACTTGGGAACTTTAATTGGATGAAGAAATAGAAGAAACATATAAGAGCTTCTATTGGTGGTATTGGATTGAGTTGGATACGTTTGTGGAAAAAAATTGATTAGATCCGAAATTTTCGAATCATGTTTTGTAGAAGCCCAACCAACTATAATTTCAAGTTAGGTTGAGTTTCAAACTAAAATTTTGATAATTACAATTTTAAAATTAATTTTGGGTCACGTCACCTAAGTTTTCCGAGTTATGTGGTTAGACTAGATTTTTTCCATTAAATTTAAATTTTTAATTAATTGATTTCAGATCCAGTTGGGTCGAGTCATTTAGATTGGGTCGGGCTTCTCAATAAAAATATTTTTTTAAAACAAAATAAATTTATTTTTGAGTCAAATCAAAGTTAAATTTTAAAAAAATATTTAAAACGTGATCTAAACCCCAAAGTTACAAAAATAAAAACTTAAGCTTGAAACCGGGCCAACTTATCTTTTTGAGCACCAAAAAAAATGATTTATTTTTGAGTCAAGTCAAAGTTAAATTTCAAAAAAATATTTGAAACCTGATCTAAACCCCAAAGTTACAAAAACAAAAACTTAAGCTTGAAACCCGACTTAGTCTTTTTTAGCACCAATCGTTTGTGTGGCACCTTTTCTCTCCGAGATAAACAATCATCCTTTCCGCAAAATCACCTCGCTCGATGAAAGTCATGAGCTTAGAGTTTGCACTAACCTCGCGCGTGCATACACAAAAATATTATTGGCCAGATAATTTGAAAACAAAGGGCAAATTACAACACTTAAATACCAAAGACGAACAAGTATTGATGCAGGCGAGCCAACTTTGTTCAATGTAATCATCCACACTATACAAACAACACTACTGCCCTTGTATTGCTCAAGGGGATCTTTAGCACTTGGATAGATGATATTTATGCATAGATAGATTGTAGGGCAGAAATAATGGCCTTGGCCTATACATATGGAGAGTTTTTCACAAGTCGTGGCACACTGCCTTGCTTTCACTTTTGCGTAGCGCACTACTTCGCTTTCACTCAGCACCATAAGCAAGCTTTCATGGCTAATAAAACTAAACAGTTTTGCTCAATTTGGCAAGCCATGCACTGAATCAAATGCGGGGTATGCACAATGACGAACATTGTAGTATATTTAATTACAAGAATGTCACTGCACCACACCAAGTCTAAATGCAATTGAATCACAATCAAAATAATACCAAGGATTTTTAAAGACAAAAGGGTTATTACAAGACCCTTAACATTAATATCAAGATTACATGGACTCGAATAACATATTTACAAACACTTAGGGAGCTTTTGTACAATGTTTCTGTTCCTACCTGAGAGTTGGGGCCTTCTAGTCCGGTTCGGTGTCTCTCCTTATCTGGTTCGACGTCGGGAGGGGGCAGGGGGGAGGAGGGAGACCTCTAAAAGACTCTTCGATACTCAAATAAGTGGGAATCCAAGGTGGAGGTAATGCAAATTGGAATTAGGATTACTCGAGACGTGCATGTATGTATTTATTGCAGATGGAAGTGATGACGCCTCCCGATAATCTTGTGAGGATATTGCTCAAAATAGGACGAGACTGATCCCGGAGATGACAAACTTGTAATGGCGTATCCCTCATGATAAGAGAGGACGTGGATGTCCTTGTTTGGTCGGATGGAGCCCCCGGGCAGAGCCGCTTGATATGGCTTGAGTCAAGTCCACGAGTATAGTCGAGCGGGACTAATGGGTTGAGCCGTCTGATTCGGCTTGAGTTGTGGGGGCACTGCTGGGTCTAATCCTACCGGGCCCAATAGTTCTAGTCCAATCCACAGCCCCCGAGCTCGATCGGAGTCTGGAGGATCGTGTGCCGAGCTCTTAAGTATGGCTAGCCTTTGTCTCTTGGTATCTCTGAGATATTCTTTGGAACATTCTTCCAAGCTGTATTGGGTGGCCAGGGAGGCCGAGCTAGATATTGTTTTGAAGCAATTGACCATAGAGGTTAAGTGAGTGGCTGTTAAAGCCAAGTTGGAAGCGAAGCTAGAGACTGTAGAAGCCATAATGAAGGTCGCGGAAACAGGGTAGAGAGGATTGGCCGTTAAGACCCATATGGAACAAGCGACCGTGAAGGCCGAGCTAATACGGTACATGGGGAAGTCATGTCGAGGCGGACAACACTGCAAAGGCTAAGCTGAGGAGAATGGCCGTGGAGGCCGAGTTGGGCGACTTGTGGAGGACAAGTTTAGTTGATATAAGACAACTTTGTCTCTTCCTCGAGCGGATCTTATTGAGTATCTTTATCGTGTTAGTCCTACCTCCTCATCTCTCGTGCCTTAGTATGACAGCTTATTAGTAGGGTTTGCTTCCTTTCATGGCTTCTTTTGATTGTTTTTTGCTTTTTGGTTCGCGGGAGTAATCATGATAGGAAAGTGTTCCCACGGACTTACACGGTTTTCTAGAAAACCACCACAAGGTGGGTTTGATCGACTGAGATTAGCCTTGTAGTGTAGCTATTGTCTGTCCGACGGGTGGTTTACTGTCTTTAAAGCAAACATTTCTCCCCTCGTTCTCCAAATTTTTCGTGGTTTCAGTGCCTTGGTCCTTTGAGGTGTTTCCCAACGGTAGGCGAGTCTTTTCAGTTTCTATCTTCTTCTGTTTTTGAGGTCCTTGCTCAGGCCAATGGTGAAAAAAAAATTCAAGATCGTGCCAGAAGCCATTGAAGAGGATTCCCGACCCTTACTCATGGGTTTCTCAAAAGATACGTCGGGAAAGCTCAGTGATGACTAGCCTGGGTAACATTTAGGCCTTCCAGGATAGGGTAAAAATCTCCTGTTGTTACAACGAGGATTTCTTCGATTGCCTTCCATGTTCAATTCTTCTTCGGCAAAATTTTTCACCGTGGGGAATATGGATCCGTGTTTATGTATCGAGTCTTGTTTGAGGAACTTGGAGTTCGCTTGCCCTTCACGGACTTCAAGTGTGGAATATTGAATCAGACGAACGTACCCCCCCCCCCCAACTGCATCCTAATAGCTGGGCGGCCATTTGCCATTTTGAGATCCTGATGCAGTGCGTGAGCCTCGAGCCAAGCCTTCGTGTGTATTTATTCTTCTTCCACATAGTTGGTTCTCAAAGAGGAGTTCTTGTGTCACTTAATGCACTACTAAAAACCTGGTTATCTGCGACGGACCAACCTGTCGCAAAACGATCGCTGAAGATCTTCTGCGACGGCCAAGGGCAGTCGCAAAAGAAGTAGCAGCTGAAAGTTTGCGACCGCCACCGCCGCGGTCGCAAGTAAATATTTTCTGCGACCGTTCTGCGACGGTATGATGCCGTTGCAGAATGTGGTCGTGTGACATATGCGGCGCTCATTTGCCGTCGCAACATTTAGCTCCGCGACGGCACTACGACCGCAGCTGTCGTCGCCAAAGATGTATCTATTGCGACTGCAAGCGACCAGGTCGAGTATCTGCGACGGCTCTGGCGGTCGCAGAGCCGTCGTAGATGTGCATATTTTTTTTAAAAAAATCAAAACATATAAATTCATTCAACATAAAATGAATGGATCTGGTGTGGCTGAAGATCCAAAATTGTATTTGGTAGACCAGATAGCAATTCAGATACAAATGGTTTGTTTTCTCCTACCTGCACCATCATACAATTTGTGCCAAGCTACTTTTTGTTGTACAATATTGAAGAAATAATTAACAAGAAAGAAATGGAAAATAAGAAACAGGGAACATGCACCTACAAGATGACAACAATTACTAAAATTATGGAATGCAGTCATCAACTAAATATGAAGGCCTTTAGCTTACATGATGTTACTTGCAATCACTGCTTTATTATCTTTTCCTTTTGTAATTTCAAGAGATTCAGCAGATCACGAATAACCATAACTTAAACCTATTTTCCTGAAAACATTACAAATAAACATTAGTTACTTTACAATGCAGCATTAAGTAAATAAACACTTATAAGAAATGAAGTTTATGAGATGGAGAGAAGCATTTCTAACCTAATGATGCAAAATAGATCAATAAAAAAAATGTAACAAAGTCGATACTAACTATATTGCATTGTGTAAATGGCAGTCATTAAAAAAAAGAAAAATCTCAAACCAAACTGTAATAATGAATTTCATCAAAATGATGAAGGATAATGAACATGCAAGACCATATAGTTAGCACAAGGCATGCCTAAGCCTATAGTACTAGTTCCTTGCTTCGCATTCCAGAAAATTTCACTAATGATAATATACTGAAGTAAAATCATTATGTTTAGATACATGTGCACTAGTAAAGTGCTTTTAAGAGAATACCTGCTCCTCCATCATCGAACCTGCGATTGACCCGATAGCCCAACACAATGTGTTTAAGTTGTTCCAAGACCACTCCTCCCCACTCAATTGCTTGTTCAACTTCGTCAGCATCTAAATAAGAGGAACTGAACATGAGTAGGCAACTTAAAGCATCATACACTGAAATCATTAGAAAATATTGAAGAAAGCCATAGAATTCAAACTTAAGATTTCAACTGCTAAACCAATTAATTTTCAGGTGCACCATAGCTATGCAAACAGTTGTTCAACCTTTCTCTAAATTAAACTGGTCACTAGTATTTGGCCACGAAACAACTGGGGCTAAATTTAAGAATAAAAGAAGTAGCTAAAAATCACATAGGTTAACCTACAAAGCATAAGAACTTGTCCAAACACTAAATACAGATAAGAAAATATAACTGCTAAACACTAAAGTTAGTGGATATAAGATCAAGTGTCATTTAACTCAAATGATATGCTGATTAATAACAGGATGGCCAATAGTGTTTTTGTTACATACTTGTTGGAAGTACAGAGAGAGTACAGACATACCATACCAACTACCCTACAACAAATGGGTCAGTGAACAATGCTAAAGAAACTAAATGTGGATTAAGTACTAAGCTTACTCTAAAAGTAAAGGTTCTATCAAGAGAATTCTCCAATCTACATCCAGATACATAAAATTACATAATACAGTACCAAACTTATTCAATTTATGATAATTATTATAAAACATCACATTGGAATTCATGTGAACAAAGCACAAACATTTTCCAATTTAATACACCACTTTTGAAGCCTGCAACTATAAAAAAAACTTTATCTAGACGAGAACAAACAAACATTGACACAAAAGAGAATGTGTGTCAACCATATACTTCACAGTCCAAGCAAAAAAGACGAGATCATCTTCTTGCCGTCCCTTTGATACCCTCCCACGTATAAAATACAGATCCAGGACCTCATGCCAAAACTCATTGTCCATTCCAACATCGGGAGTATCATGTATCGACTCACCCAACAAGTTGGAATGTTTCTTCACCATACTCAACAATTCAGACCTAGAAACAAGTTCATTGTTAGAAGCTAAAGTTTCAGTTTGAAAAACTAATATATGGAGTCTAAAGAAATAATGGTTTCTCAAACAAAGGAATGTATGCATTAAACTAAAGGTTCCTGTGCAAGAAAGTTATAATTTGAGATATTGTGATGCAAAAAGAGAATTATGTAGCAAGTGAGAGAGAATTTGCTTTGTTTGTGACAAAAAACAACGTCATTAACTCTTATTATGGCTCGCCCAAAAATGAGATCAAAAGCAACTCAGATTTTGAGAAATCACAATTAAAAAGTTATAGAACTACTGCATTGCTTGTTACAAAAATGAATGACCTTAATTTGGAGCTCCCATTGATAAATGAGTACAAAAATCAAATTGCAGCAGCTATGAGACAAAATGAAACTTCGGCAAGTCTTAGTTCAATTACTAGAAATAGTCGATAAAAAAATATTCAGACAATCGCAGAACATCAAATCGGCACATTAACCCTCAAAAGCCCACCAAATTGATCAAAACTCAAAAGACTACTTCAAGCAACGAGCATGAAATAGCACCACCAACTTCAATGTTCTGAAATTGAACGGGAAATATGGTACCTGGAAGGGGTCTCGCCATCAGAGAACCCACTCGGTCGAGATCGAACTCGGCTTCTCGGCGGCCATCACTACAACATCGCCCTCCCTCGTCGCCGAGGAAGTCGGTAGAAAGGAGGAGAGAGTCAGTTGCTAGGGTTTCAAAAAAGATCGTCTCGACTAAAGCTAATCTAACACGATCTAGCAGTCGGCGGCGGAATACCAGCGGCCCTCCTATTTCTCCATCGTCGGCAGAGAGAGAGAGAGAGAGAGCACGTGGGGAAGAGAAAAGGGCGTGTATTAAATTAATGTTACGTCCGACTATTTTGCGACCGCTACATGCGATCGCAAATCGGTAGCGATGTCGTAGCAGTGTTGGTAATTTTACGACGGCTAGCTCCGCGGTCGCAATAGTAGCCCCCTTGCGATCCAACGTTGCCAGCGGTCGCAAAATTATCGCATCTGCAATCGTCAGCTCAGCTGTCACAAATAGGTCGTCGCAGATAATCTGATTTCTAGTAGTGATGGTGTATCAGGAAAGAGGCTCTTTAATTCTTTTCGGAGTTCCCATCAGAACTTAAGAGATTATTTTTCAATGTGAAATCGAAATCCTACAAAAGACACTCCGATGTTCAAATCAGTGGGAATCAAAGGTAGAGGTAATACAAATTGGAATTATGGTTACTTGAGACGTGCATGTCTGTATTTATTGCAGATGGAGTTGATGACGCCTCCTAGTAATCTTGTGAGGATATTGCTCAGAATAAGTCGAGGCTGATCCCGAAGATGACAAGCTTGTAATGGCGTATCCCTCGTGATAAGGGAGGACATGAATGTCCTTGTTTGGCCGGACGGAGACCCCAAGCAAAGCCGCTTGATATGGCTCGAGTCAAGTCCACGAGTATAGCCGGGCGGGACTCCTGGGTTGAGCCGTTTGGTTCAGCTTGAGTTGTGGGGGCGCTGCTAGGTCTAATTCTACCGAGCTCAATAGTTCTAGTCCAGTCCACAGCCTCCGAGCTCCATCGGAGTCTAGAGGACCATGTGTTGAGCTCTTAAGTGTGGCTAGCCTTTGTCTATTGGTATCTCTAAGATATTCTTTGGAACATTCTTCCAAGCTGCACTAGGTGGCCAGGGAGGCCGAGCTAGATATAGTTTTGAAACAATTAACCATAGAGGTTAAGTGAGTGGCGGTTAAAGCCAAGCTGGAAGCGAAGCTAGAGACTATAGAAGCCATAATGAAGGTCGTGGAGACCGGGTAGAGAGGATTGGCCGTTAAGACCTATCTGGAACAAGCGACCATGAAGGTCAAGCTAATACGGGTACTTGGGGAAGTCGTGTCGAGGCGGACAATTACAAAGGTTGAGCTAAGGAGAATGGTCATGGAGGCCGAGTTGGGCGACTTGTGGAGGACAAGTGTAGTTGATATATGGCAACTTTGTCTCTTCCTCGAGCGGATCTTATTGAGTATCTTTATCGCATTAGTCCTGCCTCTTCGTCTCTTGTGCCTTAGTATTATGCATTATTAGTAGGGTCTTCTTCCTTTCATGGCGTCTTTTGGTTGTTTTTTGCTTTTTGGTTCACAGGAGTAATCATGATAGGAAAGTGTTCCCACAAACTTACACGGTTATCTAGAAACCACCGCGATGTCACGGGCCAATTATTTTGTGCGGAAGAACCCGTGTGGCACCCTTGCATCCCGTGCAAGGGATCACTACTAGAAACTTGGTCTTCAGCAACGGCTATCAGCAACGGCCGCTCAAGCCGTTGCTATTTGCAACGGCATTCTTACGGCCGCCCGAGCCGTTGCAGATATCTGTATCTGCAACGGCGTTCTAACGGAAAACCGAGCCGTTGCTGATTATTTTAATTATCAGCAACGGCTTTCGGACGGAAAGGCGAGCCGTTGCTGATTTTTTAATTTTCAGCAACGGCTTGCTAACGGATAAGTGAGCCGTTGCTGATGATAACTTATCAGCAACGGCTTTCTAACGGGCGAGTGAGCCGTTGCTGATAAGTTTATATAGGGCACGCTCTCGCGCCCGACCCTTCTTCCTCCCGCTGCTGCCGCCGCCGCCTCCTGCCGAGAACTTCGCCGCTGCTGCCGACGCCGACGCCTCTCGCCGACGCGCCGCTGCCGCTGCTGCCGGTATGTTGATCGGCCGGCCTATACGGTTTCGGCCGGAGATGTTAAAATCCGACCGAAACCCTATTTCTAGGGTTTCGGCCGGCGGCGGTCGGCCTATGGCCGCCGCCGGACCTTCTACAGTGGCCGGACAGTGTGTCCGGCCACTGTACGCCGGCGCCGGAGGGTGGACTCCGGCGCCGGAATATATATATATATATATATATATATATATATATATATATATTGTTTTTGAAATTGTTAATTAATTATTTTATAAATGTTAATTAATTGTTTAGATTAATTGTTTAATTTGTTAGATTAATTATTAGGGTTTAGATTAATTTCGGACGCGCGCCGGAATCGTCCACTTCGGACGCGCGCCGGAATCGTCCAATTCGGACTCGCGCCGGAATCGTCCACTTCGGACGCGCGCCGAAATCGTCCAATATGGACTCGAACTGTCTCAAAACATTTAGAAAATAATCATCCATCCGACGAGTTGATATGTTTCACGTACGCATCGATCAGTCGGATATGATTTAGCAAAACCTTAGATCCGTTCGGGGATTGTATGTTCGAGTTGATATTACGCGAAGTATCCGGCTCGAAATAAAGATAGAGCAGATTGGCGTGTAGTCTGTAAGACAAAAGGTAGAGGAAAAATTGATCCGATAGTAGGAGAAAATGATCCTCCTGGTTTCTATCAAGAAGATGATCTTCCTGCTGTGGATCGTATTATTCCAATACTCGAGGATGCAGACACAACGTCAATTCAATTAGAAGTTGAATATGCTGATGATGACGATCATGAAATTGAGGAAGCTGGAGATGAAGAAGATGACGAAGAGGAAGAAGAGGAAGAAGAAGAAGAATTCGAAGACTATTATTCAGATGATGAGGAATTATTGTAAAGTATATATATTTTATTAAATATATCTCTACTATTTATACAATAATCTGATTATATGTCTGTTCGACAGATATGTCTGGTCGTGGTTATCGACGCAGGAGAGCTTCGGAGTCTCCGATCGGTGAGACTCCAGCACTTACTCATGCTGCTGATCCTCCTGTTGCTGATCCTCATGAGGATGATACTGCCGAGGCTAGTACATCCAGACGCAGGCGGCCACGCGGGCCGAACAGGTGGCAGCCTCCACCAGCCACAGAGTCACGTAGATTGATCAGCGTGATTGGGGAGCGGTAATATATCAAGAATTATGAATCATTACAAATTCATTATATCATAATATAATATTAAAATTTATTTTTGTTGTGCAGGTTCGAGCAAGAAGAAGTGCCGAGGAGCATTTCTTCTACTATTCGACGATACATGCACGGGGCATGGCCTACGTGGTCTCACGTGCCTAGCGAGCACGTCGACATGTTATGGCGCGAGTTTGAGGCACGTATTATTTTTTTTTTTACATGCATGATGATATATTAAGAATTGGTACTGATATTATTATTTTGCAGGCTCGCTATACATGGGCCGAGGACCAGAGGTCCTTCATTTACGCTGCCTGGGAGTCTATTTCCCGGGCAAGGTACAACGGGCAGCTGGGGCAGGCTCGGTCCCGAGCGATGGCCCGAGCTGGGACCACTAACATCGCGGAGACTCGGGGATACGGCCCCAGTTGGATTACTCCGGATATATGGGACCAGCTCGTGGGGATATGGTCGACGGATCGATGGCAGGAGGTTTCTCAGAATGCGGCTAGAAATCGCATGTCGGGGGGAGCAGCGCGTCACACCGGCGGCTCTGTTGCATTTGCAGTGCACGCAAACCGTATGGTAAGTATATCGTTTAATTATATATTTTATTTGTTATTATGTGTACTAATTAATGTATTTGTTTTGTAAATGTAGACGACGGTGTCGGATGACGGGACTGTCCAGCGACCCTCCCCGATGGCGGTGTTTGAGCGGACTCACCGTCGAGCACATGGGACGGGGGAGTACATCGACAACCGCGCTGCATACATTGTGGTAATTATATATTTGTTTAAATTATTCATTATATATTTATAATTTAAGTTTTATGATAAATATTAAACAAAAAATCAAACTCGAGTAGGAGACGTACAGCCAGAGGGTGGTGCAGCGCGGGGGTACCCCCGAGGACTTTGACGCAGCATCGTGGGTCGAGGCCGCAGGTGGCTGGGACCATGGCCGCGTATATGGCTTCGCAGATAGTGGTCATGCGCGAGCCGTGCTAGGGCCACTTGGGGCACCGACCCCTCCGGTCGCTGGTGAGCGGCCGTCTACCTCTAGATCCAGTTATGATCATAGTAGCAGAATAAGGACTCTAGAGGAGACGGTCGCGCGTCAGAGTCAGATGATGGAGGAGATGCATGCTATGCTACGCAACATGTCAGGTCATCCCGCAGCAGGCATCTCTTCGGCATCATCTAATCCATCGTCCTCGAGTCAGTCCACGCCGGTGTACACTCAAGCACTCCAGACCCCGCCATATGATCCAGACCATCCTCCATCGTGATCGTGAGATTTTTTGTTTGGATATTGAACTTGTTACTGAGATATTGAACTTGTTAAACTTATTTTGTTTGGATATTGATACTTCAATTTTGCATTTGAATTGTTTTTATACTATCGTGGATAATTATCAATATAAATATAATTATTTTGATGTATATCTTGGTGTGTTTGTGATGTGTGAATGAATGTGTGTATGAGGGTATGGGTGTGTGAGTTATGTATCAGATAAATGTATCAATGTATCAATGGAAATTAGAAATTTGAAATTTTTCTGCCTGCAGGTATAGGTCATCAGCAACGGCTTTCCCACGGCCGTCCGTGGGAAAGCCGTTGCTAAAAGTGTATCGACAGCCGTTGCTGATGACTTACAGCAACGGCTTAGCGACGGGTTTTACTAACGGCGTTGCTACGGACTCGAGGCCGTTGCTATTAATGTTATCAGCAACGGCTCCGGGTCCGTGGTAAAACCGTTGCTGATAATATTTTTAGCAACGGCCCGAGCGGCCGTTGCGGATAATGTTTTGAGCGACGGCCCGAGCGGCCGTTGCTGATCCGTTGCTAAGTCATCAGCAACGCGACTTTCTGTCACGGCTCTATTGCAACGGCTCAGCCGTTGCTGATGCTCTTCAGCAACGGCTCAGCAACGGTATCAGCCGTTGCTGATGCCCATTTTTCTAGTAGTGGATAAGCCTATCGTCCCGAATTGGGCTTTCCGACTTAACATCGCGGGGTATGCGTTGGTCCACGTGCCAACCTCGCGCTCTATATTCGCGCCCTCAAAAGACTATATTGGTTGAATGGTATTGAAGGCGTAAAGTAAAACAACAATTGTAGGACTATGGACGCAAGAAAATATAAAACTGGGTGTAGGACGAGCTCCGCAAATTGTCTAGGGCGAAGATCGACTGGTCGCACGCCTATATGGGCCGCTTGTCCGTCTCCACCCAAGGCAACTATTTTGTTTGCCAACGCTCTCCTACATTATACATGAGACCCCTAACCCCCAAGTGCTACCCCCAAGGTTCCCGAAAGTATGAGGAGCTTGATAAAATCGTGGCCATGCGAGATGGTAATTTTCCATGGACACGGCCATGACGAATGCAGGAAAACTGCTCCGCTTAGCCGTAGCGCACACACCAAGCGCCGAATGACCTCGAAATACATCCAACTCGTACCATGGACCCTTGGGGATTGCATAAGATATTTTACAAGTACGAACTATAATAAAAGCCGAAATTATATAGACGTGAAAACATATTTACAAATATGTAGGGAATATTCCGTCATGATTCGTCGTTGCACGGGCATATCGAAAAGTCCCTAACATCCTCCCCCATTTCCAGCTTCGACGTTCGCGTCGAACTCGCCTCAGCCGCACTGCCTTTCTGCATAGACTGCAATTGCTGAAGTGAATTCTTCACAAGTAGTCGAAAGAAACACCGCTTGAGTAACGACACGCCGCAGTGAGGCTGTAACATGTCAAGTTTCGCCGTAAAGTCCGCCACTAGGAAATGACTACTTTGAACATCGTTGAGTTTCATCATCTCCTGTTGTTACGAGAAAGGATTTTGAGATTCCCAAACTCATTGTTGTTGGGCAATGAGAGTCCCAGACATGTGGAGCAAACGAGCGCCGTTGAACAACGCACGCTTGAAGGGACACCAAGAAGAGGCTACTTGATTCACCAAGTCTCGGTTTTGTTGGGCAATTGAAAGTCCCAGATTTGAAGAGCATACGAGCAACCCTTATCTCGGATAACATCTGAGTGTCATTGTGCAACACCCAAGTGATGAGTAGTTCTGTGGCTGCACCACACTGGAGCTTTGCCTTCACTATCGTCTTGAGCTGATCACTGTTTGCTCACTCGCCCCCCGCAGGAGTCCTGGCGCTCTCCTCCGAGCCCATCTCAACGAGCTTCAAGTCTTACGGATCACTACTTGCTCACTCGTCCCCCGTAGAGGTCATAGCGCTCGCCTCCGAGTCCATATCAACGAGCTTCAAGTCTTACACTGCTCCTCGAACCACGACTTGAGGGATTTTCTCCAACCGGGTCACAACGTCCGCCAACTCCCCACACTAAGAGCATTGCTGTCACACCACAGCTGTTCTTCGCTAGTGCTTGTTTCGGATGTGTAAATTTTGCGTCTAAGAGGTCATCTTGCTTTGCGCACCAATCTTGCGACTTAGGGGACATCAGCCCTACGCACCATCCTCGCATCTTATGAGAGAGTCTGCTTTGTGCACAATGTGCGTCTTACTAGAGATCTGCTATGCGCAGGACTTTGCATCTTATGAGAGAGTCTGCTTTGCGCACCACTTTGCATCTTATGAGATATCTGCTCTGCGCACAAATGACTTTGCATCTTAGGGGCCCATCTACCCTGCACAAAAGTCACAGTCTTCGCATCGATCATCGAAAGCTTACCTCCCCGAATACTATAGTCGAATGTACATCGACTGGGTTCACTGCATCAGCAAACTTGAGTGCCATAGACAGAATGTACGTCGGCTATGTCTGCATCGAGGGCTTTCCCAGTTAGAGGCTTGCAATTCTTGCTATGATACCAACTGTCAAGGGCCAATTGTTTTGTGTGGAAGAACTCATGCGGCACCCTTGCACCCTGTGCAAGGGATAAGCCTATCGTCCCGAATTAGGTTTTCCAACTTAACATTGCGAGGCATGCGTTGGTCTATGTGCCAATCTTGTGCTCCATATTCGCACCCCGAAAAGACCATGTTGGCCGAATGGTATTGAAGGCATAAAGTAAAACAACAATTATAGGACTATGGATGCAAGAAAATATAAAACTGGGTGTAGGATGATCTTCGCAAATTGTCTTGGGCAGAGATTGACTGGTCGCACGCCCATATGGGCCGCTCCTTCGTCTCCGCCCAAGGCAACCGCTTTGTTTGCCAACGCTTTCCTACATTATACATGAGACCCCTAATCCCCAAGTGCCACCCCCAAGGTTCCCAAAAGCACGAGGAGCATGACAAAATCGTGGCCATGCGAGATGGTGATTTTCCAAGGTGACGACCATGATGAATGCAAGAAAACTACTCCGCTTAGTCGTAGCGCACACACCAAGTGCCGAATGACATCAAAATGTATCCAACTCGTACCGTGGGCCCTCGGGGATCGCATAAGAGTTTTTACAAGTATGAACTATAATAATAGTCAAAATTACATAGACGCAAAAATATATTTACAAACATATAGGGAATATTCCGTCATGATTCGTTGTTGCTCGGGGACATCGAAAAGTCCCTAACAACAAGGTGGGTTTCATCGACTGAAATTAGCCTTGTAGTGTAGTTGTTGTCTGTCTGACAGGGGGTTTACTATCTTTAAAGCAAACATTTCTCCCCTCATTCTCCGGGTTTTTCGCGCTTTCAGTGTCTTGGTGCTTTGAGGTTTTTCCCAACAGTAGGTGAGTCTTTTCGATTTCTAGCTTCTTCTATTTTCAGGGTCCTTACTCAAGCCAATGGTGAAAAGAAAAGCTAGGATCGTGCCAGAAGCAAGGCCGTTGAAGAGGATTACCGACCCTTACTCATGGGTTTCTCACAAGATACGTCGGGAGAGCTCTGTGATGACTAGCCTGGATAACATTTAGGCCTTCCAGGATAGGGTAAAAATCTCCGGTTGTGACAACGAGGATTTCTTCGATTGCCTTCCATGTTCAATTCTTCTTTGGCAGAATTTTTCACCGCGAGGAATATGGATCCGTGTTTGTGTATCGAGTCTTGTTTGAGGAACTTGGAGTTCGCTTGCCCTTCACAGACTTCGAGTGTGGAATACTGAATCAGGCGAACGTAGCCCCCCCCAACTGCATCCTAATAATTGGGGGGCTTTTTGCCATTTTGAGATCCTGATGTAGTGTGTGAACCTCAAGCGACGTGCATGCCTATATTTATTACAGATGAAGGTGATGATGCCTCCTAGTAATCTTGTGAAGATATTGCTCAAAATAGGTCGAGGCTGATACCAGAGATGACGTGATTGTAATGATGTATCCCTCGTGATAAGGGAGGACGTGGATGTCCTTGTTTGGCCAGATGGAGCCCCCGGGCAGAGCCGCTTGATATGGCTCGAGTCAAGTCCATGAGTATAGCCGGGGTGAGACTCTTGGGTTGAGCTGTCTGGTTCGGCTTGAGTTGAGGGGGCGCTGTTGGGTCTAATCCTATCGGGCCCAATAGTTATTGTCCAATGCACAACCCTCGAGCTCGATCGAAGTCTGGAGAACCGTGTGCCGAGCTCTTAAGTACGGCTAGCCTTTGTCTCTTGGTATGTCTGAGATATTCTTTGGAGCATTCTTCCAAGCTGCACTGGGTGGCCAGGGAGGCCGAGCTAGATTTTGTTTTGAAGCAATTGACCAAAGAGGTTAAGTGAGTGGCTGTTAAAGCCAAGCTGGAAGCGAAGCTAGAGACTATAGAAGCCATAATGAAGGTCACGGAGATCGGGTAGAGAGGATTGGCCGTTAAGACCCATCTGGAACAAGCGGCCGTGAAGGCCAAGCTAATTAATATGGATACTTAGGGAAGTCGTGTCGAGGCGGACAACTACGATGGTTGAGCTGTGGAGAATGGTCGTGGAGGTCGAGTTGGGCGAGTTGTGGAGGACAAGTTTAGTTGATATATGGCAACTTTGTCTCTTCCTCGAGCGGATCTTTTTTAGTATCTTTATCGTGTTAGTCATGCCTCCTCATCTCTCGTGCCTTACTATGACGGCTTATTATTAGGGTCTATTTCCTTTCATGGTGTCTTTTGGTTGTTTTTTGCTTTTTGATTCACGGGAGTAATATGATAGGAAAGCGTTCCCATGGACTTACACGGTTTTCTAAAAAACCACCGCAATGTGGGTTTGATCAACTGAGATTAGCCTTGTAGTGTAATTGTTGTCTGTCTGACGGGGGGTTTACAGTCTTTAAAGCAAAAATTTATCCCCTCGATCTTCGGGTTTTTCGTGGTTTCAGTGTCTTGGTCCTTTGAGGTTTTTCCCAACGGTAGGCGAGTCTTTTCGGTTTCTATCTTCTTCTATTTTCGGGGTCCTTGCTCAGGCCAATGGTGAAAATATAAGTCAGGATCGTGCTAGAGGCAAGGCCGTTGAAGAGGATTCCTGACCCTTACTCATGGGTTTCTCACAAGATACGCCAGGAGAGCTCGGTGATGACTAGCCTGGCTTACATTCAGGCCTTTCAGGATAGGGTAAAAATCTCCCATTGTGACAACGAGGATTGCTTCGATTGCCTTCCATGTTCAATTCTTCTTCGGCAGAATTTTTCACCGCAGGGAATATTGATCCGTGTTTATGTATCGAGTCTTGTTTGAGGAACTTGGAGTTCGTTTTCCCTTCACGGACTTCGAGTGTGGAATACTGAATCTGGCGTACGTAGCTCTCCTAACTGCATCCTAATAGTTGGGCGGCTATTTGCCATTTTGAGATCCTGATGCAGTGCGTGAGCCTCGAGCCTAGCCTTCGTGTGTATTTCTCCTTCTTCCACATAGTTGGTTCTTAAAGAGGAGTTATGGTGTCACTTAATGGTGTATCAGGAAAGACGCTCTTCAATTCTTTCCGGAGTTCCCATTAGAAGTTAAAAGAGTATTTTTTAAGTTGAAATCGAAACCCTATTTTTGCCCATTTTACCTGGACCCTATCTCCTCAAAGGAGATGTTGAAGAGAGACTTGGATGGGATGCCAGTTTCAGATTATATAGGTAGGTGTCTCATTAAAACACATTTGTTGAGTAGCTCTTGCTATCTTTTCCGACGAAAACATATTGTAGGAAAGGTGTCGTCTATGTTGGACGAGACGATTTTCCGTGGATGCTTCAGGAGAAGAAGGTATAGTACTTCTTGTTCTCGCCTAAGAGTTGGGGGCCTTCTAGTTCGATGCGGGGGGGGGGGGGCTTGTAAAAAATACTCCGACACTCAAGTCAGTGGGACTCCAAGGTGGAGGTAATGCAAATTGGAATTAGGGTTACCCGAGGCACGTCGTGTCTGTATATATTATAGGTGGAGGTGATAACGCTGCCCGATAGTTTTGCTAGGATTGCCCATAATGGGTCGAGGCCAATCTCAGATATGATAGATTTATGATGGTATATCGCTCGTGGTAAGGAAGGATGTGGGTGTTCATGTATGGTCAGGTGGGTTCCCCGACTTTAGTTTGGCCCAAGGATGTAGTTGAGCGAAGCCCTTTGGGCGGGTCCGCGCGTAGTTTGGTTCAGAATAAACGATGGGGCGCTACTGGGTTAAATTCTATCGGGCCCAATAATCTTAGTCCAATCCACAGCCCCCGAGCTCGGTCGGAGTCTGTAGGACTACGTGCCGAGGTCTGAGTGAGGTCGGTCTTCATTGTTTCGGCTAATCGTGGGAGGAGTACACACTTTTAGATGTATTGCCTTGGTATCCAAGTTGGATGTTACGCCTGTAAAAAATCTTTCAGATGTACTCCGCCTATGCAGTAGATATATCTTCGACCGAAAAAGTAATCATGAATAAAGATTCTGTACTCAGTTCCCAAAGCATCAAGCGCGAGTTATGATTTGACGAAAAGAAGCCTTGTGGATTAATTTGTAAGTTACGGTGACAATTTATGTTCTAGGTCTATAAATAGCCCCCTGCTTCTTGTGTGTTATGGAAATCATGGACTGGGAGGTGTCGAAGATTATCATTCCATCGGAGGTTGTTCTTATTTGCTCGGCGAGGGGTTCGCCATTTGTCGTGGGTTTGTACCATCGGGCTTAAGGATTTGAGCAAGAGAAGGAGTTCCAAGTGTAGGTCTGTACAATCGGGCTTATGGTGAAGGCGAAGCCTGATTCCATAATTTTCAGGAAACACAATGCTGGCTTAGAACTCTTGTCAGTGGTTCTCAGTTTTTGCCCTACCGTCTCTTTGAGTTCCTTTTCTACCTATCCTTCCAACTCCTGGGTTGCTGGAGTTTCCCCGGCTGAGTTTACGCACGCCACTGAATCCTAGTAGCAAGACTCTGAGCCGGAACTTCTTGCTTGTGCAACTTGGTCGGTGACCATGCTTTCGAGACGCTCTCCAAGTGGATGCTTTGTTTGGCAGTGTTGTTTTATTTTTCTTGAGGAGTGGCCCTCGGTGGGTTTGTAAGTGTAACTATCCCCTTTTTGGGGCTTTACGAAATGAAAGAGATATCTTTCTTGTTTATCCTTGTTGTATTTCCTTACGAAGTGGTTGTTACTTGCATGTCTTGATTAGGATAGTATTTGAAGTGTTTACCTATTAGGCATTTCGTGAGCTAGATGCTATGGTCATGTGCTTCGGTGCGAATGCAATTAAGGTGGATCAGTGAAAACTGAATCCTGATCGCATAGGGGTGTGCTTGGGGTCATATTGCTTGCTAAGAGTGTGCCGGGCTGATCCGGGGGCCCCGTGTAGGGCCGAGGACTAGATTCGGTGAAAATCGAGCTCACGAGAAGTGCGCTCAAGGTCATATTGCTCGTTGAGAGCGTGTTGGGCTAAGCTGGGGGCCGTGTGTAGGGCCGAGGACCAGACTCGGTGAAAATCGAGCTCGCGAGAAGCGCACTTTGGGTTATTGGGGGCGTAGGAGCTCGGGATAGGCACTAAGGTCGGGGAGCTAGGCCAGTGAAGACCGGGTCCTAATCGCTGCGTGAGGTATTGAGTTCGAGCTTAAACTAGTGGAGATCGAATTTTAATTGCCCGGGTGTCTGATAGCGCCGAGGGAGGACTACCGAGGAGGAACACTGTGTCACGTGGGTCAAGGGCTGCTTGTGAGACCACGTGGTTTCCTCCTACAAAGTGCGCAAAGACTGCAAGGAATGTTAGACACAAACATATGCAGAATAGGAAGAATAAATTCATTTGTGAGATATCATGGAGATACACCGCATCCGACCGAGGGTTAAGCTCAACTTACACATGGTGGAGCCTCATTAAAAACTTTCATGGGGAAAACCCAGTGGGAAAAACCGCTAGGTAGGAAAAAGAGTACCCCATGCTTGTTGTAATTTAAGGGTGGACCCTTAGCTGTAGTAGACACGTGAAGTATGTTCTATTATCGCTGGCGATCTCACAGGTATTCCATACCTGCAGATGATGTTTTTCCAAATAAACTTTTGAACTTTGTCAGTCACAATTGTAGATCGCGGTTCAACCTCTATCCATTTGGTGAGATAGTCAATCGCTACAACTAAGTATTTGAATTGCCCCGGTGCTGGAGGAAACAGACCGAGGAGGTCTATACCCTATTTGTGGAACGGCCAACTGATGTCCGAGTTGTGCAATGGTTCAGGGTGCAGTTGAGAGACCTTCTACAATCTCTAACACTTGTTGTATTTTTTGACGTAGAGGCTACAGTCTACTTTCATGCTTGGCCAAAAGTAGTCTGCTCGGAGGATCTTAGCCGCCAGGGATCTTCCTCCTATGTGGTTGTCACAGATGCCGTCATGGACTTTCGTCATTATGATGGCTATTCGGGGTTGGGCGACACACTTGAGGAGCGGTCGGGAGTAGCCCTTCTTGTAAAGCTGGTCATCAAAGAGTGTGTAGTAACTTGTCATTCTTTAAATCTACCTGGATTGGAGACGTGTTTCGGGATCTCGGCTCGTTTGAGGTAATTGATATAGGAAGTTCTCCAGTTTGTGCCATGTTCGACTATTGGACTTTGGCTGAGCTATCGACCGACTAGATGCTCGGATGTCCGAGGACTTGCTGAATGACCGACAAGTTGTTTTGAGGCTTTTTGGTGCTAGCAAGTTTGGATAGCAAGTCGGCTCGAATGTTTTCTTGCCGAGGTATATGCTGAATCACACAACTATCAAAGCCAGTGATCAAAGAAAGTACTAGTGCGAGATACCTTTCAAGGGAGGGGTCCCTGGCTTGGCAAGTGTTGTTGACTTGTCCTACGACAAGTTGCGGGTCACTTTTTACGACCATATTTTGAGCTTTCACTTTTTGTGCAAGTTTTAGCTTAACGATCAAAGCTTCGTATTATGTCTGGTTGTTGCTGGCTTTGAATTGGAATTAAAGAGATTGTTCCAAGGCGATTCCCTGGCCATTTTCTAGAATGAGGTCTGCCCCGCGCCCTTTTCCGTTGGAGGCGCTATCCACAAATAGTGTCCAAGTTTCCTCCAATTTGGGGGTATCTTCTTGGTCAGTGAATTCATCAACGATGTCGGATAGAACCTGGGCCTTTATGGGACCTCTGGGTTGGTATTCGATGCTGAATTTTGAGAGTTCTAGCGACCAAGATATCATTCGTCCTGCATGTTCGAGTTTAGCCAATACTTGCCTGATTGGTTGCTCGGTGCGCACCTGAATGTGGTGGCTCTGGAAATACAACCTTAGTCTCGAAGCCGAGATGACTATGGCGAAAGCGAGCTTTTCAAGCCTTCGGTATCTTATTTTTGGTCCTTGGAGAACCTTGCTGACGAAGTAGATTCGTTTTTAATCTTTTTCCTATTCTCGAATTAGGACTGAGCTGACGACGCTTTATGTAACCGTGAGGTAAAGAAACAAGGTTTCTCCTTGTCGCAATTTATCCAAAACTAGTGGCTTAGCGAGGAAGTATTTCAACTCTTCAAAGGCATGTTCACATTTTTCATCCCAATGAAAATTTTGCTTCTTTCTCCAGATCTTGAAGAAGGGGGCGGCCCAGTCGGCTAACCTGGAGAGGAATCTAGACAACGCGGTCATCCTCCCAATGAGTTGTTGTACCTCCTTGATGTTGCACGAGGTTCGCATTTCTTGAATGGCCTGACATTTCTCCGGATTGGCTTCTATCCCTAGATGTGTCAGCATGAAGTCGAGGAACTTGCCACCCTACACTCTGAAGGCACACTTTTCTAGGTTTAATCTCATCTTGTAGTGTTTGAGCTGGTTGAAGATCTCGACGAGAGCAGTGATCTCTGGTAGCTGGTGTTTTAGCTACCATGTCATCAACATACACCTCCATGTTACAACCGACTTGCTTCTCAAACACTTTGTTCATCAATCGCTGGTATGTGACTCCTACATTTTTAAGTTCGAAGGGCATTACCCTGTAGCAGAAGTTTGCATGTTCAGTAATGAAAACCATTTTTTCTTCATCCTCGGGGTGCATTCGGATCTGATTATAGCTTGAATAGGCATCTATGAAACTCATATATCGGTTTCCCGAGGAGCCGTCGGCGAGTTTGTCAATGCTCTACAATGGGTAGGAATCTTATGGGCAGACATTGTTGAGATCGGAGAAGTCGACACACATTCGCCATTTTCCTGAGTGCTTTTTAATCATCACAATATTTGCGAGCCATGTTGTGAATCGAATTTCTCTGATGAATTTTGCCTTTAGCAGCTTCTCGGTTTCTTCAAGGGATGCTTATTGTCGCTCGATTCTGAGCTTTCTCGACGTACATAAGGGTCGATCGCCAGCCTGTGGCAGATGACCTGGGGGTCTATTCCTATCATGTCAGCCGGCATCCATGCGAAGAGTTCGGCGTTGCTTTTGAGTAGAGTGCTGAGTTGAGTTTTGAGCTCGCTGGGGAGGTGTGCTCCCACATAGGTTACCTGTTCGGGGGATGTCCCAATCTGTACGAACTCCAAGTCTTCAGCGGGCTGGAGCCGCTCTTGGATGTCTCCTCTAGGATCTAGGTCTGATATTCTTATTTGGAGTTCAACTGGCCTGAGCTTCAAGCATTCATTGTAGCATGCACGAGCCTCCCTCTGGTCTGCATGGATCACTCCTATCTCTGTCTCCGAGATAGGAAATTTGATGGTGAGGTGAGGGGTCAATACTATGTCTCCCTACGTTGTTCAAGGAGGGTCGGCCAAGAATCATGTAGTAGGGACTTGCGCGTTGGACGACAAGGAACTGTATGTCTATTGTCTTTATTACCGAGGTGGAGCCAAATGTTGTGTCCATTCATAAATAGCCTTTGACGTCTACGTAGTCTCCTAAGAAACTGACCAGTTTTCCATCGTATGGGTATAGCGAAGATTCATTGATGGTCATTTTTCGAGTGTGGGGTAGAAGATGACATCGGCGGAACTCCCCTGGTCTACCAAGACTTTCCTGACAAGGAAACCAGCAGCAATCACAATAATAATCATAGGATCATGTAAATTCCTGTCAACTCCTTGAAAATCAGTATCATAGAAGGATATTACCGGGGCGGGCATGCGCAACCTTTGTGACAGAGCTGCTTCATTGACGGTCACGATAGTTTGAATGGTTGCGTTCCAGAATTGATTTCTCCGATGAATCCTCCGGTTATGTAGTTGATGACCCCCTGGATGCCCGAGTGGGGTTGTTCACCTTCAGAGTCATCGTGGTTGTTTGTGTCGCCAAATAGCGGTGTTGGTGAAATGGCCACACTAGAGGGGGGTTTAATAGTGTGTTAACTAAATCAATTAGCCTAACTTCGATTTTAATCATTTCTTAATTTGCTTAGGCAATTCACAATTGAATGATTAAATGCGAAAACGATTAATGATAAAACAATCAACACAAATAAAATATCAATGCTAACACAATGATTTATAGTGGTTCGGGACTTAATGCCTACTCCACTACCTAAGCACCGTGCTTAGGATTTCACATCCAAATCCACTAAATTACGAATAGCTTACAATCGAGGACTTTACACCGGAAAGACACTACACTCACCTTGAAGGCACTTCCATATCTGGAAGTATACCGCCTTCCTACTGAGTGAACTTTCCCACCTCAATTCCTAAGACCTACTCCTAACTTAGTTTACACAAGTGGATTTATACCTTCTTTGCTAAGGATATCACTCAATCACAAGACCCAACACTAGGTCTTCTTACAAGCTCAAGTAAATTAAAGTGAAGACAAATCAAAAACAAATCTATTACAAGAAGAATGTGAAGAGAACTTATCACAATGAAAACATCTCTTCTTCTTGATCCTAGCACCCTTGATGAGCCCTCCAATGAAAAACATGTGAGATTAAGGGATCAAGAACTAGGTTAAATGTATTTGATAAAAAAAGAGTTTAGAAAATGCTAAGGATCACTCGATCTTTGAAGCTTAGAAGCATCATTAACCTCTTGGGAGAGAGTTTAGGGTGAGTATTTATAACCCCTTAAACAAAGGGCTCGTCAACGGGCATATTTTTGCCCGTTGCCGATGCCTAGTCACTTGTCGGTCAATCATCGGTCGACCGACCGAGCGATCGCCGAGCGACCGAAGGCCTATTGCCAATTTCTAGCAACATTCGATTGACCGAGTTGGCTACTGCCAGTTTTTGACCTCATTCGGTCGATTGACCGGTTGATCGAACCTGGGCTGAGCTTGTTTTTTTTCAGCTTTCTTCTTGCGTGCTTCATTTCCAAGTTCCGGCCTTCAACGTGCATCAACTTGGAGAGCTTTCCATATATTCTCTATACTCATCCATGGCGTCTTCGGTGCACACATCAAACTTCTATAAGTCATCATAGATGTACGTCGTATCGAGACCGATGTCGCGAACCACGAAAATGGCTTCCGTCTTTTATCGAACCTACGACCTTCATGCTTCAAGAACTTATTTAGAGAGACTCGGTTTGTTATCATAAAAATAATCATGGAGAGAGTAGAGAATAAGGGAGAAA
The DNA here is from genome assembly GCA_034359265.1 of Canna indica. Taxonomy (NCBI): domain Eukaryota; kingdom Viridiplantae; phylum Streptophyta; class Magnoliopsida; order Zingiberales; family Cannaceae; genus Canna; species Canna indica. The sequence continues at coordinate 52,728,570 of CP136896.1, read as the reverse complement.
CCCTTGGCCAACCATCTCTTCCTTTTTGATGATGACAAACCATCAACGATAAAATTTTATATGTAACGTATTAGTCAATTCTTAGAGTATGAAGCATGAGTTTATAAGTGCATATACGAGAGCATTATAAAATGATGAAGACACATTACATTTAGTGCTCCCCCTATCAATATGTATTTCTTTAACTCTTCCCTATCATCATGCCATAATTTAAACATCTTAGCTACATGTTAACTCCTATCATGATGAACATTCTTCTCCCCCCTTTTGGCATCAATCAAAAAGGGTACTATAAATAAAAAATAAAATACGAGTCTTGCACATTCATGGTAAACCACACGATTAAGTGCAATATCATATATGTTCAAGGCAACCACATAGACATAAAGGCAAGCATTCTCGTATACAAATCCATATGAGTCAAATACAAAATAGTCTAGACATAGTATAATATAAATACAAGTCCATAGAATAAATGTCATCATGCAACAGTGGGACTAATCATCCTCAGGTGGTGGAGGTGGCAGATGCATCTGATAGTATTGCCACATCTCATCAATGCGGCGATCGCACTCATCAACTCTCTGGTCATACTGATCGATGCATTGATCGTACTCATCAATGCGACGACCATACTCATCAACTATCTGGCCATACTGATCAATGCATTGACCGTACTCATCTAGACGGCCAGTCGTACCTCTGTTCCATTCCAACTAGTCAATATGGAATTGAGCAAATCGATGCTCTAATTCATCCAATCGCCCAATAGGACTAGTAGCAGACAAGCTTCCACCAGCATCTGCCTCATCCATGTCCTCATCATCATCGTTGTGCTCCGCAGGTGCCCCCCGTACGCGCTTACCGCGCTGGTTTTCAAGTATTTTCATACGATTTAGGGTATAGGTGTCTATAGCTTTGGGCACATGCTCTCTCAAACTTGGACCTGTTTACCCAGTAGCATAGATGAAATGAGAGATTACGGAGGCATAGGGTAGGGCTTGCTTTCTAGAAGCATGAACATTCATTATGTAACGAACCATAAGATCAGGGACGTTTATAGGCCTGTGGGTCATAGCATAAAAGAGCATTCCCGTCCCGCTCTAGGAAGAATGTTATAAGCAATGATAAGATGCATAATCCTAGTAGTAGTTGACAGTTTGATGCTTTGAGAAGGAAGCATCCCCTAGTAACCTTCAGGACAAATAGCTGACACAACCTCAGAACTAGGAAAGTCCTCATGAAAATGGTGTGTGGACATGTTAGATACTAGCATCCCTATCAGAGGAAAGCCAAAAGCATCCCTAATGGTCGTTTCTGTGATGACTATGAATTTTCCTAAGATTTCATACTTAAGGACTAGTGAGTTTCCTAGTCTAGCATTCTCTATAACAAGATTAGAAATGAATGTCTTTACCAATATGGGACACACTGATACTTGTCTCCCTATGTATTCTACCCATCCTAAGGCTGCAAGTCTACTTCTAATATCATATTTTTCTAAGTCTCCTAGGTTTACCGGACGGGTTTGCAAGATGGTTCTATCTACGAACCTAGGGCCTTGGGTTTTGCCTACGGAGGTTAGGAGGTTTTCGGGTAGACTCGGGAGCTTTATTTTTTGTGTCATCTGCAAGACAACTAAGACAATGTGTAAATGATTAAGTTATAATAGGTAATGCATGCACCTAAATTCTAAAAAGAAATGACACTTTTAAGATCAACATGAACGCATCTCCCCTTTTTTTTTACAAAAAAGGTCAAGAACATGAAACAACATTATTTTTACAAGAATCTTTTTCCTATTTTTCTTCTTTAAGAGGTAAGCATGATAAATTTTAATTATTCAAAGCAAATATCAAGAAAAGAGTCCAAAGAGAATTATTTTTCTTCCTCCTTTTCTTTTACTAGTATTTTTCTCCCTTTTAAAAAAAATCTTGTTGTAGAACTTTTAAGAAAGCAATATGCACCATTTAGTCTACAAAAAAAATCTCAACAAAGAAAAATAAAAAAGGATACTTTTTGTTTTAGCATTTTCTTCCAAACAAAAAAAATATAAAAAAAATAAATAAAAAAATTAAAGCCATCATGAAGAACTTTTAACTTACAAAAAAAATCAAAACATATGAGATTTCATGAAGAGAAAACCTTTAAACCAAAAAATAGATTTTTTTCTCTAGAACTTGTTATGAAACCAAAATATCAAGAAAAAACCACCATGCATGGAGTAGAGAATCATGAACCATGATTTTATGAGTATACCTAGACATGGATCGAGATGAAAGAAGATGAAAGATCTACTTATCAAGATGAACTAACTCAAGAATTAGTAGGGGTGAGCATCTGTCAGTTTGGTTAATTAACCAAACTGAACTTTCGGTTAACCGAACCGAATTGGGAAATTTCTATTAACCGTTTATCGAACTGAAAAATTCAATTAATTTGGTTCGATTAATCGAATTTTTTGATTCGGTTCATTTAATTTATCAAATTTATCGAAAAATGGTGAATATATATATATATATATATATTGAACTCTAGTCAATGACATTAAAATATAACACTTTAACCATTAGAGTAAACCATTTTTTTATCTCAATATTACTAACCTAAATTATATCTCTAACCATAAATAAAAATAAAAAGTAAAATTATAAGTTACCAAGACTAGAACTCAAGTTGCTGGGATATAAATAAAGCCTCTTAACCACTATAGCAAGCCACAACACATTAATACATTTCTATTTAATTTAATATATACTAGTATTTGATTAATTCGGTAATTAACTGAGCCGATCGGTTAATTCACCGAACTGAACCGAACCGAAAACCGAAAACTTAAAAAAAATTTAACCGTTAACCGAACCGAAAATTATTCAAAAAATTCGATTCGGTTAATTCGGTTTCGGTTCGGTCGGTAAATCGATAAATTTTGCTCACCTCTAAGAATTAGGATTAAGAGTTGTATTTTTACCTTAGAAGTGAAGGAGAAACTTCAAGATCCAAGAAATGGGAGAGGGTGACCGGTTGAAATGAAGAGAGGAGCCCTAGTTTCGGGCTTAAGAGCTTATGGTGAAGGGCCTAGATTTAGACAGTCGGCCAAATGGATGAACAAGATCATTTCTTGTTCGCCGATCAATCGGGCGGTCGCATGTCGTGCGACCCGTCACCGGTCCAGCTGAGGTGTTTTTCTAGCCCTTACAAAAAAAAAAATTGAAGAGATCTAAATATGGTAATTTTATAAAACTTTTTCCACATGAATTAGACTTCATGAGGATTTCATATAATCAAGAATCACTCAAAACGAACCTCTCTAAATTTTTCTAAAAAATTCTAGAGTTCACAGTGGCATTTTTGCAATTATTTGGACTTTGTGTGAGTTCTTAAATTTCTATCGTAGGATCCACAAATCTAATAAAATATCATCTAGATTACTTATAATAGTGTGTTTGAGCATGTAAAATTTTACTAAAATTTTTATGCAATTTTAATCATATATATTAATTTTTTAATACATCAACTTGTCACATTTTTATTTGCTCCAATTATGAAATTTCAAGTATCTAGCAAGATACTTCTTTAAATGTGATTATGATATTATTTTGCAATTTATGCTAATGACAAATTTGTCAACCAAAATACAAGGTTCTAGATTTAAAATCTATCTATAGCATGTAACCATAAAAAAATCAAGATTTTGGAGTTTCTTTTCATCACAAATTTCTTACTTGTGCTATTTTACTCAAATAACATGCAAGGTCATCATAAGCATATACCATTCATTTAATCAAGAAAATAGAGGTGTTATGCAAGAATCTTGCCAAATTAAAACTCATACCTCATTTCTTGAAGAATTCCATACATTTTATTTTCTTTCCCATTTTTCTTATCCTTTCAATTTTATCATAACTTACAAGCAATGTTCATTAGTAGCATAATGAAAATGTAATTACTAGCAAATTATCAAACTAAGTAGCAAAGAGAGGGATCAATTATCGGTATCAAAGTTTACTTTGCTAAATAGTTTCAAGTTGGTTTCTAAATGGAATCGAGTGATACCAAAACAAATTTAAAGAGATCACAAGAAAAATATAGGTGAAAACATGATCTCCAACCCTTCTTATTGGTTGGAAACCAAAAGGCTAGAACGAGCCTACGATTTAGAACCGCAAGGTCGCATTAGTCCGTTATAGGCTAGTTAAGTCTCTGAAGAGACCGGAAATCAAAATCAAAAATCATTTTTATAAAAGTATGACAAGATCGAGGAAATCAACCGATTTAATCAAGTATCATAAACTCTAACTACTTATTGAATAATTGAGATTGAGAGATGATACCAAAGTAATTTAGATACCAATTTTACCTAAGGCATCAAGGTAGCTTGAAGTTGTAACCAACAATGAATTCTTCATTTAAGTCCATGGTCAACTTCGATATTCCATCATTCCTTCATCCTTGTGTGGAAGTTTCCCCTACAAGAAAAGATGAAACTTTTGGTACCCAAATCCTTTTGGGTTCTCGGGGGTCAATGGGCTTGGGTACCCAAAGTGCATTTGCAACACTTGGGTTCATCTTGAAAGCACAATCATATATATCATGCACAAATATTCCACAACAAAAATAATGTTCATTAATTTTTTTCTTTTCATTATTCTTATGGACATGAGGTCTAAGATTGGAATGCTTAGCATGATGTGCATGATGGACATGAGCATTCTTAGGTGATACATTTGTATTTCTAAAATTCTTAAGAGTTGAATTTCTAGAAAGATTGCTAACTTTCTTATTTAGAAAGACAACCTCATTTTTCAAATCGTTCATGCATTTATGAATAGCATTCAATTGGTTTTCAGTATGTTATTTTCCTTTTTCAAAATGTCATTTTTATTTTTCAAATCCTTAGTGTCAATACTCAAAATATCATGGCATGGATTAGAGACACTGATTTTCAGTTTCTCATTTTCTAGTTTTACCTCATGTAAATGAGAACTAAGAGTCAAGTTTTCTTCCTTTAACTTCTTATTTTCTTTATCCTTTTTAACAATTAAGGCATACATGATTTTACATTCATCTAATAATTCATCGTAAAGAATATCATGGGAGCTAGATAAATTAAAACTATGATTATCATGACTAGAAGAAGAGTATACCTCTTCATTGACATCTTTGACATTAGCTTCATAATCATGTTGAGAGGATGCTTCACTTGATGCACATGAGTTAGTAGAAGCATTTGACGTCTTTTTTGCCTTGTTCTTCATAGTAGGCAATTCTTCTTCACATGCCATTTTTCATTGCATAGGTGATAAATCACTTTTCTCTTCCGACTTTTTGTGCTTCTTTGACTGGATACACTATAAGCTTCAAGAACTTCATTAGAAATAAGAGTATGACAGTTGTCATCGATTCCTTCATTTAAGGTGATAAGTTCTTCGGTTTTAGCATAATCATAGAGCATATTTAAGCATGACCAAATATCGAATGTAGAAGTGCAATGCATGACTTTTTCAAAGATAGCATTTTCCGAAGAACAAAAAATACAATTCATGGCTTTTGCATTTGATTGAAATCTATCTACTTGTTCTTGGGTCAATGCATCCATAGTTTCCTTAGGTTCAATGTATTTTGTCTTTACCACATTGAACACACCTATACCTTGAGTCCTTAAGAATGTGTACATTCTTCCTTTTCAAAGACCAAAGTTTGACTCGTTAAACCTAGGTGGTATAGACGCTACAAACTCTAGTGTCATTGTTTGGATCAAGACTGAATGTAGAGGAGATGGTGAAATCTCAATCTACGACCTGCTCTGATACCAAATGTTGGTGAAATGGCCACACTAGAGGGGGGGTGAATAGTGTGTTAACTAAATCAATTAGCCTAACTTCGATTTTAATCGTTTCTTAGTTTGCTTAGGCAGTTCACAATTGAATGATTAAATGCGGAAGCGATTAATGATAAATCAATTAACACAAACAAAATATCAATACTAATACAATGATTTATAGTGGTTCGGCCCCAATGCCTACTCCACTACCTAAGCACCGCGCTTAGGATTTCACACCCATATTCGCTAAATTACGAGTAGCTTACAGTCGAGGACTTTACACTGAAAAGACACTACACTCACCTCGAAGGTACTTCCACACCCGGAAATATACCGCCTTCCTACCGAGTGTGCTTTCCCACCTCAATTCCTAAGACCTACTCCTAACTTAGTTTACACAAGTGGATTTATACCTTCTTTGCTAAGGATACCACTCAATCACAAGGCCCAACACTAGGTCTTGGGAGAGAGTTTGGGATAAGTATTTATAACCCCCCAAATAAAGGGCTCGTCAACGAGCATATTTTTACCCATTGTCGACGCCCGATAGCTTGTCGATCGATCGTCGGTCGATCGACCGAGTGACCGCCGAGTGATCGAAGGCCTACTGCCAATTTTTGGCAACATTCGGTCGACTGAATTGACTACTGTCAGTTTTTGATCTCATTCGGTCGACCAACCGGTCGACCGAACCTGGGCTGAGCTTGTTTTTTTCCAGCTTTCTTCTTGCGCACTTCGTTTCCAGGTTTCGGCCTTCAGCATGCATCAACTTGGAGAGCTTTTCATATGTTCTCTAGACTCATCCATGACGTCTTCGGTGCACACGTCAAACTTCTATATTAAGTCATCGTAGATGTAGGTCATATTGAGACCGATGCCACGAACCACGAAAGCGGCTTTTGTCTTTTATCGAACCTGCGACTTTCATGCTTCAGGAACTTAGTTAGAGAGACTCGGTTTGTTATCATCAAAATATTCATGGAGAGAGTAGAGCATAAGGGAGAAACCCTCAGCCAACAGGCTGTGTGTTGCTGGGACTTCGGCATTGTCGACTCTGGCTGTGACTACGATCATGTCGGATGTAGTATTCAAGGCGACCTTCTCTCATTAAGCGTTCAATTTGGTCATGGATGACCACACATTCTTCGGTGGTGTGTCCGTAGGTTCAATGAAATTCGCATCTTTTGCGTCTATCACCTTTGAATGAAGATCTTGCCCTTTTCGGGCCGCTGGGCGATCTATGTAGTTGCAGGTAGTAGACCTCTTATAGGATGGTTTCTCTCGGGGTTTTGAGAGGTGTGTACCTTTTAAATCGGGCACTAAGATGAGGTGATAACCTCAGCGCCAGCTGTTGTTCTGCACATGGCGATTGCGATCTTCACTTTATTTGTTTTCCTTCTTGGTTTTTTTGTCCTCGATGGCGACTTTGAGATTTTGTCAGTCGGCCTTCTTGGCTTCTCGGAGCTCTTCCATTTTTATGAAGCCAACGACCTTCTCTTGGAATTTGGCCATGTCTTTAGGCTATGTCAGGGCGATCTGGTCGGCAAAGAGTTCGGGCTTTAGCTTGAGCCGGATGGAGTAGAGTTCGATTCGTGGATCGAGATTAGGAATTTCGACCGCTATGGTCTGGAACCTGTTCATATATTCTCTTAGAGGCTCATGTTGCCCATGCCTAACGTAATGGAGGGCATCCTCTGTTTTATGATAGACCTGGGATGTGGTGAACCAGTTGAGGAAGACACTGGAGAGGTCCTCGAAGGAATGAATAGACCCCGGTGGGAGGGAGGCAAACCACAACAGAGCGAGTTTTCCCAGGAAAGTTGAAAAGGCTATGTAGAATGCGGGACCGTTTGTTCCATGATAGAGCATCATGGTTCTGAATGCCGTCAGGTGTTGCGCGGGGTTGCCTATACCATCGTAGAATGTCAGGGTGGTAGGTAGCTGACTTCTTGGCGGGAGGTGAGTCGCCATTATGTGTTCGACAAAGGGTCCTGCATCGATATGAGGGGTAGACCCAACCTGTCTGGCTTTAGGATCTTTGTTTTTTCCTGGACGGGAGGTGCTAGAGACCTCGTTCCGAAGTATGGGGAATTGGTCTCCTCTCCCCGGAGTAATTGCTTTCTCCATGCTCTGAACGGCAATGCTCGTGGTTATCTGGGAGTTTCTCTCGGGACCGCGTTAGCATCTCGACTTGGGCTTCTAATTGTTGATTCTTTTCTTCCAAGCCATTTATTCGACGCTAGGGCGCTTCAGGGGGAGGATGGACTGGTGCCGGAGCATTGCTCCTCGCTGTTTCAGGGTTACAAGGCTACGATCGACCGTCACCATTGGGTCGTTGCCATTGGCGTGCAACGACGGCCGTTTGGCTTCGGGTTTCGACCATTATGGGGAGGTAAGTTTTACTCGGCCCCACGGCGGTGGGCGCCAAATGTTTCTGCTTGAGGATCAGAGTACTTTGGTCTGCTTCGGTATTTCTCCTGGTCAGGTTCAACACCGGGGGGGGGGGGGGGGGGGTGGCATGCAAAAGACACTTCGACGCTTAAGGTTAGGGGGACTCCATGATGGAAGTAATGAAATTAGAGCTGATCACGGGGATGACATGCTTGTAATGGCATATCCCTCGTGATAAGGGAGGACGTGGATGTCATTGTTTGGCAGGGTAGAGCCCCGGGCAGAGCCGTTTGATCTGGCTCGAGTCAAGTCCAAGAGTATAGCCGGACAGGACCCCTGGACGAAGCCATTTGGTTCGGCTTGAAGTGAGTTGTGGGGCGCTGCTGGGTCTAATCTGATCGGACCCAATAGTTCTAGTCCAGTCCATATATGTATTTAATTTTGAAATCAGTTGTGAATTTTGGAATCAATTGAAATCACTGATATGTATTTTAAGGATCTATTAATACTGCACTATGTATTTTGAAATCATTTGCGAATTTAATTAAATATATCATTCTTTAGTATTATTTTTGTGGTTGTGTGGATGAAATCAGTTGTAAATACAATGAGTAGGTCAGGAATGGATTCAAGTATGACCAAAATATGTATTACCAACGGATCAATTTGTTCCTAATACCGATGGACAAGTATGCGTTGGTATTACCGACGGATGCATATTCTTTGGTATTACCGGCGGATGCATATTCGTTGGTATTACCGGCGGATTCATATCCGTGAGTGTTACCGACAGATTCATATCTGTTGGTATTACCGATGGATCATTATATGTGTTGGTAATACCGACGGATTTGGTATTACCTAGGATTTTTAAACTATTACCAATGGATTTAATCCGTCGGTGAAACCCTGTTTCTTTTTTGTAGCGAGTCCCTCTCATGGATAAGCTCGCCACGTCAGCATTGCAATGTGTGCATCCTGTGGCTCTCATTTCTCTGGGTTGTTATGTCCATGCATCAAACTTTTTCCTTTCCTCGTGTAATAATGCTATCATTATATATAACCAGTCTGTACATAACAGATTCAATTCTATATCATGAATTAATACAATTGCTTCTTCTTTTTTTAAAAAGTCTGTACATAACAGAGGGACATGATTCATTCTTGAGTTTTCAATCAAATCACTCTCACACAGGGAGTTTATTTCGTGGGTTTGTTGAGAGAGTTCATCATGTTCTTCCAGTTCTACAGTCACAGTTCAAAAGTTTTCATCAGAGCAGTGTAATGTTCAAATCGGGGATTCAAGATTGGAGATCTAAAGTTGATCTAAGGTTTGACCATTTCCTATTGATTATGTGGATTTCAGTTCATGATTTCTTTTGCAATTTGAGAGATCTCAATTGCTTTGTTGATCATTTAATTTCTTGATTCATTTTCCGTTTGATGAAAGCATGATCAAATTGTTTTGAGAAAGATCATCAACCCTTTGTTGTCTGGTTCTTTGATTCATCAATTGTTACAACTCGCTTGATGGGATAACTAACCCATCAACTTCATAAGCCAATCTATTGTCCTAATTAAAATGCTCAAGCTGAAGTTTATGGTAGCACACCCATCAAGCCTTATAAGCCAACACCACATCCAACATACTCCCGATGTGGGACTAAACCGGGGTATTACAATCTCCCTCACTTATGTCTTGACGTCCTCGTCAAGACCCAACTCGCACTACTGGAATAACGAGCATCAACAACGGCTCCATCCGTTGCTGAAAGACATCAGCAACGACTTGCAACGGCCTGCTCCGTTGCAACGTAGCCGTGGCAGAAAATCGCGTTGCTGATAACTTAGCAACGTTTTATCAACGGCCATTGCTAATAACATTATTAGCAACGGTTCTGCCCCAGAATCACACCCAAATCGGCAGCATGTGAGGCCTAGCCTAGTAGCGGCTCCACCCCATCACCTGGGCAGCCCTTTCTCACATAGGCTCCCTCACCATGCTTAGGACTATGTCTTTTTCTCATACCATTTGTTATAACCCGCTTGATGGGATAACTAACCCATCAACTTCATAAGCCAACCTATTGGCCTAATTAAAATGCTCAAGCTGAAGTTGATGGTAGCACACCCATCAAGCCTTATAAGCCAACACCACATCCAACATACTCCCGATGTGGGACTAACCGGGGTATTACAATATTTGTTACAACCCGCTTGATGGGATAACTAACCCATCAACTTCATAAGCCAACTTATTGGCCTAATTAAAATGCTCAAGCTGAAGTTGATGGTAGCACACCCATCAAGCCTTATAAGCTAACACCACATCCAACATACTCCCGATGTGGGACTAAACCGGGATATTACATCAATTCATATATTTCAATTTCTTCTTCTGATATTCTGCAATGGCTCCAACTGAATCACATGAGATTGATCCTAGTGATGAACTGTATATACATCATTCTGATTCAACCAATTACATGCTTGCTACACAAAAACTGTATGGAGACAATTTCAGTCAGTGGCATAGGTCAGCAGAAATTTCTTTGATAGTTAAAAATAAGCTAGGGTCTGTCAATGGAACATGTAAAAAACCTGCTGCAAATTCACCAAATCTCTCACAATGGATTAGATGGAATAATCTTGTGATGTCATGGCTTCTCCATTCAGTAGAACCTGCCATTTCTGATAGTTTTTTGTATTGCAAAACTGCAACTGAGATCTGGGAGGATCTTCATGATAGATATGGTATTTCGAATGCACCAAGATTATGTCAGGTTCATAAGGAATTGTCAACTGTTTCTCAAGGGAATAGTTCTATTGCAGCATTTTTCACTCAGCACAAGACTTTGTGGGATGGGTATATGTCAATCATAGATTTGCCTGCATGCTCATGTGGAACAGGAAATGCTTTTCTCTAAGTTTCTACAAGATCAACAAGTTTTTCAGTTTCTTATGGGACTCAATGAAGAGTTTAAGACAACAAGGGGTAATATCTTGATGATGCATCCTTTTCCAAATCATAATCAAGCTTATAGGCTTGTCTTACAAGAAGATAGATGGCTAGTAATGTGCATTTTAATGATCAAGCTGATGACTCATGGGTCATGACAACTCCAGTAATGCAGCAATGAACAACAACTCTCAGACTGGACCTGTCTTAACTCAAGGGCAATATGACCAACTTCTTTCTCTGCTCGATTAGTCAGCACAAGGTAGATGTTGAGTCTTGCACTGGAGGTTCAGGAGGTCAGTCTGACAGTTCAACTGCTTTCTTGGCTAGTAAGAGCTTGTGGTGCCACTGACCATATAACCCCTCATATACATCTGTTTTCTCATTACAAGCCACTTATTCCTCCATGTTATATCACAATGCCCAATGGTGATAAAGCCTTAGTTAAGCATATTGGTTCTGTTCATCTCTCAGACACTCTGACTTTACATGAAGTACTGCATGTTCCCAGCCTACATTACAACCTTTTGTCTGTTCATAAACTATCTAAATAGATCAGTAGCCAAGTTATATTCATTCAGTCTCAATGTCTTGTCCAGCGAATCTCTCTCAAGCAAGCTCAGGTCCTTGGTAGAGAGGAAGCTGGTTTATACCTTGTGCATAAGAATCCTCATGATGCTATATGCTTCAGATTAGTTTGAGTCCTACTAAAGGTTCTGCTTGCAGCACTTCTTCTGATGTTGGCATCGCAAATAACACTTCATTTCCTGTTTCTATGTTTTAAATATGGCATTGTAGGCTTGGGCACTTGCCTTTTGATAGACTGAAGCTTATTCCTTCTGTTGCTTGTAATAAGCCTTCTAGCATCTGTAATATCTGCCCTCAATCAAAACTGCATAGATGTTCTTTTCCTTTGTCAAATATCAAAACACATTCAACATTTGAACTTTTACATGTTGATATATGGGTCCATATAAGCATTCTACTTATGATGGACATAGATACTTCTTGACAATTGTGGATGACTTTTCTAGAGCAACATGGGTTCATTTATTTTCTAGCAAAACCAATGCCTTTCCTCTCCTCCAATCATTCATCACTTATGCTGAAACCCAGTTTAGTGTTGTCATTAAAATCATCAGAACTGATAATAGAATTGAGTTCTATGATAATGCTGCCAATGCCTATTACAATACCAAAGACTTTGTTCATCAAACCACTTGCATTGATACCCCACAACAGAATGGTGTAGTTGAGAGAAAACGCCAACATCTTCTTCAAACTGCTAGAGCCCTATTTTTTCAAGCTAAATTGCCAATTAAATATTGGGGAGAGTGCCTTCTTACAGCTTGTTACTTGATAAACAGATTCCCTTTGACCACTATGCAGAATAAAACACCATTTGAACTCTTGTTTCACAGGCAACCTTCTTATACTCATCTTAGATCCTTTGGGTGTTTATGCTATGCTTCAACCTCATCCAAAAACAGATTGGAATTCCAACCTAAAGCTACTGCTTGTGTATTTCTAGGGTACCCTTTTGCAAATAAGGCTTATAAACTTCTAAACCTAGATACCAGGAAAGTATTCTTCAACAGTGATGTGCCGTTTTATGAAACCTACTTTCCATTTCATCATACTCAGCATAGTGATGCAGATATACCTTTGCCAACACCTAAAGATGATTTTCATCATATTTGTTTTCCTTCTTCTTCTCCTTCTACTTCCTCTTTCCATTCTTCCCCTTCTCATAGTTCCATTGATGACATCTTTCCTGGTTATTTCACACCACATGATTCCACCTCTCATTCACCTAATACTTCCTATGAAACTCATTCACCTCCTCATATTCCCATACACACATCTTCCTCTCAAACACATTCTTTGCAACCTCCTCAGCAAGCAGAACCAAGATCTTCTAGAACTCATAAGCAACCCAACTACCTAAAGACTATATTTGTAATAGTAGTCAAATGCATATTCCAATACATTGGTGCAATCTTGTTTCATTTGAGCATCTGCCTCCTTCTAATAAACACCACATTCATCATCTTACTACCTATCATGAACCCACTTCTTTCCTTGAGGCATCTAGGGATCCAAATTGGATTAATGCTATAGAAAAGGAAATTCAAGCTTTGCACGTGAATAACACATGGGAGCTTACTGATTTGCCCCTTGGAAAGAAAGCAATAGGGAACAAATGGGTATATAAAGTGAAGTTAAAATCTGATGGCAGACTAGACAGACACAAAGCTTGACTTGTTATTCAAGGAAATCAGAAAAAATATGGGGTAGATTACAAAGAGACTTTCTCTTCTATGATTAAAATGGCAACACAATCAGAAGTATCATTACACTAGCAGCTTTCAGAAAATGGGTTTTACATCAGCTTGACATCAACAACGCATTTCTTTATGGAGACCTCACTGAGAAAGTGTACATGAAGGTCCCAACAGGCTTTCGTAACCCCAACAATAAGGTTTGCAAGCTTCTAAAGTTTTTATATGGGCTTAAACAAGCCAGCAGACAATGGTTTTCCAAGTTGTCTAGTGCATTCCTCACACAAGGGTGATCAGATCCTAAGGAGATCCAACTGTTAGAATATTTTTTAAATATTCTATATTTTCATTTTTCATATGTGGGCTACAATCAATTGTAATGTTTTGATTTGATAAAAGAGGGTTTAATCTTATGATCCATTATTGAGATGCCTGTTAGCTCATGTGATCTCGATCCATGTGATTTGAGCATGAAACACTTAATCATGATTGGTGTGATTAATCAAGTGTAGGCCCGATTAATGAAGCCTGTGATGGACGGACCCATATAATCAGTTATAAATAGAGGCTAGGTCCCCTCTATACACCGTATGGAAAAACCCTAGCTCATAGTTGCTTTCCCCATCGAAAGCAGAGCATTTGAGGCGGTGTTATGGAGGAAGACCCGACTTTCCTTGGAGATCCAGAGATTTATTCCGCTGCAAATATGTCGTCATCAAGTAAGATCTTATCTTATTAGTTTATTTATGATATTCTTAAATTCATGAAATTCTTGATGTAAGATTTGTCTTACAATTGGTATCAGAGCCATTTTTTATGAATTTAAGAATATCATAAATAAACTAGTAAGATAAGATAAGATAAGATCTTACTTGATGACGACATATTTGCAGCGGAATAAATCTCTAGATCTCCAAGGAAAGTCGGGTCTTCCTCCATAACACCGCCTCAAATGCTCTGCTTTCGATGGAGAAAGCAACTATGAGCTAGGGTTTTTCCATACGGTGTATAGAGGGGACCTAGCCTCTATTTATAACTGATTATATGGGCCCGTCCATCACGGGCTTCATTAATCGGGCCTACACTTGATTAATCACACCAATCATGATTAAGTGTTTCATGCTCAAATCACATGGATCGAGATCACATGAGCTAACAGGCATCTCAATAATGGATCATAAGATCAAACCCTCTTTTATCAAATCAAAACATTACAATTGATTGTAGCCCACATATGAAAAATGAAAATATAGAATAAATTTAAAATTTTATTTTTGAAAAAATAAATTTAAAAAACGACACTCGGGTTTAATCACATATTTCAAAAAATGTGGCCACAAAATAAAAAAATAAAAAAAAATAAAATAAGAATGTGGCCACAAAATAAAAATAAAATAAAAATGATCCAAGATGCAACACTTATTATGACTCATATCAACAACCAATGATATCGAATCATGGCAGCCATCATGACAATACTGGACATAAGACTTTCCATGGTCAAGAATACCACTGACATTGCTGACAATTGTCATTGGTGTGTAGTGTAGCATGAAAATAACACTCACAATGATCTGATAAGAACAGTGTTATTTTCATTGTCAGTCCTCATACTTTCTCTTCTAGATATACCTTTCGGCAGGAGAAAGCGTATGGTTTTTAAAATAAAAATAAAAAACCATCAAGTCCCTAGACTCAAAATTGGCATCAATCAATGGGCAACATGATTCACATGACACCGAGCCTTTAAACAAAAACATGATGTCTCTTAGACTTAAATATGGTATCAATCAAGAGACATTCCGATTCAAATGATACCAAGTCTTAAATAATTATTGAACACATATATTAAATATGACAATATGATCTCAAAGTTCTCAAAACAAAAGGAAAAATAACTCCCACTAACCAAGCACATCAAAAGAACTCAGAATGCTCATATTTTCAACATGTCTTTTAAAGACTATGAGTCTGAGTCCCTTGGTTAAGGGATTAGCAAGCATCAGATCTGTCTCTATGTGTTCAACTAAAATATCTTCTTTCTTTTTACAAGATCTCTAACAGTCAAAAATTTGATTCTAAATGTATGGAGTCTTGTAATGAGATCTACAATGTGAAGTCATATATTAATATTTTTAGGTCAGGTAGCTTGATATTCAGCTAGTTACTAATAGAAAAAATATTTTCCTCCCACTGACCTTCACATTTATATATTAATCAATTATTTTCTTCACATCCTATTAGTGTCACTATCTTATCAACAAGTGATCGATTTATGAATCAGTTAATCAATGAGACTACATTAGTTTTCGAAAACCTATCACCTTTGGGCAGATAGATTTCTAGACCAATGCACACTCTAATAACTTCATCATAATATAATTAGAATGTGTTAGATTAAATTATAGGGCATATCATAAAATTGAAATTGAGGTTAACCAAATATTACATATTCACCTTTGGGCAGAACATGCAATCACGAAATAAAGCCTCGATGAGTTAAATAATGAGACACTGATTTTTGAAAATCTATCACCTTTGGGCAGATAGATTTCTAGACCAATGCACACTCTAATAACTTCATCACAATATAATTAGAATGTGTTAGATTAAATTATAGGGCATATCATAAAATTGAAATTGAGGCTAACCAAATATTACATATTCACCTTTGGTCAGAACATGCAATCACGAAATAAAGCCTCGATGAGTTAAATAATGAGACACTGATTTTCGAAAACCTATCACCTTTGGGCAGACAGATTTCTAGACCAATGCACACTCTTCTAACTCCATTACAAAACTTCCAATTAAAACATCCAATAATCATCCTTTGGGAAAAAACTATTGAATGAATTAATCTTCAGTATTCCTCATATGATGAGAAAATACACCACTCATTATAAGTAATCCCACTTTGGTGGTAATTACAAATAATAACTAGTGAAAAAACTCATCAGGAATCAATTGCCCACATGTCAAATATTCAAATCCAATATATATTGCAAAATTGGTACAAGAATAAAGTACCATGATTAATAATGAATTTAAATCAATGATCATTTCAAATTATTATTTATGTTTATGTGGTTGTAAATTATGCCAATATCCTCACCTAATTGTAGCTATATTAGGTCTCA
This sequence comes from Canna indica, assembly GCA_034359265.1. Classification (NCBI taxonomy): domain Eukaryota; kingdom Viridiplantae; phylum Streptophyta; class Magnoliopsida; order Zingiberales; family Cannaceae; genus Canna; species Canna indica. The sequence goes on along the minus strand of CP136896.1, from coordinate 52,711,974 downwards.
AATATATATAAAAATTGGCAGCATTATTTACAATAATAAATTAATATTTTAAGTAATCCACATAACATAAAATGTACAATAATATTATCATGTAAGTAATAAATCACATGGATTCTACATCATGCTAAATGTAGCAAAATTTGAACATGATAATAAAATTTACATTAATAAATCATGAAATCAATCATGCTGGCAAAATTATGATAATAAATCAGCTATATTGTGTCAATTATGCAGTATTATTATAATATCTGGATAATAATATTGCATTATGCCTAAATTAAGCAAAAAAATAAGTCTATTTATTATGCGCAGAACTTTTATAAGCAGCAGACTGAAAAATTGGAGAAAGACCATTAATAGCATTAGGTCCATATTCAAGATCCAATAGCCCAGTTCAGTTCCAACACAAGATAAGAAGGATTTTGCAGTCACATTAAAAATTTAAAATACTGCAATATAATAAAATTGACGACAATAAATCACGTGATCAATTATTACATGATATTTAATATGATAAATCACATGACACATATTGAGATCGAAAGTCTAATCCATAAATACACAAGACTCCCAAAAATTAAATTCAATGAGAAAGAGTTCTTATACAATTTAAATGATGTATAAGCACTTTCATGAATAATGGTTTTATTTAGAAAAGTGACCTACAAGCATTACTGGGTCCAAATACATCCAATATGTATTAAAACAAGTAATAATTTTATCATATAACAACATTATATCAACTATGCATAAAGCAAAATATAGCATAGTATTAAATACAATGATAAAATAATTAATCAACAATAACTCAAGACCTTACATGAGGTAAAATATGCCATGAAGTACAATAACAAATTGACATTCATAAAATTTGCATAAATTAAAAAAAAAAGCAAATAATCATGTCAACATGTAGAAGAATAACATAAATAGATTGACCACATGAATTCTACAACAAAATTGACAATAATAAAATATTAATGTCAATTATAACATATGAGCAAAATTAGCATAATAAACTAATCTATGCTACGTCCGTATAGGCTCATGAGTGGATAGACAATAACGTTGTATTCAAAATTTCATGTTATGATCTAATTCTAAAATAAATTGATCAAAAATATAGTGAATCAATCAAAATTACATTGAATCAAAATTGAACCAATCATAAAAGGATCAATTAAGCATGAATTGCATGTAATTGAGCTGAACCAAACATAATTTAAACTGAATCGATAAAAATTAAATTGAACCAATCAAGAAATTTGATGAATCGGTTGACAATTGAATTGAACCGGTGAGAATTATGCTGAATCGGCTTATGAACCAAATGAAATTATGCTGAATCAGACCGAATTGGGATGAACCAAATTAATTTCAACAATGAACCGAATTTAAACAGAATTGAACCAGCGTCAAATAAATTCGAACCAAATTAATTTAAAAAAAAAAAAAATGTACAGGGCCAAGATTCATTGAGCCCTCTCGGCCTGCTCGGCAGGCCCGAGTGGCTCAGCCCGCCAGGCCTTGTGCTCGTTAGGGCACAGGCCACGCGCCCGAGTGGCAGGCGGCTTGCGGCGCACATCACACCTGCTGTCGCAGGCTACACGCCCCCCGAGCAACAGATGCGTTCGTGAGCGCGCACCGGCGCCACCGCGCCAAGGATGCGCAGGTCGCCGCTCGCAGCAAGCGCACATGAATAGAGGTGCACCCGTTGAGGCAGACGCGATGTTTCAATAGGAAAAATTAAAACTTACTGTACTTTATCAAGATAAACAAGTGCAGTGTTTAAAATATAATAATGTTTCAGTAAGGTGTTGTAAAGAAAGGTATCAATGGGAATGAAAGAATCGAGGCAGAGTTCTAATTTTTTAATCAGAACAAACCTTTTCATGAAGCTGTACACGGTTCAACGTATAAAATACGCTCACCGATAACAATGCACAGTATTTGATGAATAACTAAACGATTCAACCAAAAATTAATACTACATAACATTGATAAAAAATTATGGAGAAAGAACGAAATATTTAGATCAAAACAACATCACGGTATTTTCCGATTAAAAATAGCATATATGATTTCGATCAAAACCACAGCGGGTATATTTCCTAAAATAATAGGTAATCAACAATCATATATCGAAAAAATCATATTTTCTTTCCAGGGAGAGAACTAACGGATAAAAATATGATTCATCAAAAAAATATAATATCCAGAGGATAATAAATTAATCCAAACAGAAAAATTGATTTTAATATAAAAAACGATGAATCAAAATTTAAATAGATTATTCATCATATTAAAATCATCTCATAATTATCATAAACGAATTCTTAAATTCATGAAAATGGGCTCTGATACCAATTGTAAGACAAATCTTACATCAAGAATTTCATGAATTTAAGAATATCATAAATAAACTAGTAAGATAAGATAAGATAAGATCTTACTTGATGACGACATATTTGCAGCGGAATAAATCTCTGGATCTCCAAGGAAAGTCGGGTCTTCCTCCATAACACCGCCTCAAATGCTCTGCTTTCGATGGGGAAAACAACTATGAGCTAGGATTTTTCCATACGGTATATAGAGGGGACCTAGCCTCTATTTATAACTGATTATATGGGTCCGTCCATCACATGCTTCATTAATCGGGCCTACACTTGATTAATCACACCAATCATGATTAAGTGTTTCATGCTCAAATCACATGGATCGAGATCACATGAGCTAACAGGCATCTCAATAATGGATCATAAGATCAAACCCTCTTTTATCAAATTAAAACATTACAATTGATTGTAGCCCACATATGAAAAATGAAAATATAGAATATTTAAAAAATATTCTAACACCAACAACTAAAGGCTTACTTGCACAATCAATTCACCATTAAGGATTTGGGAATTTTACACTATTTTCTTGGCCTTGAGATCACTATGTTCCAGAAGGAGTTCACCAGAGGACACTAGATATTTATAATTAATCAAAGGTGTTAGAAAACTTTTGAACTGTGACTGTAGAAGTGTAGAACTGGAAGAACATGATGAACTCTTTCAACAAACCCACTAAATAAACTCTGTGTGAGTGATTTTATTGAAAAATCAAGAATGAATCATGTCCCTCTTTTATGTACAGACTGGTTATTTATATTTTATAATGATAGCATTATTACAAGAGGAAAGGAAAAAGTGATTAGTTATACTGTGCTTGAGTTTCTTTCATCTTCCTTGGACCTGAAGCTTCTGTTCCTTTCTTTTTCATTTTTTCTAATAAATTTTAAAGGGCTACCTTAAGCCTGCATATTCTTTAAAAATTATAATAAAATTCTGCCAAGGAAATCGTGTTGTATTTGGAATTGAGAAACCGCGTGATGAAGTTAACTCTGAAAGCTCAGCCCCGATCTCTCAACAAGTGTCAATTTGCTCTTTACCTGTTCTTCCCCTCAGGGCAAGCACATGTCTTCTCGACTTAATTCCTCCACACCCCCATGTTTTCAAGTGGAACAATAATTACGCAAACCTGGACTAACTAATCCATCAAGCATATATTTTTCATCATCCAAAACAAGCAATTGTGGCACTACAAATATCTAAAACAGTAGCAAATATATCTATCCGACTCTGGTCAGCATACTATTATTAGTTTCTGCTGTACGAGACGTCATCACTAGTTGAGCCAAGATTGAGCCAAGATTGAATAATAGAATCTGCTTTCGCCCCACTCGTCGATGCTAAAGCAGCAGCAGTGTCATTCAGTTGATACGGAGCCTTTGTGCTAATTCTGAAGGATTTCAGTATAACAAGCATTAATTTTTTAATTTATTCATTCTATTGAATAATATTAATTAATCAAGCAAAAAGAAGTACATATATACCTGTCCTTCCTCTTCTCCAGGAAGCGATGAAGAGAATTCCTTCTTGCTATGGGCATATCTGCAATCCAAAAAGACTAATACACCAGAGAGATGATTGCATGAATTAACCTGAGCTATTAATTAATTAAAATTACCTGATGCATTAGCCTTTGCGAAGCTCTCATCAGGCGGAAGAGCCAGCGGCGGTTCTCCTGAAGCGCCATCATCGTCTCCGGCAGGGGCGGAGGTGTGGGGCTTGGAGAAGCTGGTACTCTCTTTGCCGGCCATCTGGATCAAATTCATGGCTTTGTCAGCTGGAAAATTGTCGAAAACCAACCCTCTTCCACCGTAAAAGATCGTCAGCTGGCCCTTCTCTTCCTTCCTGAAAAAAGCAATCGACCGATCAGTAGCTACTTCTGCAATTAGAATCGCACGAAAATTAAGGAGAATTATTTACTTGATTTCCGATGTAATATTTGGAAGAACGTCTGAGTGATCAAAACCGGAGTGTTTGGGAAACAAATCCATATAATTTGTGCAGCTTTGTTCTTGACTGTTCCTGGTTGCATCCTCTTCGCCTAAGACATCCAGCCCCGGAAGCAGCTTCATGGTTGTGGGAGATTTCACTGCAAAAATAAATTAATTAGACAATTAAGCATCATTTTTATTTCAACACTATATATATAATGAAAGAACAGATTGATAAATTACTGATAACTAATATTAATTTCACCTTGAGCATGCACCGTATGAAGGCCAGCAAATCCTCGCTTCTCCTTCAAGAGCTGGCTCAGGAGCCGGCATGTGTTGGAGAAGCTGGAAGAAGACTTGTCTCCCTTGTTCTCCATCTTCTTCTTCTTCCTTCGCTTCTTCTTTTTCTTCTTCTTCCTTGTTTGGATCATTAATGGCGTGGTTTGTTGATCTTTAATTTATACAGCATTTATAGTAAAAAAATCACGCGTTTTTTTTTGGAAGGAGAGCAGAGGAGGGAATTGGAAATTAAGGAACACGAGGTGTGTGGAAAAAAAAAAAAAAAGGAACACGAGGTGTGTGAAGGAGACAAAAGTCCACCGGCAGAAAACCAGATCACAGACACAGTGATGGGAACGTGATGTATGCAAGTCAATAAAGTTGGAATTGACGGACTTGCCGTCACAAAAATCCCAAGTGCTAAATGAGTCAAGACGGAAGAATTGCAGTGTGAACTCAGGCATGTCCGGTAACAAGTTTCTTCTATAGTATTAGAATAATATTATATAATATTTAAAAAAATATTAATTAATATATGTAATAAAAATAATACTCAAAAACTATCACAAGTGTATTAATAAATACACCATCAAATCTCTTCATTAGTCTGCACTAAAATTTTCAATATTTTAAATATTTATTTTACCTCCGATCAAAAATTTAAAAATATATAAAAATATATTATAAAAATAATTTTAATTTATGAAATATTGTTAATGATAAAATATATTAAATAATTTTTTATATTATATTATATTATATTACATATAATATAATATAATATTATATTATATTATACAGGTTAGACAATACATACTAGTATTATATAGGCTAGTACATATGTGCATCAAATACTGTATAATAATAGTACAATACAAGCTAGTATTATACAGATTAATTCATACAGACTAGTACTATACATGCTAGTACTATACGGTGTACCAAAGGATCCCTCAACTCATTAATTTTATTTGTTCCCTATGCATGTATTTTACCTAATATTTATATAAATAAATAATTTGGGTACAACTTTTTTGTCCAGATCAGCAAAAGAAAAATAAGAAAATCAAATTGTTGAAAAATAAGAAAACACACTCTCTCAAAATTAATAACTAAACCTGAAAATATTTTAGAGAAAGAACACTACCTCTGTGTCTCGATCTTGAAACTGAACTCCTTTATCACATTGAGAAAAGGTGATGCTAGCCCTCTCTCTAAATTTTGATGATTTTAATCGTAAGAGACTACCTATGTTTATACATGTAGAGGAGATTTAATAACTATTGATGAAGTCGGTTCGGAGAGAGAAAGTTTGAAGATAATGTCAAAAATTGATGATTAATTGGTTGAAAGAACATGCCAGAATACCGTAATTGATTCCAGTTAAAGTGACCAATTAATTCTTGACTTGCTAAAGTCAAAACTATCAAAAGTTTGGTGCTGTCAGCGTGCAACCTACTACAACCCTCAATTTTAACCTGTGTACGACATCACTAGCCCGCGTGCAACGCACATGAGCGTCATTCTAACACAACGGGCACTGCATGCGAGCAATTGCTGGCGCAGTAAATAGTTGAATAATGAATGTACTAGACCACAAACGAATGCATCCTTTTTTTATAAACCCTATAATTTTTTGATTTAAACCAAATAGTTGTCTGGTCTAATTTATTCATGAATTCGAGTCCAGATCGGATTCAAATTGAACTCATCTTCACAATTTCCTTATTAATTTGATGAGATTTGAAACCGTTGTAACCTTCTCCTCTTTTCCTATAATCCATTCGTGGGGTCTACGTTGAACCAGTGCTCAAGTGGGCAAAATCTGATATGTGCTTGGAGATATGAACTCGCACAGTCCTCCTAGTCTCATTCATTGTGAATATTCGAAAAGGGCTTGTCCTGGAAAATAAAAATTATACTTGAGGGTCATTTGGTGTTCGATTTTGCTATCTTTTGCTCCAGAATGTAGACTGCTTCATGAAAAATATAACCATCCACATTGTACAAATTGTTCAATATCCTTAGAGCCTCCAGGACCGTTGAGGTTCTACTGTGTACCTTCAAGATTCCTCCCGCACAAGATGTCATGTAGCCCTTAGTGTCGAGAAATACAAGAGAAACTAAATTTCTCCATAGCTTCAAAACGTAGTGAACATCTGTTAGAGTCTTTATCGAGCCATAATGCAGCTTTAATTTCATTGTTCTAACTCTGATAACTTTGTAGGGAACACTGTTGTCGATACAAACTATTCTACCATTGGTGCGCCGATAATTCACAAAGATCATCTTGTGTGGAGTTATATGAAAGGAACATCCATAGTTTATGAATCACTCATCAATGCTATCGATGGTTGACATGTTCGTTTGTTGACCTGGATTGTACTTCGCATGATTAGGATTATCTGAAGATGAGAAAGAGGAATCTCAACCTAAGGTATGTTGTCGCCGATGAGACTGCCATCACCCACGGCATGTCTTTCTAGAGCCTATGCCATCCATCACGACCAATACATTTGTTTCCTCAAATCCTACAACACAAGAGGCCTCTATATGCACGTTTTGCCTTTTATTTTGCTATTGTATAGCATAGTGGTGAGACATCCGAATATGTTTCCAATAGATCATGGGTTCGATCCCTAATTGTAGTGATTTATGCGCTTATTTCTACGTTTATGTGTATGCCTTGTAATACGCTTTGTGCGTATATTCACACGTATGTGTACGCTTTTGTAAGACTTTGTGTGGCCTCATTTCTTGTAATAGTGACAAACGATGTTTCATTTATTTTCTCCTCTTGGTCTGGTATTCTCATTAGAATAGAGGGCTTCTTTCGGACCTTTACTATAGGATCCGCCATGAACCTACTTGTCCATGAGTTCCTTTGACACTAGTACAACTATTACATAGTCAAGAGATAGTGAAGTTCTACCATATATTAAGCAACATTTCTTGAAAAATTTTATATGAAAGTGAAGCAAGTAAAAACATATATGTAGTGTCTTCCCCAAGAGTTTCGATCATATTTTTCAGATCAACAATTTATTTAGCAGAACAAGTTGATGTGGTCCTTTACCGATGTTCCTTTGTCCATGTAGAGAAAGTGAAGCCTTCTTTGAATAACGATTTTACCTATAAGAGTTTTATCTTGATATAAACCAGTAAGTTTTTGCCAAACATTCTCTATTGTCTTCTCCGTTAGGACTTCTGAAGTGCCTTGTCCGAAAGACACATGAAGATTGTTGCTTTTGCCTTCTTGTCTGCTTTGGCCTACTGTGCTTCGGTTCCCTCCATGTGATCCTTTACGTAGATGACATCTTGAACATTCTCAAAATTCCATGATTCATTCCATATATTATCATCTTCCACAAAGAAAAGTTAATATTGTACGTAGTCTAATTTTTCAATGTCAAACTTTGCAACCACCATGGTTTTGGTAGTCGGTCAGCCTTAATATCACTTGTTATGATATTATCCTAAAATTTCTGACCCAAAATTGATAAACCAAAATAGGAACAGGAAATCGAAGCACGACAAATAATTCAATGAACACATAGAGTTAACATCATTCGGATTCGATGGAGAGCCAATCCTACGTCCATGAGGAGAAGAGAATGCTCTTTATTAACATCTAGGAAGCAATTAGAGCAAGAGTATCAATTAGCTTGAATCCCAAAGAAAACACACTATCTCAAAATTAATAAATCGAACCCGGAAACTTTTTAGAGAAAGACCATTGCCTCCATGTCTCAGCCTTGATATTGAACTCCTTTGTCATATTGAGGCAAGGTGATGGTAGTCATCTGTAAATTCTGATGATTTTGGTTGAAAGAGACTGCCTATATTTATACATGTGGAAAGGATCAGGTAACTACTAATGAAGTTAGTCAACATAGAGAAAATTTTAGGATGATGTTGAAAAAATAATGATTGGCTAAAAGAACGGGACACAATACTGATTTCAATGAAAGAGACCAAGTAATTTTGACTTGACAAAGTAAAAATTACAAAAAAAATAGTACTGCTTGCGTGCAACTTGCTGCAACCCTCAAAATTGAAGTGTGCAGCATTGCTAGCCCGTGTGAAGCGCATGTGAACGCCATTCTAGAACATCGGGCTTGGTCCGCCACTCTAGCGTCCGTGTGTGCCGCACGCAAGTGCCTGCTGGCGCAACAGGCGCTCAGCTCGTCACTCTAGCCCAAATGGGTGTGTAACGCCCTGAAAACCCCAAGGTGTGAATAGTATTATCCAAGCTAAACTCGAGGATTAAAAATTAGATGAAATGAGTTTAATAGGAGATGAAAAATTAAAAATAAAAATTAGGATATCGACTTATCATGTATTTTGGAAAGATGAATATTGACAAATGTTAACAGACAAATTTGACCCAAGTTAAAATTTAACTAAATAAGTCATAAGTCAATGAATCAACTAGGCACATCTTCTCATAATGTCGGGTGGCATCGAGGGGATGGGATGAGCTCTTGAGAAGGGCGAAATTTTCTCTCTTCTAGTTGAGAACGGATGATGAGGTCGAAGAGGAAGGTTGGACCTCGAAATAGTACTGGACTATGGCTATCATTGGTTGTTGGAGCATTTGGACATCTCGAAATTGGGATGAAATTTCAGAGCCGTCTTTTTGCTTTGCTCTTTGTTCTTGCCCTTCTTGTGTTTTGTTTTAGTTAAGCTTTTGTTCTATTCTTGTCTTCTTTTAAAGTGGTTTCATTTCCTGGGATTGGGTGTTTCATCAAATCCTAATGGTTGTACATTTCAATTCTCTTGAAATGCATTGTGTGGCTTATGCCTCACTTTTTTTTAAAAAAAAAGTCATAAGTCAATTTTTGACTCAATAAATAAGAAATGAGATTAATTAAGAAGTTTAAGGAAGGATTAATATTAATAAGATTTATTAATTAAAAAGAAAAAAAGAAAAAGAATAAGTGATTTTTAGGTGGAGAGAACCATAGCCATTGGACCAAATATTAATATCTAATCATAGTCATCCAAAAGGGATAAAAAGATGGAAGCTTCTATAAGAAGTCATCATCTTCTTTGTCTTCTTCTTCTTTCTCCCATAATCGAACCCTTCATCTCCAATTTCTCTTCATTTTTTTTCTCTTCTTCCATTCTACCAAATCTCCACTAAATCACACAAGATCACACCAATTACACATATAAATCTTCAATTGAGCTCTCAAGAAGCAAGATCTAGGCATTAAATTCAAGAGAAGTTAAAGATTTATGGGATAGATGAATAGAGACACCATCATTAATAAGTGATGTAAAGAGAAGGAGGAATGGAGAAAGAGAAAGGAAAAAGAAAAACTAGTTTGAAAGTGTTTTGGAAGTTTGAGAAGTCATTTTGGCATCAAGAGGTTTGTGCTCATACAAATTTTAAATTTCTTCTAATTTTCTTTACCTAATCTAGGGTTTTTGTTGTGCTGTGACTTTGGTAAAATTGAATGAAAATACTTTGTATATGTGTGAAGTATTAATGATTGGTATGTATAAATGCATGAAAAATTAATTGCTTGTATGAAATGTTGTGAAAGTTTAAACATAAAAATGATAAACATATTGTAGACAACTTGAACAGTAGGTACATTTTGGATTGTACCTTGTATTCTAGAACTCCAATAGATTTGAATCATATGCCAAATGGAAGTTAAGAGATAACTCTAAAATTTTCATGAAGAAAGTCCGCCCAAATGTGGGTATAAGTAGCTCTAAATAGGTTAGAAGTCAGAGTAAGAATTCTAGAAATGGTCAACCCTATTCTGGACGAGTCCAAAATTAAATGATTATAACTCAGTCTAAAAAGCTCCAAATTTAATGATTCTTGCACCTATGGAAAGCTAAGCTCCAAGGTAACAACTTCCATGAAAATCAAACTGATAAGTTCTAATTGAATTCAAACTGAAATTGGAATCCAAGTTAGTCCAAAAATTTTACCCTCCAAATTGAGAACTAAAATTTGAGTCTTTGACGGCTGTAATCAAATGTCAATAACTTTCGATGTATAAACCTAAATTAAGTTATTCAAAATCCTTTTTAATCCTAAGACATAGATCTAGAGATTTCATGAATAAATCAATGTTTAGTTCATGCATTTACTAAGTCAAAATGCAATAAGAAAGAGACACATCAAATCTATTTTTGTGTGAAATTGGTAATGCTTATTAGTATGTGAATTCTTGTATGTGTATACATGCTCTAATGCATTTGAAATAAAATTATATTAACGTTGATGTTGATTATGTATAATTCAAGTGATGAAGTGATCATGTTGTATGACATTGAGAATAATTGTGTATAAATAATTATTGCCCCTTGTAAATCGAACAAGAATCAGAGGTACATGATATAATTGGCATATCAATAGAGAATTCTAGCATCACTGCACTATTTATTTGATCTAGACCATCAGAGGCATTTGGTGCTCGGTCCCATGATTTGATATGCTAGGCACTATGCGCCACTATTCAAGCACTATGTGTTGGGAATAGATCTAGTGCAATAGACAAGAAACGCGAGAGAAAAAATTAACACATGAGAACACACAAAAGATTTACGTGGTTCGGCAAGATTGCCTACATCCACGGTCGTATTAGAAGTTTTTCCTATTAGTGTTTTTTTCATATACAATAGAGTTTTTATATTGGAGTATATATAGGGCGGCACAGGCCCACAACCTAAAGGGACAAAAAAAAAGCTCTGGGGGCTCCACCCCACACCCCTGGCAAGGGGCGCTACACCCTTGACCCCCACCCACTAACCTCTGTGTAGCGCAACATAAAAGGGGGTTTGAACAGATCGGTTGCCACACACCTCGACACTATGTGCCACCATTTAGGCATTTTATGCCATCATTTAGGCACTATGTGATACCGTTTAGGCATTTTGTGTCACCGTTAGACACTATGCACCACCAACCCATTATCTGACTCGTTGAGATTCCGCCGGAGTACTTTGGGCAATCAAAAGAATAAATTTGAAATGAATTTGCATAATAAATAAATTAAGAAAATAGAGGTTTGAATAAGTATATTAATGAAAATGTATTTGATATGTAATTAGATTATTTGAGGTTACATGCATCCTTGCCATGAGTTGGTGAATTGTTTCAAAATGATTGTTTTAACTTTTTTATTCATTGTCATTATATTTATATTACAATGATAAATGTGATATTTAAAAAAATTAAAATTTGTATGAGCATCGCTAAACTTCCATGCTTAGCGTGTTGGTTTTTCATGCGTAGGTAGTAGATAAAGTTTGACGAACAGTTGGACCTTGGTGGATCTGCTGAAAAGTTGGAGTCACCACACGGACATTGCGGTAGATGCATCAAGATCTTTTGGTTATGTAAATTTGACTCTTGAGATTTTGGCATGTACACCTTAGCTAGAAATTTGTGTTAAATGATGATTTTGTATGCGTAAGTTGAGATAAAGATTTATTTTTGTGTATGGAGCATGAGGTTAATGATGTGTTTATTATTAGGTATCAAATAATTATATGAATTAATAGTATGCACACGAGTTGCTTGATTGGTTTAGAATTATAAATATGTTTTGTGTTGACAAGATGTGATAAAAGTTTTAGGAGAAACTGCAGCTTTTTCGTTTGAATAGAATATGCAAGCTAAGTTAAAATAAATCATGAAAGAAAATTTAATGGAATAAGTTTTAGGTGCTCTTGGCACATGATGCAGTGTCTCCTAATTTGGTTTTAATTTGGTTTTACCATTGACTGGGTTAGGGGTGTTACAGCGTGCGCCAAGCCCATAGGCAAATGCATTTTTTTATATAAACCCTATGATTTTTTTATTTGACCTAGATAGTTATTTAGCTCAATTTCTTCGTAGATTTAAATTCGAATTGGGTTTAAAGTAAATCAATCTTCACAAAATTAAACTCAAATATTATATATATTGTTAAAGTCTCACCTTGATTAAAAATATAGTAAAAATAATCTTTAAATAGTTTGAATAATTCTTTCTCCATAAACTAGTTTTTGGGATGAGTTAGACTTACTAATTTCTCAACATATACTTAACTGGAATCGGATTAATTCATGACCATCCAAATCCAATCTTGCATGGATGGAGGATATTGAGCCTTTAGGTATGGTTTGGACGGATGATTTTACGCCAAATGGGTTTAATTTCATGTTAAGTCTCTTTCATATCTAATTAAAAAGTGCTAAATATTGTCTCTGCCGACTCTCTATTTTCATTTAAGAAAAAAAATCTAAGGAAAGCAAGGCATAAGTTCCGCGTGTGGTAAATTAATATATATGTTTTACTTTTACCATTTATATTTGCCATTAATTCTAGAGTCAGTATATATGGCCAATTGTGTTAGGTTGTATTTGATGGAAGGATTAATTATTGTATATATCTCAATTTTTATTCTTTCTCTTTAATATATTTTATATTTATATTTGTATCGAATAAGATCTCTAATTTTTATTTCGTTTTAAATATATCTCGATGTTAACTACTTGTTAATTATCTCGTTTGAATGCTGACGTGAATATGCTGATTGGGATTAATAGTCCATGTCAACATCCCAAGTCAACATGTCAGCATGTCCACGTCAGCATGCTGATTGTTATTATATTATTATTAAGTGGGTTAATTATAAAATATATTTCCATTTTTCATATTTTTCCTAATTTATCCTAACTTTTCAATTTTATCAATTATATACTTCAGCTTTCGATTTATTTCAAATTTATCCCACCGTGATCCCAATATCAAAATTGTCGTCTGAATGCTAACCTGGCACTGACGTGGGGCAGCAATCAAGTCAGTATTTTTATCAAGTTTTTAATTACAAATATTAAACAAAGCTTTATTAATTTGTAATTAATCCTAGATTAAACTTAGATATAAGCATTGCCTAGTCAGCACAGCTGATTTTAATTTTTTAACTCATCTAAAATAAAAAACTTATAGCTTTGCTACTAGACGATGCTTACATCTAAGGGTTAATTACAAATAAAGCTTATACATGGTTAATTACAAATACAATTTTGCTTAATATTAGTGACTAAAAACTTAATAAGAATGTTGAGTGGACTGCTGACCCACGTCAGTATAGTGTCATGTCAGCATTCAGATGATAATTTTAACGTTGGGATCACAGTGGGATAAATTTAAAACAAATTGAAAGCTGAGTTATATAATTGGAAAAATTTAAAAGTGATGATAGATTAGGGAAAAACATAAAAAGTTATGATATATTTTGTAACTAAGTTGGATGTCCATGTCAGCATGCTGACTGTTATTGTCATTTTATTAAGTTGGATGCTGATGTGGACTGCTAATCCTAGTCAGCATGTCCGCGTCAGCATGTTGACTGTCCACGTCAGCATTTAAACATGATAATTAACGGGTAATTAACAGCGGGATAGATTTGAAACAAAATAAAAATTAGAGACCTCTTGATACAAATGAGAAGATGTGATATATTAGGGAAAAAGAGTAAAAGTTAGGATATATACAGTAATTAACCCTTTATTGAATCAAGAATTTTTCAAAATCAGATTTTTGGATAGGGAAATTTCCATATTTGGATTTTGAGGATTAAAATTCTCAAAATCGGAACCTAGTGGATTTGATACCCACTTACCCCTGGGCCAAAGTCTCTAACCAGCTAGAGACTTTAATTATATATATATTAAATATATAATTTTAATTTATAAAAATTATAATAAAATTTAGGTGTTAAAATCTAAAAAATATATTATTAATTTTTTAATTCATAAGAGACTTTTGAACCGTCTATAAAACTAAATTTAAATTAAAAATTATAAAATATTTTGATGAAAAATATTTTTTTGAACCACAACACATCTTTTGTATTTTAAAAAAGATATTTCATTAATTAATTATTATTTTTAAATTATAAAGCTATTATAGACTTTGGAAAAAAATCTCTAATATATTAGAGTCTTTTGCTCAAAGTCTATAAAGTTAAATTTATATTAAAATATTAAAATATTTTTTATCCAAAATATTTTGATAGACTCTAGCACATTTTTTATATCACATATATATTTTTTGTGAATTAAATTTTATTTTTTATAATTAAAAAATTATTATAAACAAAAGTGTCTAACTCATTAGAAACTTTTCTGCAAAGTCTATAATAGCTTCATAATTTTTTTAAAAAAATATTTGAATTCATGAAATAATTTTTTTATAATACAAAAGATATATTGTGATCCTAAAAAATATTTTACGTCAAAATATTTTATAATTTTTAGTTTAAATTTAAATTTATAGACTTTGTGCAAAGTCTATAATACATTAGAAAATTTGAAAATATATTTTTTATACTCTGATATCTCATTTTTATCATAAAAAATATTTTATAAATTTAAATTATTTTTTAATATTTTTTATATATTATTTTAATTTTTGATAAAGTCTTTAATCAGTTAAAGACTTTAATCAGAGGTAAAATGAGTATTAAATCTACTAGATTTCAATTTTAAAAATTTTAATCTTAAAATATACGAGAATTTCTGTTTTTTCGGCTTTGTTTGCTTTGATGAATTAAGGAGGTAGATTGAATTTTAAAATCTAATTCATTGTTTGCTGCAGCAATGGATATGAATTGGGTGGATTTATTTTGGTCCAAATCAATCGCTGATCTGATTTAGAAATCCTAGGAAGGAAATAGGTTTAGGGCTCAAATTCATAGGATATGAATTTTCATATTCTATTCATATTTTTTATCCTATGCCAAAATAAATATATGATAGAATTTTAAGAAATTCTTTTGAATTTTTATCTCTGCAAAGTAAACACGATCTCCACGTTCAACTTTGAAAAATTGCTGTTATTGAATTGAGTATTGAATCGAGGGAATATAGTGTGTGAATCCAAACTCTTAACCAACAAGCTACTTTTCCTTAAGTCAACAAATCCAACTAAAACAAGATATTGATTTTTCTCAGTTGAAAAAGATAGACGCATATCTTTGTCATGAAAAGCTGACTTCAATCAACTCTCTCGAATCATTTCACACGTCGGTCGTCGAAGAAGAATATCTATATATCAAGAGATAAAAATCAATAATATATATTTAAAATTAATCTTTATAATTTGTTTTTTTTAATTACTTAAATTCATAACTGGGACACAAGATTTTCTCAGATTCATAATATAAATTTGGATTTTTTCAAATTCATAACTAAATGATCAAAATTTTGATTTTGCCATTCATTTCAAAACATAATTTTCTTTTACTAATTAAATTTTTTTTCTAAAATATTTAAATACTTAAATTACGCACTTGTTAAGTAAAATGCAACATAAATTAATTTTTTAATAATTCTTATAGTATTTTTTTAGGGTCTAAAAAATTTATTAGTAGCCAAAATTATTTTTTTATTTTTTAGTGCAAAATTATTATAAATAAAAATAAAAAATAATATTATTAGTCACTAAAATAAATTTTTATCTATTATAATATTAATGTAAATTGCTAAAAAAATATATATTATGAATAATAAAAAAATTATTTATTTAGAGTCACTTAAAGACTTTAATAAAAAAATTTAATTAGTAAAAGGAAACTATATTTTAAAATGAAGAGCAAAATTAAAACTTTAGTCATTTAGTTATGAATTTGAAAAAATCCAAATTCATATTATGGATATGAAAAAATCTCATGTCCATATTATGGATACGAGTAATTACTCTTTAATATTATAGACCATCAGCTGTCATCATCTGCCACGTACGTTTGATGTTTGGTTAGTAAAAGTAAATTTGTTTGCAGAATTTGATTTCACTAAAACGTACTAATGGTCTTGTAAAGATATGTTTAGTTGGGTGTTTTCATAAAAATTAAAAAAAACGTGTTTAATTGTTCGCAAATACAAATGTTTTAACTCTATTTATAGTAAATAAATAAATAAATTTATTTGGTTGATTGTAAAAATCTTTTACGGTATTTAATATTTACAATTTGTGTTTCTAATATATTTGGAGGCTGCAAAAATAATTGCAGTCCAAAATTCAATAATTAATTTGGATGATTTATAATTGTCGGACGAAACGAGATAATATACCAAAATTGTAGACTTTCGCATATTGAACGCGATTGTAGTGTCAGATTTTAGATTTGATGTTATTTTGTATATTTTTTATATTTTTCAGTATTATACAATAATTAAATTTTATTAATTTGTTTTGATAAAAAATTAAATTATATAACATAATATTATACTAAACTAAATGATAATTTAGAATATAAAATAATATTATTCTGGATCGAATCGATTTCGTTGTAGTCGATGAATTATTGTTGAGTAAAATTAATACTACACCGATCCTTGGGTAAAGCTCTCCTCCACCCAATCGGTAACGCGAAAGCACCCTCGTCCACCCCTCTTCCACCCTTTTCTAAGTCTCAATCTTTCTAGCTTCCCCAAAATTCGATGTAATATACGAATTTTAAAAAGTATATTAATAAGTGTATTCTTATTAATAGGATAAAAGATTAGGATTAAAGAATTTGAATTGGAGTAGGAAAATAATAAAAGAATATCCTATTTAATTTCATCAATCTAATAATGACTAAACGTTCCTGTGAAGAAAAGAAAGATAATTTCAATTTTTGAACCAGATAAGTTAACTATATATATAATTTCAAATTAAGTTTGAAATAGTTAAAAAATAACTTTAATGATCTGTGATATAAATAATTTGCAAATTGTTCAACTTCATAACAAGAACAAAAAATATGTTATAGAAAGAAGATTTCTTGTGATAATAAATTTATATCATTGTATATTCATATGAAAAACACTAAACTTAAGACAATTTAATTAGGAACACATCCAACGAAGGAACTAAAAATTAAATATTGAGCTTTCTAAATCATCAGACTATTATATTTAATCATCTCAAACTTCAATGTCCACCGATATCTAAAAATTATAATATATCATTCTCACAATATCTATTTAATATTTTAATTTAATAATTTTTAATCTCATACAACATTTTGTAGATATTTGTTTCATTTATTTGTCATGATACTCCTTAATCATGCAATTAGGGATATCATATTCATGTCCATTTGCTTATTTCTTTAGCCTAAAAATGGTCATATGTACTAACTCTATCACTAGGAGTGGTCAAATAAGTTGAATTAAATTTAGTGAGTCATGTTTATGCTAATTCAAGATTTAAATCTCGATATCGGTACCGATCTTGGTCCAAGACTAGTACCAGTACGTACCGGTACCAACCTGTCTCATTTTTTTATTTTTTTATATCTAGAAAACATAATTTTAAGCTTCAAAACATGTTTTAAGCTACAAAAGACACATAATTTACTAATAAATGATAGAAAACATTCATAAATTTTTCAAACATGGTCCGATACATGGTTTCTTCTTCAAATTTCAATAATAAAATACAAATATATTTCAAAATGCGGAAGAATGATGTTTGTTGTAGAAAATAAGCATCTTGGCGGGACCAACACGACTAAGATCGATTCCATATATCTGCAGTGCCCACATATGAAAATTCTACAAAGTCATAATGCTTTGGTACCCAAAGTACCACATTAACATTAGACTTTTTTTTGTGGGAGCCCAAGCGCTAGTCCATGTATTAGCATGGTCTTGTGAGTAGGAACTAAAATATCATACTCGACCTCTTGCCAGCTACTCAACATATCATGCAATCTTGCAATGTCGTTCGACCCCTCATGGTTTTGGTGATGCCTATCTTTGGTCCACTTTTCGTATACCTTCATTGTTCTTTTCCTCCAACCATCGTGGTCTTCATCTTGTGTGCAACGGTCGAAGTAGAGCTCATTTGTCCAAAGATCTGCAGGTGATGATGTTGATAGTACTTTGGTTTCTCCTCCACTAGCTCCATCATCATCATCTATGCCATAGTGTGTGCTGCTACTGCTATGGATAGAGGTCTCCTCTTCTTCTTCTTCAGTTGTATCTAAAGGATCCACCATTAGCCTTTTTCCTTTAGCTTTCACACTCCTCAGTGACGATGGTGCAGACTTCTTTTTCTTCTTGCTTGGTCGGGATCGGGTTGCAACTCTGATTGTGATTGGGATATCGGATAATCGGATTATCATCTTGAGTGAGAATGTGTTCGTTGAGAGGGAGCAAGACTCGTTTCCCTCTCAAAATGTTGGCTCTCCATGTCTTGTTGTGTGTCTTCTAACTTGATTGCATCAAATAAAAGTCTTGAAGGATGAGGTGGATCGCCTACTTCATTTAGAAGTGGTTGACCATTCTCCATCGCGCTCCACCATCATCATCGGGTCCTCATCGGTTTGGATGAACCCAACATTAAAATGATCGATCTCCAAATTCTCTTCTCTTCCTTCAGTTTGTAATGCCCGTGTCTAAAGACGCAAATTGTAATGAACATACACACCATTGTCTCTAATCGGGTGTATGAAAGATGGTTGTGAGGCTTCCTATGTATGAGCGAGAAGGTGAATCAATTCCTCTCGTATCCACTTGATGGGTTTGTTTGTGAGAGGATTCGTACGATAGTCCTGCGAAGATTTGGAGCATCATATCTAAATTGCAACTTACATTGAACTGCACATTGAATATAATAAATGAGATTTATAAATAATAAATAACTTGAAAAAGATTTTTTTTTTCTACCTCATCCTATAAAGTATCGACAATCAATTGCAAATAAATCATTGAAGCTGTCATATGCATCTCAGAAATTTCTTATTTCTGAACGAGCCTATGTAGCTTCCAATTTAGATGCCGACATACGCACTATAACCTTGCGGAGAGCATTTAACAATGTCTCATCTCAAACTATAGATTAATTAACAAATCTATCTCAACTTTTTATTTATATGTACCTAATCTATCCTAAACTTTTAAGTTCATATCAATTATGTAATACCTTCAAATGTCTATTAATATAATTGTTATTTGCTGACATGGCAACCTAGTTTGCATCAAAAATATTTTTTTATCACGGTTTGTCACATCAGCAAATGTCAACATATACTAATGAAAAAAGTTAAACCTTAGTGTATGAGAATGCAATATTGGGTAGAAAGGGAAGGGGTTTTAAAGGGTTGTTTTTTTCATTAAAATATATTGATATTTGCTCACGTGGCAAACCTTAATAAAAAAACATATTTGTAATGCTGACTAGACTGCCATATTAGCAATTAACAGTTACATTAATAGAAATCTAACAATGGGATATAATTGGTATGAATTTGAAAGTTTGGGATAGAATAGATGTAAATAGAAAGATGTGACAGATTTGTTAATTAGCCTATAGTTTGGGATAGATTCATTATTTTTTTCTAATAACCTATAAAAAATCTAAATGTTTGGAATTAGGATAATTAATTTAAATTTAAATTTAAAAATAAATAAAATAATTAAGTATACAATTAAACCATTACCTGCTCAATGTATATCACGACTCATTTGACTGACCCATCTTTTGGAGATACTATCAATGAAGGGCTTATATTTATTTGATACATTCATGTGTTTCTTGATGTCTTATTGTGCTTGCTAAATGTAATAGTAGATGTAGCTCATTTTGTTGGTGAAATAACCACAATAGAAAAGGGGTTGAATAGTGTGTTAGCTAATTCTATGTTCAATTAGCTCTTTTCAATTTTAATCCATTTAACAATCAATTTAGAGTTCTTTTGATATGGATGTTTGACAAGTATGTAAGAACAATTAAGAGCCAGAGTAGACAAGCAATGCAAACACAATATATACAGTGGTTTGGCCAACCCGCCTACTCCACTACCTTGGCTCCTCACCAAGGATTTCTAACCCAAATGCATTATAGAAATATTATTTTCCTAATAATACAATGAGGACTCAAATCACAACCCTTTGAGAAAGCCTCAACACTTATTCTTCTACCAAAATACAATTCTATAAACTACCTAAGGTGTTTTACTAGCACACCCTACAAGCTATCTTAAAAATCTCAATCAAACCACTTTAAAAAAACAAGTTTAATGAGCAAAAATACTAAATCAGACTTGAGAGCTCCTTTCTTGGCCTTGAATCACTTCAACTCTTCAACATGGATGAATCACTTCAACTCTTCAACGTGGATGGAGGAATTTGATGCGAGAGTTGAACTGTGAAGAACCTTGAGAGAAATGTGGAACTTGAGAGCTAGGGCTTGGAAATCAACACTTGAAGGCTTGAATGCTTGTATATGAACTCAATGGAACAGTTAAGAGGGGTAGGTGAAGTATCATGGCTTGTAATTATAAGTCATAAAGTGAAAAACCAGCTCACACCTGTTGCAACGGATAAAAAATTATTCGTTGCCACTCGACAGTCGATCACCCGTTCGATGGGTCGGTCAACCGACCGAGTGACCTATCATCGACCGAAAGGCTATTGTCCATTTTGAGCCTTTGGTGGTCGATCGTCGGTCGATAGTCGATCGACCGACCTATCGATCAGCCAAGTGACCAATACACTGGTTTCAGTCCAGTTTGTTGATTTTTACACTCGATGTTCATTTTCGGGTCTAGTCTTCGGATTTTGACTTGGGGCATATTACAAATAGGTTTTGTTGATATCCTAGAGTCATATTACAATCATTTATAATTCTAAACCTAGGTTAAGACACGATCGCCATCGGAGCCGTTTTTACTTGATTCTTTGTAGTTTTCCGGACGAACTTCGTAGACGTCTCGTTCTATCAACCTGAACTCAAAACTTAACAAATGAGTTAGATACATATTTGTTATCATCAAAATAGAGAATGAGGCCTAGGTGGTACCCTTGCGCCAACACATTTGTGGCTTCTTTTCCATGTCCACAATTCATAGAATCACATACAAAGGTTCTACGACAACGATAGTTTCTGCAACGTAGTCCTAGAAGCGTTGGTTGAGCACGTGCACGCTTCTTGATTTCTTTTCCATTGGATCTCATCGCACATCTAGATGATGACCATTTCGGGCTTGTAAACATAGTCCTCAAGCCAATCTTTCTTTGTTGGAGCGACTTTTGTGTAATGAAATTTGTTGCAAATCAAGTCACTCCTAGTCGAAGAATTTCGTGTAAAAATGAATTATAATTGCATACTTATTAGTAAGTAACTATGATGAATTAAATAATATTTTCAGCATTTTTTTAAAAAAAACTTACCATCTTTAAATTTCATCGTTAAATTGGCAGATCATCGATATCCTTCATCATGAGATATATGCAATATCCTGCACATTGAGTCAAAAATAGGTAAGGATAATCTTCTTAAATTAGCTGACCTACTGGTCTAAAATTTGCGTCGTTGTCCATTACAATTTCCACGACGTTTTGCGAACCAATCTCCACGACACGTCTTTCATTAGCTTAGAGATGTAGATCACGTCATTGTAATGGTTCGAAGCATCCACTGATTCGTGATACACCACTTTCTTGTTGCGATATATTATGAAACTGATGATGCTCATCCGGGTTGGCCCAATCAAACTATCACACATCAATGTATAGTCATATTACTCCTACTGCTAGGGGTGAGCAAATAAAATCAGTTTTTCGATTAATCGGAAAATTGGTCCGAAATCGAATCGGTTTTTTCGATTAATCGAACCGATTTTTTCAATTTCGGTTTATGTTTTTGAAAAAATCGATTTTTGGTTTCGGGTTCGGTCCATAATGTAAAACGTCCACCGATTTCAGTTAACCAACCGCTTCAATATAATTTATTAAATTTTAATATATAATATAATATATATATATATATATATATATATAATAATGATTTATAAATTATAAAAAAAATTAATAAATAATCAAATGATTAATAAATTATTTTTAAAAAAAAATAAAAAAACTATAAAAAATTATTTAAAATATAAAATAAATATATAAAAATTATAAAAATTATTATTATTATTATTATTATAATATATATATATATATATATTAAAAATTAAAAAATTAATCTATGCAGCATATTATATTGGCTCAAGTGGTTTTTTTTTTTCCTTTTTTTCCCATGGGAATTCAAGATTTGTTTGAATTTTTCTCCATATGTGATTTGTATAATGTTACTATATATGTTTGTAGGTTAAAATTTTTTATTGATTAATCGGAAATTATCGGTTAACCGAACCGAAAAAATCAAAAGCGAAGTGACGATTAACCGAAGTTAATGGACCGGTTTACAGTTAATGATTTTGAAAAACCAAAGTTAATGGACCGGTTAATAAATTTGCTAATGGACCGGTTAACGGGTCCATGGTCACCCCTACCTACTACCTTTTGAAACTATCATTCCATTGTCGAATCTCATCAACCTTTGCATCAAGATAAGGACCAAAAATTTCATAAGAAGTTGGAGGGGCAATACCTAGGCCGACCTTTTGGATTGTCAGGGAATTGGTTGCTGCATATATCGATAATAAGGACTATTGGCTGCATTTGGTGGAATCCAACTAAAATGGAACTATTTGGAAATTACTCTCCTCAACTCTCACTTCTTGTTCTTGCTCCAAGAATCTTCGATGCATGATTGCTTCAATTCTTGAGAAGGAAAAGCCATGGGATCAAGGTCAATTATATTAGTAGAAGATCTCCTACCGCTTGATCCGATGGAAGAGAAGAAGCCTCAGATGCCTCCACCTCTGCTCTAGGTTGAAGGTGTCATCATGTTCAAACTTCAACCAATATGAGGATCAGAGGAAATTGAACCACTTCGATTCATTGCTCCCAAAGCCGAAGATGAGCTGATGTTACTAGTGTTGCCGCTGTCATACTCAAATTGAGATCCTAGATAACAACGACGATCTCGCTCAAATGTATCTTGCTTAAGTGAAGCACGGATGACGAGTGCAAGCTCCGGATCCTCCTTTGAATTCGAAAAAGGTACTCCCATTATGGTCCATTTCTCATTGGAACTTTCTTCTCGATTGAATATGGCACTTCTTTTAGCTTTAACACCTAAAAAAGGAACTAGACCTGATTATGTGCCCTTACTTTGAACATCATCACCACGACCTTGAAATTGGTCGAAGTACACATCTCCTATAGCTCTTCGACCGAACTCTTTTCTTTGTTCGACATCTCGAAGACGTTGCTCTCATTTGTTATCGAGCAACTCCTTCAAGAGCTTGCGGACTTCCACTGGTGCTTTGTTGCATTTGGCCACATCGGGATATCCTCCGATCAAATATTGCTTCAACCAAGTGATCTCTCCACCACGAGCAATGAATTCACAATAAAGACATTGCTAGTGGTTCTTCTTCTCCAACTGAGAGTAGTGTTTTCATGCGGGATCGGCTTGAGATTTCGACATCATTTCAGCAAAATTTCAGTACGAAAATGAAGAAAAAAGAGGATTTGTAAGAATTTGAGAGAGATTTAGAGATTGGGATAATGTGTGCAGGTGAAATAGGGGGTTTATATAGCCCCAAACTTTCCACCCCCCAAAACCAGTCCAAACAGCTAGAAACTAGTCATTGGGTAGATATCGGGCTAGTACCGCGCGCCCAATACCGACCTGGTATCGTCGATACCGGGCATGTACCACCCGGTACGCCCTCGATACCCAGATGTACCAATACTAATTTTTTGGAAAATCGATAAATCTTGAGCAAATTTATTAAACAATTTACATTCTAAAATAACTATTTAGGTTTAAAATAATTTTAGCAATGACTACTTTAACGCTAGAAAGAATTAAATAATAATTTACAAGAAAGAATTAAATGAGATGAGTCATGCGTGTTAGTATTTTGGATAAGTATTTTTATTTAAAAAAAATACATATCCTTGGCCAAATTAAAAGCTATCAAGTGTTTTCTAATGTCTGGTATGTTCTTTTAGTGCGTCTATTGTTGCGCAACTAATCCTCACACCTCATCTAGCCAATGCGTTTATAGATCCTTTTTGGAGTTCTCTATCAACTTAAACAGTTCCCTCAAGCAGTACTTCATCAGAACTATTCTTTTATTATTTATGAATACAAATATCTTTTTTATCAAGTTGATAAGAACTTTTTGATTTTACATTGGGAATAAAATTTCTATGGAGCCGGGCTCCATATAAATTTTTATGGAACCCCTCATACGAGTGAACTTGATATTTTTAATATTGAACCTAGGATCATTAATATTGAACCTAAAGTAAGAGTGAACTTGTGTTGCAAATAAGTGAACCTAATATTTTTATTTTAGGTTTAGTATTAATGATCCTAAGTTTAATATTAAAAATATCAGGTTCACTTGTATGAGAGGCTTCATAAAACTTCTATGGAACCCGGCTCCATAGAAGTTTTTGTCTAGTCCAATATGCAACTTCACATTTTATGGGTTTGCAACCGGCAACGGAGAAGATTAAACAATAAGCATGCACAACAAAACTTACAAAGGAAATTACAACAGAAAATTTAAAAGAAATCAATAATCTATAGGGTCTGCTTGAGTGCTTCAACAATGTACCTTGTCCTTGCAACAACATGTAGGTCTTTGATCTACAAGTAGCAAAGTTGCTCTCTGTTTGAACTGAGGTTTCATCTCAGTAAAGCTTTGGTTATACCCTTTAGGAAAGCTTTGGTTCCTCAATATAACCTAGCATAGATTGATGAAATATACAAAGATAGAACATAAAATAATTTGTGTAAAGCAGAGAGCAAGCAAGTATAAACAATGATGATTGAAAGTTGAGACAATTTATAACTGAAGAAATAAAGGGGAACAAACAGCTAATAGAGAACTGGAAATGAATTGCTATGGAAGAACCTAAGAAAAAATATGTCAAAATCAATGAGCTATACAGTGTCAAATAGCAAGTATCCACTCTTAGATCCCCACTATCCAGATTGCATATACTATAAGTTGAAATTCATTGCCTATATAGTTGTAGCAGGTATCATTGACTTGTATCCTGTAGGAAATTCACTCAACTCTCCAGCATTCAAGGCTAAGGCTACGTCAAAGATGATATCTTGATAGAAGAGCTAACCTGTTCCCATGGTGCTGGAGTTATGTAAGCCAATCAATGATTCCCAAGTTACACCCTATATATAACATTAAGCCAATAATATGAAGCCAGATTTAGAGCATATCATTAAAGAAATAAGAGATTCATCGTCATCACCATCATGTTTTCCCCAACGATATGAAGCCAAAAGAGGGCAACGATAGGAGATTGCAATTAGCGAGGTTACTGCAATTAGTAGTTTTGCCCTCCTATTTACCTTAGCAGCAAGGGCTTGGAAGAGGGCAATAGTCCGCAGAGCCTCCTCCTTCACCCTCTCATCCGCAATCATTCTTCTCTTCCTCGATTCCAAAGATAGAGGGAGAGCACCGCAACATCTCTCTCCCATCTATTTGTGATCTGTTGCCCTCCTATTTCTCCGTCATCGATCGAAATTGTAGTCGGCGGTGGCTAGGGTTTCGGCAGCCCGAGAGAGAAAGAGAGGGGGGGAATACCAGCGGTGCAAGGGGCGGTCGGCGATCGGTGGTAGCGATCAGCAGTCAGCGTTTGGCGGAAGACAAATCGCAGAGAGTCGTGAGAGTGAGAGAGCGTGCGAGGAAGAGAAAAGGGTAGGCGGGATTTTAAAATAATATTCTGACGGTTCTGCGACCGCTACAAGCGGTCGTAAAATTGCAGTCGCAAAACTGTAGCTACGCCGTCGCGGGGTCTCCGCATTCACATCATTATCGCAATAATGGGCCCCTTTAAGACCTCCGTTGCCGGTGGTCGCAGAACCGTCCCATCTACAACCGTCAGCTAGGCCATCGCAGATGGCTAAATTTTTAGTAGTGGAATTTTGACATTTGTCTCAATTACATCCTTCTATCAACTTTCCATCGGCGGCCCCATTAAGACGATAGTGTGGCTTTTCGATGTGAATTAAAATAATATTTTTTAAAAAAATAAAATAAAAAACCTCTTTTAAAATTTGTATTTACCATCCTTTGACTTTTCTATTGTTGAAAAGAACCTAATACTTATTTTTTATTCCCACGGGGCCGGCGAATCGGCGATGACGATCTCTTCTTGTGCTTCACCTCACGCCGCTCTGCCTCCGCCTCCGCATCAAGGGCTTGGCCATCACTAGCTCCATGAGGAGCACACCGAAACTGTAGACATTAGCCTTCTGGGAGACCTTGCGAACGTCAGTGACCTCCGCAGCGCGGTAGCTGGCGGCGCGTTGGTTGGGAATCGGATTAAAGCCTAAGCTGCTCAAGCCGAAGTCGGAGATGCGAGCCTCGTATGATTTCGAACACGATGAGTCCTCTCAAGCTCGATGATGGAATCGGGTGGGAGAAACAAAGGTCGATGTGGTGGCGCTCCGCCGCTGGCCTTGGTGACGATTGGGACAACGCTTTCCGTCTGGAGGCATCGCGCACCCATTGAGGTGGCGTAGTCTGAATAAAGGTAAAGATCCACTTTAGAGAAGAAGTAACTCGTCGATTTAGGGTCTGCCGTCCCAATTGTTCCTTTCGGTGGAGGATGAGCGGGGCTGGGAAGAAGCCATGACTCGTCGGCCTTCTTCTTGTTTTCGTCGGGGCCAAGGAGAAATGCGAAAGAGGCAGATGAGACTCTGCAGGGGACGCAGAGCGCGGTCGGAGCCTGCTTGCACACCCACACGCGCTGGTGCCGGGGCGCAAATGGGTGGTCGGTGGCTTGCACCCGCGCGTCGCACCCGCCGCACAGGTATGCTGCATCGGCCGCACAGTACAGCTTCGCAGTCGCCACCTTGCACAAGTCGCACTGCCGCCCCGTCCAAAATCCTTCCTTCCCCTCTGCCTCGCTCGACATCTATCTCACTGTTAAGTCTTCTCTCTGCTCTGTTTTGCTCACTTCTCTTCTCTTCCGAGTCTTCTTGAGCTCTCTGTTTAGATTCTTAAGTTGTTTTAAGGAATTAATATAAGAGAGAGATTAGATGACGACGCCGACGACAATGATAGCTCGCCTGGGCAGGGTACTAAAGGTCTGTTGCAGAGAGTTTCCGGCAAAGGAGCTCGCGAGGATGGACCCGTCGAGCGGATTAAAGGACACGTTGAACTAGAGAGTTTTTTATTTTTTAAAAAAACATATTTTATTCCACGTGAAAAACTGACGTGATCTCTTTCACGAGGCTGCCGACTAATTTAATTGAGACAAATGTAAAAATTCTAAATCCAATTTAATAATATTTAAAATTAATCACAATTGAAAAAATATATATAAAATTTCGAAATATATTTAAGTAATTACCCATAAATATAACATTAGGTTAATTTATACAATAATATTATTTTTTACTTTCTTTCATAACAAAAAAAATATATAAATGCAGTTAGAATTATTTGTATATTTTAAAAAAAAGAGAGATTAATTATTATGTCAACTCGACTAATAAAGGAGTGGATGCTTGAGTTGTGATGTGATGTCTGACACTAATTAACCATCGCGCCTATGGCATTTATGTGTTCCAAATAACAGAGCATGGTTATGATTTGTATAGATCAAGTTAACCAGCCACAGACATAAAATGATTCCTTGCACTGCCAAATTTTAATCGAATGAAACCGGGATGACAACCGAAAAAAAATCTTTATATAGAATCATATATATGTACAACAAAAAACAAATGCACCTAACAGAAGAACTACTCCCTTAGTTATGCTATCTGGGATCATTCACTAGTACTAATGTTTTCTAGCCGTCTTCCCCTATAAAAATTCTAAAGGCAATGATAATTCACGTGCAATAAATTATTCAACTGGGTTGCTGAACCCTAGTGACTAATGGCATATACAATGCGTGAAATATCGATGCAATCCAACTGATATCATTCAAAGTAGCTTCTGCGTGTCGATCAGCTGATCCACCTCTTGTATAGTAGCTTATCCATGACCCCGTTCCTTGAATAAGCTTCTAAGAAAGGGAGTGTTTGAAGCTATCTAAAACGCATTTCAGGTGTGTTGCAGATTGTAGACTTCACAGCTAGGCCCAGATGAAGATCCAGTTCATGGCTACTCCGCTTTGGCATCAACTGCAACGAAGAACTGGTGACGACAGGCCAACTTCCCGTAGGAGTCTTGCTCATACCTTGCTCTGTCAGCATTTTAGGCACAAGAGAAGGCGGTTTAGCAGTGCGGGAGCCAACGGTAAACAGGTTCTGATCAATGGTCTTGAAACGCCCATGATCCTCTTCAAAGAGCCTGAAGTTGTGCCCACTGCAGGAAGGACTGTAGAACCATGGGGCAGAGAGATTGAACCCAGAGCAGTGGCTTTTGATGAAAGGTTGAAGGTAGAAACTGATGCCAGCTTTCCTGGCCTGGAGTTCCAGCCTCTTCCTCTTCATTCGCTCCTTCTTGTGGGCATTCTGATGGCCTCCGAGCGCCTGTGAGTTGGAGAATTCTTTGTGGCAGAACTGGCAGACATACTTCTTGTTCTCCACTTCACTGGATGGGCACAATACAGGCAGAGGTGAATTCTTCTCGCTAGCATCCCTAACTTCAATCTCTTCATCCCTATTTTTATGTATGTTTACATGACCAGAGGGATCAAACTCAAAACCAAATATCCGGATCTTCTTGTCTTCCCCCTTGTCTGCATCAAGGTAATCAGCTCTCATCTCCCTTGAAACCAAACCTTGTTCTGCTGCATCACTTTCCATATCTCTTTACAGTAGGGAGATTGTACTGTTACTTAGGAAGTGATGACCAAGGTTGCATTCAACCCACATTTATAATGAGCTGACATGATGCTCTCATCATTAAAATAATGGTTCTCAATAGCAAATACATTGATGATGAGTCAATCAAAGGGAAAAAGAATGTCAAATACAAAGAGCATCAGCAAGTGCGCTCACGCACATACATACATTGTTTTTTTTTATTTTGTTCTACAAGATAATATGCTCTGGATTTTTCAATAAATAAATACAAAATAAAAGATATAATAGCTTCAGATAACTACTAGAAAGACAAGACTAATATCACTTGACAATGAATACAATTTTGAAAATAAAGG
Source organism: Canna indica (assembly GCA_034359265.1). Taxonomy (NCBI): domain Eukaryota; kingdom Viridiplantae; phylum Streptophyta; class Magnoliopsida; order Zingiberales; family Cannaceae; genus Canna; species Canna indica. Next base: position 52,682,354 of record CP136896.1, on the reverse strand, counting down.
TTAGCATAAGAGCAGATCACAGAAATCTTAAAAAGTGAAAAGTAGAGATGCACCTTTGTAGCTCAACAACTTTGCGTCCTAAAATAATACACTACTAGAGATAAGCAAATTGTTTATGCTTACCATGGTTAGAATCTTGAAGCAGAGGTCCAGTATGGCAGGTTGTGTGGGCTCACTACTCCTAGTTAAACACGTAATAGATTGTGCAGTTGTAGCTGCTTAATCATACAGGATTGAATGTTATAATTGAATACAAGGTAGCAATTTTAAAATCATATGGAAATACATATTGACTACAGAATGACTAAAGGTACAACAACCTAATTTGGCCGAAAAGGAAACAGAATGTAACAAAGTGGATAGTGATGTAAGCAAGTATTAATAATCTAAATAATATCAGAACATATCTTCTTTAGTACCAAAAGCATAGGTGACACATGAATTAGTTGCCAACCTATATCATAGACATAGACAAGCCAATGAATTAGAGTTGAACAGAAGAAAAATAATTAAGGATATAAAAATTGTCTACCTCTACTTTCTCCCTGACAATTCACTTTTCTAACATACTTTCTCGGAGCTAACAATTGTCCAGTCCACCTATAATTCCTGGTGCAATCTATTTTGATATAAAGACAAATCCTACTTCAACCATCTGCTTTCTTGCAAGACTCCCACTCAACCAATTGTCCTGTTAAATAGGTCTCCTTACTGGACTAGCAAGTCATCAACCATTTGCAAACTGCAACTCAAAGAACAGGTGGACAACTAAAGCACAACGAATCCATGTATCAATTACTTATTGTTTGCGTTGATTATGAAAGTACACCTCTTCTTCAGTCTGATAATAAGGAGTTGCAGAAAACTATCTTCAAAGAAATCCTTTTTCTCCAGACAAGGACAAGTGATCATTTGATGTTCTTCCAATGGAAAGATAACTGTTTTTATTTCTTCTTTGTATTGCACTGAAGGAATAAGAATAAGTATAAAGCTATTTGCCTTTGGTTTACCAAATATTTCTTTTGCACGCAATTTGATATGAAAGCAAATGATATGAGGATTAGTGATCATAAGTATGGTTCAGAGCCAATGTAAAGATCCAATATAAGAGCTGGTTTGTTAGTTGTTTCTATACAGAAGATAGGTGCTGCTGATTCACAGAGAAGATACAAGTTGGATGTGATTAGCTTTACTCTCTTCTACTCTTACAGTACTCTGTGAGAGGGCAAGAAGCTTGATAAGCATCTTTTGTCTTCTGATTAACTCCTTTAATGGCACATCTCCGGCAAAGTCTCCCATGAGTTACAAGTAGACAATTCAGGTCAAACTTTAGGTCATTAGGTATTCTATCATTGAGATGAAGATATGCTTGCTCCCTGTCTGCTTTTATGGGGATCCAACCAATGTCCCTTGTGATCCGGTATACCTATGAAACCACCAAAGTGATGCAATGTTAGGAGATGCTTGGTGACAAATATGTAAAATTAGTCAAACCCACTTACATGTGTGTCCACTGGAAAATCATCTTGCTGAAGATGGAACATCAGAACACATGCCACCTGTCATCAGAAAACTAATTAAAACATGATTGACAAATCAGGACTTTCATGGTTATACTCAAAATACAAAGCTACAACTACGGAAACTGTAGTAAAAATGTCATGTAGATAGGTCTCTGTCACTAATGAGTCAGAAAAAAGCCATGTACACCTGCGCGTTGCAAAGAAGAAATCCAGATAGAAAATTTCTCTTGTGGGTTAATTAACTGAAAAGACAACTATCAAAGAGAGGAAGATGACAACTTTTGGGAAGTAGTGTACATTGACATGATATGTTGTTGAAATGGCGACTGTCCAAGAGAGAAGAGGTAACAACTTTTGGGTAATAGTCAACATTAGCATGATAAACCGAAAGACAATCCATGTCCAATATGACATCAAAGTTTTCAAACCCAAATAAGGAGTTATGAAATTCATTCGGCCAAAATTTAACTTGTTTCTAAAATTTGTATTGACTCATTAGTTTAAACTATCCATTCATAATTACCCTTCTCAAAGAAATAATTCCTTGCCTTAAAACTTTTGCAACATCTCCACATCTCCTCCCTTCTAATGCTATCCCCTCCCTCCCTCTCATTTTCATTCACAGTGGGCGGTCAACAGTGGGAGGAAGAGGTTTGTTGAAGTGGTTGGGAGGGGATGATATTGTGTACTTCTTTCGCCTACATGGGGCATGATTTTGGTTGAATCTGTTTTTTTTATATATATTGGGTTATTAGATGAAAATGGCCCCAACATTAGCGAAATGGTCAATTGTGGTCAATCCTTTGATTGGTACTTCTGAATTGGTTTTAATAATGGCCCCCCTTTTGCTAACCGTGAGATCGCCCGTTAAGTTGACGACGTGGCGAACCGGAAATAATTTTAAAATGTCGCCACATGAGAATGATACACGTAGACATTCAAAAAGTTATATATTCCTTTCCTCCTTCGACCACGACGTCGACGCACCCTCGCCGGCCGCTGCCACCTCCCTTGTCGTACCACCTCTTCGCCTATGATATCCCCCATCGCCTGCCCAACCTCGCCGACCTGTCGAAACCGTCAAGCCACCTGTTGTCGTTTCTGTTCCTGAGCAAGATCCATACATGGTCCTCGTTGAGCATGGAGGCGACGATGGAGCACTTCTCGTGCGGGTGAAGGTGTTGCAGCGCTCGGTAACCCACCATGTCGAGGCTTCTTCCGGTACTCCCGGAGGTTGTCAGAATTGCATAACTCTGTGACAAAGTTGAGAGTGGTGCCCCGGTTGGGTTGGGATTTGACACGACTAGACTACTGTTTGTCCAAATCGGAAGAAGAAGAAGAAGAAGAAGACTGAAGGGGGACGTAGAGGGGTGTTTACATGGGTCGGATTGGTTTTGGCTCGACTGTGTTGGGGTTTGACCCGACTGGACTACTGTTTGTCCAGATCAGGAAGGACTTTACCCGACTGGGATATCTCTCTACCCGATTGGGATTTCATTCTACCCGTCTGGGATATCTCTCTACCAAATTGGGAAAGAGGTCTACCCGATTGGAATTTCTTTCTACTCATTTGGGATATCTCTACTCCCTCCTCTTCATGACCTTCGGTTCAAACCCCTTCATCTCAATTGGGAACATGTCCATGTCTGTCCGTGTATGTCAGCACTTCATCCCTTTATTACTTCGGTTCAATAGAATTGAAGGAGCCATTGCTATTAGACAGCTGACCAGGAAACCAAACAGTCTTATTCTTAATAATGCTTTGCTGAGTGAGTTATGCAAGGCAAGAAAACTGAGCGATGCTTTGTTTCAGTTGCAAAATATGGAGCATGATCCTTAAAAGTCATGAGTCCTCCCATTTGCACAAAGACCATTAACAAGAGAATCACAAGTCTCTTTACTTGGCTGAAGTTTCTTGTGCAGCATCTCAACGTGGAAATCAAGTGATTGATCAAATGCTTCACAGAGGCAAAACCCATGAATGAACTGTAACTCTTCTCACTTGGAATGTTGCCCTTTTTTGACATTACATTTAGAAGATCAATTGCTTTGTGCATTCTGGCATGCATACAAAAATGTTGAATCAAATCATTGTAGTCAATTTTCATGGGAATTAGGCCCTTTTTATTCATTCTATCGAGAAAAAATTCAGCCTCAGAAAAGCCACAACATCTCAGAAGGGCCCCAGCAAGAGTATTTTGGATAACTGAGCTATGATTCCATTTATTACGTTCCATTACCTTACTCAATTCTAATCTTTTTCATACTTGCCATCATTGCACAACTGACATATTACTGTTCTCAGGCTCCAACTGCTTGGTCTCCAACCCTTGCATATCATCATATTAAGTGCTTTGACTGATTTGAGGACTTCTCTACACTTATGAAAGCCATGAACAATAAAATCATAAGTGTTTTTATCAGGAAAAATTTGTTTCTCTTGCATATCTTTTAATAGAGTTTTCACGATAGAACATTACCAGTTTGGAAGAGATGAAATATCAAAATGTTATATAGACTCAATTATGAGGATTCATCTTTGTGCTGGATAATATCTTTGAGTCTCAAAGCATGAGATATCAATCCATTCAAGAGCATTTGACACATAACACTCCGGTAGCTTGAAATAGAAAGGTTACCATGTACTCTTATCGAAGTACCAAGCACAGCACATGGTTTCCGTAGATCATTTTCAATGCAGAAAATTTTCAATAATGTGGGCATCAGAGAAGAAGATGTCATGGCGTCGATGATGTTGACTCGAACGTACCAAAACCTCGGCGTGTGGTAGACCTTAGGTTGGTTGTAGATGCTCAGAATCAGAGCACTGATGGCGTCCGGTGCTGCCTCGTTGGAGAAAGTGGCGAAGGCAAAGGCCTCATCGGCTTGGGTTCCGTACATACGGCAAGCATCAGCTCGCCTCTGTACGCCTTATCTCCCTTCTTGTCCTCGAGCCGATACCACTCGGGGGGCCAACGGGCCGGTGAGGGGATACATGGAGGGATACTTCGTTAAGCTCGACGGTGATGCATCCGACGAAGTCGTCCACACGCACGAAGAGGTACTCAGTCTTCTCCACGAGGTCGAAGGCACTCGGCTTCTTGCTGGGAGCAATCTTTGAATTGGAATACTTGAGCGGAGAAGGCATCGGAGAAGATGATTATAAAAGTGCGTTCAAAAATATGTCTATGTGTATCATTCTGACATGGCGATATTTTAAAATTATTTCCAGTTCGCCACGTCACTAAGTTAACGGGCAATCTCACACTTCGCAGATGGGGGGTCATTATTGAAACCAATTCGAAAGTTTATATATACAATTGAGACCAATCAAAAGATTAACTACAATTGACAATTTCGCCAAAGTTGGAGTCATTTTCATCTAATAACCCATATATATTCCATTGTTACTTACAATTAAAAATAATAGTTGGAATAAATAATTATGATTAAAATAAATTGGCAATTTTTTATGACTCTTAAGATAAATTTGAGCAAGTCTAGTCATGTAAGTTATGTTTTTGACACCGTGTCACCATCTTTTAAAAACTATAGGAAAGGGTTTTTGTGAGTAGATCCATGGGCTAGTACAATATGATAAAGTGATTATGGACCTGATACAACATCTACTACTACTAAGTCATAATCTCATACTAGATGGGGTCGGCTATATGAGCTTTGTCTCTGCATTCCTTTGTCCAAGGCTAGATAATATCTACATCTAGTAACGGTAAATCCCTTAGAGACTATTTCTCTACACATAATCGTAGGCCTACCTCTACCCTCCTTCCTACCTTGTACTACTAAACCATAGTTATAAATGGCGCGCCATGGCGCGGGGGGCGCACAGGCAGAGACCCTCGCGCCATATTCTCCCAGGCGCTACTCTAGCGCCTCAAGGGCTATGGGGCGCGCCTCGGCCTAGGCACGAGGCACGCGCCATATGCGCCAAACTTAGGTGTGGCGCCAGGTGCCCTAAGTTAACTTAGGGCACCTAAAAAATTATATTCTTTTATTTCTTTCCTTGGCCGCCGACTAGCCCAACTCTTCCCTTCTTTTTCTTTCCTACTTCTTTCCTGCGAGCATCCTTCCCGGCACCTCCGACGAGTCTTCTTTTCGTTTTGGCGCCTCTTTTTCTTCCCTTCCCGGCGAGTCTCGACTTTCGGCGAACTCTCCAGATTTCGGCGGCCAGTCCTCTCCATCGGGTTTTTTTCTCTTCTCTCCTTTCTAAGCAACATATTTTGGCCAACCCTTCTATTTTTTCAGCATGCTGAAAATTTCAACATGCTGATATCCGCTGCATGCTAGCTGAAAATTCATGCTGAGAATTTCAGCATGCGAAAATTTCAGCAAGCTTATCAGCGGGCTGAAATTTTCAGCAGGCTTATCAAAGTATCAGCAGGATGAAATTTTCAGCATTCTAAAAAAATATTAGCATGCTATGTTGAAAATATAGTTCCTCTTGTTTTCTTTTTCTCATCTTTAATTTCTGATTTTTTTCTAGTTTTTTTCTCATTTTTCAGTGTTTAGAGTTTAAATTATTTTCTTTTAGTAATAGTAGAAAAGACCCCGGATGGAAGTATTTGCGTGAAGTGATTCCAAACAACACTAGGTTTTGTGGTTTTTGTGACAAAATAACAAATGGAGTGATTTCTCGAGGGAAGCAACATCATGTTGGAGGATATCGTAATGTCAAGGCTTGCGCAAAGTGCTCGCCTCATGTCTGAAAAGAGATCAAACGGTACATGGAAAAGAAAGTTGTTGCATCAAGTGTTAATATTGATGTATCAAATTCTACACCCGATTTGGAGGATCGTGATTATGGTGAGGAGAAAGGTCTTGGTGAAAGTTCAAAATTCATACATATATTATGAAAGAGAAGCCAAAGATGAAAGGTTCAATGGATGTTTTCTTTACACCGAGTGTCAAGGAAGTGGTGAAAAAGATAAAAGAAGCAATGATGAAACAAACCACCATTAACAAGGCATGCAAAAAAGGAGTTGCGGGCTAAAATATGTGAAAACATATGTAAATCTATATATGATGCAAGAATTCCTTTCCATGTTTTAAGTTATCCAAGTTTTGAGGTGATGGTTGAGTCTATTAGACAATATGACATTGGCTTGAAACCTCCCACTCTATATGAGGCGAGAGTTCCTTCCCTTAAGAAGACAGTGAATGAGGTTAAGGAAATGATACAAGAGCATGAAGAAAAATGGGTAAGGTATGGTTGCACCATCATGACAGATGGTTGGACAGATAAAAGACAAAGGACTTTGATCAACCTTTTAGTGAATTCTCATAAGGGAACCGTTTTCATTGAATCGGCTGATGCATGTAGTTATTCAAAGGCCGGAGAAAAGATTTTTGAATTGTTTGATAAAATGGTGGAGCGTGTTGGAGAAACCAATGTGATACAAGTAATAACTGATGGTGCATCTAACAATGTGTACGCATGTAATACGTTAAACTTTCAAATTTTGATTTTTTAGTTGGTATCATTTTAATGATTATATTTTATATTTTATATTTTGGTTATTAGCTAAAAATGGCCTGCATTTGTGGCCAATTCATTGAATAGGAATTTACACATTGGTTCAAATTATAGTCCGTCGTCTGCAAACCGTGAGTATGTCCGTTATTTCGCTGACGTGGGGATTTAGAAATTATTAAAAATACTCATTTGTCATGTCATCTGGAAACTCTCTCTTCTTCTTCTTCGCTGCATTATGATGAACAAGAGCTATTGTTAAATCCGTAAGCATTGTTCGACATCAATTTCCTCGTCTCCTTTCTTATGCTCGGGCAAGAGAAGCGGCAACGATTCCTCGTAGGGGAAGACAGCGAAGCGAGCACACATTTTCTCCCATGATCTCCTTTGCTGATCTCGTAAAGCTCGTTATTCTCGATCAATCTCCTCTCCTCCTCGGACATCGCTTGAGCAAAGCGAGGCCGGCGACGACCGTCGTAGGAGCAATATTGCAAGTAGTCTTGAGGCTCATGCCTCGAATAAGGGTGTGTTCTTTTTCACTTTGTCTAAATTATATAGTCTTTCAACCCACTCTCTGATGAGTACTCATAATTGCATGAAACCGTGCGTACTTTTTTTCCAAATTAATAAATGATTTGATAATGTGTGACGTAGCTTTAGAGTCTCTCAAGGGATCAAAGCTTTCAGGAACTTCAATTTTTGATAAAGAAACTAATATCCATGATACTTCTACCCATAATACACGGAGCACCTTAATTGAACTTAGCGAGACAAATTCTAAGAACACCCTTGCTAGCACTAGCAGAAAAAACACAAGTCAATTGAGAGGAATGTTAGAAACACTCCTTACGAGAGCGCTAGGAGAAGATCACGCAAAACAAATAAGTAGCACGCGAGCTGATGAGAAATAGTAAGTAAATAAACTCATGGCAGCCTCGTCACTCCTGTTTTGTCTTCATCGCGACTATACATGCTTCCAGATTGAATGAGTTGGTGTAGAAATTAGTCGAATTAAGCAAGTATTATGAGTTTTATTGCAACATGTTTTTGTGTAAAATAAGGCAGAAATAGTAAGTAAATAAACTCATGGCAGCCTCGTCACTCCTGTTTTGTCTTCATCGCGACTATATATGCTTCTAGATTGAATGAGTTGGTATAGAAATTAGTCAAATTGAGCAAGTATTATGAGTCTTATTGCAACATATTTTTGTGTAAAATAAGGCCGTCTATTTTTTTGATTCAATATAAAATTTCAAAATTAGAACTGAATTTATTCTGTATTTTCTTGTTAGTTATGTCATTTGTTTCAAAATTTTGGTTCGTTTAAAATATAAAAAAAAAACAACATTATTAATTAATGCAATTGAATTAAGTCTCTCCAATAAGTAGCTAGCACACGTATATATTGAAAGCCCGAAATATATTATAACACTTATTTATTCCTTGCATATATTGTACTATGTACATTGACGTAATTAGTTCATTAGTCTCTCTATTAATATATACATACATATATATATTCTACTTGAATTCATGCAAATATATAAGAACATTCAAAGCAAAGATAAGAGGTACCATGTGTTGATTGGTCCTTGTGGATGGCGTACGCGTTCACCGCCAATATCGACTGCCGAGGGATAACGAAGGTGGTGTTGACCAAATATATGCACTATATATGCGTTCACATGATACATCTTCTCTCTAAGTTTTGAGTGTTCTTATATATTTGCATACATTCAAGTAGAATATATATATTATATTAATGGAGAGACTAATGAACTAATTAGAACAATGTACGCAGTACTGTATATGTAAGAAATAAATAAATGTTATAATATATTCAGGGCTTTCAATATATATGTGTTATAGCTAGTTATTGGAGAGGCTTCATTCAATTGCATTAATTAATAAGGTTATTTTTTTATGTTAAACGAAACTAAAATTTTGAAACAAATGATAGAACTTAACGCTAAGGAAAATACAAAATAAATTCAATTTTAATTTTGAAATTTTATATTGAATCAAAAAATAGACAATCACATTTTACACAAAAATATATTGCAATAAGACCCATAATACTTCCTCAATTCGGTTGATTTCTACACCAACTCATTCAATCTAAAAGCATGTATAGTCGCGATGAAGATAAAACATGAGTGACTAGGTTGTCATGAGTTTCTTTACCTAATATTTCTCCTCCTTATCTCGTGTGCTACGTCTTTCTTCTTGTCATTGTCCTCCATTTCATTTGGTCTCTGATCAGTTTTGTCCATGTTTTGCATGATCTTCTCCCAACGCTCTCGTAAGGAGTATTTCTAGCATTCCTCTCAATTGACTTGGTGTTCTTTCTACTAGTGCTTAGTCAAGGTCGTTCTTAAAATTCACCTCGCCAGATTCAATTAAGATGCTTCGTTTATTAGGGGTACAAGTATAATGGAGATTAATTTCTTTATCATAAATTGAAGTTCCTGGAGACACTCTGAAGCTACACCGTACATTCTCAAACCATTTACTAATCTGCAAAAGGAAGTACGTACAGTTTCATGCAATCATGAGTGCTCAGAGTATGTTAGAAGACTATGTAATTTAAACAAAGTGGAAAAGAACATGACCCTTTTTCGAGGCAGGAGCTTGAAGACTACCTGCAATGTCGCTCCTACGACGACGGCCGTCATTAGCCTCGCTTTGCTCAAGAAACGTGTGAGGAGGATAAGAGAGTGACCGAGAATGGCGAGCTTTACGAGATCAACGAAGGAGATAAAGGCAGGAAATCCCCTACGAGGAACCGCTGCCGCTTCTCTTGCCCGAGCATACAAAAGAAAAGGAAGTTGTTGTCAAACAATGCTTACAGATTCAAAAGAGAAGAAGAAGAAGAAGAAGAAGAAGAGAGAGAGAGAGAGAGGTGGGACCCAATTAAAAAGTTATATTAAAAGCCATCCTACGCAAATAAGTATTTTTAAATATTTCTGAATCGCCACGTCAGCAAAATACATACTCACAGTTCACAGACGATGAGCTATAATTGGAACCAATGTATAAGTTCATATATACTATTGAGATCAATTTAAGGATTGACCACAAATGAAAATTTGATCAAAGTTCGTGTTATTATTTAGCTAATAACCCAAATATAAAATATGGTAAATAACAAAAAAACCTCCCCTGAACTATGATTCATTTGCAGTTACCCCCCCCCCCCCCCCCCCCGAACTTTGAAAATAGACAAAAAATAAACTAAACTTTGTGAAACTAACAAAAACACCCCTTATAATAACTCAATGTTATTTACTTAATAGAATTTTTTTAAAAAATAACACGTGACAGTCTTTCAATAATCCAAATATTAAAATATAAATTTAAAAAAATAATAATAAATTAGAAATTAGGAAATATTAGTTGCAAAATTATTTCCTAATTAACTTTCCTAGCAATTAATATTTCCTAATTCTAATTTATTATTTTTTCAATTAACTTTTTATTTATCTTTTAATATTTGCTCCAATGAAAGACTATCACGTGTTATTTTAAAAAAGATTATGTTAAATAAATAACATTGAGTTAACATATGAAGTGTTTTTGTTAGTTTTATAAATTTTAATTTTTTTTGCTTAATTTCAAAATTTGTAGAGGGTAATTGCAAATGAGTCATAGTTCACATGAGGTTTTATTATTTACCCTATATAATATAATCATTAAAAATATAACAACTAATAAAAACACTAGATTTTAAATGAAATTTGGAATTTTAACTTATTACCTGCTTAACATTGTTAGATGCACTATCAATGATTACTTGTATCACATTTGTCTCCCCAATACCCTCTACCATTTTATCAAACAATTCAAACATCTTTTCTCCGGTCTTTGAATAAATACTTGCATCAACTGGCTCAATGAAAACGGTTCCCTTAGGAAAATTTACTAAAAAGTTGATCAAAGTCCTTTGTCTTTTATCTGTCTAACCATTTGTCAAGATACTTTACACATTCTTCTTCATGCTCTTTTATCTTTTCCTTAACCTCATTCGTCGTCTTCTTAAGGAAAGGAACTCTCGCCTCATATAGGGTGGAAGGTTTCAAGTCAATGTCATATTGTCCAATAGACTCAACCATTACCTCAAAACTTGGATAGCTTAAAGCATTGAAAGAAATTCATGCATCATGCATTCATTTACATATGTTTTCACATACTTTAACCCGCAACTCCTTTTTACATGTCCGTTAATGGTGGTTTGCTTCATCTTTACTTCTTTCCTCTTTTTCACCACTTCCTCGGCACTCATTGTTAAGAAAACATCCATTGGACCTTTCATATTTGGCTTCTTTTTCATATTGATACATATAGATTTAGAACTTCCACCAAGACCCTCTTTGATGAAAACAGCAATTAAACAATCCAATTAAGGATTCAATCAAAGCTTACAATTCGTTGAAAACTGTAACTTCTATTTCATTTCCATTGAACAAGACGAACAGTGAAACTGGTTTTAAAAAAATGAATATTCTGCATTCAAAATTGAAGCTGCGGGTATATACAACCCCGCATAGATGAAAATAAATGTGGACCCTTAGGTCAGTCCACGTGTCAGTCAATTACGAGTTCACTTGAAGTAGATACAATAAAAGGAAACAACACATTGAACTCAACATTGCGATATTAAAATCATTTGACTTAGGAGACTATGATTGGGTTGTCGGCAGAGCCACCCTCAGAGAACTCGTCCTCGAGTTCACAACTTTGAACTGGCGCTCCGTCAGGTGGAACAAATGGGAAGAGGTCTGCAACATTAAATACAGGAGATATCTTCAAGTCATCAGGCAATTCAATAAGATAAGCATTGTCTCCTAGCGCTTGGGTAACTAAGAATGGACCAACTTTTCTTGGTTGCAGTTTGCTATATGTTCCCGAAGGAAACCGATCCTTTCTCAAATGAACCATGACTAAGTCACCCTCTTGAAACGTTTTGAATGTTCTATGTTTGTCAGCAGCCAGTTTGTAACGAGCATTGGCTGCTTCAATCTTCTCTTTTACTATCCGATGTTGCTCAATATAGTTATTGGTGAAACTGGTTGCAGCACTATGTTTCCCAGTAGATACTACTATCAAATCTACTGTGTGATTTGGAGGCTTTGTGTATACAATGGCAAAAGGAGATCTACCTGTTGATCTGTTTACCATACTGTTATAGGCAAATTCGGCTTGCGGCAAGACTGTGTCCCATTGTTTCTGTTTGTCCATTGCCAAGCTCCTCAACATGCTTCCGAGAGTTCTATTCACTACCTCCGTTTGGCCATCGGTTTGCGGATGGTAGGCGCTGCTAAACTTCAGCTGGGTACCAAACTTTTGCCACAGAATTTTCCAGAAATGGCTGATGAAATTTACATCCCATGCAACTTTATGATTTCCCTCAAGAATAGGTTTGCGATGTTGCTTGCATCGGCTGTCTTCCTACAAGGCAAGTGAGCCATTTTTGAAAACCTATCGACGACAACAAAGATAGAATCCATTCTCCGAACTGTAACTGGCAATCCAAGGATAAAATCCATGGATAAATCTTCCCAAATTGTTTCACGCACAGGTAAAGGACTATACAGCCCAACATTTTGGCAATGACCTTTGGCTCTTTGGCAAGTCATACACCTTTCCACAGCTGACACAATTTCTTTTGTCATTCTCGGCCAAAAGTATCTTTCAGTGACTACCTTCAATGTCTTGTCTCGGCCCAGGTGTGTTGCTAAACCCCCAGCATGCAATTCTTCAATTAGGTGACTTCAATTATGTGGAAGTCTTCAATGGGCTCTAGTTGTTTGCACTTCTACCAAATGAATTTGAAATCTTCATCCATAGGGTATAAGTCTTTTAAATGTTCAAAATCAGTCAACTCTACTTGAAGTGTTGCAAGTAAGCATGCTCTCCTACTCAACGCATCAGCCACTCTATTATTTTTGCCATTTCTGAACTGAAATGTATATTGGAATTTTTGCAAGAACTCAAGCCACCTAGCATGGAGTGAATTCAATTTCTTTTGTGAAGTCAAATACTTCAACGGCTGATGATCACTGTGGAGAATGAAGTCTTTTTGAACCAAATAATGAGTCCAATGGTCAAAGGCTCTTACAACCGCATACAACTCAAGTTCATATGTTGACCATTTTTTGCCTTGCTTCACTTAACTTCTCACTGAAGTAGGCTACTGGCCTGCCATCTTGCATGAGGACTGCCCCAATACCAGTCTTTGATGCATCTGTTTCAACCTCAAAAGTTTTATCAAAGTTCGGAAGTACCAGCACAGGAGCATTAGTCAACTTATTTTTCAGCATGCTGAAGCTCTTATCCTGCTCTAGATTCCAGCTGAACTGTCCCTTTTTTAAAGAGTTAGTAAGAGGAGCTGCTATTTCACTGAAGTTCTTAATAAACCTTTGGTAGAATGTAGCAAGTCCTAGGAAACTCCTGAGCTCAGTTATGTTGGTTGGAGTTTTCCATTCTACAATAGCTTGCACTTTCCTTGGGTCAGTGTGTATTCCTTCATGACTGATAACAAAACCCAGAAATAGATGCTTATTGGTAAAGAACTCACACTTGTGAATGCTCAAAAACAGTTTGTTTTCTCTAAGAACTTGGAACACAGTTTCTAGTTGTTTCTTGTGATCATTTTCCTCCTTACTATAAATCAGAATATCATCAAAGTATACTACCAAAAATTTGCCAATGAACGGTTTCAAGATTTGATTCATTAGTCGCATGAACGTGCTTGGAGCATTGCACAAGCCAAAAGGCATTACTAACCATTCATAAAGACCCTCTCTAGTCTTAAAAGCAGTCTTCCACTCATCACCTGGTCTTATTCTAATTTGGTGGTAGCCACTCTTCAAATCTAGCTTCGAAAACACCTTGGAGCCTTCCAACTTATCCGGCATATCTTCGAGTCTAGGTATTGGAAACCTATACTTAACAGTGATCTTGTTTATAGCCCTGCTATCAATGCACATTCTCCATGAATTGTCTCTCTTTGGTACTAGCAAGGCTGGTACTGCACAAGGACTTGTGCTTTGTCGAATCAGCTTCTTGTCTAGTAGGTCATCCACTATTCCCTGCAGGGTTACATGCTCCCTTGGACTCATTCTATAATGAGGCAAATTGGGTAGAGTAGCTCCTGGAATGAAGTCAATGCAATGCTGGATATTTCTCATTGGTGGTAACTCAGCTGGCAGTTCATCCGGATGTAAATCTGAGTACTTTTTTAACAGTGGCTGTACCACTGCAGGTATTGGAGGAGCTTCTACTACCTTAGGATTCTTCAGAACCAGTGCTAGAATGATGTCACTGTGTTTATTGAGTGGCTCTGAGTGTTGACAGTGAGAAAGTCCTTTATCAGTAGTAGGTTTGTCATTGAGACTGGTAGCAGTTTTGACAGGAGCTGAAGTTGAGTTGGTTTTCGAGACCATAGGCAGTAGTGTGAGCTTTCTTGAATTCCAGGTAAACGAGTAAGTATTTTTCTTGCCATCATGGGATACATTCCTGTCGAACAACCAAGGCCTGCCTAACAATATATGGCAAGCATCCATCTCAAGTATATCACACAAAATCTCATCTTTGTACACAGCTCCTATGGAAATTGGAACCAAACTCTGATTTTTCATTGTTATGTCAACACCCTTCTTTACCCATCCAATCTTATAAGGACTAGGATGTGGAATGCTGTTCAATTCTAAAGCAGTGACCATGGCTTTTGATACAACATTCTCACTGCTGCCACCATCAACTATAAGGTCGCAAACTTTTCCTTGTATTGTACATTTAGTGCAAAAGATCTCATTTCTTTGGGTACACACTTTGTGCTTTTCAGTTATCAAAAGTTTTTGTAGAATACATACTAATGGCTCTCCCTCATCCCCTTCTAGCTGCGTTTCTTCATCACACAATTGTTCCCCAAAATCGAGTGCATTTTCACTATCTTCTTCTATCTGCTCAGTTAACTGCAATACTTTCCTCCTGGGGCAATCACTTAGACTTGTGACCCACAGCATTACACTTAAAACATTTCAGGGGAAAAGGTTTTTGGTAGGGGTTCTGGTTCTTTTGATTCTGATATGTAGTTTTATCAGCAGCCCCAGTTTCAAGGTCTGTTTTGAGTGGATGAGCTGTCTTCATAGCAGGAACCTGTGTAGAGTTAGCAAATTGAGTCGACACTGGCTGTTTGCCTTTATCAGCATAGCATTCAAACAGTGATCTCCACCTGGTGTTCAGCTTATTGGATACCCGAGACAACTGCTTCTCTACTCTTAAGGCTAGGTTAACTGCTTCATTCAGAGTCCATATGCTGTTAAGCTCAAGCTTTTCCTGGATAGGTAAACTTAAGCCACTGATATACCTGGCCACTTGCTGCGATTCAGATTCCAGCAGATTGTTTCTTGAACTCAATCTGTAGAACTCTTCTGTGTACTCAGTGACACTCCTATTTCGCTGGTGGCAAAGATGGTACTGCTGGTATAAAATCTGCTATGCTGATAAGAATCGCAATTTCATCAATTGCTTTATTCTCGACCATGTTTTAACCTTCTCTTTTCCTTCCCTTAATCTGTTTTGCTGGTATTGATCCCACCAAGCAGAGGCCCCTCCCCTCAATTTGTAGGATACCAGCTTAACCTGTTGATACTCGGGAATGTTCATGTAATCGAGAAATGTTTCGATGCTGTGCAACCAATCCAAAAAGTTTTCTATATGCAATTGTCCATCAAAGAAAGGTATGTCCATTTTCATCTTGTATTCGGAGTTTTCAGAGTTCAGGGAATACCTTCCTGATGGCAAAAATTGGGCCGAATTCCTGCTGAGTTGCTGATGAATCGGCCTGCGATCAAGGGGACCCGACAATGTCGCTTCGAGCTCATCATCAAAGTCCAAATCTAATGGAGTTTGATTCATCCTGAAATGAGATGAATACTGTTCTTCCGTCTCGAAACAATCAGATCTGGGGTTGGCGATCCGACAAGTTGCCGGTGGTCCTAGTTGAGGTGGACGAAGAAGATCTCGATTCCTGGCCCGATTTGGAGGCTGGTTGGCTTCATTAATCGTGGAAGCTCAGACCGAAGCTTGCCGCACCTCCATCGTCAGGTCATCCATCTTCCGACCTAACTCCTAGATTTCTCGCCAAAGGAAGTCCAAAGTGATCGCCGATTTGGGAGGGTGTATTCTCTCATCGTCAGGATTGGTACTCGAGCTCGGCAACATCCTCGCTCTGATACCAATTGATGAAAACAGCAATTAAACAATCCAATTAAGGATTCAATCGAAGCTTACAATTCGCTGAAAACTGTAACTTCTATTTCATTTCCATTGAACAAGATGAGCAGTGAAACTGGTTTTAAAAAAAAGAATATTCTGCGTTCTAAATTGAAGCTGCGGGTATATATACAACCCCGCGTAGATGAAAATAAATGTGGACCCTTAGATCAGTCCACATGTCAGTCAATTACGAGTTCACTTAAAGCAGATACAATAAAAGGAAACAACACATTGAACTCAATATTGCGATATTAAAATCATTTGACTTAGGAGAGACTATGATTGGGTTGTCGGCAGAGCCACCCTGCATCACTCTTCCTCCTCACCATAATCAAGATCCTCCAAATCGGGTGTAGAATTTGATACATCAATTTTTAACACTTGCTGCGATAGCTTTCTTTTCCATGTACTGTTTGATCTCTTCTCGGACATGAGGCGGGCATTTTGCGCAAGCCTTGGCATTATGATATCCTCCAATAAGATGTTGCTTCCCTCAACAAATCTCTCCATTTGTTATTTTGTCACAAAAGCCACAAATCATCCTATTTGTGTTGTTTGGAATCACTTCACAAAAATACTTCCGTCCGGGGTCTTTTCTACTATTACTAGTAGAAGATTCCATAATATAAACTATAAAGACTGAAAAATGAGACGAAGAAAAAACAAAAAAGAAATCAAAAACTAAAGATGACAAAAAGAAAACTAGGTGAACTTATATTTTAATTTTCTGCAGCAGTATTAGCATGTTGAAGATGTTGACATGCAGAAAATTTCAGCATGAATTTTTAGAAAATTTCAGCATGAATTTTTAGAAAATTTCAACATGAATTTTTAGAAAATTTCATAATACTGAAAAAATAGAAGGGTTGGCTGAAATATAATGCTTAGGAAGGAGAGAAGAGAAAAAAAATACCAAATGGAGAGGATTGGCCGCCGAAATCTGATAGAGGAGAGGCCGCCAAAATTTGGAGAAGAGTCTGTTGAAAGCTGAGACTCGCCAGGAAAGGAAGAAAAAGAGGCGCCGGAAAGAAAAGAAGACTCACCGGAGATGCCGGGAAGGATGCTCGCCAGAAAGAAGAAGGAAAGAAAAAGAAGGGAAGAGTCAAGCACGTCGGCGGCTGAGGAAAGAAATAAAAGGATATAAATTTTCGGGTGCCCTAAGTTAACTTAGGGCACCCGGCGCCGCACCTATTTGTGGCGCATATGGTGTGCACCTTGTGCCTGGGCCGAGGCGTGCGCCATAGCCCTTGAGGCGCTAGGGTAGCGCCTCAAGGTGAATATGGCGCGGGGGCCTGCGCCTGTGTGTGCCCCGCGCCATGGCGCGCCATTTACAACTATAGCTATGGTTCCTATCTATTGTAGATGTATCAAGATTTGTAAAGTCATCTTCATGTCATGCATTGAATAGGTAATCAAAATATCTTCTTCATCTCTCTTTGATCTCCATATCTTCTGTCAATACTTGAGACTCATCTTTAATGCATTTAACTTCATTCCGGTTATTCCTCTTTTTCTCTCTTAGCCGCGCAAGCTTGTACATTTCCTTCTCCCCTTCTCGTGTCCCTAAATTTTGATATAAATCAACATTTACCTCGGGCCTCACTAGTCGCTTTCTTGATATGTCTTGATTTTTTATTAATTCATGTTATGCTTGTTGAGTTGTTTTATTATCTAGCTTATTTTTTGTTATATTTTGCTATATTTGGTCTTAATTGTCATAACTTAAATTTTTGGGCTTGATCATGTTTGATTACACTCCTATTTTGTCATATTATTTAATTTTTGTTCAAAAATCCTACTAAGCACAATTGTTTTGTTACTTGTGATTATAATATTTTTTGATATAGCAACGTGTAGCCTAAGGGTACCGGCCACCTAAAATACGTCAACCACCAATGTGACACCTTATTAAGTCATGGATTTGAATAATGTAGTTGGACATTTAAACTTGTGACATGAATTTGAACGGTGTAATAAACCAAGTAATAAATGATGTTATAACTTTTCCATTGACATTGTAATAAATTGTATATGAATTTTCTTGGGTTATACTTTGTGATGATATTATAATTAGGTTACTGAATATATTTATGGTTGTTCCCTATCTGGGCATAACGAGTGGTTTGACTTCTGAACCACAATTGACTAACTTACTAGCTTATTAAATGAATCCACAATCCTTCAAGCTACACACATTTATCCTCAAATACAAGGTAGGAGTTGAAAAAAAAGTCAGATGACGCCCTCAGTAAAGAATTGTACTTACAATTATGATTGTAAAGTTTGCAGGCTTTGGAAACTTAAAAGAATGAGCATACAAACTAGAGGTGGCAATGTTCAGCTTAGCTCATGAACAGCCGAGGCCCCGCCTGGTCCTGACATAGTCAAGATGGCTATGATTCTACAATTCACCCCTCTATTAACAACTAATATTTTCTTGTCAAGCAAAAAATGCAAATAATAAAAAGAAAAAAAAAATCAAGGTCCAATCACAATGAACAGCGTTGGATTCAACCACTGTCATCCTAATCCTAGAGCAGAAAACACTAGCTTAAGGAAAATAAGGAGAATGGTCCAAAAAGTTATACCGTTTTCGGTCCTATTCCCTTGAACTTTGAAAGCTCAGCCTTGACCTCATCAACGGACAATTGCCGCAAGTATTCCAAGCAAATCTCCCCTCGTTTGTCCTTCAATGCCCTCAGAATGTTCTTTATCCTCGCTGCCTTGGTCGAAGCTAATCCCCCACACCTGATGGCATCCTCTACAAGCTTAGCCTCCGCATCAAGAACCTTTGATCATACAAATTAAAAAAATGGCGAAACATTAGCTAACTACAACTGAAAAATGGGGACAATTGTAGTCTTTTTCTAAGGGAATGGAACCGGCTTACTTGATCCCAAGTTGGGAAGGCAGATTTAAGGGACTCAAATGCCCTTCTTGAGTTCGACTCAGTGGTGTTTTGCGACAACAAAGTGCTCACAAGACCATCAAGGACCGTCTCCGCGGCGGCGGTTTCACCTTCACCTGCGGCATTCTTCTCCGCTGCGGAGTCGGTGGTGGATCTCCGATACCTAGCGAACTCCTCCGGGAATCCATGGTGAGCGAGGAGAGCGTCGCGGACGGCCCGGCATTCCTCGGGGGTGGGGGAGGGGAGGTCGGGGTAGGGTTCGGACGAGGGTTTAAGGGTTTCAATGGATCGGGTGGAAGAAGGGGAGGGCTTCGGCTTAGGTTTTCTTGGCATTTCGCACGCGATGAACGAGGTGTTCGACGGAGTGTCACCGCGCATCAAAAGACTCGTTGGTTGGTGTAAAAGCTGATATCTGATGGGCCTAAATACAAATTATTTAGGCCTAAAACTGGACTCTATTGCTTGAAACTAGGATGCACTGCTACCGATACGGACACGGGATACGACACGAACACGAACGCGGGAACACCAACTTCAAAATTTTATAGAATACGAACACGACATATATAGATAAATATTTAAAATATTAAAATTAAAAAAAAACACACAATTCATGTCAATATATATCATTATATTTTTATTGATGTTAAATTTCAAATTTTTAATATGAACAAATACTTATTATTTCTAAATCTTTCCAAAAGCACGAGGCACAACCACATGCAAACAAAAATTCCTAGACATGTATTGACATCTCCAAAAAATTTCATAGATTAGCATGTCTAATTAGTAAAAATAGTGATGTACAATCACATGTAAACAAAAAGTTAACTAGAGTCTCCCTAACTATCTTCTTCATCAATCATTATTGTTATCTTCTTCATTGAAAAATATTACTCTATCCAACTCTGGCTCATCAAGAGAAAGATCGGCAACTTCAATTATTCCATTATCTTCATTAATCAATGAAAACTCATCAAGAGAAATAGAGCAATCAAATGTTTCACATAAAATAAAAATAAAACTAATCCAAGAAAAATAGAGCGATCTAGTATTTCAGAAAGCATAATGTCTCTGCCTCTCCGGAGGCTGTTTCCACTCGATGAGGGTGTTATATCCGTAAATTTTATATAATTTAATTTAGTTATTTTCAGCCGGACGATGTGGATGCACATCGAAGCGGGTCGGAAGAAGTGTCGGAAATGTGAATTAAGGTGAGGCCTTTGCGCGTGTTTAGTGATTTGTTTTATTTATTTTTATTTTAGGTTTTGGATTATTTGTTGAGTCGAGTCCGACGACTCGATCGGAATCTGATTTGGGCAAGTGTGGGTTGAGTTGGGTAGAAGCCGCAGTTGGGTTAAGTGAGGGGTAGAATCGTAAAAATAAAATAAATTAAAATAAGATTATATATATATATATATATGTATATATATATTTATATATAGGTGTAAAAGAAAAAAGAAAAAAAGGTTTAATTGGGTGTGCGGTTGCTACAGCCGCACACACCCGAAATTAAAAAAAAAAAAAGAGGCGAGCGGAGAGGCGGCGACAGAGGGCGACGGAGGAGGCATTGGAAGGAGGGATTGCCGCCGGTGGTGTTGCCGTCGCCGGTGATCATCGACTCAAGGACTTTAGGGAACATCTTCCACTTCGATTTCCCTTGCCAGTGAGTGGATTTCTCTCCAATCTCTTTTAAGTTCTCAATTACTACCGATCCCTAGTTGAGGAGGAAAAATCTAGAATTTTTGTTGATTGATTATTGATGCAGATTTATTCCATAGGAATTGAGGTTTAATTCCTATATAAATTCCTATGAATATTAATAATAATAATAATAATAAAAGGGGGGTTTCGATTTCCTCACGATCGCCTACTGCTAGGGAGAAATATTTTTTCTTTGTTGTTTTCTATGTTAAATTGGAATTCGTTTGTGTGAGGTTTGTTTGAAGAAATTAATACCCTATTTAAAGGGGGTTCTCTAACAGTAGGCATTGGTACACAAGAGAGGTGATTGAGATATTAGAAATCTGGGATTTTCTTTTCTGTTTTTGGATTGGCTTCCTCAAATGCTTGATGCATGAACGATTGATTTATAGGTTGCTTGGTATGCAAAAAAAAAATGAGATGTGTACGTATTGATTATATGCTGAAATTTAAGTGTATAGATATTGAAATTTACAAGTTATTGATGCTGAAATTTCCTATATTCTGTGCTGAAATTATATATATAGATGTGCTGAAATTATATATATATAGATGTGCTGAAATTTCATATGTTGGATGCTGGAGGTTCATATATGGTTGATTGCTGAAATTAATTAGTGCTGTGCTGAAAAATTTAGTCAAATTCATGCTGAATTGATTTAGGAGTTTGGATAATCAGCTTAATGCGAAAAGTACTGATGTAACCTATCGATTTGCATGTAAGAGATGTTTTGGGAACATAGAAAGTACTTGGGTGACCTAAACAGTAAAGTGTGGATAGGAAACTGACGATTTCAATAAGTTGGAATTTTCGTAGTGCATGTTAATCGGGCCGGGTTGCGGGCTCGGTGTGACGTCCCTAATCCGTTATAAATTATTGGAGTTTTAGTTGATACCATGGATAAGTGAACCTTGGGGTGTTGCAAATATGTTTAGTTACAGTGTTAGAATACTCCTGTAGCTATATTTTGTTGTTAAACATGTACTTGGTAACATTTAATTTGAACGAACTGGTTGTATTTAGTGTGTATATACATTGTTGGTGTATTCATTATGCGTAATGTGCTCACGTTTGTGAATGGAATGAGGGTGTGGTTGAGTGGATCGGTGGAGGAGGTGTGGACCGGGAAGCTCGTCAGCGAGCCACACTGACGACCGACCCGGAGTGGCTCTGGTTGGAGGGTTTTCCCAACCAATTGGGGTTACCGACGCTAGAGGGCCTACCTAGCTCGGGAACCATGGGCGGGAAGCTCACTAGACATGTTCTAGTGACCGACTCGTATTAATTGAGTTATGTTCTGGATTTATATAAATAAAATATTCAATTCCGAGTTAAGAACTTATTCATTGTACTATGGAAGTTATATATCATGTGGCCATTATATTATTATATAACTGTCAACTGTGGACAGTGGTGGGCTCAGGACCGAGCCACTCACTAAGTCTAATGTGGACTTACTTTTGTTTTCTTGTTTCCTTTCAGCACCAGGTCAGGACAAGTAGTAGCACTGAGGTGTTGGAGTAGCGCAGCTGGGAGCGGCAGGTTCAGGACTGATCTCGTGACAAGTCGAAGTTAGAGTTAGGATAGTAGTCAAGTTTAAAGAGAGTCATGTATCGAGACTTATTGTTCTTTATTTCATTTGTGGTTTCTTTATTTCATTTATGGTTTCAAACATTTTTTAAAGTTTGTTTCGGTTGAACATTCATGTTTCTGTGTTTTATTTAACAAAGGATGAAATTGTTTTGTTTATAACCTTTTGTTAGTGGTTGGAGTTGAAATAAAAAATTTGGTTTATCTCTATGGTTTGTGATTTGAGTTAGGCTTCGGGGTATGCTTGTATACCCTGGCCGGTCACACCATTGTGGAATTGGGGTGTGACAGAGGGTTTATCGGTGAGGGTGGTGACACGAGTATAGGTTCTCCAACTCGTCCGATATCCGAAAGAGCAGCGGAGCGACGATTCTCGTTGAGGAGCGGACAAAAAAAAAATTGACTGGTCTGACACACGTGTCCGACACGCGTGTTCGAGCAGTGTCCGGGCAAAAAAAAAAATTGACTGGTCAAGACACTCTTGAACACATCGGACACGTGTGTCGGACGAGTATCTTCGTGTGTCGGTGTCTGCGACGTGTCAAACACGCGAACACGGCAGTCCTTGGAAGTGTTCGTGCTTCCTAGGCATGAAATAAACCATTGAGAAGTAAGTCCAAACAAAGATGAATTAATTTCAATTTTAGTCCCCATAGTTTGATGGAATTTCAATTTGGTCCCTAATATTTAAAAAGCTTCGATTTGTCTTAGAGGTGACAATGGGCCGGGCCCGGCCCGTCTGTGCCCAAGGGGCGGGCTGGGCTCGCCCCCCTGGGCACGCGGGCCGTGCCAAGCACGACCCGCGAGCGTGCTGTGCTAGCCCGGTCAAACCCAGGCCTAGCTCGAGTCTAGTCGAGCCAGACCTGATTTATATATATATATATATATATATATATATATATATATATATATATATATATATATATCTGTGTGTGTGTGTGTGTGTTTACGAAACTCTAAAATCATTAGTATCAAAATCAGTATAAAAAGACGACAAGGAAGGACAAAATACAAAACTGTCGCCATATCAGAGCTCCAGATCTACATGCCATCTACCAACTATCTACACATCGATCTAGAGATCAATAGCTCACCCCTGCAAGTCTGAAACAATAATAACAGGAGTCAGCGAATGCTGAGTATGAGTACCACAATATGATCAACAACATGAATAAGATGTCAACTCAACAATAAACAACAATATGACCTAAGATGCAGTCAAATGCGATATATATATACAACAAATGCTTCACACCTACTCCTAATCAACGTCGATCAAATCATCAAGCATATGGAACGTTGGGTAAAAATTCTGCACTCTACCACCCGTAGAGTGACATCAACTGTCCGCTCCAACGGTGACACGACTACCCCATCCAGTAGGTAGCCTGACGGACGTCGTATCCGACATCCCCACACCCGAAGGTGCCCAAAGTGACTAGTTAATATCCATATCCTCGCCCATGTCTGGAGGGTACCGCAATAAAATGGTCATAGACCGAAGTCATCTCCGAGGCCGTAGCCTCCAAGTCGACAACTCAACTCCAACAATGCAACAAGGTGTATCACTATGATCAATGGATAACAAATAACATCACTGATATCAACAATATAACAACTCCGAATGATGATGACATGATCAAAAGAATAACACCATAAACAATAACATAACATCGTGCATGACATATCATGATCAAATATCAACATCAATAAAATGACAATAAAATATAACACATGCATTTCTTTACATGGCATGTCCAACAATAATATGCAACATGAGTTCAATGAAATTAGAAGCAATATCAAGCAGATCGAGGCAAAAGGGTAAATCCGTCATTTCACCCAACAACAATTCATCGGCTACAACGGGGATCAACTCACACCCAACACCATCATCTATACTCTAAACCACCACCTAACATGAAATACAACTATTCTACATTATTCAATTATTTATCAAACTAAAATAATAACTATTAACCACCAAATAACACTAAAATATAGAAAAGACCTACCAAACGGCCTTCGATCAAAAATCTGACACCACCATCGCATTCAACATGCGAAAACATGCAACTTTGGTATTCACCTCGACTCGATCTGACGACTCTACGATCAACTATAAAAATACCTTAATAACCTCTAAATTCACCATATTTCATACAATATAGTTATCTTCTCTAATTATCCTATTTATTAAATCCATTAAACTCCTCTCCCACCCGTCTCCCTCACTCGACGCCCCCCTCACCCTTGCGCCCGACCGCGCCGCCCCTGCTTCGCCCGAACCCACGCCTGCCGACCAATCCAAGCCGCGACGACCAACCCGACAACTCCCCTACCCCCCTCCCGCAGCCTCCGGCACCGGTGGGACACCGGCAGCATGCAGCGGCTGCTGCCACGCTGCAAGTAGCAGCCTTGCTGCCGCAGCCAGCAGACGCCAAGGGCCGTGCGGCCCGGCGTCGCGGGCAGCGGCTGGGCTGTTGCGAGCGCCGCCGCTCTCCGGCCGACTCCGTCGGCCCCTCCCTCTCCAATCCCTATCGCCGCCGCCGATGAAGGAAGTGGTACTTGACGGAAGGAAAGGAGGAAGGTAAGACTCCTACCTCAAGATTTCGGCTCTGGCGACCACACCGACGACGATCCGACCTCCGATTCCTCAGCCTCCGACGCCGATTTCACTTCTTCTTCTCACACCTTCTCACGCGATTAAGCCAGCTTGTGGAAGAGCGGGCTATAAGGCGGTGGGGAGATTATTTTTCAAATAACCTCCAGACTGCACACCTAGTAGATTAACTCGATGCTCCTTGATTGATTGATTACCTTTGTGGAGGGCCACTGTCTTTGTAATAGGAAATCCCATGCACCTTGAATCCAAAATGTTACTAGTCTTATTAAGAATAATTCCCACGATATCCATTCAAATCAAAATCATAACCTATTCATATTTGCAGTTTCTTTCTTGAATACCAAAACATAAATCTAAACAACTTGAACTAATTACAAGCGGACAAAGAACAAAGTGATACAAAACATTCTGTCATCTATACAAAGATCAACAAGCAACCAGCAAATGCCTAAAATAAAATGTAGCAACGAGACATACTAATATTGTTTGACCTGCAATTTCTTCCTCATGGTACTCTGCTGCTGCTTGTTGATCAATGAGGTATTACAATTTTAGGAGAAGGAATTGGAGAGGACTCCAATTTCTACATGCTTGAAATCATTTAAAATCAGAAATATTTTGTATTAGGACGCTTCAATCCATCTTCAAAAGCCTTCTGATCACTTCTTCTTCTTTGCCCATATTTGCCCACAGGCCATGACATCTCATCTAATAAAATCAAACAAATATTGGAGCAGCATCAAAGCAAACTCCAACATTAATGTCAAAATGCAAGGAGGAACAGAAGAGGAGACAATCTGTATACTAAAAATTGCAACCAGCGGTGGAAGGATTCTGCGTTGTCTCCATGGCCAGACCTTGAAAATAGCAATTGTGCTCCTGTTGGTTCTGCGTCTGGAAGTACGCGTTGAAGGCGAAGGAAGCATTTTGGTCTATTGTCGCTTGTGTCCTCCATTATCCAGTCCCGAGGTCAATTTTGCAAAACAAATGGGGGATCCTGGCCGATGTTCTGTCTAGTCCCCCATTTTTTAGCAAAACAAACGAGCCCTAAGGGTGATAAAAAAAAATCGAAATTTTGATTAACCAAAAAATCAGTCTGAAATTGAACCTAATTTTTCGGTTAACCGATTCGGCGATTTCGAATTCACTTTTTGAGTATTAATCGTTAGTTAATGATTAACTGATTTATATATATAATATTTTAATTTTTAAGCTCCTAATTTTTTTTATATTTCTCTCTCTAAAACTTATATAAAGTAATATATTTAAGTATATTTAAATTATATTTTATTCTCCAGCAAAACTTGACCAACCATATATATTTTTAAAATATAAATAAATATTAAGATACACAAGTCTCTAAAATATTATAATATATATTTTTACTAAACAAATATTTGAATTTCATATTGAACATATTCAATTCTTGTAATTAGGATATTATACTTTTGACTTTTTATTTATAAGTATTGTGTTTAATTTGTATTTTTTTAATTTAAAAGTACTTTCAACAATTGAAATGGGCTTTGCAATTTTTATAATTTTATAATTTTTATATATTTAAATTTTTTATTGGTTAACCGAATCGCAAAAATCAAAACCGAAGTATCGATTAATCAAAGTAATAATTAATGATTTTGAAAAACTGATGTTAATACATCGGTTTAAAAATTTGTTAATAGACCAATTAACTGGTCCATGCTCACCTCTACGAAATACGCATATGAGTGCCACATTCGAGAAAAATAGCAATATTTTTAGTTCATCTATTAAGTGGAAAAGAAGCATCAATTAGAGAATATTAATCCTGACAAAGTGACAATCCAATGAAAACAGTATCCTAGATAATAACAATAACATGATAATAGAGTGACCAAATCATGAAAACAGTATCCAATTATTGGCAGATATGTGTAGCTCACTTTCTCCCCAAGAGAATAGAGTGACCAAAGAGACAAATGCATCCTTTTCCGCGGTGACAATTAGATCAGAGGTTGACAGCCACACCCTAAAGAGATTACTTCAACCCTTCACACACAATAACAGCTTCTCTTTCCAATAATACTTGAAAAGATTCCTCTCTACCCAACGGGATTCAAACACTTTTATAAAATATTTTTAATTAATAATAATATTAATGAAATTGATTATATATTAATATATAAAATAAATAAAATATAAATTATACATTAAGATATGAAAATAATATCATTTATTAATAGAGTTAAACATAAATATCAATATTAAAATAGTAAATTTAAATTCAAAAATTAGAGTTTACATAAATACAATTACAAAAATGAAAAGATAATTACACTTTCCAATAAAATAAAAATATTATAAAATAATTTTTAATCAAAAAATATGAAATCAATTATATAGTAAAAAATATAATAAAAAATATAATTAAACATTAAAATATAAATATATGATCACATAAAAAAATAAAAATGAATTTTACAATGATCAAATTTAAATTCAACAACAATAGTAAACTTTAATATACACAATAAAAATTATCAAATATTTAATAAATGTAGATGTAATTTTTTAACAAAAATACAACAATAAACACACATTTATAAAAAAAAATATTAAACAAAAATCTCAAAATAATGTACTCAGTAAACTAAAAAAGAACGTAATTTAAGTGAATTACAATTATTATAAAGGTTTTAAAAAATAAAAGCATAAAAATAAAAAAAGAAAATATTAAAAAATGACTAAGATATTTCACTTGTCGCATATATATTTGATTATATCATGAATCTCACTATAATATCTAATATGGAAGTAAAAGTAAAAAACTCAAACTAAACAATTTAATAAAAACTTAAAATTCAAATTTAATGAATAAATAATATTTTTTTCATGTGCAGTGAATAATAAAGAAATGATAAAAATATAAATTTTAAAAAATAATAATATAGAAATTATAAAATATATAACAAAAAATATAAAAAATAAAAAATAAAATAAAAATATAATTATACATATTGTTTTTTAAAATTTTGAAATAATTATGAAAATTATAAAACATCGAACTAAATAATAAATTCTGAATTTTTTTAAAACTTGAACAAAATTAAAAAATTAAGAGTAATAAAACTAAATGTCTACATCATTTAAAATAGTAACATAAAAATAATTAATATAAATAAATAATTAATATAATATTAATCAAAATTTGAATCATATTTACTAAAGAATGTCCTAACTTCTCAAATAATCAACATAGAGTAAATTTCACATATGGTCATTGAACTTGGCCTTTTTTAATTACTATATCTTTCATCTTCATTTTATAAATCAAAACTTCTTAAACCTTATAAAATATATCTCATAAGTCCTTCCACCCAATTTTTGATAAGTAATTGATGACTTGGCGCCAAATGGACAATTACTCAGCATATATATTTCCCAATCTGATGTGGCAAGTCAGACATAAATACATAATATGTGGAGACAAATAATTATCTTAGGTTTTACCTCTTCTGAAAAATAATGTAAGGTATATCAAAGGTGTAATACCCGCTAAATTATTTTATGTATATTTATTTCAGCGGGTTGCATGTGACGCGAGATGGTGCGCACGGGCTTGAGCATTGACGCTTAGCTTGAGGTGATACCCAAATACTCTAGAAATTTTCTTAATTAAAAATTTAAATGACAAAATATTTTATGCATCACGTAATTAAAGAGGACTAAGAGTGGAATCTAGCGGTTCAATCGGATCCGAATTAGGACTTGAATTGTGTGAGATATGAAGGTTTAGTGAACCACTTGAGTTAAGGGAAGAATTGTAGTTTCATCCAAAATAAAATTATATATATATATATAATAGGGGCGCCGTATGGCTGCTACAGTCGTACGGAACCCGAGAAAGAAAAAGGGAGAGAGGCGAGTGAGGGCTTTGGAGAGGAAGCGATTTTGGTCGGAGTTCGCGGAAGAATCGGGGATCGAACGCCGCGGAAAGCGAGGATTGCATCATCCTTTGAATCATTCTTCTAATGTGAGTGGTTCTTGCCCTCTTGTTTTGGATTTCTCTGTTCCTCTTGTAGCCGCCCACTGTTGCTTGAAATCTTGGGAAGGTTGGATCAATTCCCTAATTGATTTAGATGAATGGCCTGTCATGTAATTGTAATTCTCATTGGTTTTGATAATAGCATGTTTGGTTGTGGAATTGGGAACCCTATAATTATGAATTCCTCCACTTCATTGACTGCACGCCTTGCACGCCTAGAGGAAACAACCTGCAATTTTTTGGTATTATATGATTATTATTATTTTAATTCGGTGCGAGAGAATGAGTGCTTGATTGCTAAATTAAACACTAAGCTAGGGTTATTAGGATTGGCCACACATCTCTTCTTGTCACCGCTTGCTTTGGGTGCATGGAATTTGAGAAATGGAGTTGTTTTCTTATTGTGATTTGCTTGAAGTTATAGTCGCTGAAATTAAGTTTGGCTGAAATTTTAGTTGCTGAATTTATACCTTGCTGAAATTATAGTATGATGAAATCATATACCGTAAATTTCATAGTAATATTGCTGAAATCCTTTGTGTTTGAGACTTAAATTCATATACTGAAATGCTGAAATTTCATTCGGTATGGTGCTGAAATGATACATATAGTAGAAGTTGAAATGTGCTGTGCTGAAATTTAATCAAATATATGCTGATTTGATTTAGTAGTTTGGACAATCAATTTAAGGCAAAAGGTACTGATGTAACCTATCGATTTGCATGTAATGTATACTTTGAGAACATAGAAAGTACTTAAATGACTTGAACAGTAACGCGGGGGTAGGAAATGGACGATTTCAGTAAGCTGAAGTTTTCCTAGTGCATGTTAATCGGGCCGGGATGCGGGCTTGGTGTGGCGTTCCTAATCCGTCATAAACAATTGGGTTTTAGTTGATACCAAGGATAAGTGAACATTGGGTGTGTTGACATGAGTATGTGACCCTCGGGTAGTGGTCTGGGCGTATTAGGCCGAGTGGTGCGCTCCGCGCACGAGATACATGGGGCCGGTGGGCCGAGTAGTGCGCTCCGCGCACGTGATGACTATGGGCTATATGTTGGGCCAAGTGGTACGCATAGCGTACGAGTGATCATGGGTCAGAGGACCTTCCTAAACCAGTGAACCAAAGGAGAGAGTTAGTTGGGTACCGGTTCTAGAGGGCCTTCCTAGACCAGTGGATCCGAGCATAAAAATAGTTGGTACTGGTTCTAGAGGGCCTTCCTAGACCAGCGAACCAGCGGGGTAGAGTCAGTTGGACATTGAGTCTAGAGGGTCTTCCTAGATCAGTGCAACTGTGAAAAGTGACTAACTGGGATTTGAAAATTAGAAAGCATTTTCTGTAGAGTCGGATGGGAGTGCATTCCTTATATAATTAACTTGACATCCGCACTCACTTGATATATTGCATGCATTGCCATTACTGGATTCCATTTACTGAGGATTGGGAGACCATTCACTAAGTTTCATACTCACTTTTCTTTTTGTGTTTGTTTTACAGAGCATGGTTCTGAGGTACGACACAGTTGATGACGACGAGGCTCCGGTAGCGATCTCGTGAGCTGGTTGGCGTAGTCGAGTCTTGTTTGAGAACTGAGACATTATAACCTTTAGAGTGTCCTAGAGTTGTTTAAATTATTAGTTGAATTATTTTTATGAGATATCTGTCATGTGGATTATGTTTTTGTCACTGAGTTGCTATCGACTATTCCTTAGTTATGTTATAAAAACTTTGTTTTCAAGTTGTACCTAGCTATTTAGATGCTTTGGGGTGCTTGACTGCACTCTGGCCGGTCACATGACTCAATTTTGAGGCGTGATAAAAGGTCATAACACTCTGCTTCGTGTCTGCTCTGCTTCAATATTCTTCCTCAACCGACGACACTTTCTCCTTCTCATTAGGGTTTTTTTTCTCTCGTATCTTCTTCGTACGAATCACTCCCAGTCTCTCGTGTCATCTTTGTGCTAGAGGCTTGCGCGTCTCTGTGTGCTCGCGCGCCTCTCGCATAGAGATGAGAGACGCTGCTCTCCTCCCGCACAGAGACGAGAGACATGTCGTCTCTCTCGTCTCTGTGCGAGAGAGCAGTGCCTCTCGCACAGATAGTGCGAGAGGAGAGCAGCAATTGGTAAATGTTTTTTTTTTTTGCAAATTTTCTAATTCATATTTTTCTTCCTCATGATTGCAGCACTAGTTGGTAAAATGGACTTCACAGTTAGGCACCTCTCTTCATCAGCTACATTTTTTCTTAACTCTTGGTCAAATTCTCAAGTTCACAACTTTCCTTAGGCTCAACAAATCATCCGGTAACATTCTCAAGTCAACATTTTCTTCATTTTGAAGTGCTTTGATTGTCTAATGGGTTGCGATTGGTTGAGAAGATTAAACTGTAGGTTTATCTCTTATCTTATTTAAACTACCAAATGAAAATTAGAAAACAAAATCTCTTTAAGGTTAACCAAATTACATGCAGTACTACATTAAAGGTTTATTGTTTTTTTTTTTAATCTCACGCTATGAATTCTTTCTCTAGTGTGATGCATATAGAGCATTTTTATAAACGTGAAAATCTTTCCTTTGCAGTGGAAACAGTGAGACTTGCATTTTTCATTAGATTTTTATAAAGAGATTCTCACATCAAAAAGCGATACCCATGGTGGGGGGGGGGGGGGGGGGTGGGTGGGGGGGCATTCTTTACTTGCAATTACAATGGTCCTGGACCTGGAGGTAGGTATCGAAATTGGTTATTTAAAAAAAGTTAATGTGATTTTATTATTTTTTCCGATTTCATACGCACTAGTGGACACTGAGAGTACCGCCACATGGACTTGGTTTATAGAGAACTTAATTGAGGACCTAGAGATGCACAACAATCAGAATTGGATAGTAATGAGTGAGAAACAAAAGATAATTTAATATGCTTATGTCTTTATTTGTTTCGTCTTGTATTTGCAAATGTAGAAATTGACTTATTATCATGTGATATAGGGACTTATAAATGCTGTCAATAGACTCTTGCCTGATGCAGAACACGGAATGTGTGTTCAACATATGTACAGCAATTACAGGCAACATTTTAAGGGGCATGATATGGAGGACCTCTTGTGGAACATAGCAAGATCAACAACAACAGAAAGGATGAATTACTGGCTTAAAAAGCTAGAGGAAAAGTCACCTGAAGCTTATGCATGGGTTTCAAAAAGACCATGTGAGAATTGGAGCAAGGCTTGCTTCTCAACTTTTGTGAAATGTGACTTACTTTTGAACAATTTGTGTGAGAGTTTCAACAACTACATATTATGTGCAAGGGACAGGCCTGTGATCACAATGCTAGAAATAATTAGGACAAAGCTAATGAGAAGGCTTTGGAAGAAAAAAGAAGAAATGAGGAGAAGAAATTATTTAATCTGTCCAAAACCACAGAGGAAGCTCAACAAAATCAAAAAGTATGCTCATCAATGGGATTCAATTTTTTCAAGAGGACCAAGAGTGCAAGTTGTTGGTATGGGAACACAATTTATTGTTGATTTGAATGATAGGACATGCACTTGTAGGGCATGGCATGGCAGCTTAGTGGATTACCTTATGTTCATGCTATAGCTGCCATATATCAAAACAATGAAGAGCCTAAGAGTTATGTGGATGAGTGTTACCATGTGTCAACATACCTGAAGGTGTATGACAGTATCATCCAACTAATTGATGCTACGGAGAGATGGCCAAAAGCTGAAGAACCAGTTCCAATAGATCCTCCACAAGAGAAGACAAAAAAAAGAAGGAGAAAACAAAAAGCAAGGAGAAAAGGTCAAGAAGAGATTGTCATTGCTGCTGCTATTGCTAAAGGAAAGCTTTCAAAGCATGGAAGAGTTAAAATGACATATAGTTTATGCAAACAAATTGGGCACAACAAGAGAAAATGCAGAAAAATAGGAGAAAGCTATAGTAGTCAACAATCAAATGTGAGTTATTTAAGTAATTGCAAGTTACATTTCTTTTAATTTCATTTGTGATGATTTAAATAATTGCAGGTTCCAGTATAATAATTGCAACAAATGATGTGTATTTTTGTTCTGAAGGATGACTCGAATTTTTGAAGAATTCAATTGGTTTATGATTTTTATATATAGACAATTACTTTGCAACTAGATGGTGAAATTTTGATGTAATTATTTTGTTGGTTTATGGTTGGATGTACTACCAAATTGATGTGGATCTAATCTATATGGCATTTTGGTTAAATATGGGTAGTTCATGAACACTGCCAATATGATTACATAATTATAGAAAAAAATTGTTGATATATATGATATATTATGGTTCAATTAAATATTGGTCCAGATGTGCAGATGTTGTGATATTTTTATTTATATGTTGTGTATATTTTATGAAATGCAAGTCAAAATATGTATATAATGTACTATTTTAATTTATTAATTAGACCCTATTGAATGGTGTCAACAACATAACTTAAAAATATTTTAACATATAGAAGAATTATTGAAATTAAAATAAATTATTGCAATCAAATTAACTCAAATTTCTTCATGCTGATAAGTATAAAAATAGAATTAAAAACTTGTGTTAATTAAACATACTACTTATCAGTTATATTTTATAAGGTTTAAGGAGTTTTGGTTTATAAAGTGAAGATAAAAGATATAGTAGTTAAGATGGACCATCTATGAAAATTTTTAAAAATGATGTGACTGTCACGTCATCAACAATCGGAAGAAATCTGCATTAGCAGGTCATAGAGATTTGTCATATATATTTTATAAAGTTTAAGAGGTTTTGATTTATAAAATAAAGATGAAGAATATAGTAGTTAAGACGTGCAAGTTCGGGGACCATATGTGAAATTTACCCAATCAACATATCATTTATCTTTATTAGTTTTTTATATATATTTGGAATTTATAATGGTTTTGCTTCAAATCTTTAAACTCCTTTAAAAAAAATGTGAAAGCTTAAACTAATTTAAAAATTAATAAAAAATGTGGCAATGAAATCAAGTTAATGAAAAAAATATTTCCTAAGTAAATAATATATAACTAAATAAAATATAAAATAATGATAGTAATAATAAATAATATAAAATATACAATATATAAGAAAAATAAAAGAAGAAAATTTAAAGATATATAAATATATGTAATTAGCATATTTTAAAGTTCGAAATTCAAAAGAAAAATATGATACACCAATCCCAACTAAGAAATTACCGAAAAATTATAAAATTTGAATAAATTATTAAGAAAAATAAAAGTAACAAATAGATAATATAAATAATATTTAATATAATATTAATCAAAATTTGGATCATATTTACTAAAGAATGTCCCCACTTCTCATATACCACTTGATTAACATATCATTTATCTTATTAAGACATTCATTAGCTTTTTATATATATTTGGAATTTATAATTGCTTTGCTTTAAATTTTTGAACTCCTTTCAAAAAATGTGAAAGCTTAGACTAATTAAAAATCAGTAAAAAACATGACATTGAAATTAAGTTAATGGAAAATAATATGTCCTTAGTAAATAATATATGACTAAATAAAAATCTAAAATAACGATAGTAATAATAAATAATATAAAATATACAATATATAAGAAAAATAAAAGAAGAAATTTTAGAAATATATAAGTATATATAATTAACATATTTTAAAAGTTTGAATTTCAAAAGAAAAATATGATACACCATTCCAAACTAAAAAAAATTACTGAAAAATTATAAAAGTTGAATAAAATTAAGGAAAATAAAAGTAAAAAAAATAGACGTTTAATAAACTATAACACACAATAAGATAATAGCAACAATAATTAATATAATAAATAAATATTGGATATATAATATATATTCAATATACGATTATATAATAAAATATACTATTAATATATAGTTGTTTCAATTAGATTTGCTAAGAAAATATGAAATATAAATCTAATTGAAATTTTTTAACGAAAGGACTCGAGAACTCTTATTATAAAATAGATCAAAAATTGACGAAGGAGTTTGAGAGATCAACATCAATTTTGGCGCTAGTTTCCCAATAATCAGCCTATATAAAAAAATTTGACATTTAATCCCCACATCGGAAGCACAACTTTTTGGACTTAATCACATTTTTATAACTATAATATCATATGACATCAATCCATAAGTTAGATTTCGATAAAAATTTAAAATCATTAATATTTTGTGTTAATCAACTATATTTAATAATTTCACATTGAACAATTTTAGCTCAAATGACTGTTATTAAATTTGTAATATCAGCGCCTCTGCTTATGACGTCGATTTTAAATGAACTAAAAAAAGAAACACATGCACCTCTATTTTTTGAATATATAATTTGATATTTTTCTTGATTTGAATAGATATTCAAATTTTAGAGATATTTGAAATCACATCTTTTTGAATTTGAGATTTTAAAAAACTTGAATTAATTTGAAAAATCCAATTCAATTTGAGTAAAATTTATTTAAAATTTATGAATTGATTGAAATATTTTTATTTCCATGTATTATATATGTAGATGTTATAAAATTAATTTATTCAAATCGACTAACTTATATTCGTTCAAGATTTAAAATTTTTTTTATAGAATGCAAAATTTATAACTTCAAAAATTAATGAATAATTTTATTAATCAAAATAAATTGAGAAAAAGTTAAATAATTGAATAATAATATAATAAAATATATTGGTGCGATTTGAAGTATTAATTTTTTTTTTTCTGAAATGAATATATAAACTTGATTAAAAATTGAAAGAATTAAAAAAAATAAATTTAGAAAAGATAATAATAAATATACTAAACCATAATATAAATAATATTACCAAAATTAAAAATTAAATGATAATTGTATTAGAAATAATAGATAGTCAATAATATTATAAATTTAGATATAAAATTCCAAGTAGAAAGTAAAAAATGAAAAAAATAATATATAATATATAATGTGAAAATGTGTATATTTATATAATATATTTGTTATAAAAAAAATGTATAGTAAAAGGTGTGAAAATTTTGGAAATTAATATATAATGTATTGAAATTATTTTTGCTAACAAAAGTTTAGAAAAAAATGATTATATTCAAATCAAATCTAATTAAAATTGAGATTTAGATAACCTTATAAAGTAATATAATATAATATAATATAATATAATATATCTTAAAATTTTATATAATATATATTAATATATGAATTAATTCAATTTGAGATTTTGAATTTTTGTTGGAAAAGATAGGTTTTGAAAAAAAAGTATTCATGTAAAAACTATTTAAGAAAATAAAATTAAGAAAAAATAAATTGTTAATAGTTAATGATATAAGAAATAGATATCAAAATTGGGTTGGAAGTTTTGGATTTTCCTATGCAATAGGTAAAAAAATAAAGATGAAACTTCAAAAATCAAATCGAATTTGAGGTCATTTGAAATTTTGATTTTTTGATATAATAATTTGATCGAATAAAAACATGAATGGATTAACTAAATTATAAAAATTCAAATTTTAATAGGTAATACATAAACTATAATAATATTTTTAATTATCTATTTAAAATAAAATAATTTAATACTATCAGAATTAAAAATAAAATGAAATTTGAAATCACAATTTTGATATAAAATAAAATTAGAATTAAAAATATATAAAACAAAAAAGTATAATAATTCTAAAAAAGAAAAAGAAAAAAGAACGTTCTCCTTTTTCTTTAATGCAAAAAAATAAAATAAAAAGGCAGAATAAAAATATATAAAATTTTAAAAAGTAAAATATTATGATTAACAAAAATAAATAAAACAATCAAATATATATTTTTTTTTCAAAAAAGAAAGATGGGCAATGAATGCGAATTGCACCTCCCCATTTCCATTTCCATGTGCTTTTTGTGCCTTCACAGTAATTGAATGCAAATTGCAAAGTGAAAAACAAAAAAGAGAAAAACACACAGAAAAGAACCCGGGGAGTAGGGCTGAAAATCGAACCGAACTGGTCGGGCTCGATTCAGATTCGGCTCGGAATCGAACGAGCGGGACTCGAATTCGAAATGGATCTGAGCCGAATCTGATCCTCCTTTAGGGTTCGATCAATTAGGCGAGCCAGATATGAATAGAAGGGTGCTCGACTCGTTTTCTCCTCAAGCTACTCGACTCCTCCCGAACTGTTCGTGAAGGTGTCGTCGCTCGAAATCGCTCGAGCTATTCGAGCGGAGATCCGATGCAATGCAATTACTACTGGCTTGATCTGTCGAACAGTACTCGGATTCGTACTCGGATTCGTTTCAATCAGACTGTTCGATTGCGATCCGAGTCGAGCAATTACGAACTCGAGTGCTCGAATATTCGAATCGAGCCGAATATAACTAGCAGGTCTAGGTAATGCTTCAAATTCGAATCGAATTCGAATATGTACATTTTAAAACCGAGCCGAACATGAGCAGACCAGTACTCGCTCGTGTTCGGCTCGTTTTCAGCCCTATCGGGGAGAGAGCTGAGTGCCTCTCCTTACAAAACACATCTTAAACTTCTAAAATTACTATATTTTTTATATAAACCCTAGTGTAAGTGTATGAATAAAATTTAAATGGAACATAAATTGGAAAGAACAATATGGTAACCTTTTTGACATTCTCTCTTGGAGAGTAAGTGGAAACATAGATTGTATAATAAAAAGTTGAATTAAGTAAATTGAAAATTTTCAGTTGGTGTCAAGTTTTTATTTCATTAAATCAAATCGTGGTTTTAAACATTGTACCACTATTCGGTACTATCAACATTTATCGATTTTTTTTTTAAATCGATATCAGTACACCTAGTACCAACCGCTGGAGGTACCAGATAATATCGATTCAGTACCGATGATACCAAGCATGTAGTACGTGTCTGATACCAGCCCTGTACCAATTTTGGGATTCTTAATAGATTATCTATTTTTAAAATTTTTCAAATCATGTTTTGAATATTACATATGAAAAAAATATAAAAATATAAAAAAATAAAAATATAAAACTCGAGATAGGCTGGTACCAACCTATTTGTACCAGTCTGAATCGAGTGTTGATACAATACAATCTCATACCGAAATCGATATCAGTACCAAAATTTAAACCATGAATCAAATATTTTTAATTAAAGCATACCCACTCTTCTATCTATATAGGACATCGTAGAGTATAAACCATGTTCTTTAATTTTCTTAATTAACTTGCTGCATTAAAGGGCACTTGTCAATAATTCAAAAAAGCTTGTACAATTTTCTTTTTTTTTTAAACGCTTCTGCAATTATAAAAAATGTTTTTGGCATACTATGTTTTAGAAAATAAAAAATAAAAAATACAAATAATATATAAAGAATTTATCTAGTTATGGTTCAATCTTTCACCAAATTTATCAAATTTATGATAATCGTGATTTTCAGATATATTTTTTTATATATCAATTTTACTATTTATATATTGATGTGGCTCGAGTATTACACTACTAGAATTGTCGTTGTTTAATTTTATATATTGATTTTCAGATAATTATCATGGTTTAGTTTTAATGGTAGAGTATAAATAAAGATTTGATGAATGTATCTCGACTGGACTGACACTATGGGCCCGACCGGATCAATGCCTAGAAGTATCCACACTCATGAACTAGATTCAAATCAAGTCAATTAATTACAACATAGTCTGGGGGTCCATCGGGCCATACAAGGATACTCATATCCTTCATTGGTTATCAAGGATTTGACAGTAATGAGCCCGACAACTCCGATATAAATCTTGACTCATTTCGAGTATATCCTCACGAGATTCAGGAAGACATCATCGTTCGAGACATCCATATCCAGCACTATCAACAAGCACGACACACATCAAGTATACTCTCGATTTCAATTATGTTATGCCCATAAATTCAAAAATAATATTTTATTCCTTAGCAGGGGACCGTGGGCCCGAGTTAGCGCTAATTGGCGTAGAGTCGCGAGATTTAATTCAGGCAAGCTTTATATATGAGAAATAAATTTAAGAAAAATATATTTATTTTATTTCTGTGATTTAGCATGCCAGGATGATAGAAGGTCTCGAGAGGAATTTAACGGTTCAATCAGAACTCGAATCAGAGTTAGAATGAATTAGTTGTGGATTTTAGAAGTCGAACGAATAAGTGAGGGCGTTTTGGTAATTTGGGCCAGTCAGTGCCCATAAATAACCAAAGGGGGCGCACGGGTGATGTTTCCAGCCGCACGCCACCAGAGAGAGAGAGAGAGAGAGGGAGCTGCCGGAGTCGAGATTTCATGAGTTCGTCGGCGTTCAACGTAGGAAGATCCTCTGCTTCTTCTTCCTCACGGATTTCTCCAAAAAGGTGAGTGGATTAGCCTTCTTCTTCCTCTTTTCTTCATCAGCCATGCCGCCCCTATATCATGGGGTTCTTGTTGTTTTCCGTTGGGTTTTTCGTGAATCGAATTGGTTAATCGTGTCAAGAGTTTTACCGTGATCGTAAAGATTCTATCAGATTGATTTTTGGGTGATTGGCCGCCCCTTACATTGCTGTGCCGGCCCCTTCTCCTTCAAATTCTTGATGTTTTCTTGAGGCTTCTTGATGATTGTTGAGGTTTCTTGATGCTTGCTCGGGATCTCGAGAAAATGAAGGGTTATGGGGAAGAACTATGGTATGCCGCCCCCTTTAGGACACTTTTAGGAGCCTTAGGGTGGCTGGCCAATTAGGGACAAATTTAGGGAAAATAAAAATAGTATTTTTACACATAAGGAACATACTTTAGGGTACTTTGAATTATTCTACATTTTAGGGAAATTATAGAAACATACAAGTAGGGAATTGAGTACCCTAGAGACAACTAGAGACCCTAAAACCCTAGGACATCTTTAGGGTGAGCCGACCCATAGGGAACTCAAGGGGGCCGAATCCTCTATGTCCCTAGAGCACTCGGGTAGAGGGGTAGGCCGGCCCTAGGGTACACGGCTAGGGGAGGGCTAAAGTCGGGCTTAAATCGCTTACAAAAATTAGGAGGTGTTGTATTGTTTACATCTTATACATGCTTATTTTTTCTACGATGTTTGGATGTGTTGTACCTTAATTTCATGCTCATTGTGTACGCTATGAATTCATGATTTGAGCATAATTGTATATATATATATTTATCCGCGTGGTTGTGATGTATTGCAGGAGGAGGCGAAGATTGAGATATGTCATGGACATACCCTATTTACTTGTTGTTCAGCACACTTTACTTTGTGTCTATATTCCTTGTGTGTATGATGTTGTGGTGTGATTGTTGTATTTCTCGGATGTCTCGCTGGTGAGGGGAGGGTATGCCCCAAAGAAATAGTGTTGGCTTGATTCTAAAGTCCGGCTGGTGAGGAGAGTTCATACCCTGAAAGAGACAGTCCGGAGACCCGACCGGTGAGGGGGACATATGCCCCAAACAGAAGGATCGGAAGAGCCGTGTCGGTGAGGGGAGAGCATACCCCAAAGAGACGACACTAGCTGGGTGATAGATCGGAGACGGTATTGACTACCTACCCTATGTGGCGATGAGGACCGACGGATCCGGTTGAGCATGTGGATGGTTGCATTGAGTATCTTATATGTGGTGGCATTTTCTTGCAGGTTGCTATATGTTGACGAGGATAATTGCGCTGCTAAAATAAATGCTCAAAATAAAGTTATGCTTTATGTTCTTATGCTTATCTGTATGCTTTTGATTATTGCATGATGATGATGATGATCTGGTGGAAATTAAGGACTGATCTACTCAAGTCCCAGTTGGACTTATCCCTAATATATGTTATTTTGCAGTACCTGAGCTAGATTAGAGAGGCACTGGGGTGCAGTAGCGCGGCTGATGGCGGCAGGATAGTGGGTCTCGTGACATGTCGTGGTTGAGGGGGATACCCGAGTCATTTTTTTTACTTCTTTTGAGTTGTTGAGTCATGTAGACTTGGTTTATTTATTTGTTTCCGCACTTTTGTCATTTGAGGTGTCTTGTTTAGTAACTGATTTGAACATTTGCTTTTGTAAAGTTGGTGGTCTAGGATTTATTTGAAAATAAATATTTCTTTTTAAATCCTTGAGATATTATTAAATGTTCAGGTCTGATTTATGTGTTCATATGGTTTGGTTTGGGTTAGGCTTCGGGGTACGTGGCGTTGGATTTGGGGTGTGACAAAGTTAGTATCATAGCAGGTACGATAATAGGATAGTAGGTATCGTATAGGGGCATTGTTAGCATATTCACATATGGTATGTCCTAGTCACGAGATCGACAGTTGAACCTATGCACCAGCGGCGGTACGTATTCTTTTTATTTAAGTTGTTATTTATATATTGAGATTGTGTGGTGCTTGCTTCTTATTTAATAGCAATGGAGGCATATGATGATGTCGTGATGAGCGAAAGTAGAAGTAACTCCGCTAGTAGACGAGGCCGAAGTCCTCTTACCAGCCAAGTGGCTCAGGAAGAGGCAGCGCGAGATCCTAGAGTTCACTGCTAGAGACCCATGTGACGGAATTGACCGAGGAGCTTCGCAAAGAACATGATGAATTCCGTCGAGAACGAGAGGAGTTCCGTACGGATCTAGAGGAGCTTCGTAAGGAGCGGGAGCTAGTGTAGCAGCGGACCCCACCTGTACCACCAGTGGCACCCATAGTGATCGAGCCAGTCGAGCTAGTTCAGTCTGGATACGTGGAGGAGGTCCAGCAAGAACCATTGGTACGCAGCTCGTTGTACATGGATTTCGTAAAACTGAAGCTGCCAGTATTCACAGGCGCGGATTAGGTAGTGTTCCTAAATGGTTGCACAGAGTTATGCTCAGTCTTGGAGTGTTCCTCTGAAGCGATGGTGCACATCGTTGGGCTACAGCTT
This sequence comes from Canna indica, assembly GCA_034359265.1. Taxonomy (NCBI): domain Eukaryota; kingdom Viridiplantae; phylum Streptophyta; class Magnoliopsida; order Zingiberales; family Cannaceae; genus Canna; species Canna indica. Next base: position 52,640,317 of record CP136896.1, on the reverse strand, counting down.
AAAGGCCCAGCGAAGGAGTGACACCAGCCATGGAGGGCGCGTAGGGGGACTCATGCACTGGCCCCTACGTTGGGAGAATTACGAACTACTATCATTGAGAAGCACCTACCCAGGAATGTCCGCGAGAGGCGAGCTAGGGAATTTGAGCAGCTTCGCCAGACTGGCACTGTGATGGTGTCAGAATATGAGATCGAATTCACACGATTGTCCCGTTACCACCCATCCCTAGTGGCGACTGAGACGGACCGGGTGAGGCGGTTCGTGGAGGGTATGAGGATACAGATTGGCAAACTAATAGACTACATCGAGGACACTACCTTTGTGCATGTGGTGGACGAGGCAATACGGAAGGAAGCCATGGTACTTACCAACCAGCAAGATGGTCTCGCCCGAAAGAGGTTTAGGCAGCACAGTCAGGAGGACAGGCACACCCAGTCTGACGGTGCTGGCACCGGAACGACGCGCCCGCAGAACCAAGGACAAGGAAATTTCAGAGGTTGTACGTGGACGGGACCACCGATGGCTACTCATTCATTCTTATCTGAGTTGCTGACATTGAGGTTGAGAAAATATAAGAGTTGGTTAGCTGAACCATTAGCAGGAAGTCGATGGAGAGCTTAGCCCACTCGGGCATGAGTAGGAGATCCCTGGCCAGAGATATGGCGGTGAGCCTGGGCCCAAGGGATTTGATATCGGTGGCTGATTCAGGTGGATTGGTGGCACACATGCGTGTACAGTCCACTTTGGTTGATATGCTACGAACGACTCAGGGCGAGGATGTTTTTTGTTCTCTGACGAAGTATCTAGTTGTGTGAGGTGATGTAGAGGGTTTCAGAGTGGACTCTGAGGGGATTCTTAGATACAGGGATAGGATCGTGGTACCATACATGACAGAGGTCTGTAGACGGGTACTAGAGGTGGCCCACTGTTCCACTTACACTATTCATCCGAGGGCCACCAAGATGTACCGAGATCTGAGGCAGTGTTACTGGTGGAAAGAGATGAAGCAGGAGGTGGCAGAGCTCGTATCCAGATGTTTGGTCTGCCAGCAGATAAAGGCCGAACATTTGAGACCTACAGGGTTGTTACAGAATCTAGAGGTACCAGAATGGAAATGGGAAAAGATCACCATGGACTTTGTTATCGGGTTACCGAGGTCAGAAAAAGGAAATGACTCTATTTGGGTGGTGGTGGATCGCCTGACCAAATCGACACACTTTATCCCGGTGAATGCCACTTTCTCTATCGAGGAGTATGCGCGGTTGTTCCTTGATCGTATTGTGGGTTACTATGGGATCCCAGTTATGATCATATTCGACCGAGGCATTCAGTTTACCGCTCGATTTTGGCAGTCATTTCAGGAGGCTTTGGGTACGTATGTGAGATTGAATACTGCTTTTCATCCTCAGACGAACGGACAGTCAGAGAGGACCATTCGGACGCTTGAGGACATGCTGAGGACGTACGTGATGGACATGGAAGGTAGCTGGGAGAGGCATCTACCTTGGGTAGAGTTTGCCTATAATAACAGTCACCATAGCAGCATCGGTATGGCCCCATTTGAGTCTATGTATGGGCGCAGGTGCAGATCACCAATAGGCTGGTTTGAGGCCGACGAGTCCCAGATGCTAGGGCCGGACTTGGTGTATGACGTCGTTGAGAAAGTGAAGCTGATCAAGGAGTGACTTCTAGCAGCTCAAAGTCGTCAGAAGATATATGCCGATGGTAAAGCCCGTACCATTGAGTTTCAGGAAGGGGATTCGATCTTCCTGAAGGTGTCCCCTATGAAGGGGGTTGTGTGCTTTGGGAGGAGGGGAAAGTTGAGCCCCAGATTCATGAGGCCTTTCCCTATCTTGTAACACAGAGGAGCGGTTGCTTATGAGTTGGTTTTACCGCCCAACATGGATCGAGTGCATCCGGTCTTCCATGTCTCCATGCTTAAGCGATATGTTCGGGATTAGTCCCATATTCTAGATGTTGCTGCGATGGAGGTCGATTCGGCCATTTCTTATGAGGAGAGGCCGGTAGAGATCCCAGACAAGTAGGTGAGGAAGCTGAGATCCAAGGATGTCCCCTTGGTGAAAGTTCGCTAGGAGCACCACTCAGGGCAGGAGGCCACTTGGCAGGTCGAGCAGAATATGAGAGAAAAATACCCGTATGTTTTTGATGCCGAGGTGAGCTTCTCTTCTCCATCTCAAAATTCGAGGACGAATTTTCTTTAGGAGGGGAGGAATTGTTATGCCAATAAATCCAAAAATAATATTTTATTCCTTAGCAGGGGATCGTGGGCCCGAGTTAGCGCGAATTGGCATAAAGTCTCGGGATTTAATTCGGGTAAGCTTTATATATGAGATATTTTTTTAAAAAAAATATATTTATTTTATTTTTGTGATTTAGCATGCTAGGATGATAGAGGATCTTGGGACGAATTTAACAGTTCAATTGGAACTCGAATCAGAGTTAGAATGAATTAGTTGTGGATTTTAGAAGTCGGGCGAATAAGTGAGGGCATTTTGGTAATTTGGGCCATCCAGTGCCCATAAATAACCAAAGGGGGCGCGCAGCTGTTGTTTCCAACCGCATGCCACTAGAGAGAGAGAGAGAGAGAGAGAGAGAGAGAGAGAGAGAGGAGGGGGAGCCGCTGGAGCTGGGATTTTGCGAGTTCATCAGCGTTCAACGTAGGAAGATTCTACGCTTCTTCTTCCTCCCCGGTTTCTCCAAAAAGGTGAGTAGATTAGCCTTCTTCCTCTTTTCTTCATCAGCCATGCTGCCCCTATGTCATGGGGTTCTTGTCGTTTTCCGTTGGGTTTTTAGTGAATCGAATTGGTTAATCGCGTCGAGAGTTTTACCGTGATCGTAACGGTTCTATTGGATTGATTTTTGGGCGATTGGCCGCCCCTTATCTTGTTGTGCCACCCCCTATCTTGCTGTGCCGCCCCCTTCTCCTTCAAATTCTTGATGTTTTCTTGAGGCTTCTTGATGATTGTTGAGGCTTCTTGATGCTTGCTTGGGATCTTGAGGAAAGAAAGAATTTTGGAGAAGAACTAGAATATGTCGTCCCCTTTAGGGCCCTTTTAGGAGCCCTAGGGTGCTCGACTAATTAGGGATAGATTTGGGAAAAATAAAAATAAGATTTTTACACATAAAGAACATACTTTAAGGTACTTTGAATTATTTTACATTTTAGAGAAATTGTAGAGACATACAAGTAGAGAATTGAGTAACCTAGAGACAACTAGAGACCCTAGAACCCTAGGACATCTTTAGGATGAGCCGACCCTTAGGGAACCCAAGGGAGCTGAACCCTTTATGCCCCTAGATCACTCGGGTAGCTAGAGGGGTAGGGGAGGACTAAAGTCAGGCTCAAACCGCATAGGGGAATTAGGATGTGTTGTATTGTTTACATCTTATACATGCTTATTTTTCCTGCGATGTTTAGAGGTGTTGTACCTTAATTTCATGCTCATTATGTACGCTGTGAATTCATGATTTGAGCATCATTGTATATATATATATTTATCTGCGTGGTTGTGATGTATTACGGGAGGAGGTGGAGATTGAGGTATGTCTTGGACATACCCTTATTTATTTGTTGTTCAACACACTTTACCTTATGTCTATACTCCATGCGTGTGTGATGTTGTGGTGTGATTGTTGCATTTCTCGGATGCCTCCCTTGTAAGGGGAGGGTATGCCCCGAAGAGACAGTGTTGGCCTGATTCCGAAAGTTCGACTGGTGAGGGGAGTTCATACCCCCAAAGAGACAGTTTGGAGACCCGACCGGTGAGGGGAACGTATGGCCCAAAAAGACGGATTGGAAGAGCCCTGTCGGTGAGGGGAGAGCATACCCCAAAGAGACAACACTGGCTGGGTGGTAGATCGGAGGCCGCACCGACTACCTACCCTATCTGGCGATGAGGACCGACGGGTCCGATTGAGCATGTGGATTGTTGCATTGTGTATCATATATGTGGTGACATTTTCTTGCAGGTTGCTATATGTTGACGAGGATGATTGCACAGCTAAAATAAATGCTCAAAATAAAATTATGATTTATTTTCTTATGCTTACCTATATGATTTTGATTATTGCATTATGATGATGATGTGGTTAGACCTGGCAATTTTCGGCCTGACCCGATAGCCTGATACGATAAAATCAGGTTCGGGCCTCTATCGGGCCGATCCGGTAAGGCCCGAACCATTACCGTGCCGAGCTGGGAAAAGTGCTATCGGGTCAACCCGGCACGATAGCCCGATAAACTATTAGGGTTGGATATTAAACCCGTTAAGAAATAACCCGTTAATGCGTTACCATTTACCCGTTAACTTACCCAACTCCAATTTTCAAATCCAATAGGTTGACTGGTCGAGTAGTACCGAACGATTCGAATCCCTATTATGCTAATCTTCCCTAATCCCTCTCGGCGATAGGCGGCACTCGGCAGCGACTATTCTTCCCTCTCGGCGACAGGCGGTGGCGGCGGCTATTCTTCTCTCTCAGCAACAGGCGACCGGCGACAGCAGCTATTCTTCCCTCTCGGCGACAGGCGACATCGGCTATTCTTCCCTCTCGATGACAGGCGGCAGCGGCCATTCTTCCCTCTCAGCGACAGGCGGCAGCGGCTTCTTCCTCTCCTCCGGTTATCCTCTTCTCCGACGCTGTTATTCTTCTTCTTCTCAAGCGCATCCCCATTCTTCATGATTTTTAGACAGTGAATTTTCGTGTCCTTCATGATTCATCTGATGATAAATTGATAATCTTCAAAACTTCAAATCTTATCATTCTCAAATAAATATTTTGATTACGAAAGTTACTCAATTTCTTAGATTTTTAGACTTTTCATAATAATTTCTTATCCTGTTAGGTTTTTAGATTTTTCTGAATAATTGCTAAGCTGATTGAAAAGTATGAAATCTACAAGACTATGTTCCTTGTTATTATTGATTAATATTGACTACAATAGATTATATTACCATGAATTTTTTTTCCCATTCTAGTTATTAATATTTAGTACTTTACTCTAAAGAGAACGGATGATAGGTTTTATCTGTAGTGGTCCATTTGTTGTGTATGTGCACTTACTGGATAAATTGATAATTCACTGTTATTGTCATTTCCTTGAATTTATGAGTTGGAAAAAAACAATGAAGTTATGCTAGGAGTTCGTTGATTACTTGATTCATTTTTCTATTAGTTTTATGCTGATAGGGATTATTGATAGGGATTCATTTTGATAGTACACATCTTTTACCTAGATGCAAATGATTCCATTTCTTTTTTATGTTTACAAATATAAATGTCAGAAAGGAAAAATATCAATGTTGAAGTTTCTATTGATGATGATGCTATGAATTACATAGAAGAAGATGTGGATGAAGCTGTGAATGTCAATGTTGAAGAAAATGTAGTCAGTGCTACAAATTCGCAGGAGATGGTAACTACTAAAGGAAAAGGAAAGAAGAGGAAGGAGAGGTCAAAAGTATGGACTCAATTCGACAAACTTTCGGTGGGTGAAGATGGCGAAGAGAAGTGTAGGTGCAAGAATTATTTTGCAAAGTTTACTTATCGTACTAAAAGCGGGACGGGTCACTTATTGCGTCATATGGAATCTTGTATAAAGAGAGACACCTGTGATATAGGTCATATATTTTTCTCTTTTAATCAAGGTGTCATGTCTTTATCTGATGGTTCTTTTGATCCTAAAAATTTTAGAGAATTGGTTGCTTCTGCTATAGCTATGCATAATTTACCATTTCTGAGGGTGTTAGAGCTTATTTTCAATATCTACGTTCTGGTGTGCAATGTATTTCTAGGAATACTGCAAAGGCCGATGTTCTAAAACTCTGAATTACAAAAGAAGAAGATTATGGGCATGTTCCCAATGACTCCTAGTAGGATTAGTTTGACTTCAGACTTATGGACAACAATAAACTCTGATGGTTATCTTGCAATGACTGTCCATTTTATTGATAAGGATTGGATTCTCAGGAAATATATTTTGTGTTTGAGTTATATACCTACCCCTCATACTAGTGTGGCATTGGCTGACAAAATTCATAACATTTTGGTTGATTGGGGTATCATTGAAAAATGGTCTTCTTTGACGTTAGATAATGCCTCTGCAAATGATGTTTCTGTTACATATTTAAAGGCAAAGCTTAATAGCAGGAAAACACTTATGTTGAATGGTGATCTCTTTCATGTACGTTGTTGTGCACATATTTTAAATTTGATTGTGCAAGAGGGGTTGAAGGATGCTGATAATGTTGTGGAAAAAAAAATCGAGATAGTGTCAAGCATGTATGTGGCTCTCAGTCAAGAAAAGAAAAATTTCTTGAATGTGTTAAAAGTTTGTGCTTGGAGTGTAAGCAGGGTTTGAGACAAGATGTTCCAACAAGATGGAATTCTACCTATCTTATGCTTAAGGGTGCTATTTATTATAAAATCGCATTGAAACATTTGAGGATGAGTGATTCTAATTATCAAAGTTGTCCTTCAATATTTGAATGAGATAGAGCTGAAAAATTATGCAAGTTCTTGAGATCCTTTTACAATCTGACAGTTCTATTTTCTGGAACAAAATATCCCACTTCAAATTTGTTCTTTTCAAAATTGTTTCTGATTTATATGAATTTGAAAGAGGCTTGTCAAAGTGATGATGACTCTATGAGAAGAATGGGCAATAGGATGAAGGTAAAGTTTGAAAAAGTATTGGATTAGCTTTAATGAAGCATTGGCCAAAGAGATAGTGTTGGCTTGATTCCGGAAGTCCGGCTGGTGAGGGGAGTTCATACCCCCAACGAGACAGTCCAGAGACCCGACTGGTGAGGGGAACGTATGCCCCAAAGAGACGGATCGGAAGAGCCGTATGTGTCGGTGAGGGGAGAGCATACCCCAAAGAGACGATACTAGTTGGGTGGTAGAGCGGAGACCACACCGACTACCTACCCTATGTGGCGATGAGGACCGACGGGTCCGGTTGAGCATGTTGATGGTTGCATTGTGCATCATATATGTGGTGGCATTTTCTTGCAGGTTGCTATATGTTGACGAGGATGATTGCGCTGCTAAAATAAATGTTCAAAATAAAATTATACTTTATGTTCTTATGCTTACATGTATGCTTCTGATTATTGCATGATGATGTGGTGGAAATTGAGGACTGATCTACTCACTAAGTCCCAATTGAACTTACCCCTATTATCTGTTGTTTTGCAGTACCTGAGCTAGATCAGAGAGACACTGTGGTGCAGTAGTGCGGCTGGTGGCGGTAGGGTAGCGGGTCTCGTGACATGTCGTGTTCGAGGGGGATACCCGAGTTATTTTTTACTTCTTTTGAGTTGTTGAGTTATGTCGACTCATTTTATTTATATATTTCCGCACTTTTGTCATTTGAGATGTCTTGTTTAGTAATTAAATTTTAATAACCGATTTGAACATTTGCTTTTGTTGGGTTGGTGGTCTAGGGTTTATTTGAAAATAAATATTTCTTTTTAAATCCTTGAGATATTATTAAATGTTCAGGTCTGGTTTATGTGTTCATGTGGTTTGGTTTGGGTTAAGCTTCGGGGTACGTGGCGTACTCTGGCCGGTCATACCGGATTTGGGGTGTGATAAATTACATACCCTTCTCTAGAATTTATTCTTACTTGAGCGTCTAAGTATCTTTGCAGGTCCCCCGTCGGTGCAGCGCTGGACCAGGAGATGCGTTGACCCGTATTATCCCAACTTTAAACAAGTACATTTGGCGTCCATCGTGTGATCGAGTAAATCTTACATGCCCATCATGGTAGCTACCTAGAGTTAGGCAAACACTACTACACATAGGCAGCAACCTAGTAGTAGCATTCCCCCACTGCCAACACAAAGTCCAAGTAGAATGCCACCATCGAGGAATGTAGGGGCGACCAAGATAGTAGCAGAACAGGCTAGCTGAGCAATGAGATCCGCAGGGTCATCGGCCAGAAAGAGGTCACTCCGTGCCATCATGGCAATCAACGACGTGACCCGCCCATAGAGGTCTCATATTTGAACCTTAGTAATATCGCTCTATGAATCTAATTTCTAAGGGATTGGTAAAAATTTACATGACCTCGTCGTCTTTTTTGTAATTGCTGACGACTTCTATGTCAAGAAAGTTCTAGTGGACTAGTGGAGCTGAGTAGATATTCTATTCTACCCGACTTTCAAAAAGATGCAACTAACCGAAGCCTCCCTCCATCCCAACAATGGGGACCTCGTTGGTTTCTCAGGAGAACGAGTTAGCGTATGAGGATATGTGTGACTGACGACGATGTTTGGCTCTCCACCGAAAACTAAATCGATAGACATACGATATCTCATCATCAATTGCCCCAGCCCTTATCATATGATTCTGGGGCGACCATCATTAAACATTTTGGGAGTCATTGTATCCACTCCCCACCTGGCACTCAAAGCCTTCGTCTCGGAGACAGAAGTGGGAGTGATCCATGACGACCAGAAAAAGGCTCGCTTGTGCTACAATGAGTGCTTAAAGCAGAAATCGGCTGAATTGGGGGAGGCACCAGGTACTTCATCCCAACTGTTACACTCAATTTTTCATACAGAGCAACAGTCAAAGATATCCGAATTGGACCCTAGAGGAGATGCCCAAGAGTGGCCCCAGCCCCACGATGACCTAGAACCTGTTCAAGTCGGGGCCTCCCCCGAACAGGTGACCTTCATCAGAGCCCGACTATTGTTCAAGCTCAAAAAGTCAACTCGGCACTCTATTCAGAGATAACACCGACTTATTTGCTTTGACACCAGCCGACATGTCAGGAATATACCCCGACTAGAGTCATTTGTCATAAGTTCGCCATTGACCCTCGGATCAAACTTATGACACAAAAAAAGAGAAAGCATGGAGCCGAAAACCAACAAGCGTCCCTTTAAGGGACTAAAAAGTTACTAAAGGCAAACTTCATAAGAGAAATCAGATTCACCGTATGACTTGCAAACATCGTGATGGTTAAGAAAAATTTAGGGAAATGGCTAATGTGTGTGGACTTCATTTACTTGAACAAGGCTTGCCCAAAGGATTCCTACCCGCTCTCGAGCATAGACGAACTTGTTGATGGCTCCACGAGATATCAATAACTTAGCTTCATGGACACTTACTCAAGATACAACCAAATCTAGATGCACCCGAAAGATGAGGATAAAAAAAGCCTTTATCGCTTAACACGCCAATTTAATGCCCCTTGGGCTGAAAAACGCAGGGGCCACCTACCAGCGTCTGATGAATAAGGTCTTTGAACAACAGATCAGCTAAAACATGAAAGTGTATATGGATGACATGGTCACTAAAATGCCCATTATCAGAAACCACTGCGACGATCTCACAAAAACCATCAACCAACTCAAACACTACAACATGAGATTAAATCTGGATAAGTTTGCCTTCAGGGTCCACCACAACAAGTTCTTCGAATTCATGCTCATGAACCGAGGAATTGAAGCCAATTCTGAAAAATGTTGGGTGATTCAAGAAATGCGTAGCCCGTGAAACATAAAAAGAAGTGAAGCAACTCACAGAGAGGATAACTGCTTTGTCGATATTCCTCTTGAGGTCGGAGGATAGAGCCGCCCCTTTTTCAAAATCCTAAGGAAGAAGCAAGGCTTCCAGTGGGATGAGAAATGTGAACAAGCATTCACGGAACTTAAGAGCATCCTCTCTAGTGCGCCAGTTCTAGACATGCCTCAGCAAGGAGAGATACTTTTCCTCTACCTTACAGTAAGAGAAAACACCCTCATTTCTGTGCTAGTCCGAGAGCAGGGGAGAGATTATAAACCAGTCTATTTCATCAGCAAGGCTCTCCAAGGGCAAAAAACAAGGTACCAGATGCTAGAGAAACTCGCATTCGCCCTAGTCATCTCGGCCAGAAGACTAAGACTTTCAGAGTCACCACATTGTGGTACACACAAAATAACCGACCAGACAAGTTCTAGCCAAGCCCGACCCCAGACGAATGATATCATGGTCGGTAGAACTCTCTGAATTCAACATAGAATACAAGCCATGAGGCCCCATCAAGGCCCAGATGCTAGCAGATTTCATCGCCGAGTTCACAAACCAGGAAAGCAACCCCAACGAGGTCAAAACATGGACATTGTTCGTGGACGGTGCCTCAAACGAAAGGGGGAGCGGAGCTAGGATCATCTTGGAGAATGATCAGGGAGTCGCCCTAGAGCAGTCCATTCAATTTTAATTCAAAGCTAATAACAACCAAGTGGAGTATGAAGCCTTGGTCGTCGGACTAAAGCTCGGCCATGACATCAGAACCCGAAGAGTGATTGTCAAAAGTGACTCACAACTTATCGTAGGACAAGTCAAGGTAATTGCCAAGCAAGAGACCCCTCTCTGGAAAGATACATGTGCCTAGTACATTCCTAAATAACTAATTTTGATGATTGTGTGATCCAGCACATACCCCATGAGGAAAACACGTGAGCCGACTTCCTATCTAAGCTCGCCAGCACCAATAAACCTCAAAACAACAAGTAATCATCAAAGTATCTCAAATCGAGCATTCAATGACTTGCTATATAACCGAGCATTCAACCGACCGACACCTCGGCCAAAGTCTAGGCGGTTGAATAGGCAATCGACTGGAGGACCCCTTACATAGCCTACCTCAGGCAAAGAGAAGTATTGTAGTACATCTCAAGCCAAAAAAGTTCAGAAGGATGGTTGAGTTATTACACCCTCCTCGACGATCTACTCTACAGAAGGGGATATTCTAAGTCATTGCTCAAATGTATCGGCCAACCCCAAACAAACACTGTGATAGTAGAAGTACACGAAGGCATCTGCGGAAACCGTATTAGAGGAAGATCCTTAGCAGCTAAGATCCTTTAGGTCAAATATTTCTGGCTAACCATGAAGATAGTCTGCACCCTATACGTCAAAAGATGTGACAAGTGCCAGAGATTCTCAAAGGTCTCACGAAAACACCCTGAGTCGTTACATAGCTCGAAAACCAGTTTATCGTTCCACAAGTGGGGAATTGACCTCCTTGGTCCCTTCCCTCCGGCCCCAGAATAAGTCAAATATTTGGTAGTAGTTATCGACTACTTCACCAAGTGGATAGATGTCAAACCTTTAGCCTCGATTGCAATCGAGAAGGTTAAAAAGTTTGTATAGAAGAATATCATATGCAAATATGGTATTCCACGCGAACTCGTCAGCGACAATGGCATGTAGTTCACGAATAAATGGTTCAAGAAATTTTGCTTGGACCTCAACATCCAACAACTCTTCTTTTAGTAGAGCACCTGCAGACCAATGGCCAGGTCGAGGCGGCCAACAAGGTCATCCTAACATGAGTTAAAAAGAAGCTTAATAAGGTCAATGGGCACTGAGTCGAAGAGTTGCCCAAGGTGTTATGGGTTACAATACCACCGCCTAGTCGTCCATTCAGGAAAGTTCCTATCAACTTGTCTATGGAGTAGAGGTCGTGATCCTCGTAGAGATCACAGAGCATCGCCTCCGCAGAGCAATCGTTGATTAACAAAGCAACTCAAAAACCCGACAGACCGAGCTAGACCTTGTTGAAGAAGAATAAGAGCTCGCTAGAGTTAGGGAGGAAGCCATGAAACTCAAAATAGCTTGAGAATATGACAAACATGTCAGACCGAGGAACTTTAAAGAAGTAGATATGGTACTAAGAAAGATCGAACTCCAAAGAAAGTCGGTTGGGGAAGGGAAGCTCGCCCCGAACTAGGAAGACCTATATAGAATCAGCAGAGACATTGGAAAGAGAGCTTACAAAATCATCAAACTCTCCCGGTAAGAACTCCCGCGGACGTGGAACGCAGCCTCCCTGCGGTCCAACTACATCTAAGTAATTCTCCTTAAACTACAAAAGGTCGGTGTATAGTCTTTTTCCTTCATCGTGATTTTTTCCACTGGTTTTCCCTTTGAAGGTTTTAATGAGACACCACTATGTGTAGGCCGAGTACCTCGCTCGGTGGGATACAATGTACTCTTATTTGATAAATTATTCAATAATATTACTATGCCCCTTTCCACATCTCTTTGTGCCCAGATTATTGACAACTATCTCATAACGCACAACGAAGGGAATCTCACGATTTTGCGACAGGAACACCGCCCAACGACGGCGACAAGTCTTGTTCTACGCGACACATCTATCCTTCTCGACCCCAGCGCGGTCCTCAGCATCAATTACCATGACCACCGGGACCAGCGCCCTCAATGACCCGAAGCACGTCCCTCGCGAGCTTGATTCAACACCGAATCTGGTCCTCGGTCTCAATCCCCACCACCTTCGCCCCCCAGCGCCCTCAATGATCTGAAACATGCTCCTCGCGAGCTTGATTTAACACCGAGTTTGGTCCTCGGACTCAGTCGCCGCCACTTCGGTCCCAGCACCCTCAACGACCCGAAGCGCGCTCCTTTTGAGCTCGATTTAACACTGAGTTCGGTCCTTGCCCCAGGGCCTCCACTTACAAACTCGAACGACTTTGAGAAGGATCGACAGCTACCAAACAGGTAATCTCGGTCCCATTTCTACCTTTAACATGAATCTAATCCCAGCTCGAAGATTCATCAATAGTCCCGAAGGCTATCGACTAGCTAGCTAACTTCAACGATTACTGGTCTAATAGCTCCATACTCAAACAATGCGACTTTATACGCCACGCCAGACTCCACCAGGGATGCTAACCATAAGATATAAGTTTCATCTAACATTTAGGCCAATAACAAGCCAAACATCACAAAAAGTGTGCAAAAGCAACAAGAAAGAAACATCACACTATAGAATATGCATATATTCACAAAGCCTAGAGGATCTTGGCTGCTAAGGATCTTCCTCCTTTGTGGTTGTCGCAGAAGCCTTCATGCATCTCTACTATCACGATGTTTGCTTGGGGTTGCCCAATGCACTTAAGTAGTGGTCGAAGTACCCTCTTATGTAGAGTTGGTCGTCAAGGACAGTGTAATAACTCGTCATCCTTCTGAACTTATTTTGATTTGAGATGTCCTCCAGCACCTCTCCTTGCATGATGTAGGCTATGTAAGGGGTCCTCTAGTTGATCGTCTGATCGACTACTTGGACTTCGGCCTAGGTGTCAGCCGGTTGGATGTTCGATTCACCGAGGAATTGTTAGATGATCAACGTATTGTTTTAAGGCTTCTTGGTGCTGACGAGCTTGGATAACAGGTCGGCTTGAGTATTTTCCTCCTGATGTTTGTGTTGGATCATACAATCATCAAAGTTAGTTATTAAGGAATGTACTAGGGACATGTACCTTTCTAGGGAGGGGATCCTTACTTGGCAATTATCATTGACTTATCCTACGACAAGTTGTGAATCACTTTTGATGATAACTTTTTGGACTCCCACGTCATTGGCGAGTTTCAGTCTGATGACCAGGGCTTCATATTCTATATGTTTGTCACTGGATTTGAATTGGAACTGTAGGGACTGCAATAGGGCGATTCCCTGTTCATTCTCTAGGATGATGTTGACTCTGCTTCTTTTCTCGTTTGAGGCGATGTCAATGAACAACATCCATGTTTTGACCTGGTTGGGGTTGCCTTCCTGGTATGTGAACTCGGCGATGAAATCTGCCATCGTTTAGCCTTTGATAGGGCCTCTTGGCTGGTACTCTATATATGCTGAATCCACAAAGCTCTATCGACCACGATATCATTTGTTCGGCGAGCTCAGGCTTAGCTAGGACCTGCATAATTAGTTGTTCTGTGCGTACCACGATGTGATGACTTTGGAAATACGATCTTAATCTTTTGGTCAAGATGACCAGGGCGAAGGCGAGCTTCTCTAGCCTATGATATCTTATTTTCAAAGACTTTGCTGACGAAGTAGATTGATTTTCGATCTCTCCCCTGCTCTCGGACTAACACCGAAATGAAGGGGCTTTTTGTGATCGTGAGGTAGAGGGGGGAGGTGTTTTGTCCCTGTAGAGGCTTGTCCAAAACTTGTGAGCTGGTGAGGAAACTCTTGAGTTCCCCGAATGCTTATTCGCATTTCTCATCCCACTGGAAGTCTTACTTCTTCATTAGGATCTTGAAGAAAGGAGGGACCCTGTTTGCCAATATGGAGAAGAATCTCGACAAGGCAGCCATTGTTCATGTGAGTTGTTGTACCTCTTTTTATGTTTCACGGGCTACGCATTTCCTGAATAGCCCGACATTTTTCGGGGTTGTCTTCAATTCTTCGGTTCGTGAACATGAATCCAAGGAACTTGCTGCTGTGAACTCTGAAGGCACACTTCTCCAGATTTAATATCATGTCGTAGCGTCTGAGCTTGTTGAAGATTTCAGCGAGGTCGTCGCAGTGGTCTCTAGTGGCCGGTGTTTTAGCGAGTATGTCATCCACGTACAATTCCATGTTCGAGCCAAACTGTTGTTCGAAGACTTTGTTCATCAGATGCTTGTACGCGGTCCCTGCATTTTCAACCCAAAGGGCATTAACTTATAGCAAAAGTTGTCGTGTTCTGTAATGAATGTTGTTTTTTCCTCATCTTCCAGATGCATCTTGATCTGGTTGTAGCCTATGTAGGCATCCATGAAGCTGAGGTACTGGTATCATGAGGAGTTGTCAACAAGCTAGTCTATGCTCGGGAGCAGGTAGGAGTCTTTTAGGTAGACTTTGTTCAGACCGGTGAGGTCAAAACACATCCACAATTTTCCTAAAATTTTCTTAACCATTACAATATTTGCAAGCAATGTGGTGAATTTGATCTCTCAGATGAAATTTGCTTATAGCAATTTTTTGGTATCTTCGAGGGACACTTGTTGGCGCTCGGCTCTGAGCTTTCTCTTCTTTTGTGCCACAGGTTTGACCCGAGGGTTTATGGTGAGTTTGTGACAAATGAATTTGGGGTCTATTCTTGGCATGTCGGCCGGCGTTCGGGCAAATAGGTCATCATTTTCTCTTAGTAGAGTGCCGAGATGACTTTTTAGCTTGGCGAGCAGATGAGCTCCGATAAAAGTCACCTGCTCGGGGGAGGCCCCGGTCTGTACAGGTTCCAGGTGGTCAGTGGGTTGGGGCTGCTCTTGGACATCTCCTTTGGGGTCCAATTCAGATATTCTGGACTATTGTTTTGTATGAAAAATTGAATGCGCTACTTGGGATGAGGTACCAGGTGTCTCATCTGGTTCGGTCGGTTTCTACTTTAAGCACTCGTTGTAGCACATGCGGGCCTCGTTTTGGTCTGTGTGGACCGCTCCCACTTCTATTTTTGAGATTATGAATTTGAGTGCTAGGTGAGGAGTCGACACAATGACTCCCAAGCAGTTCAGTGTGGGTCTCCCCAGGATCATGTGATAGGGGTTGGGGCAGTCAATGACTAGGTATTGCACATCCATCGATTTGGTCTTCGGCGGAGAGCCAAACATCGTCGTCAACCAAACTAGTCAAATTTTTATCAATCTCTTGGAAGTTAGATTCATAGAATGATATTATCGGGATTTGGATGTGATGCCTTTGTGGGCGGGTCGCGTCGTCGATTGTCATGATGGCTCGGAGCGACTTCTTTTTGACTGAGCTTGTCTCGCCTCCTCTAGTGAATCCTCTAGTTATGTGGTTGATGATCCTTCGGATCTTAGTGCTTGGCTGACCAACTCTACGGCCATCTTGGTGGCCCCCTACACACCTTAGTGGTGGTGTCCTGCTCGGACTTCGGCGTTGTAGTCCTGTCGGTCCCGGCTACGACTTCCTCTGCGGCTGATGTAGAGGTTGAGGCAGCCTTCCCTTATTAGGTGCTTGATCCTGTCTTTAAGCATCACACACTCTTTGGTGGTGTGCTCATAGGTGTGGTGGAATTCACTCTTATTGCTTATGTCAGCATTAGGCATGGGTTTTAGCTTTGCCGCATTGTTAGGGTGCTTGAGCACCTGCATGTTGTAAATCTCCCAAACGATAGTCTTCCTTTTGGTGTTCAGTGGAGAGTACTCGCCGTATCTAGGGCTAGGTCGGGAAGGCGACCTTCCCCTTTTATTGTTGTCTTGCTTGCGGAGATCTTTGTCTTCACCCCTCTTATCAGGCTTTTTGGACTTCTTATTGTCGGCACCATCTTTGGCAGTCTGCCTAGCGGCCTTTTTGACCTATCGGAGTTCTTCCATCTCCATGTAGCATACGACTCGTTCTTGAAACTCGGCCATACTTCTCGATTTGCCAGAGCGATTTGGTTCGTGAACTGTCTAGGCTTCAGATCATGTTTGACAGAGTATAGCTCCTCGACGCGAGAGTCAAGGCTGGGGATCTCCATGGCCACGTCATGGAATCTTTTCAAGTACTCCCTCAGCGGCTTGTGATGTCCTTGCTTGATGTAGTGGAACGATTCCTCAGTCTTAGAGTAGATCTGAGATGAGGAGAATTGATTGGTGAAGGCTCGAGAGAGCTCCTGAAAGATGTGTACCGACCTAGACGAGATGATGGAGAACCATAGTAGTGTGGCCTTCTCCAAAAAGGTGGGGAGAGCTCGACAGAGGATGGAATTAGTTGCACCATTGAGTATCATTGACCTGAACATCGTCTGATGGGTGGTCGGGTCACTCGTGCTGTCATAAGGTCGGAGAGTGGTCGGCAGTTTAAAGTTGTCGGGGAGATGAACTACCATGGTATGCTCAGCATAGGGTCCCGAGTCGATAGTGGGGGTAGGACCGACCTTTGTGACCCTAGTTCCTTCTTCCTCTCTCTACTGGTGCGTGCAGGGGACCTCATACCGAAAGGACTAGGTCGTCCTCTCGGTTCATTTGAGGTGGCTATTCTCGTTATATTTCGAGCGGCAACGATCGCGCTTGGCTGAGTGTTGCTCCCTAGATTGCATTAATGCCTTGACTTGGGCTATTAATCTTTGGTTTTTCTATTGGAGATCGTTGATCAGGTGCAGTAGCTCTTCCGGTGTTGGGTTGGTGGGCATCGAAGCGTCAGTCCCTGTCGTGTTAGCGTCTCCACGTAGCGGGGGAAAGCTGCTGCTAGGTTGTGGCCTGTGTGCAGCAGCGTTCGACTGACTCAGGTACCTACCATGATGGTGAATGTAAGATTTAGTTGACCCCATGATGGGCACCAAATGTTCTTGCCCGAAGTCGGGGTGATGCGGTCATTCTCGTCTCCTGGTCCGATGCGACTCCAGCGGGGGACCTGCAAAGACACTTTAACGTTCAAGTAAGAAAGAATTTCATGTGGTGGGTATGAAATTGAAATCAAGAGTCTACTTGATGTGCATCATGTCTGTTTATGGTGCAGGTTATGAATGTTTCGTGCAATGATGCCTTTATTAATCTCACGGGATATACCCGAAATGAGTTGAGGTTTATCCCGAAGATGTCGGGCTCATTGCTGCCGAATCCGTGGTAATTAATGAAGGATGTAGGCGTCCTTGTATGGCTGAGCGGAGCCCCGTGGCTAGGCGGCATTTGGCTTGGTTTGAGTTTGGTTCATGAGTGTGGGCATTGTCGGGCCTGATTTGGCCAGCCCAAAGTACTAGTCATGTCGAGGGTAGTACCACTACTAGAAAAATGGGCATCAGCAACGGCTGATGCCGTTGCTGAAGAGAATCAGCAACGGCCGAGCCGTTGCAATAGAGCCGTGACAGAAAGTCGCGTTGCTGATGACTTAGCAACGGATCAGCAACGGCCGCTCGGGCCGTCGCTAAAAATATTATCAGCAACGGTTTTGCCACAGACCTGGAGCCGTTGCTGATAACATTAATAGCAACGGCCGCTGAGTCCGTAGCAACACCGTTATGTTGTCATTTTTTCTGCTATTAGATTTGTAACATCTTTCTATAATATAAATGATAAAAAATTTCGATTAGTTTTGATGATGCTAGTAATAATGATGCTGCTATCCCTCCCCTTATACAGTTATTTAAACCAGTATTAGAAGGTGAATTATTTCATGTTCGTTGTGTTTGTCATGTTCTTAATTTATGTGTACAAGATGGTTTAAAACAAGTAAATATACACGTAGAAAAAATAAGAGATGTTATTAGATATACGCGTTCTTCAAAAGCAAGAACACAAGAATTTAAAAATTATATCAATCTTTTAATAAATCATTTAAAAAATTTAATGGTGATGTTATTACTACATGTAATTCAACATATCATATGCTTATGTCTACTATAAGATATCAAGATATCCTTACAATGTTTTACAATCAAAATATGTCTGATGATCCAATTAATAATAATGATTGGTTAGTTGCTGGGCATATTACTCAAATTTTAGAACTTTTTAATAAAGTTATCGAACAACTTTTCGGTGTTTATTATCCTACATGTAATTTAACTCTTTCACATATAATTCGTATTAGTGAAGTATTTTCTTCTTATAGACATCATCTTTTATTTGCACAAATTATTTCTTTAATGGAATCTAAATTTAAAACGTATTGGTCAGATATACCTACTTTATTTTGTTTAGCAATATGTTTAGATGCTAGAATGAAAATTGATGGTTTAAATATGTTGTTAGATGATTATTATAACAATATGGAATTAGATAATGTTGAAGAAAAAAAAATTAAAAATTTGAATTTATTGAATTCTATGTTTGTATTTTACGCTTCAAAATTTGGTGATACAATTACAAATAAGACAATATCTTCTTCTTCTAGATTAAGAGATGATGGTGAAAATAGTATTAATTCTCAACTTGCTCGTAGAATTAAAAAAACTAAATTTACTAATTTTAATGAATTACTTTTTTTTCTAGATCATAATTATTCTGAAGAAATAGATGATAATAAAATTTTAGCATTGTGGAAAAAATAAGAAAATACGTATCCTATTATTTTCATCATGGCACGTGATATACTAACTGTTCCTGTGTCTACAGTAGCTTCCGAGTCTTGTTTTAGTGCAGGAAATAAAATTCTCGACGAAAAAAGAATCCGAATGAGTGAAGAAACGGTTGAAATGTGCATTTGCTTAAAAGATTGGTTGGATGTTGAAGATAGATTACAAGATAAGGGAGGACACGACACTTCATCATCGGGAGAGGAGGAAGCTCAAACAAGTGAAGCTGGTGCTGCTGGTCCAAGTACAAGTTAAATCACCGGGACTACGGATGATTAAAAATATAAAAAGAACTATGTAGACCTGATCCTTCTATAGTTAATCATTGAGGAGTACAAGTTTAGCTATAGAATGTACGTAGGCAACCTTTTAATGTGCGGTCTATTATAATATTTAAAAAAATTATTTTATCATTGGATGAATATTTTTGTATTAAAGATAAATTATAATTTAATTTTTAAAATCTTTTTATTAATTTGTACCGCGTTACAATGTTACATATAAAAAATATGTTAAAAAATATATAATAAAGTTTAGTACAATGATTAAGCCAACTCAAAAATAACCATTAATTTTTATAATTAAATTTTAAACCTTTAAAAATTTAAATTAAATAATTAATTTTCGATCCGACCCGAGCTGGGCTTGGCTGCCACACATTCGGGCCGTGCTCGGCCCGGCCCGGCCTGAAGGTGGCCGGGCTTGCTCGGGCCCGGGCACGGCCCGTTGCCACCTCTACATTGTACAATAAATATTTTTTATTTAAGAATCAAGAAATTGCTTATAATGATTATTTCGTTAAAGGAATGCGATCACAAGCAACTCATCTCAAATTAAGAATATATATTCAAGGTCTAAAATGTTATTTTCGATCCAAATTGCATCATCGATTTACCAGTTTAATCGATTCAAATTTATAAAAGAAAAATCAATTAAATTTCATTAGTTTTGACCACTTCAATGTATATATTTTTATCCATTATTCAAGAGTTGTGGTCCATTTCGACTTAGTGTTCTCAACTACGTCATTTAACTCTCTCTAGAAACATTATTGAAAAATGCTCTTCTCAACATTGATATTAGTAAAAAAAATTTAAAAAAAATAGCCTTCATCTCTAACTCGTGGCTTCCTTCCCCTTGCAAAAATATGAGTTGCATGTTAAAAATTCCTTCTAATATGGATTCTCTTTCAATTCCCATACCTATAGGGCTCGTTTGGTATCGTATAGTACTAGCTTATATAGTTCTAGTCTGTATTGATTAACCTGTATAGTATTAACCTGTATTGTATTATTATTATACAGTATTTGATGCACACATGTACTAGTCTGTATAGTACTAATATGTATTGACTAACATGTATAATATAATACAATATAATACAATATAATATAATATAATACAATACAATATAATATAATATAATATAATATAATATAATATAATATACACTATAATATTATATTATACGTAATAAATTGTAATAATATAATATAAAAAAGTATATAATATATTTTATCATTAAATATATTTCATAAATTAAAAATATTATATATAATATAATATAATATAATATAATAATATAATATAATATAATATAATATACACTATAATATTATATTATATGTAATATGTTATAATAATATAATATAATATAATATAATATAATATAATATAAAAAATTATATAATATATTTCATCATTAAAAATATTTCATAAATTAAAATTATTTTTATAATATTTTTATATATTTTAAAATTTTTGGTCGGATGTAAAATGAGTATTCAAAATATTAAAAGTTCTAGTGCAGACTAATGAAGAGCTTTGAGAGTGTATTACTAATACATCTTATGTCAGCTTTTAAGGTACTAATTTTAGTGCATGTATTAGTTAATACTATTCTCAAATACTATATAGTATTAGAATATATTTATACACGATACCAAACATACATATGGATAATTGAGAAATGTCATGAAATAGGGAGACTAGAAACTAAGGTGCTGTTTGGTTAGCGAAAATTATTTTCTGATTTGGTTTCAGTGAAACTGAAAACTTGGTTTCGAAAACTTGGTTTTGATTTCTAGTTTTCAGTTTTCTGAAAACGCGTTTGGTTAATAAAAACAACATCAGTTTTAGTTAGTTGAAACCAGTAAATATTTATTTGATTATAAAAAATAATATTAATTTTCCTTGAATATTTTTAGTAGTAATTAAATGTTTAGTTAGTTTACAAAATTAAATATTTGTTAATATGGTTACAAAATATTTAAATGATTTAATTAATTAAGTTATTGATAATTTAAGATTTTTTTGTTCAATTAGATATAAAAATTAATTAATAGTTATTATAAAATTTCAAAAAAAAAAACAAGTCCAATGATCTAAAAAAACAAGTCCAATAGACCAACTTTAAGAAAATTGAGTTATTTAAAATTTGGGTTTGAGTCAATTAGATATAAATTGGTTTAATTATTTTATAAATTTAAGATAAAAGTTTGAGTTAAAAATGATAATTTCTATTTTTATTTTTAAAAATTCGATATAGTTTGATTTATTTTTAAATTAATTAATTTTATAAAAAAATATTTATAATTACAAAGTTGTCACAGCATTTTGATAACGAAACCGACAGTCTCGAAACCACAGAAAACAACATTCTGTTGTTTTCATTTTTATTAAGAAAACTGGTTTCGTTTTCATCCTGGTTTCGATTCAGTTTCACGAAAACACTAAACCAAACACGTTTTCGTAAGCAGTTTTAGTTTCAGTAAAACTGAAACCATGAAAATATACTTGGTTTCGCTAACCAAACAGGCCCTAAGGGGCTGGGGTCTTGTCTACCATCAAGTATATTAATTGCTTTAGGGTAGTCAGAAGAGAGGACAAAAACTTGTGCAATGCATCAAATATCTGAAAGCATGTTCATTTTGCTAAATGAGTAAATTTGATACCCTTATTATATTGTCATATATACTAACTTTATATGTAGGGTATATTTGCTATGTCATATAGAGAATATACCTAGCCATATAGTGAATATATATCTAATGAACTCTTTTCGTAGATAAACTTATTTTGCGACGTGTGATTGTTATGTGAAACTTTCTATAAAAATTTATTATGCTGATGACCTTCACACAAGTTTTATTTTAAATCATAATTGCTATCATTTAATCGTATCATATCATATCATCTTTTCAAATAAGATAAAAATAATTACAGTATCATATAATATAATATCATATCATATATACCATTACGTACATCATCCAAACAAGGCCTAAAGATATATTCATATTTTGCAATTTCATCTCTTTGACAATACAATAAGAGTTTATTTGGATAAAAGCTCACGGGAGTGAATAATAAATTTGCTTTTCTTATTTTATTTTTTTATTGAAATAAAAAGGATAGTCAAACAAATCTAATTTTGAAAATAGAGATAAACTAATATTCTTCCATGAATTTGCACCATCGTTCTTTTCCAAAGATTCAAGTTGCTAGTGTGCATGTACTTCATTGACTTCTAAAACATATTTTTAAATGAAAGATTGAGTTTCATTTTTTTTACTCCCCTTTCTATATCTTTAAATTATTTCATTCATATTAATCCTAAGAGAAGAGACTTCTATGCATATCGACTTATTAAATGCACAATTTCCACATATATCTATTATTTTAAATCTAAATAATTTAATAGACCTCCTAGCAACATCAACATAAATATCCTACTTAGGAGGAGTTTGATTTCTCATAAGCCAAAATATTTGTAATATTATTTACAAACAACAGCAAATATTGTAAATTATATAATAACTTATTGTTTGGTTGCAGTTTGTAATTGCAAGTATTTCATTAATCGTGAAAAAATAATTGATAAGACATTAGATCTTATTTGTAGCATGTATTCTTTACATGTGTTTTCGTGACAGTTTATTTTATAATATTTGGATATTAACTACAAATATAAAATACTAATAAATAATTTAACTATAACAACAAATGAATATAGTTAATTTCTTCACTAAAATTAAATTTACAGCAAATACAATTATATATGGACAATGAAACATTCTACTCTTGAGTTCTGCCTTTCACAATTATATGAACAGCCTTGTCTTTAACTGCAATAATCATTTTTCTTTAACTAATTTTATTAAAGTATGGAAACCGGAAAGGAATGATATTGGTAAAGAGTGTGCGTTTATAAAAAGTAAAGAAAATGAGGCAGAGAAGTTGAATTTGAACTGGAAAATGGTGTGGAATATGAGTGTTTTACAAAAGGGTTAAAATCTTTATACGAAAATTATCGTGAAAAATACTACCTACGTCGGTTTGGATTACGAATTATGAATAAACAAGTAGAGAGTTGTCATGTATGTGGAAATGAGGAAGATGAAATTGAACATGTATTCTTTAATTGCTCGACATCAAAATTCAGTAGAATTTTGGAGATACGCAGAAATGAAATTAGGTATTAGTTTTAGACACGAAAATGAATGAAGAAATGATAAATGGATGTATGAGGGGGATGGTTATGAGGAGATATCATCGAGGGCTTTCATGGCAAATGCATTATGGTTTATATGGAAGAATAGAAATAAGAAATGGAGAGTGACAACATGCATGGTGTACGACGAAACAATGTAACATACTTTTGAGAAGAAAAAGGAAATGTTAAGAATGCGAACGGATGGTATTCAGTACTATTTTACATTGATGAAAATTAATACGAAGAAATTTTAAATGGTAATCATGATTATTACTACAAAGATGGTAAGCAAGATATGCATATTTAGACGGAAATTAGTATGAAGAAATTTTAAATGGTAATCATGATTGTTACTACAAAGATGGTAAGCAAGATATGCATGTTAAGTCAGGAAATCAATATTATTTTTTACTGTGATGCGGCATGGAAAAATAGCACGAAAGCATGATATGAGTCTGTAGTATTCAAAGACAAATGTTGTGTACTAGCAAAATGTGGAATTGAAGCATTAAGTAATCATATTCAGGATGAAACAAGAATATAATATTAGGAAAAAGAATACAGAATATAATTATAAAGTCGGATTGTTTGAGGGCAATAAGAATACTGAATGGTGAGTACAAGGAACATGGGAGCTGCAGAATTCGATTAGGAAGATAAAAAAAAAACTAGCAGATGATGGTGTACGTAGTTAGCGAGTGGAAGTATGTAACAATAAATAGCATGTATTAGCAAAGCTTGTTTTTGAGAAGGAAATATGAAGTGTTTGGGAAAGTAAGGCAGGCGAGAGTGATTGGAGAGATAGTTGTTTGTATAATGAACTGTGTAATTTCTGTATGTTAATTGAATGTAAATAGACTGAATATTGAGGGGGGAATTTTTTAAGAAGTTCCTTTATTCGGGTGATTCATGAAATGTTGTAGTCTTTTTTTTTTTTCTTTTTTCTTTTTTTTTAATTAAAAGAAAAGGTTTTAACGAAGCACATAGTCGGACTTTTCGAAAGCAATCAAAGGCATTGGACCAAATCCTCATGTTGTTGTTGCCTAGTTTAATCTTCATACTTTTTATAATACTCCTAAATAACAATGCATTATGCATGTCTTTTTATTTCTCTCTCATTGGCTGCAGCAATTTATCCACACAAAGATTCCCAAGTTTAGTTTTCAAATTAAACCCACAAAATAAACATATAATTAAGATAAGCTGTATATCTTGTTTGTCTCTTCAAATTTTCATGACTAATCCATTAGTCATTACTTACCACTAGAATAAACTAAAGTTAACCATAATTAATCATTATTGTCAATAAACTATTTTTTAAAATAAATGTCATTATGGACCAGAATTTAAATGTCACTGAAATGATAATTTTTATTGCCATATGATATGCTTAGCTTAAATTTATACAAAAATCAATAGTTTTCTAAGGATGTATTTTCTTGATTATAAAGTCAACGATCAGAACACGTCTTCTATCTCGTCAGGCCAATGAAATGAAAAAGTCAAAAAAAGAACCTTCATTTTTAATAATATCATGTGATCCAAAGATTGCCAATCTTTGTCCAAATCCTAAAAGATTGTGATCAAAGTATAACTCAATAAGAGAAGTTTGTCTTGTTATTGATTGGAAATTGAGAGGCCACACATAAAATAGAAGCCTCATTTGACTTGGAAGCCATCAAAATTATGGAGAGACTTTGTTTCTTTCAGTCCCATTCATGATATTAGCTTGTTTTCTTCAATATAGTTGACTTGCTGCCTACGTTGACCATGTTTTGTTTATTTTTTCCATAGAAACATAAGAAGGTTTTGAAGAAATTTGGAGAGAAATGATTTTGAAGGGGTTTAAAATAATTTGTTCTTTAGAATCTATTTTCAAAATTTTCAAAATGAGAAATTTTGAAATTTGAAAAATTAATAAATTAAAAATAATTAAATTATAAAATTATTCATAGAATAAAAAATATATTATTATAAACGAGGACAAGATGATCAAATTTAATCAAATAAGATTTTTAAAATCATTTCAAACTCCTTCATCTCCAAAATCTTTCAAACTCCTTTAAATCTCTTTTTCTCCAAACTCCTTACTCAAAATTATCCAAACATAGGGTTAATTATGCAATTTTACAGGACAAATAATCAACGCTACTAACAATTATCCAATGTTAATTAGTTTACTTATCAAAATTAATTAGTACAAAATTGACCGATTAAAAAATAATTACTCAGTTAAATAAATATATAATGTTTTAAGAATAAGATTCTAAAGTTTACCTCTTAAAAGTCTTTCCCTCTTCCCTGTGAATCTGTGCGTGAGAGAAAGGAGCAGAAGAAGACGACGACCAGGAAGATGGCCAACCATGGGAGTGGTGGACCGAGAAGGGAATGAATGGGCAGCCGAAAACTCTTCTGGAGGTTCTCTAACCAGGACAAACACCGCCGCACGCCGCCTGAGGCCTCCTCCTCCGCGTCCTACATCACGACATCGCCATCGGCAGAGATGACCGTAGAGTTCCTCTGCCCCATCTCCCGCTCCCTCATGGCCGACCCAGTAATCGTTCCCCCTTCCGGTCACAGCTTCGAGCGCAGCTGCATCCAGGCCTGCGCCGATCTCGGCTTCACCCCGTCCGGCCTCGGCATAGACCTCTCTACTTCCCCTGCTCTTGTCCTCGTCCCCAACGTCGCCCTCAAGTCCGCCATCCTCCGCTGGTGCGAGCGCTCCGGCATCCCGCCCCCCCTCCCCATCCCCGACGACGCCGCCCGGGCTCTCGTCCGCCAACTCATGCCTCCCTCCTCCAATCCACCTCCCTTTCCCCTTCCTACTCCTGCCGATGCAACTAGCGGTAACGGAAGGAGGAGCCAAAGAGCAGAAGTCTTGCGGAGATTCGCGGCCTTCTCTGTCGACGAAGCAGAGGAACTAGAAAAAGGCGAGGCCTTTAGAGCGCAAGAGTATGCGAGAGACAGAGGAGAGGTCTCCAAAGGAACAGTGATGATGGACTCTTACAGCGGAAACGGCGAGAGAAGGGATTCCTTGCGAGCTTCATCGACCTTCTCGGACGAAAACGATGGGAGCTTTAGCTCGAGATCGAGGAGACCCGACCAGAGTCAGAGGGAGGGGACGACTCCAAGCATTCCTTCTGCTTTCTCAGTTCGCACGAAGAAGCAAGCTTCTTATACCTCGCCGCATTCGATCTCATCGGGGTCGTCAAACCAGTACTCTTCCTCCAATTCCTCCGTCAATGAGGTCGTCGAGGAGGAAACCGCCAAAAAGCCATCACCACCGCGAGTCCATAACGAGATGCCTTCCGATCTTTGCCCCTCTCCGACCGCCGAGATCGATTTGTCGGAGGAGGAGACGATAGTGATCGAATTAATGAGTACGGAGGTGTCCGAGCAAGAATCCGCCGTGGTGTCCCTCCGGCAAGCCACTCGGGAAAGCCGCGAACGCCGGATTTCGCTCTGCACGCCGCGCCTCCTCGCCGCCCTCCGTCCCATGCTCCTTTCCCGCAGCGATACCGTACAGGTTAGTGCCGCCGCCTCATTGGTGAACCTTTCTCTGGAGCCGGCAAATAGGGTTCGCATCGCGAAGTCGGGGGCGGTGTTGCCGCTCGTAGACGTGGTCAAGGGCGGTCGCCCGGAGGCACGCGACCACGCTGCCGCTGCCCTCTTTAGCCTCGCTCTCGAGGAGGAGAACCGAGCAGCGATCGGCGTGCTCGGAGCCATCCCGCCTTTGCTCAACCTCTTCTCCGATATCTCCGGTAATAGCGCCAGCGGGCGCCGTGACGCCGGGATGGCCTTGTACTACCTCTCCCTCACCAGCGCCAACCGTTCCAAGATCGCACGAGCTCCGGGGGCGGTGCAGGCACTGTTCTCCGTGGCATCGGAGAGGGAGCAAACGCCACCACAGCAGGGACCCAGTCTAGCAAGGCTGTCGATGATGGTGGTGTGCAATCTGGCGGGGAGCAACGAAGGGCGGGCGGCGCTGATGGACGGTGGGGGCGTGGCTTCGGTGGTTTCGCTGATGAGGTCCCCGTCGGGCGCGGCAGAGGAGGAGTACTGCGTGGCGGCGCTCTACGGTATGAGCCGCGGGAGCCTCCGGTTCCGAGGGCTAGCAAGGTCGGCGGGGGCGGAGCGGGAGCTGATGCGGGTGGCGGAGGGCAGCGGAGGCGGCGGCGACATGCGGCAGAAGATGGCGAAGAAGACATTGAGGGCGATGAGGGGAGAGGACGAGGAAGAGGCGGCTCCGCCGCCGCCGATTGCCTTCTCGACGGAGGACGAGGGCAGCGTTGTATCAGAGGGGCTGATGTCGTTTCGCCGTCGCCCCAACCACTACGGCAACACGCGTTTGAACACGACCGAGTTCTGACCGAGTTGAGTTGGATCTCTTGCCTCTTCAGTCTTTATTTCTATTTTATTCATTTGTGTTTGATTTTACGGAGTCCATAAATGTGGGATTTGTTATAATGTACATGTTACTCTTAATTCGTATGCAAGCTTTTAATTGTGTAGTTATCTTTTTTCTTTATTTACATCCTATGGCCCGTTTGATTCGCAAATTGTCCGTCATATGACACCAGACAAGACAAGGACAAGGATAAAACATTAAGTGTCCTGGGACAATAATTATATCATATTTATTTCGTCAAAAATAAAACACGATATCCAATCATATCTTGTGTTTATTTTGCTATAATACAGTATTGTATCAATCAAAATGACAACAATGTCTTTTTATATTTCAAATGCACAAATTAAATTTTATATATTTTTTAATACATTAAAAATTCATTGGAAATTAAAAACCTAATAAAAATCAAAATTAATTTTTTTTTGTTCAATTTTCTTTCAACTTAATAAAATTTAAAACTGAGTTAAATGTTAAAATTTTATTTGAAACCTGAACCAAAACCATGATTTTTAAGAAAAAAATTAATGAATCCTAATTGAGTTTAAATCTAGTTACTTCAAAGTAAACATTACCTGACAAATAAATTCTTTAAATTAACTAATAATGTACAGATGATGAATATGACAAGGAAACAATGTTGAAACACACTAAACATGAGTTCCTTCACATGCAAATGAATTACACACAAGCCTTACAATGAAAATGATAAATCTCAAGTTAAAAAGAAAGAGAACAGTGAACACAATAATTAATGGATATTTAACCATTGTTTCTATAGGAATTATGAAGATTGCACAGAGAACAACCGACAAGAATTAACTTGCTGCTCCTTCCACCTCATCAAGCTGTCATCATTTTGCAGAAACCAAAAGCAATCTAAGCAACAAGGAAAAATGAGAACTTAAGAAGGTTTGGCAGTGAGGAGAATGGAAACATACCTTGTCCTTTTCGATCTCGATTTTGGGGTTGATTAGTGCTCAGGAGGTGGAAGAAGGGACAAATAATTAAAAATTAAATGAAGTAGAAAATTAGTATGTTCAACCATCTAAAGAAGAGAACTTGGAAAAATAGAAGCGTTGAATTGTATCATAGCTTTGATGCTTCCAACAAATGAAGCACCAGACGAAAGGGCAAATATATGATTAAACTTGAATAAGATGGTTCAAATTTATGTTGATTTGCAAGTATTGCATTTTCTCTTCTAAAATTAATATGAATTTATAAAATAATATATTTTTATTTTTATTTTTAATTTTAGGGTTAATAGATGAATCTAGTCCAAACTATAACACATTTTACAAATCTAGTCCAAAATTTTATTTGTATCAATTATATTTCAAATTATCAAATTGATATCAATTCTAGCCCGACGTCAGATGCCCGTCAATTTCACCATTAGGTATTGACGTGGCATCTGACTCAGCATATTAAAAATTATTTTTTAATTGCATTGCCACGTCAGCAGATCATAAAAAAAGAGAGTTAATTGACGAATCTAGCCCAAACTATGATCATTTTCATAAATTTAGTTCAAATTTTTATTTGTATCAATTACATCACAAACTATCAAATTGATATCAATTCTAGCCCGACGTCAGATGCCCATCAATTTTACCGTTAGGTGCTGATGTAGCATCTGACTCAGCATATTAAAACTAAATTTTTAATAATCACGTTTCCACTTCAGCATTTATTTAAAAATATTTATTTTTTAAAAAAATATTTTTAACTTACAACATATGCCACATCAGCTATTAAAATATTTTTTTTAACCCTGATTTTGTATATGTGAGGAAAAAAGTTCGCCGCAAAGTCCATAATCCATATTGTCGTGTTAGTGATGTTAAACTTGAACTTGGAATAAAATTTGAGTCAGCTGCCCACTTTAAAGAGGTTGTTCAAAACTATGCTATTGCGAAAGGTTATAATATCAAATGGTGTAGAACATGCACAAAGAAAATGGAAGCAAGGTGCGAGGTTGGTTGCCCTTGGAGAATATACGTTAGTTGGATGAAGAGTGAAATGACATTGATTGTGAAGACATATGAAAGTCAAGAATCGAACGGGGACAAATTTTAGTCGGGTATTAGGGATTAGGGTCGGATTTGATTAGGGTTTTTTAAAAAAAATATATATTTTAATAGCTAACGTGACATAGGCTGTAAGTTAAAAATATTTTTTTTAAAATAAATATTTTTAATTAAATGCTGATGTGGCAACGCGATTAATAAAAAAATAATTTTTAATATGCTGAGTCAGATGCCACGTCAGCACCTAACGGTGAAATTGACAGGCATTTGACATCGGGCTAGAATTGATATCAATTTGATAGTTTGTGATGTAATTGATACAAATAAAAGTTTATGCTAGATTTGTGAAAATGGCCGTAGTTTAGGCTAGATTCGTCAATTAATCTTTTTTTATGATCTGCTGACATGGAATACGATTAAAAAAATAATTTTTAATATGCTGAGTCAGATGCCACCTCAGCACCTAACGGTGAAATTGACGGGCATCTGACGTCGGGCTAGAATTGATATCAATTTGATAGTTTGAAATATAATTGATACAAATAAAAGTTTAGGCTAAATTTGTGAAATGTGCTATAATTTGAATTAGATTCGTCTATTAACCCTTATTTTGATCGAAGAAAGTATTTCGCTAGGAATCTTTTCCAACTTCACAGCCACCCAAAAAGTGCATTTTATCATTGGAAGCACCAGGCAGTGAATAATGATGCACAAGAGAATTTTTCAATATATAATTGCATGACATGAACTGAAAATAATTAACATCACGAATCTGAAAATTGAGAAAAAGAAAAAGTTCCGCTTATAAATTAGTAATTTGTTTGACAAATAATATTAACTCTCTTTTTTTATTCAAAAGATTAATTATTGAAACATATTTATCACAAGATGCGCAGCAAAAATTCTAAACTTAAGGGTGCAACATTTTTAAATATATTATCAATCAAATAAAATTTTAGTGTTGCACCCTACTCATACTCATCTCATATCAAATCTAAGTTCCAAATATCAAAAATCTCTTTTTTATTTTTTATTTTTTTGAATTGATCAAATTTGTCCACCTCCTAGTCAAGAACACTCACTTTTTGTTCTTGCCAGAAGTTGGAGCGATGCGCCCAATCCAATGTGTCTCCTGATCTGATGCAACTTCGGGGGGCTGCAAAAGATATTTCGACGCCTAAGTAAGAATGTGTTCAAGATAGGTGTGATGGAAATTGGAATCTCGATCGAGTACCTGAGTAGTGTGGTGTGTGTATATATTGCAGGTTGAGGAGTTATTGGCGAAGATGTCACCCGATAATTTATAGGGATGTTGCTCAGAATGGATCGAGGCTGATCCTAGAGACGTCGGGCTCGTAATAACGAATCTTTCGCAATTAATGAGGATGTGGATGTCTTTGTATGACTGGATGGAGCCCCTGGGCAAAGTCGTTTGACTTAACTTGAGTCTAGTTCATGAGTATGGGCATTTCTGAGCCTAATCCGGCTTGACCCAAAAGTACTAGACCAATCAACTGCCCTCGAGTTTGGTTAGAGTCTGGAGGACTTTATACCGAGCTATAAGTAGTGTTGGTTTTCGACCTCAATCTGATTCATATATGTCGATTGGATTCTAGGAGTATATCAGCTTCTGGTCGAGTTGTCTTAAGTGTCGAGCTATTCTGAAGGCCGAGCTTTGACTTTGGGCGAATCATGGAAGGCGTGTGCTCGCCATGAGTAAGTCGAATGGCCTACACTAGAGAGAGAGAGAGTGAATAGTGTTATCATGGTTTAAAATTTCGCCTGGTATGGTACGGTAAGCCCGGTATTTATCGGTTTTTTAGATTTTCGATATACGATATACTTGGTATTTGAAAAAACTGGGTATATTATGTATATCGGGTGGTATATGGCGGTATTTTGCCATATATCGCCCGGTATGGGCGGTATATGGCTCGTACCGCCCGGTATGGAAGATGCCGGGCGGTATCAGGCGGCAATGCCGTTGGCGTTGCCAATGTCGGGCTGTTGGCCACATGTTTCAGAATCATACCGCCCGATTTGGGCGGTATTACATGCATACCGGGCGGTATACCGCCCGGTATGATCAACAATGACCCCAAACGGCTATAGAGCTATTTGGGACCGGGTTTGGGTTGTTTTGGGGGCTATATAAAGCCCCCAAAACACTCCTTTCACCATCACTCACCCTTTTACCTATCTAAACTCTCAATCTCTTTTAATCTTTCTCAAACTCTCTCTCTCTCACACACATTTTATTATTATTAATTTCTACATCGAAATTCTGTCGAAATGACGCCAAAATCTCAAGCCAACCCTGCATGGCAGTACGGTCGTCGGTTGGAGAAGGCTCATCACTGGCAATGCCTCCATTGTAATATGATTTCACGTGGTGGAGGCATCACTCGATTGAAGCAACACTTGGCCGGGGGATATGACGACATCGTTGATTGCTCCAAAGTACCGCCTGAAGTCCGGAAGATGTTCAAAACGCAACTCAACAACAATAAGGAGCAACGTCTTAAGACTGCAGCTCAACAAGCCGAGTTCGACCGACAAGCTACCCAAGATGTCAGTGGTGGCCATTATGAGGCTCGAGGTGGCGATTACGACGAGGAGGCGGAACTTCAAGCCGACATCCGAGCTTCATTGGAGCATGCTAAATTCGAACGAGAACAGATGTATTATCCTGGATCTCAATTCGAATATGGCGGCGGTAGTGGCAGCGGTGGCATAAGTAGCGTCAGCTCAACTTCGGCTGCCGGAGCAATGGACCAAAGCGGTCCAATTCCCTTCGGTCCTTATATTGGTCGGAGTTCTAGCATGAGAACACCTCAAACTCAGAGCAGAGGAGGCAGTAGAGGAGGCCTTTGTGGATTCTTCACAAACCTCGGAGCAAGTGGTAGGAAAACTAATGTTGATATTTCTGATCTTGATCCCAGGGCATTTCCTCCTTCATTAGCAAAGCAACTGCGCATAGACGATGCTTGGGGCAAGACGAAGAAGTGGGAGTTGGGGAAAGCCATCTCTAAATTGTTCCACTTCAGCCGGATTCCTGCAAATGCAGCCAACAACACATACTACCGAACTATGGTGTCTACCATCCAAAAGGTAGGCCCAGGTATTACCCCTCCAACTCCATATGAAATTTCAGGACATTTTCTTGAAGAAAAGGTCAATGAAATAAATCAATGGATTGACGGAATCAAGCAGCAATGGGGGGATTACGGATGCAGTTTGATGTGCGATAGTTGGACCGGGCCAACTCGAATGAGTATCATCAACTTCCTCATCTATTGCAACAGGAGGGTTATCTATCATAAGTCGGTGAACACGTCCAATGAAGTCCATAGCACTGTCTACATCTAGAAGCTGATGAAGGAGATGATCGAGAAGAATTGACCCTAGAACTTTGTTCAAATTATAACCGACAACGGAGCCAATTTTAAAAGGGCAGGTGAGATAATTGAACTGGATTATTCTCACATATATTGGACTCCATGTGTAGCCCATTGTGTAGACTTAATGATGAAAGATATCGGTGTTATACCTATGGTGAAGATGACGGTAAAGAAGGCGCAATAAATTACGCGCTTCGTATATAACCACACATGGGTACACACACTTATGAGAAAATTTACAGAAGGTATTTAAAAACAATAATTTATAGTATTTATTTATTAATTAGTTTAGGTGATAATTACTAATAATAATTCCATATTTTAGGTGAAATTCTTCGACTGGGAGCGACTCATTTTGCAACCAACTTCATCGCATTAAGGTCGCTCCAACAACGTAAGGCGGGCCTTTGATCAATGTTTACAAGTGAGGAATGATCTACATCAAGATATGTCGGAACTACTGATGGAAAGCAAACCGAGAAGTACATCCTCAACACGCGCTTCTGGGATTGCATTGCGGAGATAGTTGTTACCGTAGAACCATTGTACAAGGTTCTACGACAGGTCGATATGGAAAAGACACCTCAAATGGGTCATTTCTACCACTACATCCACCAAGCACAAGAAGAAATCAAGAGGGTTATGATTTCTCCAACCAAGTATAAACCTTTCATCGACATTATCTCCCAGAGGTGGGAGGACCAAATGGGTCGTGATATACACATCACGGGTAATCTTTTATTTAATTTTAATTCATTATGCTAAATTACTTATTAAATTTATAATTTTTTGTAGCGTATTATTTAAATCCCGCATACCAGTATCGATATGATCTTGGAACGATGTATAGTTTGTTATATCTGTTTCACAAGGTCATACAACGAATGTCGGCATCAACTAGAGAAGCGACATAAACTCTAAATGAATCAAGATTTTTTCGAGATTCAAGTGGCAGTTTCGGAGATCCATTTGCAATATCGTGCCGAGATTCTATGAATCCAGGTAGATATAATTTTTTTTTCAATTTATTTATTAATGATAAAATTGGTAATCTTGTTACTAATATCAATTTTAAATCTATTGCAGTTGAATGATGGTTGCAATTTAGAACTGAAGCTCCAACTATTCGGAAGATTGCAACACGTATCCTCTCGCAAACCACATCATCAAGTGGATGCGAGAGAAATTAGTCGACCTTCACCTTGATTCATACCAAGCCGCGCAACCGGCTTTCATATGCCCGATTAGAGAAGCTAGTATACGTTCATTACAACATGCAGCTTCGAATGCAGACATTACAAAACGAAGATATTCAACATGTAGATCCGTTCGATGTCTAGTTCGTCCAAGACGATGCGGACACGATAATTGATTGGTGGAGTGCAATGGAGAGCGACCAACCTTTTCTTGATGAACCAGGCGAACCACCTCGGCCTTCACCAATTATATCTGATGCACTTGAGTCTGAGAGCCAACCAGAAGACATGGCCATTACTCCCATGGACTCTCAACGAATTCGGCAAGCAAGACGTCGATCTGAATCTGTCTCTCCATCTTCCCAATCAAAGGAAAAAAAGAAGGCAACACCTTCAAAGGCAAAAGGCAAAGCCAAAGGTAAACGATCAATTGATCCTTTGGATGCGATTGCAGAAGCAGAAGAGGACGAAGAAGATGAGCCCTCCGTTCATAGCAGTAGCAACACAGAAGACGGAGGAGATGATGATGATGATGATGATGATGGAGCTGGTGGAGAAGACACCGTCGTGCCATCAACACGGCCACATGATGATCTATGGACAAATGAGCAATACTTCGATCACGCCACCCAAGATGATGACCATGGTGCTAGAACCGGACAAATAACTCAGGTGTACAAGAAGAGAGGCCCGCGTCGAGGAGGTGGACCGACAGCTTTGCAAGATTACCATCACGATATGAAGAGTAGTTTGCAAGAAGTTTCTGAATCAACCTACTCTGTATCCAGTACCTACTCAACTAATGAAACAGGGTCTAGTTCTTGGAATCCCAACAAAGAATCGCTAATGACAGTGTGGTATAGTGGATACCAAGGAATTATGCCATGGGAAAATTTTCAAATATGGGCATTAGAGACCTATGGTATTGACCTTAGTCGTGTATGTCCCGAAGCCCAAGATATGTATGGGTACGACAGACGTCATTCGTCTGTATTTTAAATATTGTATTCATGTATTTGACATTTGAATATTGATTTTAAGCATTTCTTCATCAATTATATGGTTATTGGAGATTTGGAGTTATTTCTTTTAAAAAAAAACACCACCGGTATGCAATTTCTGTACTGGACCGTACCGTGTGTCGGTACGGTACGGTACCGATACCGGTACCGAGATTTTAAACCATGAGTGTCTTCGATAAAAACTTAATCTAATTCGATTTTAAGCATTTTCTTGATTACTTAGGTTAATGCTCAAATAAAAAACTTAATAAGGAAGCAAATGAATATGACAAATAAGCAAGCACAAATAGAAATAATGCTAACACAAAAAATTATAGTGGTTCAGCCTGAATGCATACATTACTACCCAAGCACACCGCTTAGAGTTTCTAACTATAATTTACTAGATTAAAGTGTTTCCTTTACAATAAGGACTTTTTCATCGGAAAGTCTCCACTCTCACACTGAAGGTAATTCTACACCTGGAAGTCTTTGCCTTCCTACCGAGAGCACTCTCCCACCTCAACCCTAAGGACAACATAATTAATCCTAGCAAACTAAGTTTACACTGGTGGATTTAAGCCTCAACATCAAGGCTACCACCAAACTCAAGACCTAGAACACTAGGTGAATCACAAACTCAAATACAAGAAAATAAACAACAAAATACACAAGTAAATGGAGCAAATGAACAATCAAAATAATACTTAGCTCCAACAACTGAATCCTAGTTTCTCTTGATGTCTTGAAGATAAATCGATGAAGTATGAAGGCCAAATCAAGGTTTGCTCAAGAATCGCTCAAGAAATCTTAGCAAATATGTAGGAATGGCCCAATGAAGCATTGGGTGCATAGGAATGCAGGTTTGGGATATATATATAAAGATCCCAAAGGTAGAGGCTCAAAAAGAGTCGTTTAATGGATCTAAAAAGATGCGTTCGCGAATTTGATCGACCGTCGGGTGGCCGATGAGGTTCTGGAAAATTTTCCAGAACCCTTTCGATTGATCCTCGAGCGACCACCGGTCGGCCGAGGATCGGCCCGAGATTCGATCGATAACTGATAATTTGGGCAGTTTGTTGATTTTTTTGGTTTGCTGATTCTTCACAAGCTATTAACTTTAAAACATATATGTCAAATAAAGGTTACCCTCCATTTGGATTTAATAAAAATATCTAAAAAATTAAAATCCTTAAGAATCAAAATCTAACTTCTGGGGTCTAGTACAAATTTGCGAAAATCGAAAATTTTGAAATCTCTCAGGTCAAGTATGGATAGGTTAAATGTTTTCAAAAATTCCATAAAAATATGTCTTTAACTTGTTTCTACCTAAGGAACAATTACCAGGACTTTTGGTGCGAAGAAAAAGTCTAAATCTTGTAGCTATCCAAGGAGGTCCCTAGGCTTAGAGAATTTCTAGGCTGTTTTCTAATTTTCCTAGTTTTCATATTTTGGGGATCGAGTTTCGGTTTTTGGGTTTCTTTGCATCATATAGATGATATATATATAATCTAAACACTCTAGACCTAGATTCAACCTTCTCGATGAATCTCGAACTTCGACGAGCGTCTTGGTCAATTTCTTCGATTTTTCCAATTGGGGACATCGCGCGCAAACTGATATGGAACCTGAAAATATTTTTTCATAAAATCATTAGTTCAATGTTTGTTATCATTAAAGTCGAGATTAAGACCAAGGTTGAAAACCTTAGACCAACAATGTGATCTTCATTCAGTTGGGATAGATCAGGTCGACGTATCTTTATCGTGTCGCTTTGTGCTCCTTCGATTTTCGCTCTTAGTGCGGTGGCTGCGTAGTGGTGGGGATTTCCCCCTACGCGGCGGCTCCTGATTGGCGTATGTCCCTTCGGCATTAACCTTCGTTCGAAGAGTAATTATGACAAAGAGACCATTTGTTCGTGTCTTGAGTGGGTTTAAGGAACCGTTACTACTGAGCTGGTCGGTTGAGATTTCGATTGGGAGGTTGCTAGCCCTTGGCCTATAAAGCGGCTATTTCTTCCTTCATTTTGAACTTTTCTCGCGCTTTTTGATATTTAGTGTCTGTCTTCCAAAGGTCTTTGCTGACGATGCCTTCACTGATCATTTTCTTCGTCTGTTGTAGTTTATTCTCTGGTGAGTCTTTTGGTTCTTGCTTTAGTTTTTAATTATGATGTCGGGATTGGCCTTAGGTCGGTAGGCTTGTATTGACTTATCCTCATTTGTTCAAGTTTCGCAACCTTTGTTGGGTCGATGGCGAGGAGAGATGGCATTGTTAAGTTGGAGGTAGGGCCATCAGGAGAGAACCCATACCCTTATCCATGGGTCCATGAAGAGATAAAACTGCAGGGTTCGGTAATGACCGACCTGAATAGCATTTTATCTTTCCAAGAAGGTGTGTCGCTTGCCTTTGAGGGTGTTGGTGAAGATTACGATTGTCTTTCCTGTTCCTCGACGGATAGGGTTTATCATCGAGGAGAGTCTGAGTTTATTTTCATGTACCAAACCCTTTTTGAGGACCTTGGGGGTATGCAAAAGACACCCTGACGCTCAAGTTAGTGGGACTCCAAGGTGAAGATAACATAATATGGAACTTAGGTTATCTAACACATATCGTGTTTGTATTTATTGCAGGTGGAGGTGATGAAGTCGCCTGGTATTCTCGCGTGGATATTACTCAGAATGGGTCGAGGCTGATCCCGAAGATGACGAGCTTGTAATGACCTATCCCTCATGATTAGGGAGGATGTGGATGTCCATGTATGACCGGGTGGAGCCATTTGATTTGGCTTGAATTGGGTTGTGCGGTGTTGTTGGGTCTAATCCGACCGAGCCCAATAGTTCTAGTCTAGTCCACAAGCCCCGAGCTCGATCAGAGTCTGGAGGACTGTGTGTCGAGCTCTTAAGTAGGATGATCTTTCCTACCCTTAGTGTCTCTGTAGTCTAAAGAACTTCTGAAAGTATTTGTCATGTTGCATTTAGCTTTTGCGAAGGCATAGTTAAGTCAAGTGGTCAGCGAGGCCGAGCTGGAACAGATGGCTACAAGGGTCGAATTGGAGTGGGCGACTATAGAGGCGAGCTGAAGTAGGTGGTCGTGGAGGACGAGCGATTGTATAAACCAAGCTTGGAACATGTGGTTGCAAGGGTTGAATTAGAGTGAGCGACTATAGAGGCCGAGCTGAAGTAGGTGGCCGTGGAGGCCTGAGCAGGCGGTGAACAGCTCTGGGGTTCGAGTTGGAGCGAGTGATCGCTATGCATCCATTTTTATGTCGCCTCGTAGTAAGTAGAACCTGCATAATTTTACTGTGTTGTTCTTGTGTCCTCTTCGACTTTCGTGTCTGGCATGTCAGTTTGACAATGAAGATATCCTTGTCTTGTGTGGCAGTTGTTGATTGGTGCTTGTCTCCTCATTTCGAGGGAGGCATCATGGCAGAAGCATCTGCTCGTGTCTTGGGGGTTTCTAGAGAACCGTCGATTGCTGAGCTGGTCGGTTGGGATTTAATCACATCCTCGTTGTTGGTCGTTTGATGTAGGGGTCGTTAATCTTCAGCCTATAAGGTGGCTCTTTCCCTCCTTGTTTTGAGCCTTTCTTGCGTTCTTTGGTGTTCGTTCTTAGTAGGCTTTTGCCGGTGTCTTCTTGGTTGGTTCCTTTCTTTTTCCGTCGCTAACTCCCTTCGGCAAGTCCTCTTGGTGTTCTGCCTTAATTTTTGTATCGTTGGTGTTGGCTTTAGGTTTGCCTTCTTTATGAATCATTTAGTTGTACCATAACTACCAGGTGCTCTTCCATTATTTTTTGAAACGAATTGTCCAAAATCTTTTCGTTATGCAGGTGAGATGTCATCGTTGCTTAAGGTACCATGCATGCACGCCCAACTGGCAAAAATATGAGAGAGCATTTCAAACATGAGGGGAAGAATCCATTAGTGGATAGTCCGTTGAAGCCTATAAGGGCACCACGATCTCATAATCCAGGAGTTTTTAGGGCTCGGGCAGAAGCGATTGGATCGTCAGCGTCTTTGAACCCTCCGGTCATCCTTGGCTCACCTTCGAGGTGCCGAAAAAGAGCGAGGTGCTTCGATGGAGGCTTGCTTCCTCAAGTGGCTACTCACTCACAGGGGGGATGAGTCTGTGTTGCCAGAGGTGGCAGTTGTGGCTGGTGTGTCACCGAGAATTTGACAGCCTGTTTTGGCCTTACGTATTTGTTCTAGTAATCAATCACGTTTTCCTTATGGGGTGGATCCCTAGGAGCATATCCAGCTTATGATGAGCAAGCTAAGGGAGTCTACGTCGAGGGGCTTCGAGGCTTAGGCTCGAGAGCTTGAAGCATTGAGGACCAAGATGGTTGAAGTGGAAAGGATTTTGGCGGTGAAAGTTGATGAGGTCGCTCGTCTGATCGTCGCTGTCTCCGAGTTTGCTGCTCGGATAATGGAGGTGGAAAGGAAGTCCAGGGCGGAACTAAAAATGCTTTACCTCAATCTTGACGCAACGGTGGCAGAGAGTTCCCATTTAAGGACCAAGGCTGAGCAAGCCATGACTGAGGTTAGGTGGTGCAACCTATCAAGGTAAGGCCTTGAGGATGAGGTGAGATGCCTTCGAGATGGTGCTCTCGCAATATATATAGAGGGTTTTGAAAGAGCGGTAGAATCAGCTAAGCTCTTTGATCCTAGTGTTGATTTTTCTGGAGTTGACTTCCTTAAGGAAGTTAGTGATGGTGTTTTGGTGAATCTTGAGGTCGAGGAGGACTTTTCTTGGCCCTTGGAGGGGAACCTTCAGCCGCGACTCATGTCAGTGCTCATTTTCTACAAGAGGTGATACTGTTCTAGGGAGGGATGCTCCTGGTGTGCTTACCAAAGTCGATGTAATCTCTCCACAGAGAATGTTTGAATTTTTTGCCTGCGTGTGGGCTAGTTTTAAAGACTTTCTGGGGTTAATCATTTCCCCATGTGTTTGACAATTGCTCATTCGTGGGCTCATTTAAGCATGCTTGTTTTGTTTTTCAATATGTTCTTGTTGATCCTAGTCTTCGTTGTCACTAATGCTTGGTTTCCTAAGGGAGAATCTTTGTTTGAGACTGAACATTTTGTAATAGCTCCGTAGTTATTTCAGAGGTTTAAGTAGTAGCGGTGAATTTTGGTGCCAAGCTAGGCTGGTTGCGCATTGATGATAAAACCAGTAATAGTGGCTCCAAGGCCGACACTACATTCGGGGGTTCAAATCGAGCTCGTCGAGGAGCGTAAGGCAGGACTGCGTGCGAGGAATCGAGTAAGGGCTATGAGGTTGGAAGTAGTGGTGTGATAGCGAACGAGCCATGTTGGTGAAAACCGAGTGCTAATCGCATAAGGGCATAGATGTTGAAAGTATCGACTCTAGGGGCCGAGGACTGCACTCGGGGGTTCAAGCCGAGCTTATCGAGTCGAGGCCTTTTGGTCCGATTTGGTGTCTCTTAGGGGACCTGCAAAAGATACTCTGACGCCCAAGTTAGAGGGACTCCAAGGTGAAGGTTCATGGAATTGGAACTTGGGGTCACATGGGTGCGCTGTGTTTGCATATATTGCAGGTGGAGGTGATCATGTTGTCTGGTAATCTCGCTAGGATTGTTGCCCAGAATGGGTCGAGACTAATCTCGACGATGGCAGGTTTATGATGGTATGTTCCTCATTGATAAGGAAGAACATGAGAATCCATGTGTGGCCGGGTGGGTTCCTCGGATAGAGTCGTATGGCCTGACTCAAGGATGTAATTTGAGCGGAGCCCCTTGGGCGGGGCCGCACAGTTTGGTTCGGGGTGAATGATGGGGCGGTGCTGGGTATGGTCCGACCGGGCTTAATAGTTC
Source organism: Canna indica (assembly GCA_034359265.1). NCBI lineage: Eukaryota > Viridiplantae > Streptophyta > Magnoliopsida > Zingiberales > Cannaceae > Canna > Canna indica. The sequence continues at coordinate 52,599,132 of CP136896.1, read as the reverse complement.
TACTCTAATCCATTTGCCCTTCACGGACTTTGAGTATGGAATATTGAATCAGGCGAACGTAGCTGTTTCACAACTACACCCTAATACTTGGGTGGCTATTTGTTGTTTCGAGATCTTGATGCATTGTCTGAGCCTTGAGCCGAGCCTTCGTGTGTTTTTCTCCTTCTTTCAAATAAACGATTGCCAAAGAGTAGTTCTGGTGTCGCTTAACGGTATATCAGGGAAGGGGCTTTTCAATTCACTTTGGAGTTCACATCGGAACTTTAAAGAGTGTTTCTTCAAGGTAAAATCGAAACCCTTATTATTTGGACCCTGGACCCTGCCTCTCGAAAGGAGAAGTTTCCTCTGTCTTGGACTGAAGATCCCATGTTGATTGGCCATGTGAGAGAGGGAGATCTTTCAGCCAAGGCAAACCATATTGTGAACTTTTCGGTCAGGTGTGGCCCTTCAGAACATTTTTCCGGTAAGGAGATGTTGAAGAGAGACTTGGAGGGGATGCCGATTTCAGACTATATAGGAGTGTTGCATGCCGATCAGAAGGAAGCCCGATAATGCTACAATGAATGCCTCAAATCAAAGATGGCCGAACCAAGGAATGCGCTTATCGGCCCGCAAGCACTTCCCAAGGACAAGAACAAACAACCAACCAAAAATCTCGAACCAAGCCCACGACGAGACATGCGAAAGCAACCCCAGCTCAACCCTTGAAAAGAAGTCAAGGCAAAATCAGATCATCAATAAAGCTCAGAAAAGAGCACTTTCCCTGTACACACAATTTCTTTATTGTTCAAATAAAGTTATATTTATCGCATTTCTCCCTATGGATGATCAGGAAACCATTAAAGCAATCTCGCTGCTTTGATAAATTCTCTACTTGAAACTTGCTAGAGTCTCCACATACGAACTCGACCCAAACCCTTAAAGTACGAATTTCCACCTTCGAGCCCGTTGTATTCGGCCCAGGAGCCTAAACACCTCATGCAACAACCAGGAACTGGTCTTCACCAATCTGGCTCATTGGCCCCAATGCCTATCTCAGCTCTTACGCCCTCAACGACCCCAAGCACGCTCCTCGCGAGCTCGATTTCCATCGAGTTTGGTCCTTGGCTACCACATCACTACTTCCGACCTCAACGCCCTTACATAACTCCTCACTCGCGGTTCCTCCATACACTCATCGGCGAGCTCGGCTTGAACCCTCGAGTGTAGTCCTTGGCTACCATGCCACTACTTTCGGCCTCAGCGCTCTTACATAACTCCTCACGTGCGGTTCCACCTTATGCTCCTCGACGAGCTCGGCTGAAACCTCCAAATGCAGCCCTTGGCTACCACACCACTACTTTCGGCATTAGCGCCCTTAAATAATATCTCGCGTGCGGTTCCGCCTTACGCTCCTCGGTAGGCTCGGTCTGAACCCCCCGAGTGCAGTCCTTGGCTACCACACCACTAGAAGGGGGGTTGAATAGTGTCTGTCCCCTTGTTTGTTTTAATCAATTTCTCTTTTTGCTCAATTTAACTTCAATCAAATGCAAGTGTATCTTAATAGATGTGATCAAATATCAAGATCAATAATAATCAAATATTGAAAGCAATGCAAATACGATCAATTATAGTGGTTCAGCCAATCGCCTACTCCACTACATTGGCTCCTCACCAAGGATTCCTAATCAACTACTTTATAGAACTTGTGTTTTCCTTTGAATACAACTGAGGAAACTATTCTCACCTCTTTGAGAACTTCTCAAACCTACTCATCTAGGCAAAACACAAATCTACAAAGTCTACCCTAAGCGTTTCTCTAGCACACCTAGCAGGCTATTACAGATGAAAAACAAGTTTGAAATAAATCTTCAAATACAGTGGAAAAGAGCTTAAGAATCGTAAGAAGGAACCACTGCTCTTTTCCCAAGCCTTCAAGCCTCCAACTTGCCAGAAGATGAACTTGAGTTGTAGCAGAGTTGAGGGAAACGAGCGCTTTAAGAAGGATGTTGACGGACGAGTAAGGCGCAACAAATCAATCTCTTTGAAGGCTCAAATCACTTCTTGAATGCACAATTAAATTTCTAATAAGCTTTTAAGAAGTTAGGTGAGGGGTATTTATAACCCCTCAACTGAACGAGTGGTTCAACGGGTAGAAAACTAGCCGTTACAGCTGTTCGGTCGCTTGTCGGTCAACCGATCGATCGATCGCTACCCTTTTTGTGCTTTACTTGCGCTGTTCGGTCGATCGACGGGTCAACCAAATGATTCGCAGCTTCATCAATCCCAGATCCAGTCGACTGATTGGTCGACCGATGCAGTGAAGCTAGAGGTGCGATCTGCAATCTATAATCCGGTCAACTGATCAGTCGACCGATGCACCTTCTGCCAAATTTTGGCTTCGATCGGTCGACCAATGTAGCCTACTGCCAAATTTTTACCAACTTCGGTCGACCGACAGGTCGACCGAATGGCTACTGTCATTTTGCAGCATCATTCGGTCAACCGAATAGGCTACTGCCTGTATTCTGCCTTGTTCGGTCGACCGAACTCAGGCTGAGGCTGATTTTTACTTTGAATTTATTGTTACATGCTTTTTCATGGGTTTAGTTACCAAGTTTCAATTTGGATAACTTTACAATTTGGCTTTGGATAAAATCATCCTAAGGTTATATTACATGAAATCTACTTGATCTAATCCTGAGCCATTCTTTGATGTTTTCTTCTTCCGTTTCTTTGACGGTCTTTTTCTTTCGTTTCGTTTGAACAAACTTCGCATGTTTATCGCAACCTCAACTTGAGCTCAAAACTTTACACATAGATTAAATACATATTTGTTATCATCAAAATGAAGATCGAAGCTTGAGAGAGACCCTTAAGCCAACAATCTCCCCCTTTTTGATGATGACAAACATAACATGGAATTTTAAGAAAGCATATGCATATTTTTTGTGAGTTTGAGTTAAGGCATTCATGAGTTAAGGTATACAAGATATAAAACTCATCATATGCATACAAATGCTTTCAACTCAACATATGCTTCCCCTATCAATGTGCATATCATTTTTGTAACTCCCCTTAACTATATGCATCGTAAAACCAAGTGTGATCTTACTTTTTCTCCCCCTTTTGACATCAATCAAAAACGGTAAGAATTAAGATACAATTAATGAGTTTCATCATAAAAAGAACAAGAAAGCCATAAAACCAAGTATCATCTACCACTATAGTCCTTCCTATTAATATAAGCCTATAGAAGTCAAACATCAATAAGTCGCAAAGCCCCACTACAGAGCATTACATAAGTGTGATGATACTTTATAGAATGCAAGTTTTGAAAATCATATAAATTTTGGAGAAGAACATCTTAACTACTAGGAAAATCACAAATTCCTAATTGCATCCTTAAATTTGTGAAGCTTTCCTCAACCAATGGTTTTGTAAATATATCGGTAAGTTATTTGTCGGTGGATACAAATTATATCGATATATTTCCCTTAGTTACATTATCTCTACGAAAATGGTGCCTTAAGTCAATATGCTTAGTCCTAGAGTGTAAAATAGAATTCTTTGTTAAATTTATTGCACTAGTATTATCACAATAATAGGTATGCAAGAATACTTAAGTCCATAGTCTATAAGGATTTATTTCATCCAAAGGACTTGTGCACAACAACTAGCCGCAGCGATGTATTCCGCTTCGGACGTTGAAAGTTCAACTGAGTTTTGTTTCTTTGAGAACCAAGAAACAAGACTCGCACCTAAGAATTGACAACACCCACTAGTGCTTTTTCTATCTACTTTACACCCGGCAAAATTCGCGTCCAAAAAATCGATTAAATCAAATGATGTATGACATGGATACCATAGTCCTAAGTCAACCATGCCTTTTAAATATCTTAATATGCGTTTGACCGCACTTAAATGAGACATCCTAGGGCAAGATTGAAACCTAGCACATGCACAAACACTAAACATGATATCGGGTCTAGTTGCGGTTAAGTAAAGAAGACTATCAATCATACCTCGATATCATTTTTCGTCAACTTTGACACTCTCTTCATCTTTGTCAAGCTTAATAAATGTGCTCATTGGTGTCGAAGCTATCTTGGCTTCATTCATCCCAAACCTTTTGATGAGCTCCTTTGTGTACTTGGCTTGATTGATGAAGATTCATTTGTTGGTTTGCTTGATTTGGAGACCAAGTATGAAGGAGAGCTCTCCCATCATGCTCATCTCAAACTCATCTTGCATACACTTAGCAAACCACTTACAAAGAATTTCATTAGTAGCACCAAAAATTATGTCATCAACATAAATTTGTACTAATAACATATCATTTTCATAATGCTTAATAAAAAGTGAAATATCGGCTTTTCCAATATTAAAACCTTGTTTAATTAAAAAATTTGAAAGTCTTTCATACCAAGCCCTAGGGGCTTGTTTTAAACCATATAATGCCTTTTTAAGTTTGAAAATATTGTTTGAAAACTCAAAACTTTTAAATCCGGGGGGTTGTTCAACATAAACTTCTTCACTAATGAAATCATTTAAAAATGCACTTTTAACATCCATTTGGAAAAGTTTAAAACCCTTAAAACTAGGATATGCCAAAAGCATTCTAATTGCTTCTAATTTAACTACTGGAGCATAAGTTTCATTATAATCTATCCCTTCTTGTTGATTGTACCATTGTGCCACTAACCTAGGTTTGTTTCTAATGACTAATCCTTATTCATCTAGCTTATTTCTAAATATCTATTTAGTCCCAATTATAGTTTGTTCACGAGGTCTAGGCACTAAGTCTCATACATCATTTCTAGCAAATTGGTTGAGTTCTTCTTGCATAGCTAGTACTCAAAACTCACCTTCTATTGCTTTCTTAATGTTCTTAGGCTCTACTTAAGATATAAAAGCTACATATTGACAAATATTCTTGAGTTTAAAGCGCATTAACACTCCCGTTGAAGGTTCTCCAATGACTTGATCCATTGGATGATCCTTTACCAACCAATATCCTTTAGGAAGAGGCGGTAGAGCTTCTTCTTCTTTATCATCTTCAACTTGAGGTAGATTCGAGGATGGTGGATCTTCATGTTGAGTTTCCTCATTATCTTCATCCTCCACCTCTTTGTCATGAAGTGTGAGATCCTCAAGTTCCTCACCTACATTTACAATCTTCACATTTCTAGAAGAATCTTTAGTTTCATCAAACGCGACATGCATAGATTCTTCAATAATCATGGTTCTACGATTGTAAACTCTATATGCCTTAGAATTAATAGAATAACCTAGAAAAATCCCTTCATCGGATTTTGAATCAATTTTTCCTAAATTCTCCATAGTATTTAATATAAAACATTTGTATTCAAAAACATGAAAATATCCCATATTTGGAATTTTACCATTCCAAAGCTCAAAATGTGTTTTCTTAATTTTAGGTCTTAATAAAAGTTGATTAAGAACATAGCAAGAGGTATTTATGGCTTCGGCCAAAAAATACTTAGGTAAATTATTTTCACATAGCATGGTCCTAGCCATCTCTTGTAATGTTCTATTCTTCCTCTCCACCACCCCATTTTATTGAGGTGTCCTAGGGGAAGAAAATGTATGTTCAATACCCAAATCATCACAAAACTCAAAAAAAATTTCATTTTTAAACACTCCTCCATTATCACTTCTAATTTTTAAAATTAAAACTTCTTTCTCATTTGTAACTTTCTTTGTAAACTTTTTGAAAAATTCAAAAGTTTCATTTTTCTTAGCTAAAAAAAAAACTCATGTAAATCTAGAAAAATCATCGACTAATACATAACAATATAGCTTTCCACCTAGACTAGCTACATCACATGGACTAAAGAGATCCATGTGCATAAGCTCAAGAATTCTAGATGTACTCACTTGATTAAAATGCTATGAAATGAGGATTTGACTTGCTTACCTAGTTGACATGCATCACAAAGTTTGTCTTGAGTAATCCTTTAACTAATTCTTTCTTAGATATTTCTTGGATGAGGCTCATACTAGCATGTCCTAGCCTTCTATGCCACAACCAAGAGTCATTCTCCATGTCAACTAAACATCTAACATGGGGATTTGACAAGACATTTAAATCTAAGGTGTAGACATTTTCTTGCCTATTTCCAATAAACATGATATCATTTGATGGTGCACTCCTAATGATACATTTAGATACTTCAAAAATAATTATGTATCCATTATTACATAATTGTGATATGCTAATCAAGTTATGTTTTAACCCATCAACTAATAAAACATTCTTCATACAAGGGTAAGGGAGTATACCTATATCACAAATGCCAACAATCTTATCTTTGGCATTGTCTCCAAATGTGACATGTACACCATCTTTGCTTGATAGGGTTGCAAATAAGTTGATGTCACCCGTCATGTACTTTGAGCAACCGCTATCCAATATCCAGGTGCTTCTACTTGCTTGAGGATGCTTCTCCATCTACAAAAGGAGAAGAAGCTATTTTAGGCACCCAAATTTTCTTGGGTCCTTGAGTGTTAGCCATTTTGGGAACCCATGTAAATCTTGCATTTGGGTTCCTCCTCAAAGCACAATCCTTAGCCATATGGCCAAATATACCACAAGAGAAATAATTTCCATTAAATTTTCTTCTATTGTGTGTGTGAGCATGGAAGTGTGATGATTTCTTTTTATGAACAACCTTAGACATGACATTTTGTATGGTTGTCATCTTTTCATTGAGCATGCAAAGTTTCTTTTTTAATGTTAGCATGCTATTATTCAAGTGCTCTACTTGATCACTTAATACATGTTTTCATCTTCTAATTTTTTATTATCATTTTCTAGGTCCTTGTTAGCTTTCTCTAGGGTGTGTGTCTCTTTCTTAAGGGTGTCTACTTCATTTCTTAAAGCATTGCATGAGAGTAATAAATTATCATTCTCAAGCTCTAAAGATTATTTTCCTTTTTAATATCTTTACATTTTCTCCTAATAGCATTAAATTCATCATGCATTTATTCAAATTCATTTTCTAGCTCTTCTTGAGTAAAAAAAACTTCACCAAAAGCAAATCTTACCTCATCATCATTTGCCATCAAGCAAAGATTTGTCTTTTCACTCTTTGTGTCTTCTTCACTTGATGAGGCCTCGCTTTCATCCCATGAAGCCATCATTGCCTTCTTCTTCTTCTTCTTCTTCTTGTATTTGTCCTTCTTGTGAGGGTTGGAGGTGGAAGCCATCTTGAGAAGTGGGCAATCCTTCCTTAAGTGCCCGGCCTTGTTGCAGTGATAGCATGTATAGCCATCCGTCTCTTCCTCGGATGATGATGACTCTTCTGCTCGATGTGATGCTTTTAAGGCAATGGTCTTGCCTTTGGGGGCATCTTCCTCCTTGTATTGCTTCATGTGGGTCTCATGTGTCATGAGAGACCCAATGAGCTCGGTGATCTTCAAGGTGCTCATGTCTTTTGCTTCCATGATAACTATGACATTGGGCTCCCAAGCTTTTGGAAGGGAACGAATGAGCTTCCTTACCTTCTCCTCTTCCTTTATTTCTCTGCCAAGGTTAGCTAATCCATTTGTAATATTTTGAAATCTAGCATACATGGCATCAATGGATTCATGCGATAATATTTTAAACATTTCATAGTCATGCATGAGTAAGTTTATTTTAGATTCGTTAACTTGTGAAGTTCCTTCATGTGTGGTCTCTAGAACTTTCCAAAGTTCATATGCGGACTTACAAGTAGAGATTCTATTAAACTCATTAACTGATAAGCCGCAATATAATGCATTGACAGCCTTTGCATTAGCATTAAAGAGTTTAATTTCCTCTTGGTCTCACTCATCCATGTTCTTATTGGGTTGCTTATACTCTACTAGAATCATCCTCCATACATCCATGCCTAGAGATTGTAGGAAGCCATTCATACGAATCTTCCAGTTGGCATAGTTGTTTCCATCGAATAGTGGTAGAGTATGAGTAGAGGACCCTTGAGGTAGTTGGATTTCACTAGACATTTAATTTGTAGGGAAGATGGTTAAATCTTATCCTACGACCAAGCTCTGATACCAATTATTGTATGAAATCCGACACTAGAAGGGGGGGTTGAATAGTGTTTGTCCCCTTGTTCGTTTTAATCAATTTTTATTTTTGCTCAATTTAACTTCAATCAAATGCAAGTGTATCTTAACAGTGGATGTGATCAAATATCAAGATCAATAATAAGCAAACATTAAAAGCAATGCAAACACGATCAATTATAGTGGTTCAGCCAACCGCCTACTCCACTACCTTGGCTCATCACCAAGGATTTCTAACCAACTACTTTATAGAACTTATGTTTCCCTTTGAATGCAACTGAGGAAACTATTCTCACATCTTTGAGAACTCCTCAAACCTATTCACCTAGGCAAAACACAAATCTACAAAGACTACCCTAAGTGTTTCTCTAGCACACCTAGTAGGCTATTACAGATGAAAAATAAGTTTGAAATAAATCTTCAAATACAGTGAAAAAGAGCTTAAGAATCGTAAGAAGGAACCACTGCTCTTTTCCCAAGCCTTCAAGCCTCTTACTTGCCAGAAGATGAACTTGAGTTGTAGCAGAGTTAAGGGTAGCGAGCGCTTTAAAAAGGATGTTGACGGACGAGTAGGGCGCAACAAATCAATCTCTTTGAAGGCTCAAATCACTTCTTGAATGCTCAATTAAATTTCTAAGAAGATTTTAAGATGTTAGGTGAGGGGTATTTATAAACCCTCAACTGAACGGGGGGTAAAACAGGTAGAAAACTATTCGTTATAGTTGTTCGGTCGCTTGTCGATCGATCGTCGGTCGACCGACCGATCGATCGATCGCTACCCTTTCTGTGCTTTACTTGCGCCGTTCGGTCGACCAATCGGGTCGACCGAATGAGTTGCAGCTTCATAAATCCCAGATCTGGTCGACCGATTGCTCGACCGATGCAGTGAAGCCAAATGCGCGATTTGTAATCTATAATCCGGTCGACCGATGCACCTTTAGCCAAATTTTGGTTTTGGTCGGTCGACCGACGTAGCCTACTGCCAAATTTTCTTCAATTTTGGTCGACCGAATGGCTACTACCATTTTGCGGCATCATTCTGTCTTGTTCGATCGACCGACCGATCGATCGAACTCAGGCTGAGGCTGATTTTTACTTTGAATTTGTTACATGCTTTTTCATGGGTTAAGTTACCAAGTTTCAACTCGGATAACTTTACAATTTGGCTTGGGATAAAATCATCATAGGGTTATATTACATGATTTCTACTTGATCTAAACCCGAGCCATTCTTTGACGTTTTCTTCTTCCGTTTCTTTGACGATCTTTTTTTCATTTCGTTTGAACAAACTTCGCATGTTTATCGCAACCTCAACCTGAACTCAAAACTTCACACATAGATTAAATACATGTTTGTTATCATCAAAATGAAGATCGAAGCTTGAGAGAGACCCTTAAGCCAACAGCCACCTCCACTCTCGCTCCCGAAACTCTTGGCTTTCGAGATTGTGAAGCCCTCAGCAACTCATCCACCAGTGGTTTCTTCCCCTGTCTCCTGCAGGTCTCTCCCGCATCTTTGTCAAGAGAGAGCGCATGCCTGGAGCATTCAAAAATACGATACGCATGCCTGAAAGATAAGGAAGGGCTAAACAATTCGCGCAAAAATTGTAAAACCTAAAGTCAACGACAATTCTGAGGATTGAGGCTAAGGAGACTTACTGACAAGAACTAATGAATACTAGAAGAAAGTAACCGATTGAGGAAGGCACCACTAAAGCTTGCTAAAGACGAAGGCCAAAGAATGGAAGAAAAATTTGGAAACTGGGAAAGAAAAAACCATTTTATAGACTCCACTTCTCCATCGAACGACCATCGGCGAAGGCGAAACTAAATCTGCATCGACCAGCTCAGTGATCGACGGCTTCCTAGAAACTCCCTCCATGACACGAAGGAATGCCTTTCTCACCATTATGACTTCTCCAAAAATGAGGGGGCAAGAGTTAATCAGCAACCCCCCACACAGAATGAGAAGATCTTCATTCATTAGCAAAACCGATATACTGAGTGTGGAAGCCGATAGGACATATGTTAAACATGGAATAAATACCTATTTGACTTACTCTGAAGTGACGTGAAGAGTCGCCATGTACCAACTAAAAGAGACGCATGGCCACTTACCTTAGCCCGACTTCTCATAGCCGTCATCTCAGCCGTCTTCTCCAGCTCGGCCTCCCCAATCATTTCCTTCAGTTCAACTCCAGCAGTCGCCAACCTTGGGGTCACCTCCCTGGTCACCCAGTACGACTTGGCCAAATTATCCAAGGTTTTTCCAAAGATGCCCAACACCAAAAAGAATGCTCACTCAACTCAAGAGCTCGGCACGCAGACCTCTAGATACCGACCAAGTAACCCTGCAATACATACTGACACGACACGCCTCAAGTAATCTTGATTTTCAATTGGCATTACCTCCATCTTGGAGTCCCACTGACTTGAGCGTCGGAGTGCCTTTTTGCAGCCCCCCCCTCCCCGCGGCGTTGAACCATACGAGGAGAGACAACGAACTAGACCGGAAGGCCTCCAACTCTCAGGCAAGAACACTCTGAATGCAAAACACAAAGTTTTCAACATCAATTTATGTCTCCAATATGAAATTTTAGACATTGCATAAGTAAATTTGCAGAATTCAACATAAAAAGGGAATAATAATAAAGGGTGAAATTTCAATGCAAGTTAAACTAGTTCAATTGCATGAATTTTAGCATGTTTACACCTACAATGCTAAGTCACAAGACTATGGAAAATAGCAAGATATTATAATTCCATCAAATGTAATAAGGTGGGTTTAACCATTTCATTTTCAGTATACTCTTGCCATTAGCACACACCATCAAAAAAATCAAAGTAATTAAAAAACAATAATGCCACAACCCAAATATCAGCCAACCTCCTCGTCCTAAGGTTCTCCACGAAGAGTAAGCGACCGAGTTATGTCTCAACCCCGCGACAAATTGTGGCGCCACGAGTAACGAAGGTATCCCAAAGGTTAAGGACAATACCCTAAGGAAATTCGGCCTCTAAGGGTTTCCAACCAGACCTAGGTGCCCCTAAAACGGCTACCTCCCAAAGGGTGTCGTCTCTCTTCCAAACATCACCACTCGGATGGTAGGGGTATTCGGCCGATAACCTCAGTACACACGTGGGCACCCCCACTCTGGCCTTCCCTCCACCTTACACACTTGGCCATGCACCCTACCATTCCCATTCGGGAATGACCACCCTATATATACTTATTCTATCACATCGGCAAGGGTTTGGGAAAAGTTCGGAATCATTCATACACCCACTAACCCGAAAATTTCAGCATACTAGATTGAGATTTCAGAAACTAAATGACCACTCAAGTAAGTGAAATTTTCGGTACCAGTCATGTTCCTCACATCTATAATTCCAGCACCCCAAATGTACCCAAATTCATAGAATTTTCAGCAATAACACTATCATGTTATGATATAAAATCAGCCCACATTTTTATACCCGTAAACTGAAAAAATCAGCATACTATTATAATTATTTCAACCATTATCTATAGCAATTTAGCATTGAAGAATGCCACAATTATTTTAACTTTAAGCATAACATTTCAGCTACAAATCTAGGAACAAAATGCATGCTAAACTGATTTATGCAAGCAATAGTTTCAGCTTAATTTAACATGCAAAAATTGGAATCTACTAGTACACTTCCGTAGCGATGACAAGAATTATTTGGTAGCCAATTGTCCTCTAAATCATGCAACGAACCGAAATTTCAACAAGCATATATACTCATAAATAGAAAATTTTCAACATGCTTATCATGTATAAAAACCAAAAAAATTCGGCATCATTACATGCAATAAAACTAAAGAATTCTCACATCATTTCAGCTATAAATCTGATAACATATTCCATGCCAAACCGATTATTTCAACCTACAATTTCAGCTCCTATGACATGCCCAACACAAATAATTTTAATGAATTCCGATCATGTTTCCTACTCAACTCTAACTCTAATGCACAACATCTTATGGCCGGCCCTAGCATCCTACGGCTATCCTAAATTCTGTTTCAACTCCTCACCATACCACGAAACACCAACCCGAATAGGGGAAGGAAATCAGCCACCTGAATCTTATATCATATCCATTAACGAAGCAACACTTCAAATGCCCCAACTCATAAGGGCCGGTCCTAAACCTTGCCCTACACCTCTCCCCTACTTCACCGGACTTCCAGGAGGATCAATCTCAACGAGGAGAACAAAAATTCGGAACCAAACATCAAGAAAACAAATCCGATCGAAAAAATTCCAGCAACCTCCTCTTACAACATGCAGCAAACAACAAGAACTTTCTACAAAGTTAGGGTTCAACCACTCACAAGAAGAAGAAGACGAGGAGAAGAGGATCGTAGCGAAGCCCCACGACGATGATTTTTGACAATGAGAACTCCGGCCAAGAAGATGCAGCAGCTTCTCCTTTCTCCCCTTGTCTTGGGCGGCGTTCGGCTCTCCTTGAAGCCGTACGGCCGCCCACCCTTATATATTTTTTTTCCACTTAAGTCACAATTACCAATCTACCCCCTTTTAACTCAAGTGAACCCAAATGAGCCTCTGTGCTCAACCCAAACGAGATCTGGATGATTTTCGGGCCCAACTCGAACCTGACTCGAATCCAACCTCCTAAACCACCCAAAATTAGATTAAATCTTTACGCATAAGGACTATACATCCACTCGCCCCCTTCCGACGATTCACTCAAGGCTGATCTAACGCGCAATCCGGCTCTCCCACAGAAATCAAATAAATTAACTAATTTAGCATGAGTATTACATATTCACATTGTGTTCATTGTCGAGGTGTTACATCTAGTGCATTGATAAGACCTAGTGTTATTCACATTGCGTTCATTATCTTGGTGCTACATTTAGTGCATTGATAGAGTTACTTAGAATTACATGAGTTGAAGATAAAGTTATTATACGTACGCATATGATCGTGTTTGTACCATATTGAGTATTCATCTAGTGTTTGACATCTTGATAATATCCTGCTTAGCTTTCAATGGGTGTTCTTGTGTTTGCTTCAAATTCACGTGTGATGTCTCATAAGTTGAACTAAGGTTGATAGCCTGGGTGGATAGAGTCACGCGCAGCTCGATATAATATCTTTCCTTTGAACTTTAGTATTCATTATATTTAATACATTTTGATTTATGTATTCCTTATTAAACACTTCAATTGACACTTAGATACTCACATATGAAATTGTTTAGGGATATTTCTTGAAACTCGAACCTTTATTAAAGACTTTACGTCAGTCGTAAATTTTTTCATTAATTACTTAAGTGATATTACTTAGTCCTTAATTAGTGTTCAAGCTCTTTGTCGCGTGCCCTCCAAGGCGATATTCGCCTTAATGGAATGACCCTAGGAGGGGCGTGACCAGATATGTTTAATTTGTTATATATAACTTAACTTATATTATTTCCTTTCAATAAATGAATGATCTCCATAAATCATATACTTGCCTTGTGAGTGATATCCAACAAATAAATTTCGAGTTTTTAGACTTTAAAATATTAATCTTAATTCCCTAAGATAAATTTTGGGATGCTTATTCTATAATAATTCCTTGATACTTAGATCTAAGAATTCATATGATTTATTCGATGATTTAGGTACATATTTCTTATGGATATCCATTATTAAAATATTTCAAAAGTTGATATGAAAGAAATAATGAAAAATAGTAACGCCATCTTCAATTAGAAGGGGTGAGATAAATGACGAGCTCTAACAACAAATAATCTTATGAAACATTTTAAAACTCATCAAATATATAATTCTCAACCCAAAGTTATAAATATTGACTTTAGCAACCACTTTTTATATTTTTTTAAATAATTTTATAGGGCATGTCAAAATCTTTAAGGTGAGTTTTTAGGGTTTAATTAATACATTTTGCTTTAGGAGACGTTTGGTACGAGATAATCCAGATGAATTATCAGTAATCTGAATTAAAATTACTTAGACCTATCAGATTATATCGCGTTTGATTGAAATAGATTATCGATAATCTGGATGTCCATTGTAATCTACATTACCACTCAACTAGTAATCCACATTATCAATGGAGGGGGGTGGCTATGTGGATTACCAGTAAAATAATAATAATATTTTTTAATTATTTTTGATAAAAATACCGCCCACTAAAATACTCTCTACTAACATAGAAAAAACCCTCGCCTCATTAGCGCGTTGTTACCTCCTCTCATGCCCCCTCCCTTGTAGTCGCCCTCCTCATCTCCCGTGCAACCTACAAGATAATCTTTGATCCTCACCTCCTACGCAGGTTCTGCAAGGATGACTTTTCATGGATTCTCTATTCCATAGATATATGATCCAATTTTATTTCAGGGTATTATAGTTAAAGATAAAAGTTAATTTCCCAAAAATCTTTTCTTATATCAAATAAGACAAAGTGAATTACTGGTGAGATTACCAGTTCAAGCCAAACATGGTAATGTAACATTACCGATACTTTTAAATGTGATAATATATTTGTGTGGTAATCTAGATCTCCAATAACACTACTAGAATTGTCGTCATCACCGACGGCTTAAGCCATGGCTGAACTGTCGGTGATAACTATCACGGACGACACTGGTCGTGGCAAAAATCGTCACTGATGTGTGCGTCTCAGATAAGTTGTGACGACATCTCTCGGCCGTCATAAGTAATCATCAGCGATAGCCGTGGTCGCTGTCGCTGATTTTAACACATTAGTGACGGCTGTAGGCGGCTGTCACTGGTACCAACACATCAACCACGGCCCGGGCCACCGATGATACTATTAGCAACCGTGATATTTGGTGCTGCCCAGGCCATCAGCCACGACTTAGTGACGTATGCGGTTGTCACTGATACCAACACATCAGCCACGGCCTAGGGCCGTCGGCGATACTATTGGCAACTGTGATATTTGGTGCTGCCCAGGCCATCAGCCATTTATGATAAGTCTTCATCCACGGCTTAATGACGGTGGTCATGGGTAAGCCGTGGCTAAAGGTATATCCTGTAATTAAAAAAAATAAAAAGTTTATAAATTCATGTATACAATAATATTTATAGATTACAATCTATTTTCAATCACATATTACAATTAGAAAACATCATACACATGCATTTGAAACCAAACATACAAATTTTACATAAATATCATCAATCTAAGCCTCAAACCGGAGGCAAACAATTATCAAAATATCATATATATACAACCATAAGTATATAAACAACTATCCGTAAACAAACAAGTATCAAAATATAAACAAAATATAATAAATCAAAATCTCACGGTTGCGGTGGAGGCGGTGGAGTCGACAGCGACTGGGTCGGGAGTGACGACTGGGTCGAGGAGGACGACGACTGTGACATCATCGGTAGAAGGCCAGAGTGAGACGCAATCTGAGTGAGCAGTGCCTGCATGCTCTGCATCGTCTGTCTCAACTCTTCATTCATCCGTCTATGCTCCTCCATCGCCAACCTCTGCTCATCCATCGCCATCCTCTGCTCCTCAATCGTCTGTCATAAAAATACGAACGGTGAGAATTGGAATCCACTCGGGGGCGTGTCCCCGAGTCTACCCTATTTGTGTGGCCCTCAGCCATCTCAGCACGGTCTGACGGTCCTGCTGAAGCAGCCCGTTATAGCGAGCGCGGGCAACACGCTCCCATGCAGCCTCAATAAAAGTGGTCTGGTCCTCCGGCCATGTATAATGAGCCTGCAAAAAAAAAATATTATCGATCAATATTTAACATTAATATTAATTTAATAAATATACTTACTGTGAACTCTCGCCATAATAAATCCATATGCTCACGGGGCACATGAGACCATGTAGGCCACGCCCCGTGCATAAACTTCCGGATCGTCCCCGCTATCGTGCGAGGGACGTCCTCCTGCTGAAATCTGCACCAAATATAAATTCATATTATGATATTTTGAATTATAAATAAATTATAAGAAATAATTGATGCATATACTTATCGTCTTCCGCGCACACTAACTGCTCTGTGCAGTTCTCCCTCGGGTGGCGGAGGGAGAATTCTGTTAGGCCCTAGTGGCCTACGTCTCGAAGACAACGGTCCTGGATCTGCGGAGGGTGGCGGAGGGATGGTAGCCGGAGGTGAGGGGATGATGGCTAGATCAGGTGAGGGAACGATGGACGGATGAGGTGGGGGGATGGTGGTCGGAGGTGGGGGGATGGTGGTGGAAGGCGAAGGGTCAGTGGGTACAGGTGGGACGAGTGGTAATCGTCGGGGGTCCTACGAGGAATGCCTCCTCGGGAACTGATATCTCGAACCATAGCTGTAAAAATTTAATATAATTAGATTATATATAATATATTAATAGATATATTTAATAATTGAATATATATACTTCACATTTATAATTATTCGTCATTGCCATTATCATCATCCGTGTAATACTCTTCTTCTTGTTCTTCTGTATCGAAATCTTAAAATTCTTCTTCTTCTCCCTCATCATCATTCTGTCCTTCCTCAACTTCATTATCATCGTCATCAACGTATTCTATTTCCAATTGAACTAACTCTGTGCCATCATCCTCGAGTATTGGACTAACTCGTTCCACTTCGGAATGATCTTCTTCTTGATAGAAGTCATCTGCTGGCTCATTCTCTCCAACTATTGGGTTAATTTTTCCTCTAGCTTTAGTCTTACAGACTACACGCCAATCTGCCCTATATATCTTTCTTTCGTGCCATCATCCTCGAGTATTGTACTAACTTGTTCCACTTCAGAATGATCTTCTTCTTGATAGAAGTCATCTACTGGCTCATTCTCTCCAACTATCGGGTTAATTTTTCCTCTAGCTTTAGTCTTACAGACTACACGGCAATCTTCACTATATATCTTTCTTTCGAGATGGATACTGCATATAATATACTTGTTCAGCTTGAGATGCTAATATAAATGGTTCATTTGAAGCCAATTTTGATTTGTAATTGACCTCGACCAGCTGTTTATACTTTGGATGAACTCTCATGCCCCTATCGCTTGTATCGAACCAATGACATTTAAAAAGGGCAACTGATTTATATTCAAAAAATTGCAATTATATGACTTCTTCCAATAGTCCGAAAAGTCAACATTACATTCAACATAAGTTGTCCCTTTGACGCAGACCTTGGTATTCATAGTCTTTTTTGTAAATGAATATTTAAGTGTGTGAAATTTCTATCCATTAACAAAATAACCATTATAACACTGTACAAGTTGTGCTGGTCCGCTAGCAAACTCAAATATTTGGTTATCTATTCCGCATATGTGTTCTGTGTTGTAAGCTTGAAACCAATTAGGGAACTCACGATTCTGTAATCTTTCTAATTCCTCATCGCTGTAAATTGAGTATTTTATCACCATATCAATGTCAAATATTTCAATGAACTTCTCAATCTTTGGACAGTTTAGTAAAACGTACAAGTAGGCCAAATAGTACTCTTCGTCGTTTAAGAATCAAGACGGACGAGAACCCAAAGCATGACCGGGGTAACAAAAGATATTTAAACAACCATCTAATGTCCGAGCTCCCCCGTCGTCGTTTTGGGGAAGACGATTAAGTCTTGTCTTGATGGTTGATTCAAAATAAAATGAGCAGAATGTTGAAATTTCTTGAATAATATATGCTTCTGATATGGAACCTTCAACTACGACGATGTTCTTTACTTTTTTCTTCAGACGATTCATGTATCTTTCAAATAAGTACATCCACCGGTATTGAACGAGGCCACCAACTCGTGCCTCGTATGCCAAGTGTATCGTTAGATGCTCAATCGAGTCAAAAAATACATGAGGGAAAAACTGCTCTAGCTTGCATATGATTTTAACAATATTATTTTCAAATACTGACATATCTTCGACTCGAAGTACATTTCCACAAATATTTTTGAAAAACATACTTAATTTTGTCAACGAACCCCAAACTTTATCATGCAGATGATCTCGAAACGCGATCGGAAGCAATCTCTGCATGAATACATGACAATCGTGGCTCTTATCCTCGATATTTTGCATTCATCGACGTTTACACGTCGAGATAAGTTTGAGGAATATCCATCGGGTAATCTGAGTTCTTTGATCCATTGATACACATCTTTCATATGTTGTTTATTTAACACATACGGCGCCTTTGGCTTATGAAGTCGTCCGTTGACCTCTTGCAACTCTTACTCAGACCTCTTACAAAGTATTTTCACATCACGTTGAGCCTTCACATTATCTTTAGTTTTGCCAGAAATATCTATCATAGTGTTAAAAATATTATCAAACACATTTTTTTCAATGTGTATGACGTCCAAATTTTGCCGAATCAGTAATGAACTCCAATACGACAATTCCCAAAAGATACTTTTTTCACCCAGTTATGTGTTTGGCCAAAGCTTGAAATTCTTACATTCCGACCAAAAGTAATCTCTGGAAGCAATTGAACACGTGTTAACATCTGTTCACCAGACAAAATCGATGGTGGCTCATCTCTTTCGACTCTACCATTGGTAAATTTGTCACGATTCCTTCGATACTGATGGTTAGACGGTAGGAACCGGCGATGACAATCAAAAAAGGAAATTTTCCGACCGTTTTCAAGACTAAAGGATTTTGAGTGTTCCATGCAATACGGGCAAGAAAGTCGCCCATGCGTGCTCCAACCAGACAACATGTCATAGGCCGAGAAATCATTGATTGTCCATAATATAGCAGCTCGTAAAGTGAAGTTTTGCTTCCGGTGACAATCATAAGAGACAGTTCCCTCTAGGGCTGTCCATGGTTCGGTTCAAACCGAACCGAACCGAAAAACCGAACCGAATTTTTCGGTTCGGTTCGGTTTCAACCATGTGGGTTCGGTTCTTTGACCCGAACCGAACCGAAATTTGAATTTCGGTTCGGATTCGGTTTTCGGAATTCGGGAATCGACCCGAACTGAAAACCGAATTAATTAAAAAATAATATTTTTTTAAATTTTTAACAGAATTACTTAAATAGGTATTAAGTAATTATTTTGAATTTTGAATTTTTAATTAAAATAATTAAAATTTCGGTTTTCGGGTTGAAAACCGAACCGAACCGAATAATTTCGGTTCGGGTTAAATCGGTTTAGGTATAGTTCGGTTCGGGTTCGGGTTGGAATTCGGGTATAAAAAAATTTCGGTTTGGGCTTGTTCGGTTCGGTTCGAACCGAATGGACAGCCCTAGTTCCCTCAACCCACAATGTTTTTAATTCATCAATTAGGGGTCGGAGAAACACATTAATTTCTTTGCGAGGACCCAGAATAATAATCGAAAGATAGATAAATTTATCTTTCGTACACAATGAGGGCGACAAATTATAAACTGTTAACAACACTGGCCATACTGAATACGGAGTTACCGAATTACCAAATAGATTAAAATCATATGTGCACAATCCCAACCTGATATTTCTAGTCTCCCTAGCAAATGAAGGATAACACATATCCAAATGTTTCCATGCTTCACTGTCGGATGGATGAGTCATTACTGTATTATCACGACTTCTTGCATACCAACTCATATAGGGGGCAGTCTTTTCCGACATGAATAACCTTTGAAGCCTCGGTGTCAGTGGAAAATACCGAAGCACCTTAAAGGGAATATTTTTTTG
The DNA here is from genome assembly GCA_034359265.1 of Canna indica. Classification (NCBI taxonomy): domain Eukaryota; kingdom Viridiplantae; phylum Streptophyta; class Magnoliopsida; order Zingiberales; family Cannaceae; genus Canna; species Canna indica. Next base: position 52,579,397 of record CP136896.1, on the reverse strand, counting down.
TCGGACCGATTTCTTCTCCTTGTAACGAGGATGTTCACATACCGGGCATTGCTCTAACTGTGCATTTTAAAAAAATATAAAATGCAATTATTTGGGCACGCGTGTATCTTTTCGTACCCAAGCCCTATTTTCCTCATCAACTTTTTTGTCTTATAAAAAGTTGACTCAAACTTATTATTTGGATGTAGCATACCTTTGATAAAGCCTGCAATCCGATCAAACGCAACCCCACTGATATTACAATCGGACTTGATGTTCAGGAGTTACGTCATTGCCAAAAATCTTGTATAGTTAGGACAATTCTCATACAGAGGTTCATCGACAGCTTTCAACATCTCGTAAAATTCTGCAGCCTCCTCATTCGGCAATTCAATCTGTATTGCATGTTGTTCTTCAGTAACTTCAACTGTCGTAGTATCTGGTGGCACTACCGTCTCAATAACTGACTCAATATTATCATTTAAATGGAATTATCCTCCAAGACTATCCAGAATCATTGTTATATAAGGATTAGATGGATTGGAAGAAGAAACACCAGTAGAAGAAGATTCACCTTGAGTTTGAACAACTGGATTGCTCGACATCCCGACATGACGTGACTCCCCATGACAATTCCATAAAAAATATCTTGGTGTGAATCCTTTTGTATACAGATGCATTGTGACAGTTTCTCGGTCCAAAAATCTTATGTTCGAACATTTCCGGCACAGACTTAAGATTTTATAACCACTAAGGATTTTTTGATTCGAGTAGACGAAATTTAATAAGTAAGTTATGCCTACTCAAAATTTGTCTGTTATAGCTCCACGATGAATTCGTCGGTACATCCAACTTCGATCGCCTGACATGTTTTGTCAAAATTGGCAATATCTTTAGGTAATGTCTTTAGGTGGGATGGTCATATTCCATTCGGGATTCATGTTATTTATATTGCACTTAGAATTCTTTTTAGTCATTAACTTCATTCAAAATTTGGCTGCATCTCCCTACAGTTCTCCGAATATGCATATCATCTGGGCGCGTATCGGAGAACAAGGGAGATACAAGCCAAAATTTAAAAATGAATAATGACTAAAAGAAATAAACTAAGTGTAATATAAATAATTATGTTCCTAAATTATCCAATCAGGGACAATTCAAGGATTGTACATCGTATAAAAGATCATTTTCTTCGTTTACACGAACATACAACCCCTGAACAGATCTAAGGTTTTGCAAAATTAAAACTTGACTTATTGATGCGTACATAAAACGTATTCGGGGCGAGTCCAAAGTGGACGATTCCGTACGAGTCCAAAGTGGACGATTCGGCGCGAGTCCAAAGTGGACGATTCGGCGCGAGTCCAAAGTGGACGATTTCGGCGTGAGTCCAAAGTGGACGATTCCGTGCGAGTCCAAAGTGGACGATTCTGCACGAGTCCGAAGTGAATGATTTCGGCGCGAGTCCAAAGTGGACGATTTCACGTGAGTCCAAAGTGGACGATTCTGTGTGAATCCAAAGTGGATGATTCCGGTGCAAGTCCAAATTAAGTGGACGATTCTGACGCGCACGAGTCCAAAGTGGACGATTTTAACAAAACTAATCTAATTAAATTAAATCTAATCTAATTAATTAACCCTAATTAAATCTAATCTAACTAATTAAATCTAATTAACAAAGAATTAACTCTAATTAACAAAGAATTAACTCTAATTAATCTAATATTAACCATAATTAATTAAATTTAATATATATATATATATAAAATATTGTCGGCATCGACTGAAACCCTAGGATTTCGGCCGGCGCTGACTAGAGAGGGGAGGAAGCGCTCACCTGGATGACGACAAGGGAGAAGGCGGCGAGGAAGATTGGGGTCGGCCGGTGCGCGGCGCGTGGAGATCGATTGGGGTTCGATCGGCGAGGGCGGCGTCTCCGTTGATGACGGCTCGACAGCGAACTCGACAGCGCACGAAGTCAGCGATGGCGAACTTGATGGCGCACGAAGTTAGCGGCAGCGGCGACAACAGGCGATAGCGATGGGAGCAGAGAAGAAAGAGGAAGAGGAAGAAGGGGCGGGCGCGAACGCAAATAAAAAAAAATCATCGACGGCTCGTCAGCCGTCGAAAAATTGTGGATTCATAATTTTATTATCATCGACGGCTCTCTCAGCCATTGGTGAAGAGTTTTTTAATTTTCGTGCTGCGTTTGTGCAATTAATTAATAAGCGACGGCCGCTTTTAGCTGTGGCTAATGACCTATTTATATCACCAACGGTTCTCACGCCCCCGCTAAGTCGTGGCTAATAACTTATTTTATTTCGCGCCCTGTGCGCGCCATCAACTATGACTGACGGCTCTATGCAGCCGTATGCGAGCCGCAGATGATTTGGTTATTCATATCACCGACGGCTTTAGCGCCCCCGCTAAGCCGTGGCTAATAACTTATTTTATTTCGTGCCCCTTGTGCGCCATCAACTATGAGCGACGGCTCTATATAGTCGTATGTGAGCCGCGGCTGATTTGGTTACATCAGCCACGGTCGCTATGGTCGTCGCAAAGACGTGAATTATTCTGACAGCTGAGGCGGCCGTCGGTGATTCCCGTGGCTGATGTGGTATATTCTAGTAGTGTAATCTTAAGCGATAATGTACAAAACGCCCCCTAAGTATTTAAAATTTCACCGCATCATCATAATATTGTTGGTCAAAACTTACCAGAACAATCGGAGAAGTTCAAGTAACCACAAATTGTTAGAATATTTTGTAATTAAAATATTTTTATTTTTAAAATATTTTTTTGTGGGCTACGGTCAATTGCGATTTTTGATTTAAACAAGTTAATCTTATGATCCTATTTGAGATGCATATAAGCTCATTTAATTTGATCCATGTGATTTGAGTTCGAAACACTACTTAACCTTGATTGGTATGATTAATCAAGTGTAGGCCCAATTAATGAAACCCATGATGAAAGGAGCTCATTTGATCGATTATATATTGTGGTTAGGTTCTCTCTACACATATGACATCATGAGATACTAAAAACCCTAGCTCACAGTTGTTTTCTCCATCAAAGCATAATCTTTTAAGAAAGTGTTGTAGAGAAAGATCTAACTTCTCCTATAGACCTAGAAAATTATTTCTGATGTAATTATGTTTACGTCAAGTAAGATATTTGCTTATTTCTCTATTTATTTTTAATGTTCTTACCTTCGTGTATTCCTATGATATTAGTTTGTGTAAGATGAGAAGAGAATTATTACAAACTCATGAGAAGAGAATTTTTGTTAGGAGGAAAAAAGAACCACTGCCTCTCTCGGCCCTCTAGTCATCAGCCTCCCTTTTCTCTTGATTACACTACGTCCTACCACTACAACAAACTAACTACATTTTGACGTCAAAATAAACTAATTTTTTGATGTCAATGGGCGTCAAAATGATATATTGACGCCAACAAAAGCGTCAAAATTGAGTGTAATATGTCAAGCGCTGAAATATACATTTCGACGTCCAAGTAGATGTCGAAATGTAAAATATTTCGACGCCGGCTTACCGACGTCAGTAGGCGTCGATATGTACATATCGACGCCTACTTACCGACGTCAGAAGACGTCAAAATTTTTACGCGGTATGAAAGAAAAAAAAAAATTACCGCAGGCTTACGCGGTATTGGAGAATACCGCGCGCGATGCGCGGTATCAGCGGGGCGGAAATAGCCCCGCACAATTTCCGTCACGATGTCGGGCCGGCACGAGTGGGCGAGGTGCCGACCCGCTCGATTTCCGCCACACGGCGGAAATCGAACGGGCGAGGTGCCGACCCGCTCAATTTCCGCCACGCGGCGGAAATCAGACGGGAGCGGTGCCGACCCGTCAACGGAAATCGACCGTAGAAATTATTTTAATTAAAAAATATTTCAAAAAAAAAGAAAAAAATTAAATGAATATTCGTTAAAAAATTTGTACTAACCTTTATATAAATTTCGGAGTTGAAAAATTTCGATAACCTGAAAAAAGAAATTGAAAAATTAGATTAAGAAAAAATACATGAGAAAGAAGAAAGAACATAGAAAGGAAAAAAGATAAGAAGAAATGAAGATGAAAGGAAGAAAGGAATGAAGTGGAAAAGAAGTATTTAAAGGAGAGAAGTTTAGAAGAAGAAAAATTTAGAGCGGGAATTCTCCCGCTCTAAATTTTTTTCGCCGAGCACGCTGGTTCGTGCGCCCGCTATCCCGCGCGGGCTCGCACGCACGCGCCAGACGCCTTTCGACGCCAAGCAGCAAGCGTCGAAAACTCATTTCGGCTTCATATTTGGCGTCGAAACATTTCGGCGCCTGCTGCCTGGCGTCGAAATTTTTCGACGCCAGGCAGCAGACGTCGAAATGTTTTGACACCAGGCAACAGGCGTCAAAATATTTTTTTGATGCCTGCTGCTGGCGTCGAAATTTTTAATTTATTTTTTAAAAAAAAATATATATATTTTGTCATCGTTGAGAGACGTCAAAAAATTTTCGTCGAAATTAAACAATTTTATTGTAGTGTACTATACTTAAGGAAGGACAAGCACCATCCCTTATTCTTGAACATCGCAAGGAATCTTTCGGCATATGGAAGAATGTCATCAAAAGATAATTCTAATTTACCTCCCAGTCAAAGTTAGGTTAGACTCACATTTTTGCGTGTTTGTGGAGGACAATGATCACTTGCCATGGGATCAGAGTTGGCAGCACATGAGCGAGTCATTTTGCACTAATCATTCTAGAATACTTCAGTCAGCTTGTGTTCTTTTAATTGGTATGTTTTATAGTTGATTACATATATCAGAATAATCCAAACTATATATCATCCAAGTTTGATACTTATACTTATACTTATACTTATATATATATATATATATAATATCTCTATATATTAACTTTTAACAAAACCCTAGAAAATCAATGACCTTGATTGACTAATCATACTAATATATAGTTCATACCTAATTAAGAATCATGTCAAGCTCATTCCATAGCATGTTTTTCTTCCCATTCATTTCAACTATATATTAATTTGTTTAATAAACTTATGAATGACAGGAAGGGTTGAGTGGATGAGATTCCTACCCATGAGTTAAACATGCTATCAAGAGAAACTCGTTAGATAAGCATTGAGGACATCAATTCTCGACAATTTGGTGGCATTTTCATGACAACATGTACGGGGTTTAGCACTATTTAGATGTTTAAATGTTTGGATATATGGAGGAATTTGAAACTTATAATTAAGGAGTAGGAGAAAAAATCATATATTTTTATATGAAAAATTATTTTAGGAATGGAAATAAAATTTATTTTTAAAATTCCACTTTATTATATTTTCATTTAAAATATTTTAAAATAAAAAGATTTTTTGTTCTCAAAATTTCACCATCCAAATTAACATGCATGTCCTACTCATCTACAAACAGTAACACAGCAACAGAGACATGAATATGTAAAATTAATTTTACTGTCAACATGAAAATGCTTTCAATAGATTAATTTTTAACTTTTCATCCTTTTTTTTTTCTTAGCAGGGATAGTGTACGCTGAAATTTTAAGGAAAAAACTATTGGAGTGTGGAGTCTAGCTTCATAAAAATTCTATAAAGCCCCACTTATGAGTGAACATGACATTTCTAAGAATAAATCTAGCATCATTAATACTAAAATTAAAATGAAAGTACTAAGTTCATTATTTGCAACACAAATTCACTCTTACTTTAGATTCAATATTATTTATACTAGGTTCAATTTTAATAAAACTATGTTCACTGAGGGGCTCTATAAAATTTTTTTGTGGAACTGGCACCAAACAAAATTGCACCCGGATTTACGAATAAAACTTGTATGAGCGGCCTGCTCATACAAATTTATATGAGCAGGCCGCTCATCTTCCGCCACGTCAGCCCAACATGCATCGCGATGCAGAAGATGAGCAGAAGACGTGCTGCTCATACGAGTTTCTGACTGCGTCTTTTGCTCATCTTCTGCATCGCGATGCGTGCTGGGCTGACGTGGCGGAAGATGAGCAGCCTGCTCATATAAATTTGTATGAGCAGGCCGCTCAGTTTTATTCCGGATTTACACCTCAGACCTTTAGGAAACATTGAAAACATACAAGATATTGCAACTGCCACCAACTGAGTAGACAATTTTCCATCCCATCTTGATCAAGAGAAATAAGAAAAAGAATAGTTGGTTTTCATTTTTTTTCTAGCCCTTTTAAAAACCAAATTAAATCAAAATATTAATTTATCTATCTTTTCATGTTCAATTCAGATCTCAAAAAAAATTAAATCAAAATATTAATTTAACAAACATTGATACAGAAGATGAAGCATAAATTGGCATATATATATAATTATATATATAATGCTTCACAGTATATATATCTATATATATGCACACGCACTAATTGCATACAATATTGTGAACTAGCTGGATCAAGATCACGGAGTTTGCACTGTGAAGGTATAATAATTAGAACATCTTCAGTTAAAATCATGCAAAGTAATTGATCCTCTTAATTTCCAATTATATATACAAGTCATATATAATAGACACTAGTTTGTTTTAATTGTTTGAATAAAAGAGTACGAAGAAAAATAATTGAAGAACTTGAATATTAATTACAGCAGATCTGTACGTAATGAACAAGAGATTCCCATATATCAGCAGGAAACAAAAAAAAAACAAAGCAGATTCGTATATATGGTGTTGGATCTCTTTTTTCTGAAGAAATAGATCATCAAGATAATATAACATCAAGAAACATGAGGCAGAAAAGAAAAAAAAAATATATAATAGACATGATGATCTAGTCAAAATCCACAGAAGGCATGAGAAACTTAATTAGAGGGATCGAGAAGAAAAAAAAACTAGCTATAGCAATTAATACTTGCTTTAATTTTGTTCTCCTAGTAGATATTTTCAAGTAGCAGAAGCTGAAAAGATCGGACCATGGCGCTTGATTCCCCTAGAGATGACAGAGAGAGTGAGAGAGATTAGGGTTCTTCTCCTGCTGAGTGCTGAGTGAGTGCTCTTCATCTCTCTCTTTCCTGCTGCTTCATATCATTCTACAGAGAAATGATGAGAGTGTTGGTGTTGACAGCAGCAGGGACATGATTATGCTTGCGAGCTGAGAGAGAGAGATCCGGAGAAGATGAGGGAGGTCTGCAAGTACAATTAACCCTATCATTCTTTCTCCCCCTCCTCCTCCTCCTCCTCCTCCCCCTCTTCTTCTTCGTCGTCGTCGTGGTTCTCATGATCACATGGAAGACTATGATGAGGCGCAAAGGACACAGCTGGTAATATATAATTGGGCGTGGCGTTTGCAAGGTACATGTTTTTTTTCTTTGTGTGGCGTGGTGATGTGTTGAAATGATGGACAAAGGTTGCTGTGCACTTGATGGATGAATTAATGTCGGAGAGTGATGATGATGAGAGAGGGGTGCAAAAATGTATGGACAGCGAAATTTCTGTTCCAGTGGCCCAAGGCACAAGTGACTGTGAGAGGGGAAGGTAGACTTTGCTGTGCCAGATAATGGTGGCTCTCAGAGCAAATGATACAGTTAAGTAATTAATAGTAGGGTTGTACAAGGGTTTGATAAGACAGGATTGGGTTTTTTGAGCATTTTTTTTAAAAAAATTAGATTCATTTTGTAGAAAATTCAAAAAATCAAAATTTTAATTTTTACCCTCTGCACCCCTCAATTAGTCTTTAATATAAAATTATGTACTTACGCCAATAATCAAAATTGTGTAGTTTTTGTACTGATTATAATATAAAATTATTTTTCAATTATATACGTGACTATTTTCTAATAATATAAATATATTATTTTTTAAAAATTATATTTTTAATTAATAAATTTTTAAGGCTAAAATTTTCGAACAAAAGTCTTTAAGTTGCTTAAAGGCTTTTGCCTAAATTAAGTCTATAACATTAAAAAATTTATAATTTTTATTCTCGCTCTTAATATGAAATTATTTTTTGAATTACATAGGACTATTTTATTATAAAATAAAAAGAAATTTGAAAAAAATATAAAATAATTTCTCGAATTTATTAAAATCATAAATAGATTTGAGAAATTAGAAAAATCATAATATTTTTTTTGAAGTTCCCAAATTACCTCTCAAATTTCATAAGTCAATTGGTTCACCCAACAAACTAGTTCATTGAGAAATCGATTTTATTTTATTTTTTCATTTTTGGTTCAATCTTAAATCAGTTCAACTTAGCTTGAACCTAATTTTTGCATGAGATGTATATGTTATGTGTTGGCAACGTTTGAAATGTGAACCCATTGGCTTATGAAATTTGAGGGGCAATTTTGGAATTTTATTAAAAATGTTATGATTTTACCTATTTCTCAAATGTATTTATGATTTTGACAAATTTGAAAAAACTTTTTATGGTTAACGATGCTAACGTGACAACTGCGTATCAAATTTTGACTAAAATATCATCCACATCAACGTGGGATCCATATCACACTAACTCACCGTCTCGCCGACGTCACTACCTATCTTTTTCGTCGCACCGGCCACGTCACCTAGTGCGCAAAAGACACGATGTGTTAGTGGGATGTGCATCCCACGTTGATCGACGTGGAGGGCATTTTAGTTAAAATTCGACACGTCAAATTTTGTCACGTCAACACCGTGAATGAGACATGGACAATGTTTTAAAAAATGTGATAATTTTGCACCCCTTTTTGTTATCATTTTTGCTTCAAAATACTTGAGAGGTAAAATAGAGATTCCAAACAAATATGAGAGACAAAATAGTACATTTGACGGATAATGTGTTGGGTGATAGTATTAGTGAATGACACGTCACATGACATGTTAGCTCCATTAACAGATTAATTCTTGACGTCGTTCCAACGTCAGGGGCAGTATAGCAATGATTTTTTTAAAAAAATTTATAATTTTGAGTAAAAAAATGGAGGGCAAATAAGCTATTTCTAGTAAATATGAGGAAAAAATTAGTACGTTCAATGAAAATGTTTTAGTTATTATAAATAACCTTTTAAATAAGCTTTTAAGTGACTAAAATACTTTTTAAAATTTTGTATCCAGTAAAATACATATAAAAGTAATTATAAGGAATTTTGTATCCAGGGGCAGTATAGCAATGACCGTATAATTGCAATTAACACAATCATCAATTTGATCCCAAAATCGATTAAGTCAATGAATAAATTTAGAAAAGTTTTGGGTATATCTAGGATTGTCCAAAATTCGGATTACACCGAACTGAATTATTTGGTTTGGTTCGATTTAAACAGTATCAGGTTCGATTTTTGACCCGAACCGAACCAGAATATTGTGTTCGGTTCGGATCCAGTTCTCGAAATTCAAGAATCGACCCGAATCGAAAACCGAACTAATTTTTTAAAATTAAATGTTTTAAGTTATTGTAAAGGATATCATGGCGCAATGGATAAGATGTTAGTCTACAAAATTAGAGATTTTGAATTCAATTCCCAATGGAGTCGGATTACACTACAAAACTAGTAAATTTATTTTTGGACAATATATATAGTTTATCTTGCATCATCATCATTATTACTATTAAAATTGCAATTTTTTATTTTGAAGTCATATATATATATATATATATATTGGATTCAATCCCCAATGGAGTCGGATTGCACTACAAAACTAGTAAATCTATTTTTGGACAATATATATAGTTTATCTTGTATCATCATCATTCACTACTAGAAATTTGGTCATTTGCGACGGTCTAGCTGGCGATCGCAAATGCGACGGTTCTGCGACCGCAGGCAGTGGGGGTCGCAAGGGGATCGTTATTGTGACGACTTTGCGACCGCAGAACTCACTGTCGCTAAAATACCAAGCCCGCGACGGCGTAGCTACCGTTTTGCGACCGCATGTAGCGGTCGCAGAACCGTCAGAATATTATTTTAATCATCATATTTTGAAGACTGAATCATGTATGTTTTGATGCTTACTTTAGGTTTCACACTCCTTCCCGCTTCTCTTTCAGCCGAACCCTCTTTTTTTTCGTCTCCCGCTTTGTTCCCTCATTCGAACAACACCTCAGCCGACAAAATGCCCCGCATGTGGCTTTCCACTCTCCCAGGGTCCCACTATGCTGAGCTTGGCCGCATCCATGGAAGACCGCCATCGCCGAGCTTCTCTCCACTTTTTCCTCCTCCTCCTCTCCTCCCTTCTATCCTCCAGCAGCGCCCCCCCCTTGTCGCCACCTTTGGACCCATCAAGATGACCGTGGTCCTCGTCATGGAGAAGCGCTCGTGTGGATGAAGCACCTCAATCCGCCGAGATCAACAGCATCACGGGGGCGGAATGGAACCTCTGAGTCGCCTCTCTGTCCCTTTCCTTCTCTATGTATATCTTCGTTACCACTCGTCGAAGCCCATCTCTTAACCCTATATCTCCGAACCCAAATTAGTCAGGTAAGACATGATAGTAAGTAGTATTGTTTCTACCCTATATCGCCTCTTTACTATGAAACAATGAGTTTATTAATTTGTTATATAGTCTTATTTCTACCCAGTTATGCAATATATTTGTGTTTATTATTCAATTTTAAAGCAAATGATCTTATTGCTTACTTTTTTCATATGAATTCCAGGATCATGTATCCTTATCAATCCTATAAATTCAACCTATAGAACTTGGAGATTTCTTTATGTTGCAACTAGTAACAGTTGACTTATTTGTTGTAGATTATTACATTAACCAAAATTCAGAGTTCTGACCATATATATAACTAACACCGCCATAAACAGACTTTTGCAGTTTGCCAATGAGAAATGTTTCGTTAAATAAATCTGGTGAAATTCGTGGATGGACTTAGGTGAGTTTGCTGAGGTGATTTTTTGAAGGTACTACAAGGACAAGTTTTGATGTACATGCATGGAACTTTAGAGAAAACAACTTGGTATAAAATGATGCTTATTGTTACTTTATGTTTCGTACCCAGTTTTTAAAGTTTGGTGCTTAATTTTCTTGATGTCTGAGTTTGTATGTTCATGGAGCCATAGTTTGTCCTTTGGTTTGCACCCTTCATATGAATTATGTTCTCTGCAGTGTTCAACATTCTCTATTGGATAGTTTCTAGCAACTAAACTAATTCATGAAACTACTAAAGCTAGATTATTTTGTGTTGCATAGGCATTAGGTTCTTATGATATAATATATACCCTTGAGCTTGGGTTTTATTAGTTTGCCCGCCGTTGGGCAAATGGTTGTCATAGGATCTTGTCACAGTCATGGAACTTTCTTTAAAGATATGCTCTAATTATGGCTTCATATCGTTGAGGAAAACATGATGGTGATGATGATGAATCTCCTATTTCTTTAATGATATGCTCTAAATCATTGGTTTAACTAAAAGTTAGTATTTTGTTATGGACTCTACTTAGATAAGAATACCAAATTTCTATGTTTCTCTCCCCATTATAAGTTTATAACTCTATTTTATTATGCTTTGTATCTCTGGTAGGTAAGACTTGAATGATGAGAAGAGAAGGAAAATAATAGAAATATGACTTGCTACCTAGTGGCTCCAAAATTACATCTTCTCTGATGATATCTTCAAAAGAACAATAAAGTTTGATGTGCTTGAAGTGCTGGGTAGTATCAAATCTCTCTTAATTGATGTTGTATGATCATAATTTAGAACCAGTTCTTTTGATGGATAGCTTTAAGTTTTGAGAGCATCAGTTCTTTAACACTATATAGTTAATTGTTAGTTTGTTTGGTTGTGTTATTCAAGTTGATTGTATGATTATATATATATATATATATATATATGGTAGATCCATCAGGAATTTATATATATTTTGATATATTTTTTTTAAAAAAAAGTCTACGACGGCTCTGCGACCGGATGGCCGTCACAGATAAGGCATATGCGACGGCCATTCGGTCGCAGAGTCGTCGCAAATGCCTTATATGCGACTGCATATGCGATCGCAGTGCCGTCGCGGATGCAAACTTGCGACCACATATAGGTGTTGCATATGTCACGTGACCACATTCTGCGATCGCCACTTTCCGTCGCAGAACGATCGCAAAATATTTTTACTTGCTACCGCTGCTGTTGCGGTAGCAAACTTTCTGCGATGAGCTCTTTTGCTATCGAATTTTGCGATCGCCCTTGCCGTTGCAAAATGTCATTAGCGACCGTTTTGCGACGACAATGTCCGTCACAGATGACCAATTTTTTAGTAGTGATTATTACTATTAAAATTGCAAATTTTTATTTTGAAGTCATATATATTGCAAAGACACTTTAGTACTCAAGTAAGAAGGAATTTCAGATGATGGGTATAAAATTGGAATCGATAGTATATCTGATGTGCATCGTGTTTGTTTATAGTGCATGATAAGAATATCTCGAGGCGATGATATATGTCTTCCTAAATCTCATGGGGATATATATATCCAGAATGAGTCGATGTTTATTCCGGAGATGTCAGACTCATTACTGTCGCATCTCTGGTAGGGGTGGAAACAGGAAAGGCTAGGCCAGGCCTTCTCCTTTAATATGCTAGGTCTGTATAGTAAAAATTGGCTTGAGCCTGGTCTGAGTCTGGCTTGTGATTTGTTTATAAAGCATGCTAAAACTTGAAACATGTTTATAAAATCTACTTTCAAATTCCAATACAAAAATGATAACAACAAATTTAAACATAACAACAATAATTTTATTAAATTAAAATATATATTTTATTATATATAATGTAAATATATAAGAAACTAATAATATTATATATTTATTATATATTATATATACTACCTTAACAAGCTTAGGACGGCCTATCAGGTTCAATAGGTCTTATAGTGAGCTTGGGTCTGGCTTGATAAGAAAAATATGCCTAGAAATAAGCTTGGGCCTAGTTTTTTTTAAATAGATCGGGATAGACCAAGCCAAATACAGGTCAGTCCACAGGCCCCTGACAAGTCGTCTAACCTTTTTCCACCCCTAATCTCTAGTAATTAATGAAGGACGTGAGTGTCCTTGTATGGTCGGGTGGAGCCCCCGACCAAGTGTAGGCACTTCTGGCATGATCGGGACAGGCCCGAGGTGCCAATCCAATCCAACATATATTTAAAATTTTGCTTAATTATGATTATAATCACATCTTAAGACATATTGTACCAATATTAGCTATCTTTAATAAATTAAAAAATTGGAATTACTTGAAAATCAATGCTAATTAAATTTTATTAGGATTTAACTCACTAATGTTACAATATGTTAATACAATGTTTTTTTAAATGACTTGATGTTTGAAGCACACATGAAAGGATTGCGCTCACAGTGGTTGCTTGCATAATAACGAAGAGTAAAATTTCTATAAAATTTGTCAAAGCAAAAAAAATTATAAAATTCAAATGCATTTCTTTTAAAAAAATTTCCTCTCAAATTGATCAGATTCACCTACTTTTCTAATGCCTTAAACAAAAGACTACTAGACTAAAGGAAAGGCCGAGCCCCCTGCTCTACCAGACACTCTCAATATCTCTCGATGAACAGCTGACGAGGACCTCCAAACAGAACCCGTGCAGAAATGCTCAAAAGCGGCCCCGACCCGAGAGCGACTAGAAAATTGAGTACCACTCCGAGCAAAAAACATGAACCAGAGCCCCGCCTAAGGTAGCCCGCTCTCTCCCAGCCACAAATGAACAACAATCGGATTCCTCTTCTTCTTTTGTAACCAAACTGAACAACTAGATTAGGCTATTTTAGCATGTTTAAACAAAAAAATCCTAATCGGCTAATAAAAATAATTTTTTTAAAATTTTATATAATTCGATTTTTTGTCTGATTTTGTTCCAAAAGTTTGGGAATCAAACCTATGGGCCAAACCGAACCGGACCGACAAGTTCGGTTTAGTTTGATGTGACCCAAATAGTGGACACCCCTACTAGGCGCGGTCCTACCTTGCGCTCCTCGGCGAGCTCGGCTTGAACCCAAGCGTGATCCTCGGTCTCAGCACTGCTCTCGGGCTCCCACGTCCTCAACGACCCCAGAAGCGGTCCTGTCTTATGCTCCTCTGCGAGCTTGGCTTGACACCAAATGCAGTCCTCGGTCTCAACGCCGCTCTCGAGCTCCCACGCCCTCAACGACCCCAGACACGGTCCTGCCTTATGCTCCTCGGTGAGCTCGGCTTGACCCCATGCGGTCCTCGACCTCAGTCACCGCTCTCAGGCTCCTATGCCCTCAATTCTCGAACACGATCCTCTGCCTCAATCACTACTCTCAAGCTCCCATGCTCTCGGCAAGCACCTTACCTCACACTCTCAGTCGCCATCCTCTGGCTCTCACATCAAAGTCCGGCCCTCGCCGCCCTCTCTATCCCAGCTATCACCGGGACTTACCAGAAAGGTATTCTTAAAACTAATTCTATCTATGACACGAGTTCAACCTCCGCAGTCACTATACGACACCGACCATAAAGCGTTAGAACATTTTTTAGCCTTGCCAAACAAAACCCGACGACACCAACCGAGACACACTACTTACAAAAATATGAACAGAACAACACATCATGAGAATAAAGCGCTCAAAGGCACAAGTACAAGCCCACAAAGGAGCAACGGTCAAACTCCATTAAATGGTAGAAGTTTAAAAGGCCCCACGGGGTAGCAATCCACAACAGGCTGTCACTCACATAGCCCATAGACGATTTTAAAGAATATAAGCTTACTGGAAAGGAGCCGAGGTTGCCTCCGTAGGCGCAGGCGGGGCATCGTCCCCCGAAACCCCCGCTACTCCCGTTGGAGGAAGACACAACACGGGGACAACAATTGAAGACTCCACCCATCCCCAACGCTGGTGCGGGAGCCTCCTTCTCCATTATGGGATCAAGTCGATCTCTGAGGCAAGGAAACTAGCTTGTGCCATTGCCTTTTCAAAACCATCGACATAAAAATTGACAGTTGTATCCCGATAGCGATCAACCTCACCTTCAAGCTGTTGTACATTTTCCTCGAGTCCTCGCACCACCACCTTGGACCACTCTGTCCTAGCTCGGGTGGCTTCAATCTTGACCCTTAAATGGGACCCCTCCACAACGGTTGCAGCAAGATCATTATGGAGTTTATCTAACTCCGCCTTAAGCCACCAGAGATGTTCTCGGCCTCCTTGTCCAAGCGGTGGACTCAGAAATGGTAGCATTCGGAACATCCACCTCCTTGTGAATCTTCACTCTAAGGGCCTCCTTCGTTTATGCCAACTCAAGTCTCAACAACTTAATCTCCCGAGCCCAAGCCTCGGATATCTTCAGCGCATACTCCCTATCTCCCGCAAGCTTACTCACCAGACCCACCAGCCGGAGACAACCAAACTGGACGTGCTCCACTGGATACGCTCCCCCCAGTAAGTCTGTCTGAATATTGAACATGAAGCATTGGCTATCACGAGGAACCGTGACTAGATGATGCTCTATCGATGGGACCTCCTCTATCGTCTTCGCCGCCTTTGGCGCAATAACCATGACCTCTGTAGGAAAGATGATGTCCCTGCGAGGCAGGCCCTCGCCAACGCATGAATTCCTAACCCTTTTTCTCTACCTCAAAGGAGAGCTCAGAGGGGGCGAAGAGTCAGAAGGAATTGGCGATCTGATTGCCCCTGGAGCCCGAGACCCTGATCAGGCTCCCGAAACTCGAGACCCTGATCAAGCTCTCGAAACCCAAGACCCTAAGGCTCCAAGAACCCGAGACCTTGAGGCTCCCATAGCTCGAGACCCTGAGGCTTGCACCAGCTTCAACAGAAGTGGAGGAGAATCATTCACCGGTGGACTCTTTCCTCTCTCAACTGCAGGGGCACCACCCCTCATCTTATCCAATCGAGCACACAATATCGGTTTGTCTAGCAGGGAAGACATCCTACTTGCACCAAAGAAACTTTCTATCGACACATCAGGGAAAATCAAGGTAACAACAACCTTACAAACTCCTCAAAACTTACTTACATAACCCGAGATCGAGAACCCTTCTCGGTCTCATATCAACAATTGCTTAAATGAAAAAGGATCGAAAGGGCAACACCAATCCAAAAACTCAATCACACGCTTATCCTCGAGCGTGATGCCCTCGTCCTCCACATACATGATAGGTGTGGGGTCTTACCTCCAGAATAGTGGAAACCTCTTCGCTTGAGACTCTTTGTCCAAGAAGAATTGCCAGATGTCCGACCTCAACCTCACTTTGAAAAAGTAAGTCTTGAAGTTCTTATAAGAACTCCTGAACAAATTAAAGAGCCTCCTCCCCGAAGCACTGCTTAAGGACACCCATACACCTTTTTGGGTTCTGTAATATCTTAGATATTTAATTATATTATTTTCTTTTATGGTTGTAATTACCAGCCTAGCAGACTAGATCGAGGTCGAGCCGAGTCAACTCATGGTCCGGTGCAAGCCTGCAAGCCCGGGTAAGTACGATTATGAATATGAAAATTTGCTTGAGTAGTTTAATTTATTTAATGTTTATAGTGTATTATTTTATTATGTCGCATATGGGTGTGCATGTATTGGATGGTTATGTCAAGAATAAGATTAATTAAGTTAATTTAAGTTAGCGAATTCGGGTTCAGCTTGAAGTGAATGCGGGTTGAATAAAGAATTTAGAAGGATTAGGATTTAGGAGGGGATATAAAACCCCCCTCGGCCCCTCCCCTTGGTTTGTGGCTTCCTATTTGGAACCACAAGAGCAAGAGGAGAAAGGAGCACCCACCAGCCACCCCTTCCTCTCTCTCTCTCGCAAGCCGCCAGCTGCCTCAAGCTAGCCAGCCGCAAAGCCTTCGTTCTCCATCCCCTCCTTCTTCCCTTCCCTGTGGAGCTGAGCCGAGGGAGCCGCCAGCAAGCCAGCTGCCCCCTCTTGCTCTCCTTCCTTTTACCCCTTGGAGTCGGCGGCTTGGGAGGAGTCGTCGCCTGCCCTTCCTCTCTTTTGGGTTGAGCTGGATTTCGGAGCTGAAATCAGAGGTCGTCGATTTGATTTTCTTCTCCAATCCCTTCCTAATTTAGGTGAGTGGTTTTACCCCTCCTTCTCCGATTTCTTCATCGTATTTTTGAGCCGATTCGGCTCATGTTCTTCTTGGATTGTTTTTTCGTTGAAACTCGTGTTTTAGCCGTCGAATCTTGTGTGGCTTTGTGAGAGGGAACCCCGGGGACTCCCCTTGGTGGCTCGACAACCATAGAACTCTCCTAGGGGTGCTCGGCCAAGGTGGAGATTAAGGTGCGCTCTAGGTGTTCGATAAAATGCCTAGGTGATGATTTCGGGTTTTTCTTGATTTTCATGTCATGCTTAGATTATTAATTTAGATCATATATCATGGGGCATGTGATAATGTAAGATCTGTGATTTTTAGATTTAGTCTTGTAGAATCTTGGTTGTAATATCATCTTGAAATTTTAGATGTTCTTGATGATATAATCTAGTTTGTTACCTTAATTATTGATTAAGGAAACCATGATATGTATGCTAGTTTTTAATTAGTAAAAATTATGAGATTATATGCGTGATGGTCATGATAACATAAATTTATGATGTTAGGAATTTAGGGAATTAATTCTGTAAAATTCAGATTTTATTTTATGTTGTGCTGAAAACTCCAGCTTGCTGAGATTTATATGTTGTTTGTTGAATCTGGATTGATTTTTATTTTCACTGTTATGATGTAATTAGATCTCTGATCATAGTCATATAACCTCTCGTTTCGACCAGAAAATATAGTTTGGAAATATAGGACATACTCTGGAGATCAGATTCGGATTAGATACATTGATTTTGGTTAGAACAGTAAGCTAAAACAAAACTCTAATTGTGGTGAAATAAATTTTAATTGCATAATTAAAATTGAAAAAAAAGGTCAGCATAATCTGATACGAACCAACATGGAAAGCTTATGCATGAAATAAAACCACACGAGTTCATGACATTACAGGTCTAGGAGATGGGGTCGGGCATTAGAGTGTTGAGACACTTCCCAATAGGAGCACCCCTAAGACACCGTAGGAAAGATTTGACTTAGGTCATGGTGCGCCATATTTTATGAATGGCGGAGAAGCTCGTTGAAGAGCTGGATTGCGGGCTATGCCCGGGAGGTTGGATGGCTAATTCCCAACCTTTAGAATAAGTTTGGAGGGCCTTTCCCGATTGTTCTGGTTTGACCTCGTGGGATAAGTTCAGAAGGCCTACCCGATTATCCCCGAGGTGGTGTTAAGGAAAAAGTTCGGAGGGTCTTTTTTGATTATTCATGTGATATCTTTTAGGAGAAAGCTCGGAGGGCCTACCCGATTACTCCTATGATATCTTAAAGGGGCAAGTTCAGACAGGCGAATCTCAATTGTCCCTACGCATCTCGTGGAGCAGGTTCGGAGGGCCTTTCCCGATTGCTCCTGAGTTTCTGTATACTAGGATAAGTTCGGAGGGCCTTCCCGATTATCCTAGTATGTGTTGTGCCTTAGGGCTTGGTAGGCTTAGGCCTGTTGAGCTTCACCATTTGGGTGTTGGCTGCCTTCGGGCAGGTGATGGCTAGATGGCCTGATAGCTAGTCATACTTTCGTGATCTTATTCCTGTAGAGTTGGATGTTATGCTATTGCTTATCTCTGTACTATTTTATTGTGGGAGTCGGTAGAACCGCTCACTGAGTTCTTTGAACTCACCCGTTGTTGTTGTTTTGTTTTGTAGAGCCTGACCGATGAGGTGGGCTGGAGCACTTGGCGTGATTGGAGGGCAAAGAAGCCGCATGATCTCATAACAGTCCTAGATAGGGTCGTAGTCGAGTCTTTTGGTAGCGTGTCATGCACTTTTATTGGTCTTTTGAGTTGTAGCCCTTGAGGGCATTTGTGTTATTTTATTCAGATTTTACTATATTTGGTCTGTTGGACTTGATGTATTATTGCTGCATTTTTCTTGCTTATTAAAACAGGTTTATGATGAACTTTGTTTTGATTCTAGATGAAATAAAAATTTGTTGCTTTCTTTTCGCTATTTGTTTATTCTTATGAAGTTGGCATGTGCATGAGTTAGGCTGCGGGGTATAGGCGCGTATACCCTGGCCGATCACGTGACCCTATATATGGGGCGTGATAATATGGTATCAGAGCATGTGGTTCGGTCTGACGACGACCTAGAGTTGTCATCGTATAGGGCATTCCTAGCGTGTCAGTATACGTAGGGGTATGCTATGAGATCAATGGGCTAAGTCTGCACCTCAGCGTGACTCGTGGTTTATTTACTTAACGACTTAGGGCGAATTAATTGTTTAAATTATGATATTTTCTTTCTGGTGATTCCAAATCGATGGAGGCTTTTGATGCTGCAAGGAGCGGTAGTGACAATAACTCTACTGAGCACCGAGGCCGAGGCCGAGCAAGGGCCGGGGTCATGGGAGACCACCGCAGGCCCGAGAGAATGTGGGACAGGATCCCATGGTTGTCTAGTTGCAGGCACGTGTGGCTGAGTTGACGGAGGCGCTCCGTAGGGAGCAGGAGCTGAGGCAGCAGCCACAACCAGTACTGGCAGTACCCGTAGCACCAGAGGTGGTCTAGCCAGTAGCATCGGTGGCAGAGCCCCCAGAGCACCTTCATATGCAGACTTTGTTGAATTTAGGCCACCGGAGTATACAGGGACAGATCAGCAGGTGGAGGTCACCAGTTTCCTAGGAGATTGCTATGAGTTGTGCAGGGAGCTGGGTTGTTCTTCAGAAACAACCGCTTGATTGATTGGGTTACAGCTGAGAGGTCCAGCCAAGGATTGACTTCACACCTGAAGGGATCGCAGAGCAGCAGATGCACCACCCCCTACCTGAGAGGAGTTTAGAGCTGCTATGGTAGAGAAGTACCTACTGAGGGAGCGTCCGGGACAAGAAGGCAAAAGAGTTCGAGCTACTGCGTCAAACGGGCAGTATGTCGGTGACAGATTATGAGATGGAGTTCACTCGGCTCTTGAAGTACCATTCCACCCTAATAGCCATAGAGACCGCCAGGGTCAAGAGGTTTGTTGAGGGGTTGAGGCCGCAGATAACCAGATTGATCCATTACACTAAGGACACTTCCTTTGCTCGGGTTGTAGATGAGGCACTCCGAAAGGAGACGCTGGTACCGACAGACAGTCATGATGGTCCCCAGAAGAAAAAGTTTTAGCTCCAGCCTTCAGGGGGTCAACCAGCTCATTCAGAGGGAACTTTCTGGACAGTAGATCCACTGCAGGGCGGAGGTCATAACAGTTCCAAAGGCCACATGAGTTCAGGACCAGGGGAGTCATCTGGAGGTTCGCAGCAGAGATCTGGGCCGCAGTAGTGTAACTGATGTCATAGGAGGCACTGGGGGCTTGCTGGGGATGTTCGGAGGTATGTTTCAGTTGTGGGCAGACTACGCATTTCAAAAATGATTGTCCTAGCAAGGGTAGTCAGCGGCCTGATCAGGCCAGAGGAAAGGCACCAATATCAGTGGATTTCGTAGCTCAGAGGGGGTCAGACTCAGGGAGGAGGCCAGCGAGCTGGTGGTTCAAAGAGGCCCGCTGCACGGGTGTTTGCTACAAACCAAGAGGGCGCTGAGGCGTCCAGTGTAGTGGTGTCAGGTAATATTATTGTCGGGGTCTGCCATTGCATATGTCTTGATTGACCCGAGTGCTACACACTCTTTTGTGTCTGCTTTGTTTGGTGCCAAGTTGTCAAGGGTACCTTTTGTGCTTGAGATACCTCTTGTGGTGTCTACGCCTACGGGCATTTCGGTGATGGTAGAGACAGTCTTTCAGGGCTGTGAGGTTGTCATTTGTGGGCATGTGTTGATAGCCGACTTGACACTCCTGCCAATGCTAGAGCTTGATATAATTTTGGGCATGGACTAGTTGGCGGATCATTTCGCCTCAGTGGATTGCATGACTAAGACTGTGATCTTCAGTAAGCCCGGGTTACCCCAGTTGACCTTCCTGGATGTGAGAAGGGGAGAGGTGTTGATGGCAATTTCAACTCTTAAGGCTCGAAAACTACTTCTGGGCGGTTGCCAGTCCTTCTTGTCCTTTGTGTTTGTGGCAGAGGGGGATGGAGGTGCGGCTAGGAACATCGGGGGGACGCATGTGGTATACGGGTTCTCTGATGTGTTCCGAGAGGAGTTGCTAGGGTTGCCCCATAAAGAGAGATTGAGTTCTGCATTGACTTGCAACTAGGGGTGAAGCCAATCTCCATTCCACCATATCGGATGACACCAGCTGAGTTGAGGCAGTTAAAGTCCCAGTAGCAGGAGTTGCTTGAGTTGGGTTTCATTCGCCCAAGTGTTTCGTCTTGGGGTGCTCCGGTGCTCTTTGTGAAAAAGAAAGATGGGTCCATGTGGATGTGCATTGATTACCGGCAGCTTAATAAGGTGACGGTGAAGAATCGATACCCGCTACCCAGGATTGATGACCTATTTGATCGGCTTCAGGGGGCCCAGTGGTAATCTAAGATTAACCTACGGTCGGGGTATCATCAGTTAAGGATCCGAGACAGTGACGTCTCTAAGACTGCTTTCAGCTCGAGGTATGGGCATTTTGAGTTCATGGTGATGTCTTTCGGGCTGACTAATGCACCTGCAGTATTTATGGACCTGATGAACCGGGTGTTCAGGGAATTCTTGGATAAATTTCCAATTGTGTTTATTGATGATATATTGATTTATTCTAGGAGAAGGGAGGACTATGCTGAGCACTTGAGGGTAGTTCTGGAAACTCTCAAGTAGCATAGGTTGTATGCTAAATTCTCCAAGTGCGAGTTCTGATCGGAGAGTGTTGGGTTCCTTGGCCATGTGGTGTCCAGGGAAGGGGTAAAGGTGGACCCCGCAAAAATAAAAGCAGTACAGAACTGGAAGAGGTCGACTAATGTCACAGAGATCCACAGTTTCCTGGGGTTGGCAGGTTATTACAAAAAGTTTGTGGAGAATTTCTCCATGATTGCAGTGCCATTGATCCGCCTGACTCAGAAGAAAGTCAAGTTCGAATAGGACAGTTGAAGACGAAATGGCAACACTATAGGGGGGTGAATAGTGTGTTAACTAAATTAATTGGCCTAAATTCCAATTTAATTTAGTTTTCTTAATTAGTTAGGCTAAGCACAATATTTTTAGCATGTGGAATCAATCAATACAAACAAGTATAGCAATGCTAACACGAGAATTTATAGTGGTTCGGCCATAATGCCTACTCCACTACCTAAGCACCCTGCTTAGGATTTCCAAACTAAGTTTTACTAGATTAATGAGATTCCTTACAACGAGGACTTTGCACCGGAAAGTCTTACCTATTCCTAAGAGACCACTAAGTGCATGGAAACATGTCATACCTATTCCTAAACATGTTTATGAAGTTTTGAACTTAAAATAAAATGTCCAAGTCGATTTGTTGACTTGGGTCAAACTTCTCAAGCTTAAGTCCTCTAAATTGACTTAGTTTTCAATTTGTTCAATCTCTTATGAATTTTTAATTTTAAACAAATGACAACTAATCATTAACACTCATAAATATGTTCATCAAATTTTTAACTTAAGATGAAGTTTCTAAAGAAAAGTATTAACCTAGTTCAATTTCATAAATATCATGATATCATGAAATGAGCTAAGTTATCAAGATTTTTCTTACTCATGAAGATTTAAATATTTATCATACAAAATCAATCATGAGTATATAGAGACATCATTAAAGCATAAATATTCAAGTATCGTACTAAGGTTTTTGCAAAATTAAATTCATACCTTATTCTTAGGGCCCGTTTGGTTCGCAAATTGCTCATCACAGGACACCGGACAAGGACAAGGACAGGACAGGACATCAGATGTCCTGGAACAATAGCTATACCGTGTTTGTTTCGTCAAGAACAGGACACGATATTCCGTTCTGTCCTGCGTTTGTTTCGCTATAACAAAGTATTATATATGACAAATGACTAAAATACCCTTGTAAATTAGTCTTAAAATTAATTAATATGTAAAAAAATATTAATATATAGTATCAAATACTTTAATACAATAAGAAGTTTTAGTTTAACTAATAAGTGTTCAACTAATTATACCGAAAAATATAAAAATCATACCAAACGATTTCCAATCTAAAATCTGACACCACCATCGCGTTCAGCACGTGAAAATTTACAACTTTGGTATTCACCTCAACTTGATCCGACGATTCTACGATCAAAGGAAGGGGTAATTTTGATAATTGCAGCCCTTGTCCTCCGCCCGATTTCGGTGTACCGAGAAATTTCTCGGTACACCAAAATGGGTGGAAATCCTGTCCTGGACAAGGAGAAGTCCTTGTCCCGAAGCTTCTTTTGCAAACCAAACGGGGGACATGGGCGGATGTCCAGTCCAGTCCCCCGTTTTTTAGCAAACCAAACGGGCCCTTAGAAATTTTGCCCAACTTTTTATTTTCTTTTTCATTTTCTTTTAGATAGCATAATCTTTCATTAACATTCACAACTTGCAAGTAGGCTTCATTAGTAGCATAATGAAATAATATGCCTACTAGCAAGCTAACATAATAAATAGCAAAGGTTCAATACAATGTTTCATTAAAAAAAATTAACCTATGCTAGATAGAAAAGATTCATTTCAATGAGGATATCATGATATCAAGATGAATCTAAGGGATCTTAATATGTGAAATATTTGAGGAATAAGGTCCCTAAACATGTTTAACTAGTTTGGACTTAAAGGAATGTCTCTAATAGTAAGTATCAACCTAGAGCAAGTTTCATTTAATGAAATTTGCCTAAGTGCTAAGATTCTACCTACTCATGAAAATTCAAGGATTTAACATGCAATTCTAATCATGAGAATTGAGACATTATTTAAGCTTAAGCATTGAGGTATAACACTAAGATTTTGAATTTATCAAAGTTATACCTCATTCATGATGATTTAGTCAAACTAATATTTTTCTTCCTAGTTAGTCTTCCTAAAATATTTATAACTTGCAAGTATACTTTATAAATAGAAAATGAACCCAAATCTACATGCAAGCTACCAAACTAAATAGCGAAGTGAGAAACCAAGTATCATTTTCCAAATTCAACTTCACTAAATAGCTTGGGTTTATTTTTATATAAATCTTCATGATAACAAAATGAATAAAGAGATCTCAAAATATGATATATTTGAAAAATAAGATCTCCAACCCTTCCTATTGGTTGAAAATCGAAAGACCACAATTAGCCTACAATTTTAGAACCGCAAGGTCGCTTAGGCCCATCATAGGTCTCTGAGGAGACCGAAGATCAATAAATCAAAAATCATTTTTGAAAGCATATCATGAGTGGCAAATCTACTTAATATTAAGCATGTATCAAAACTCCAACTCTAAATTAATCAAGTAAGTATAGGAGATGATACCAAGGAATTTGATGCCAACTTTACCATAGGCATCTAGTCTAGATGAAGACTTTGAAGTTGCAACCATGTAGGGGTCCTTCCTTTAACTCATTGGTCAACTTCAATTCTTCAATCTCTTTTACACTTGTGTGGTAGCTCCCCCTACAATAGAAGAAGCCTTTGGTACCCAAATGTCTTTGGGTCCTAGGGGGTTAGTGGGCTTTGGTACCCAAATTATTTTCACAACACTTGGGTTCATTTTAAAGGCACAATCATATATGACATGCCCATAAACACCACAACAAAAATAATGTCCATTAAATTTCTTTTTGTTTTTGCTATGGACATGAGGTTTAAAGTTAGAATGCTTAACATGTGAAATATTATGAGCATGAGCATCCTTGTTTGGAGATTTCCTAAAGAGACATTTTGATTTTTAGGACTCCTAAAATATGAAGCATTTGATAAGTTACTAGTTTTCTTACTCAAGAAAACAACCTTATTTTTTAAGTCATTGATGGATTTATGTAAAGCTTAAATTTGAGATTTCAACAAGCAATTTTCATTTTTCAAAATATCATGCTCAAATTTGAAATCACTTATACAATCCTTACCATTGAGATTTACATTATTTTTTGTGTTTTCATTCTCATGTCTAATTTTTGAAATCTTAGTTAACAACTCATCATTCTCAATTTCTAATTCTTCATTTCTATGTTTCAAATCCATAATTTCAAGTTTTAAAGCATCATGGCAAGAATCAAAAAGGCTAGTATTTAATTTTTCAGTTTCTAATTCATGCACATGAGACCTAAGGCTTAAATTTTTCTTCTTTAATTTCTTATTTCCTTATTCTTTTTCATGAGCAAATTATACATCTTTTTACATTATTCTAGTAGTTCTTCATATGACATATCAAGGGATTTTGAGCTACTAGAATCGTTATCATTAATATTTTGAACATGACTAGAAGATGGAGGATTTACCTCATCTCGATGACCCATGAGGCAACAGTTTGATGTAGCTTCATCGTCATGTCTAGAAGTGGCTTCACTTGATTTGGATGTGGATGATGAAGCACAATTCTTCTTTTTGGATTTCTTCTTCAAGAGTGGACAATTCTTCTTCTTGTGTCCCTTCTCTTGGCAAAGAAAGCACCTAAGTTTTCATTTCCGATTCTAGCTTGTGCTTCTTTGGCTAGATGAGCTTTGGGCATCAAAAACTTCATTAGGACTAGAGGTATGACAATTGTCATCACCTCCTTCATTGAAAGTAATAAACTCCTCAGCTTTTGCATAATCGTAAAGCATGTTTAAACAAGCCCAAATATCAAATGCGGATGAACAATGCATAACTTTTTCAAGTATATAATTTGAGAATTAACAATATAGAAAGTGCGTTGTTTTAGCATTCAATTCAAACAATCTAATTTGATCTTGAGTACAATCATTAATGTCAATGTTGGGCTCAATATATTCATTCTTTAGCATGCACAATAGATCTAAACTTTGTGTTTTAAGAAAAGTATACATCCTACTTTTCCAAACACCAAAATTTTTCTCATCAAACCTAGGTGGTGGTGCAAATGCTATACTCTCTAGAGCCATTTTTAAGATCGAGACAAGGTGTAGAAGAGATGGTGAAATCTCAAGCTACGAACCTGCTCTAATACCAATTGAAGATGAAATGACAACACTAGAGGGGGGTGAATAGTGTGTTAACTAAATTAATTGGTCTAAATTCCAATTTAATTTAGTTTTCTTAATTAGTTAGGCTAAGCACAATATTTTTAGCATGCGGAAGCAATCAATACAAACAAGTATAGCAATGCTAACATGAGAATTTATAGTGGTTCGGCCCCAATGCCTACTCCACTACCTAAGCACCCCGCTTAGGATTTCCAAACTAAGTTTTACTAAATTAATGAGATTCCTTACAATGAGGACTTTGCACCGGAAAGTCTTCGCTCTCCAACCGAAGGCACTTCTACACCCGGAAGTATCCTGCCTTCCTACCGAGAGCACTTTCCCACCTCAACCTAAGGATAACTCAACTTAATCCTAGTAAAATTACGTTTAATTACACCGGTGGATTTAAACCTCAAACACAGGCTACCACCCAATTTCAATACCTAACAATCCTAGGTCTTCACACGCACAAATCCAAAAATAGTTCAAATAATAGTTAAAATTACAATTGAAAGGAGCTTAAAATAAAACCAAGGAATCGTGCTCTTTTCAAGCCTTGGAGCCTCCAACTCGCCAGAACATAGATCTCGAATCAATTCCCGAGTTGAGCCCAGCGTGTGCGCTTGAAGAAGATGTTCGCGAAAAAAAATAAAGCGCAAGCAGTTGATCTTTTGGAAGGCTCAAATCTCTCTTAATATTACTCAATAAAATCTGTAAAAAATCAGAGAGAGAGGTTAAATGAGATAGGTGAGGTATATTTATACACTCACGAAGAAACGACAGCTCAACGGACTAAAATCTAGCCATTACGATTAGTCGGTCGATTGACCGCTCAAAGCGACCGCCGCTTCCTCTCTGTGTGTGATCGACTGATGGGTCGTTCGCCCAGACGCAAATCGCTCGATCCCATATTCGGTCGACCAGTCGATCGACCGATGCGAGTTACGTATTTGGCTATCCGCAGGTCGGTCGATCGATTGGTCGACCGACAAAGCTACTGCCCATTTTGGGCTTCGATCGGTCGCTCTCTAGTCGACCGAAGTAGCTACTGCTAATTTTTGGCATCCTTCGGTCGACTGACCGATCGATCGAGATGGCTTCTGCAATTTTCCTACACTATTCGGTCGATCGCCCGATCAACCGAACCTAGGCTGAGATTTATTTTTTAGCCGATTTTTTTTCGCGCTTCATTTTCAGGTTCCAGCTTTAAACGAGAATCAACTTGGAGAGCTTTTATGTGATCTTTGAGCTCGTGCAAGATGACTTTGGTGCTCATGTTGATCTTCGAGAACCTTCGCGATGAACCCGAGCGCGATGATCAATGTCCTTCCAATTTTCTATTTTTTCCGATCGAGGACATCGAACGCTAATCGATATGGAACCTGAAAGATTTCTCGATGAAATATTAGTTCCATGTTTGTTATCATTAAAACTGAGATTAAGAGATTAAGACCAAGCTTGAAAACCTAAAGCCAACAACAGTAAGTGCGAGGAGAGCTTTCTGAAGCTCAAGACCGTTTGACGTCGGTGCCAGTTCTAGCAGTACCCTCGGACTCGGGTGGATTTATTGTTTATTGTGATGCCTCCCGGGTCGGCATGGGTTGTATGCTGATGCAGAATAGCAGGGTGATAGCTTATGCCTCCAAGCAGTTGAAGATTCACGAGAAGAATTACCCGACTCATGATTTTGAGCTAGCAGTGGTGGTGTTCGCATTGAAGCTGTGGCGTCACTACCTTTATGGCGAGGCTTGTGAGATATGCACTGATCATAAGAGCCTCTAGTATTTGCTCACCTAGAAGGAGTTGAATCTAAGGCAGAGAAGATGACTTGAGCTGTTGAAAGATTATGACTGCACGATCATGTACCATCCAGGGAAGGCTAACGTGGTAGCCGATGCTTTGAGCAGGAAGTCCATGGGCAGTCTGGCGCATTTGGCGATCAGGCGGAGGCTGTTGGCTCAAGATTTAGCCCTATGTTTGGATGGTGGGGCAGTCTTGTCAGTATCAGCTTCTGGTGCATTGGTGGCTCATCTGAGGGTGCAGTCCATGTTGGTTGACATGCTGCAGGCAACGCAGGAGGAGGATGCTTTCTGCGCACTCACTAAGGATCTGGCTAGGAGGGGAGATGTAGATAATGGGTTCAGTGTTGACTCGGGGGGGCTTCTTGAGATTTAAGAACATGATAGTGGTGCCAGATATGGTCGAGGTTCGCAGGCAAGTGCTAGAGATGGCTCATTGGTCCACTTACACTATGCATTCGGGAGCCACGAAGAAGTACCGGGACCTAAGGCAGAATTATTGGTGGAAATATATGAAAAGAGAGGTGGCCGAGTTTATGTCTAAATGCCTGGTGTGTCAGCAGGTGAAGGCAGAACATTTGAAGCCGGCAGGGTTGCTCCAGAACCTAGAAGTACTAGAGTGGAAATGGGAGAAGATAACCATGAATTTTGTGACGGGATTGCCAAAGTCTGGGAAGGGCAATGATTCTATCTAGGTAGTGGTGGGTCGCCTAACCAAGACTTCGCATTTTATACCGGTCAGGATGACATTTTCAGCCGAGCAGTATACGAGGCTGTTCTTGGATCGGATCGTCGCATATCATGGTGTTCCTGTTATGATCATCTCAGATCGGGGTACTCAGCTCACGGCTTAATTCTAGCAGTCTTTCCAGGAGGCATTGGGGACTCAGGTTCGGTTCAGTACCGTATTTCACCCTCAGACAGATGGTCAGTCAGAGCGGATTATTCAAACGCTGGGGGATATGCTGAGAGCATGTGTTCTGGATTTGGATGGCAGTTGGGAGAAGCACTTACCTTTGATTGAGTTTGCCTATAATAACCCGTTACCACAGCAATACTGGGATGGCCCCATTTGAGGCATTGTATGGGTGAAGATGCAGGTCGCCTGTAGGTTGGTTTGAAGTAGGAGATTCTCTTATGATGGGACCTGACCTGGTGGAGGAGGCAGTAGAAAATGTGAAGCTAATCAGAGAGAGGTTGTTAGCAGCTCAGAGTCGCCAGAAAATATATGCTGATAGAAAGGCCAGTGAGGTAGAGTTTGCTGAGGGGGACATGGTGTTCCTCAAGGTATCCCCTATGAAATGGGTGATGAGATTTGGTAAGAAAGGAAAGCTAAGCCCCAGGTTCATTGGGTCATTTCCTATTCTCAGGCACAGGGGATCTGTAGCCTATGAGTTGGTCTTACCTCCTAGTATGGACCGAGTACATCCAATGTTCCATGTGTCTATGCTGAAGAAGTATATTCAGGATGAGTCCCATGTGATTGAGCCTACCGCAGTGGAAGAGGATTCAGTAGTCTCCTATGAGGAGCAGCCAGTTGAGGTGCTAGACTGTCAAATTAGAAAGTTGAGGTCCAAGGAGATCGTCTTAGTTAAGGTCAGATGGTAGCACCATTCCGGGCAGGAGGCCACCTAGGAGGTGGAGCAAGATATGAGGGAACGTTATCCTTCATTATTTGATGATTTGGTGAGTTCTTAATTTTTTTTTTGAAATTCGAGAACAAATTTTCTTTAAGAATGGAGGATTGTAATATCCTAGATATTTAATTATATTATTTCCCTTTATGGTTGTAATTACCAGCCTAGCGGACTAGATCGAGATCAAGCCGAGTCGACTCATGGTCTGGTGCGAGCCTGCGAGCCCGCGAGCCCGGGTAAGTAGGATTATGAATATGAAATTTTGCTTGAGTAGTTTAATTTATTTAATGTTTAAGGTGTATTATTTTATTATGTCGCATATGGGGGTGCGTGTATTGGATGGTTATGTGGAGAATGAGATTAATTAAGTTAATTTAAGTTAGCGGATTCGGGTTCGGCTTGAAGTGGATGCAGATTGGATAAAGAATTTAGAATGATTAGGATTGAGGAGGGGATATAACCCCCCCCCCCCTTGGCTTGTGGCTCCCTATTTGGAGCCACAAGAGCAAGAGGAGAAAGGAGTAGCCGCCAGCCGCCCCTTCTCTCTCTCTCTCTCTCTCTCTCTCTCTCTCTCTCTCTCTCTCTCTCTCTCTCTCTCTCGTAAGCCGCCAGCCAATCGCGAAGCCTTCCTTCTCCTTCCCCTCCTTCTTCCCTTCCTTGCGGAGTCAAGCCGAGCCGAGGGAGTCGCCAGCAAGCCAGCTACCCCCTCTTGCTCTCCTTCCTTTTTCCCCTTGGAGCCGGTGGCTTGGGAGGAGCCACTGTCTGCCCTTCCTCTCCTTTGGGTTGAGCCGCCAGATTTTAGAGCCTTAATCGGAGGCCGTCGATTTAATTTTCTTCTCCAATCCCTTCCTAATTTAGGTTAGTGGTTTTACCCCCTCCTTCTCGGGTTTCTTCATCATGTTTTTTAGTCGATTCGGCTCATGTTCTTCTTGGATTGTTTTTTCGTTGAAACTCGTGTTTTAGCCGTCGAATCTTGTGTGGCTTTGTGAGAGGGAACCCTGAGGACTCCCCTAGGTGGCTCGGCAACCATATAACCCTCCTAGGGGTGCTCGGCCAAGGTGGAGATTAGGGTGCTCTCAAGGTGTTCGATGAAATGCCTAGGTGATGATTTCGGGTTTTTCTTAATTTCCATGTCATGCCTAGATTATTAATATAGATCATATATTATGGGGCATGTGTTTATGTCAGACCTGTGATTTTTAAATTTAGTCTTGTGGAATCTTGGTTGTAATATCATCTTGAAATTTTAGATTTTCTTGATGTTATAATCTAGTTTGTTACCTTATTATTGATTAAGGAAATCTTGATATGTATGCTAGTTTTTAATTAGTAAAAATTATGAGATTATATGCGTGATGGGTATGATGACATAAATATGTGATGTTAGGAATTTAGGGATTTAATTCTGTAAAATTCGGATTTTATTTCATGTCATGTGCTAAAAATTCCAGCTTGCTGAGATTTATATGTTATTTGTTGAATCTGGACTGATTTTTATTTTCACTGTTATGATGTAATTAGATCTCTGATCATAGTCATATAACCTATCATTTCGACCAGAAAACATAGTTTGAAAATATAGGACACACTCTGGAGATCAGATTCGGATTAGTTACATCAGTTTCGGGCAGAATAGTAAGCTAAAACAAAACCCTAATTGTGCTGAACTAAATTTTAATTGCATAATTAAAATTGGAAAAATAGATCAGCATAATCTGATATGAACCAACATGGGAAATTTATGCATGAAATGCACATGGGTTCATGACATTACGGGTCTAAGAGTTGGGGTCGAGCATTGGAGTGTTGAGACACTTCCCAATATGAGCACCTCTAAGACACCGTAGGAAAGATTTGACTTAGGTCATGGTGCGTCATATTTTATGAATGGCGGAGAGGCTCATTGAGGAGCCAGGTTGCGGGCTATGCTCGGGAGGTTGGATGACTAATTTCCTACCTTCAGAACAAGTTCGGAGGGCATTTATCGATTGTTCTGGTTTGGCTTCGTGGGATAAGTTCGGAGGGCCTACTCGATTATCCCCGAGGTGGTGTTAAGGAATAAGTTCGGAGGGTCTTTCTCGATTATTTTTGTGATATCTTTTAGGAGTAAGCTCGGAGTTCCTACCCGATTACTTCTATGACATCTTAAAAGGGCAAGTTCTGACGGGTGAATCTCGATTGTCCCTATACGTCTCGTGGAGCAAGTTTGGAGGGCTTTTTCCGATTGCTCCCGAGTTTTTGTATACTAAGATAAGTTCGGAGGGCCTTCCGGATTATTCTAGTATGTGTTGTGCCTTAGAGCATGGTAGACTTAGGCCTGTTGAGCTTCACCGTTTGGGTATTGGCTGCCTTCGGGCAGGTGGTGGCCACATGACCTGATAGCTAGTCACACTTTCGTGACCTTATTCCTGTAGAGTTGGATGTTATGCTATTGCTTATCTCTGTGCGGTTTTATTGTGGGAGTCGATAGAATCGCTCACTGAGTTCTTTGAACTCACCCATTGTCGTTGTTTTGTTTTGTAGAGCCTGACCCTTATTCCTATGGAGTTGGATGTTATGCTATTGCTTATCTCTGTGCGGTTTTATTGTGGTGGTCGGTAGAATCGCTCACTGGGTTCTTTGAACTCACCCGTTGTCATTGTTTTGTTTTGTAGAGCCTGACCGATGAGGTGGGCTGGAGCACTTGGCGCAGCTGGAGGGCAGAGGAGCCGTGTGATCTTATAGTAGTCCTAGATAGGGTCGTTGTCGAGTCTTTTGGTAGTGTGTCATGCACTTTTGTTAGTCTTTTGAGTTGTAGCCCTTGAGGGCATTTGTGTCTTTTTATTCAGATTTTATTGTATTTGGTCTGTTGGACTTGATGTATTATCTTCGCATTTTTCTCGTTTATTCAAACTGGTTTATGATGAACTCTGTTTTGATTCTAGATGAAATAAAAATTTGTTAATTTATTTTCGCTATTTGTTTATTGGGAAAAGGTACAAAAATGCCCCCGATGTTTTCTCGTGGGTACTAAAATACCCCTGACATTTTTTTGGGATCAAAAATACCCCTCACGTTATGAATTGGGTACAAAAATGCCCATATAGGCAAACAGTGTTAGTTGAGAGATAACGGAGGGCCAAAATATTTTCTCACGGGTACTAAAATGTCCCTGACATTTTCTCACGGGTACTAAAATGCCCCTGACGTTTTCTCACGGGTACTAAAATGTCCCTAACGTTTTCTCACGGGTACAAAAATACCCCTAACATTTTCTCACGAGTACTAAAATACCTTTAACATTTGTTTTGGACCTAAAATACCCATGAGGTTGTTGAAAATGGTACAAAAATGATATCAGACTAACTTTTGTTAGGTGAGACTTAACGGAGATGTCATGGATGCTGATAAAGATGTTGACTTTACACATGACGCATATGTAGAAAACAACTTGCCACGTAAGCGACACATAATAAATCGAAAACTACAAAATTTGGTTCGATTTCAAACTGTTACGAATTGGGTACAAAAATGCCCCTATAGGCAAACGGTGTTAGTTGAGAGATAACGGAGGGCCAAAACATTTTCTCATGGGTACTAAAATGCCCCTAACGTTTTCTCATAGGTACAAAAATACCCCTAATTACTCTGCATATGTGTCATATGTAAAATCAACATCTTTATCAGCATTTATGACATCTTCGTTAAGTCTCACCTAACAAAAGTTAGTCTGATGTCATTTTTGTACCATTTTCAATAACCTCATGGGTATTTAGGTCCAAAACTAACGTTAGGGGTATTTTAGTACTTGTGAGAAAACGTTAGGGGTATTTTTGTACCTATGAGAAAACATCAGGGATATTTTAGTACCCGTGAGAAAACGTCAGGGGCATTTTAGTACCCGTGAGAAAATGTTTTGGCCCTCCGTTATCTCTCAACTAACACTGTTTGCCTATAGGGGTATTTTTGGACCCAATTCATAACGTGAGGGGTATTTCTGATTCTAAAAAAATGTTAGGGGTATTTTAGTACTCGCGAGAAAACGTCGGGGGCATTTTTATACCTTTTCCCTTGTTTATTCTTATGATGTTGGCATGTGCTTGAGTTAGGCTGCGGGGTATAAGCGTGTATACCCTGGCCCGTCACGTGACCCTGTATTTGGGGCATGACAGGTTCCCTTCGCCTGGAATAAATAGAAGAATACATAAAGGCTTGGCTTGACCCCGAGGCACTTCATTAGAATCTCGAAATAGCGGACAAACGCTCAACTATTGGGGTGTAAATCGTCGGAGCGATATTCGCTTGGTTCAATACCACGTGAGGTCGAACTCTTTGAACGACAATCGGACCCCAACCTCCTTAAACAAAGTCTGATACATGAAAACAAACACGAGCTCTCCCCTATGAAAAATCCTATCCATCGAGGAGCAAGGGAGACAATGAAAGTCTTTGTCATCATCCTAACGGGAGATCTATATGCTCTCTCGAAATATCTGAATACTGCTAAGGTTGGTCATCACCGAACCCTACCGTCGTATCTCATGATGGACCCACGAGTAAGGGTCCAAAATCCTGCTCGACGACCCTACTTGCGACGTAACTCTGCCACCTCTCCTCACCGTCAACTCGACAAAGGTTGCAAAACCCTATCAAATGGAAACAAGTCAGTACAACCTATTGACCTAAGGCCAGCCTCGACAAAGAAAAAGCTAAAGGGCGGAAGTAGGAGACTCACCAAAGATGAAGTTCCGACGATCGAGAAAAATGATCGAAAGTGGTGTCACCGAAGAAAACCTCTGGAATGCAAAACGCCAGATGTCAAGGAACACGAGAATAGTTCCAAGCGAAACAAGAAAAACCATTTTAAAGGCCGAGAGTCAGCGTCCTCCCCATCGAGTGACTAATAACGACACATTGATTAAATCTCAACCGACCATCTGGCCAGTAGCACCCCAAAGGCACGAACGAGCAGTTCTCCTCGTCATGATCACCCCTCGAAGGGAAGTTAATGCCAAAAAGGGTAGAGATCAATCAACAACTGCCACGTATGAGGAAATACCCTTCCACTACATAACCACCACACCATGAATGGAAAATGAATGTCATAAACGACACGACAAAGATACGTTGACCTGATTCGCCTCGCGACCAATCAAAAGATAGCATGCACACGCTCCCCACGATCCGTCCAGGGTCATGCCTCAGCACCTACAGAAGCTCAGCATGCGAACCAAAGTTGACGCGCTTCTAGAATCCAGCCGATATCCATTTACCAGACCGAGATCGGAGGCCGACACACTACTAGAGCTCGACATGAAGTCCTCAGACTCCAACCAAGCTCGAGGGTTGTGGACTAGACTAGCATCTTGGGTCGGCCCGGATTAGGCCTAAAAGTGTCCTCACCCATGGACCAAACTCAAGTCAAGCCTAATGCAACTTAGCTCGGGGGCTCCATCTGGTCATACATGAACACTTACGTCCTCATTAATTATGAGAGATTCATCAATTACGAGTCCGACATCTCCAGGATCAACCTCGACCCATTTTGAGCACATCCCTACAAGATTACTGAGAGACATTATCGTCAGACATATCTTAGCGTGCACTATATACAGACACAATGATCCCCGAGTACATATAGATTTCAATTTTTATTACTTTAATCTTGAAATTTTTTCTTACTTGAGTGTCAAAGCGTCAAACGATTAATATTATTTTAAAAATATTTATATTTGTTTTTTATATCATTCATCCACCTATAAATTAATTATAGAGAATCATTAATAATAATGTATCCAAGTATTAAAAGTTTTATGAAACCAATACTAGGTATATATATAATTTTTATGAAGTTAAACTATGCAAAAATCTCTGAGCAATGATCTCTTTTGAAAAAAACTTACACCACAAGCTTTTTAAGGATTGGTAATCGAAGATGAATTGTAAATTGAAAAAAACTCTTTATCAAATACTCAAAATAGTTTTTTTGATTCGATCAAATCTCTTTCTGAAAAAATTATAACGTACCTCCGTAAATTGTTATTTATCATATTCACAAACCCAAAAAGAACTAAAATAAGCATTAAAGTTGTCTCCCATACTTAGTGTTGATTTGAGAGAAAAAAACTAAGTGCACTCGTATTTAGTACAATCTAAGCGAAGTGGGTGCACCTAGTGAGGAAGTAAGTGGAGATAGAAAGAAAGTGAGTGATTTCAACCAAACGAGGAACCCGAAAAGAAAATGAGTAAATTCGATCAAATAAATAAATCTAAAGAAATAAAATGAGAAATCTTAATAGAAAAATGAGAAAATCAAATCGGGTTTCAACTAGTTTTGATGGAACCTTAAATGCACTTAAGGTATTATTTGGATGAGGTGAAATATGGTTTAATGTATGGTATGATATTATATTATATGGTATGGTACTGTGAAAAATATTATCTTGTTTGAAATGATAATATGGTATGGTATGGTTAAATGACAGTAGCTATGAATGAGAACAACGTCTTGGCAAAATCGATCATGAATGATAAATAAAAGTCTAATCTGATATGAGTACATGAAAGACATAAGAGGAATTATAAATTTTAATTGATGATATTTTAGAAATAAAATTTCATAAAATCATGAGAAACCACCAAATCTATTATTTAAAAATTTGGCCAAAATTTATGGTTTTCAGACTATGAAATTATCATACCATACTATGACCATTTATTAGAAGTCTTCCCAAATATAAAATTAAATCATACTATATCATGATAAATCATACTCTATCATAAAACAAACAAGGCCTAAATTTTGGGTGCAACCTCATGAACACCAAAGTTTTGTTTTTAAGTCTCATTTATTGAAGATGTTGCTAAATTGACGTTTATATGACAATCAAAATGTTAGGAATAAAACAAGTCTTCTTGTAATGACCCGACAAAATAAATAATCTAGGAAAATGCAAACACCAAGAATTAACATGATTCGAATTCGGTGGAGAGCCAATCATATATTCATGGGGAGAAGAGGATGTTTCTTTATTAGTTTACAGGAAGAAATTATAGCAAAAGTAACTTTCAAAGAAAGCACACTTTCCTGAAACACCGTGTCTCAACCTTGAATCCGAACTCTTTTACTGTGTGCTCGAATTGCGGAAGGGCATTGCTTAAAAGGGGTGAAAAGTGTTCCTCTCTTAATTTTCTGATCTTTTGTTCAGAAAGAATTGTCTGTATTTATATTTGAGGGGATGAACTGATAACAATGGCCGCTGAGGATGATGCTCGTATCAGTACAGAGATTTCTACTGAGAAATTATTTGCCACAATGCTCGTCAAAATCGGATGCAAAAGATAGCTGAAAGAATGAGCCTCTGATTCAATCGCAATACTTGTGTCTTTAGCGTACAACTGCATGCGAAAAGCTGAATGTGTGTCACACGTGGGCGCTGAGAGATTAGGCTGCCCACATGCACCACACTAGGGTGCCGAGAGATGACGCCACCCTTGTGCATTGCACACGGGCCCCTATAGCGGACTTTGCCTGCTCGCGTGGCTCAAAAGGACGGACTGAGCCCACTAGCATTAATTGATTTTTAATAAATCGAAAACAATGATTCAGGCTCAATTTTTCATGAATTTAGATCCGAATCGAGTTTAAATTGACTCAACCTTCACACAAAGACTACGAGGGATACAAAATTTTAAATAGACATCAAGACATATATGGGGTAAGATCAAACTTGCATTGAATGCGATGTAGATCATGGATCCAATTACGGTCCACACCCAATTTCTCTTGCATGGTTCGGATTAGATTATTGTATTCTCGATTTGGACTAGAGATGACAATGGACCGTGCCCAGGCAAATCCATTGCTTGTCGGGTTGTGCCTGGCACAACCCAACATGCAGCATGCCCCTTTGGGCTCGAGCCAACCCAGCGCCAGGCTAGGCTTGACGCCGATTGCACCAGGCTAGGCTTGACGCTGACCTAGCACTAGTCTATAGGTTGGCGCTAAGCCAGCTTGCGCCATGCTATATCTTGGCACTAAGCTTGCGCCAATGCAAGCCTCTCGATTGTACCGTGCTCGACACGCATGTTGTGCTCATTACGACACACACAAGGGCTATGCCGAGCATGACTCGCGTGCCCAAGGAACGAGCCCAACTTATCCCTTTAGCATTGGCGTGCGAGGCTTGGCCCGATCAAAATTTTTTGGGGCCAAGCCATGCACGGCTCTTTTCGGACCGGATTTGTGCCGTCCATAGGCGGACGGGTCCAATGACACGTGTAGTCTGGACCATTCAAACTGCGTAGTGATGTGTTGCCGCACACAGATTCGTCACGATTGGGTGAACACCACAAACGCAAACATACGCCTTTTTCTACTTTAGTTCAGATACCTGTGATATTGTAAAATGGGTCCAGATTAATCTACCCTATTAAACAATTCACTTGAAGGTATGTAATTTGGGTAATTTATCATAAAGTAACAATACCTGTGCGTTGAAAATGACTAATAGTCGGAGAAGCCGTATATATCCTTAACCCAAACGTTGATCGCTTTGGTTTCCCCTTCTTCGTTCCGATGGCCGCCTCCAGAAGACTCGCCGACACAACCCTCTTTGCGGGCATCCGTTCGAGCCATCAGGTTCCTTTTTCGTGCTCGGTTTCTCTCTAGAATCTGCTAGTGAAACTATCCCTGTTGCATTGATCAACACTTTCTCTGATCTGATCATCTTTATCTTTCTTATTGGTTCAGAAGGAAGTATCGCCGATCCACCACATCGCTCGGCGCGGGTACCACATCGAACTTGGAGCTCGCGAAAAGGCGGTGAGCATCGTCTGATTTCTCCTTTTTAAGTGATCTCTTGAGTATTCTGGATTAACGAAGAAGAAGAGAGGGTTTTGTTACGCACGTTTCGATCCCCTTGCTCCATCAATCATAACTTAGTTTCCATTGTTGATTCTGAGAAACGAAGTGCTTAGTTATATGTTTTTTCTCATTATCAGTTAATGTTGCTCATGGTTGATAGATCTTTCAGTCCCGATTGATGCTTTCTTGTTCGTTTCCCGTCAGTTGTTTTGTACCTCTGCAGGTTTTTTAATTTAACTCTAGTTAGCACTTAAAAGAATAAAAATAAATAATCCTCTAGTATAGCTGCACAGAAATAGCCCGTTTCTGGGGCATTGTCCAATTGGCCTGCAGCTTTGAAATAGTATTTTTCTACTATCATTCTACTCAGTTAAGATCAATTCCTTTGCTGTATATTAATAGCATGTGCGTTGTAAATGAATTGCCTGCTTTTAGTGAATCCAGGGTACCAATTGAGCAGTTTTCTCCAGACCCTAATCATGATTAGGATGACTTCTTTCATATGAGAAAAAGGCCCTTAGTTGCATAACTATCATTTCAAAAAATTTGAAAGATACATGGATCAGGGAAGGGAGAAGATAGCAGATATGGATAAGTCATGCAAACCTAGAATTACTAGTACAAAATAATAAAAAGATCAATTATACCTCTTACAACGTACAAAGAAAGCTAATATGGGGTCTGCCACCTTTATCACCACATTTTGGTTGGGTTTGGACTTTGGAGATACCACTGATCCTGTCATGCATATGACCATGTTTTGGTTGCCTCTGAAGAATACACCTCTTAGTAATGCAATATTTTTGACTCTGTAGTTTAACAGCATCCAAGAAATCAGTTGCTAGGCATGGTTCAAAGGCCTGCAGCTTTGAAATGCTACAAGGATACACAATTCATACTAATTCTTTTGCTTTATATTAATACCATTTTTGCCGAATCAAATCATTGGGCATTATTTTGGCAGAATCTAATTCTGATTAGGATTATTCTAGAACTCCATGAAATTGTAAATATTTCAAGACAATATATTAAGATTAAGTTACTTAAACAAAATTATATTTTGGTTACTGAAAATTGTTTACATGCATAAAATAAGATCAAGCATAGAAAACAATCTTGGGAGGTGTGCTGTGCATGTCCGAAGAATAAGCAGCACCTTACATGCATGATTTTTCACCTTTTTATTCAGAAGCTACAACCTGGCTATTGTTAATTCTGTCACACCTTAGCAAACACAATAATGCTTCCTTCAAAGATTGCTGCATTTATTAGTTTTATTTTGTCATTATTGTTTCTAAGTTGTTAAACCAATGGAATAATGTTTTTGAGTTAACATTTAGGTGGCCACTCAAAATAACCTCTCTCCTTCACGTTTTTTATGAATGGGCGAAGTGTTTTTTTCCCAATACTAGTTTTATTTGTACCGTATCTTGTTTTTAGGGAAGTGTGCAACATGCCTCCCAGGCTTTTATCTAACATTGATCTTATATTATGCATCCATACAATTTTTATTAACAAAATATTTCAGTATTTCTGATCTTAAATTATTTACAAAGAACAAAATCCTCATGATCACATCTTGAGCTGTTGGCAGTATTTTGCCCTTTTCATCTTTCTACTGCTAAAAAAATAACTTGTCATATTGTTGTCATTATCCTCATATTATTTGAATGGAAAGGATCTTCTCATCTGAATATTCTCAGTTAACTTTTGGTGGGACAGTACTGGTATAAAAATTGGATAGAAAATCACTTGTAGGCAAGGTTATCGAATCGCAATTCACAACGTGAATCGTGAATCGTGAATCGTGAATCGTATCGAATCGTAAGATTCAGAAGACACATGAAAAATTACTTATATATGAGTCATATGACATACATTAAATAAAATGATATTATATAAGCTCAAAAAACATAGAGTCATCACTAAAGTCTCAAAAAACATAAAAGTTTTTGACTCTCAAGTCTCAGAAAAACAAAAAGTCTTAGACTCTCAAGTCTCAACTCTCAAGTACTAGCAAAGTAGCAAGCAAAACAAGTAGCAATTCATAAGTAATAAGCTAATAAAAATCAAGTATCCCCCTAATCATCAAGGCCAAAGTCATCACTTTCACTATCATTTTTGTCATCATCTAGCAAGACTATTCCTTCATTTTTGTCTTATTATGGAAACAACTCTGATAAAGCAAGACTCGGCCAAGGGAAGCACTGTTGAAGGATTGAAGACTGTTGAAGGCTTGAAGCGGCTCTGTTGAAGCACCCTTAAATAAGACTCGGTCAGTTAAAGAGATGGAACCCAGTCGCGAGTATTGGCGGAGTGTAGCAGTCGCGAGACTCGCGACTGTGTTGGCGAGGCGGAGAGGAGAAGTCGCGACTCGCGACAGTGTTGGCGAGGCGGAGAGGAGAAGTCGCGACTCGCGATTGTGTTGGCGAGGCCGAGAGTAGCAGTCGCGACACTCGCGACTGTGTTGGCGAGGCGGAGAGTAGCAGTCGCGACTCGCGACTTGGTTGGCAAGTGAAGAAACCACGAGCGACAGGTGACCGGTGGCGGTGATTGAAGAAGCTCGGCAAGAAGATGCAGTCGCGGCGCCGACGAGCATGCAAGGAAGAAGAAACGCCGCTGCTGCTTTCTTCGAGTGCAAGCATAGTTTGAAAAGGCGCGCCATAGGCGCGCCATGGCGCAGGGCGCACACAGGCGCAGGCCCCTGCGCCATATTTCCCCCGAGGCGCTAACCTAGCGCCTCGGGCGCCTTAGCGCGCGCCTCATCCAAGGCGCGAGGCGCGCGCCATATGCGCCACACGCATGTGTGGCGCACGGGTGCCCTAAGTTAACTTAGAGCACCCGATTTTTTTCTTTTTTCCGCCTCTTTCTGCCTTCCGCCTTCCGCCTTCTTTCCGCCTTCTGCCTTCCGCCTTCCGCCTTCTTTTTCTCCTCCTCCGGCCGTCCGACGAGCCTCTCCACCGGCGAGCCTCTCCTCCTGCGAGCCTCTCTACCGGATTCCGGCGCCTCTCCACCCGATTTCAGCCTCCGCCAGGTATTTTTCTTTTCTTTCTCAGTTTCTTTTCTTTTCTCAAATCTCCACCCGGTTTCAGCCTCCTGAGAATTCATGCATGGTGGCTGAGCATGCGGAACTCATGCTGAATTCAGATTTCTGGAATTCAGCATGGTGGCTGTCTGGCTGAGCATGAGGAACTCATGCTGAATTCAGCATTCACCTGCTGAGAATGCATGCTGAATTCAGTATGCAGAATTCAGCATGCATTCTGCATGCTGAGAATGATGAGAATGCATGCTGAGAATGCATGCTGAATTCAGTATGCAGAATTCAGCATGCATTCTGCATGCTGAGAATGATGAGAATGCATGCTGAATTCAGTATGCAGAATTCAGCATGCATTCTGCATAGTGCATGCTGAGAATGATGAGAATGCATGCTGAATTCAGTATGCAGAATTCAGCATGCATTCTGCATGCTGAGAATGATGAGAATTCAGCATGCAGAATTCTGCATGCTGAATTCATTCTCAGCTGCTGAATTCCAGCATGCTGAATTCATTCTCAGCATGCTGAATTCCAGCATGCTGAGAAATAGAGAATTCAACATGTTTTTTTTTTTCATCTTTAATTTCTGATTTTGGATTCTTTCACATCTTTCAGTCTAGTTTAAATTATGGAATCATCTTCTAGTAGCAGTAGAAAAGATCCTGGATGGAAGTATTTGCATGAAGTGATTCCAAACAACACAAATAGATTGATTTGTGACTTTTGTGGCAAAATAACAAATGGAGGGATTTCTCGAGGGAAGCAACATCTTGTTGGAGGATATCGAAATGCCAAGGCTTGCACAAAGTGCCCACCTCATGTCCGAGAAGAGATCAAAGAATACATGGAAAAGAAAGCTACCACATCAAGTGTTAATTTTGATTCATCAAGTTCTATACCTGATTTCGAGGATCTTGATTATGGTGAGGAGGAGGAAGAGGGTCTTGAAATGTCCGCGAAAAAGAAGCCAAAGAAGCCAAACGTGAAAGGTCCACTTGATCTTTTATTTACACCGAGTGCCGAGGAAGTGG
Organism: Canna indica; assembly: GCA_034359265.1. NCBI lineage: Eukaryota > Viridiplantae > Streptophyta > Magnoliopsida > Zingiberales > Cannaceae > Canna > Canna indica. The sequence goes on along the minus strand of CP136896.1, from coordinate 52,537,002 downwards.
TGAAAAAGAGGAAACAAATAATGATGAAGCAAACCACCATTAATGAGGCATGCAAAAAGGAGTTGCGCACTAAAGTATGTGAAAACATATGCAAATGGATGTATGATGCAGGAATTCCTTTCAATGCTCTAAACTATCCAAGTTTTGAGGTGATGGTTGAGTCTATTGGACAATTTGGCATTGGCTTGAAACCTCCCACTGCATATGAGGCGAGAGTTCCTTTCCTTAAGAAGGCAGTGAATGAGGTTAAGGAAATGATAAAAGAGCATGAAGAAGAATGGGTAAGGTATGGGTGCACCATCATGGCAGATGGTTGGACAGATAAAAGACAAAGAACATTGATCAACTTTTTAGTGAACTCTCCTAAGGGAACCGTTTTCATTGAGTCGGTTGATGCAAGTAGCTACTCAAAGACCGGAGAAAAGATGTTTGAGTTGCTTGATAAAATGGTGGAGCGTATTGGGGAGACAAATGTGATACAAGTTATCACTGATAGTGCATCTAACAATGTGTATGCAGGTAATAAGTTAAACTTTCAAATTTTATTTAAAATCTAGTATTTTTATTAGTTGGTATCTTTTTAATGATTATATTTTATATTTTGTATTTCATAGGAAAAAGGTTGATGGAAAAGAGACCACACTTGTATTGGAGTCCTTGTGCTGCACATTGTATCGATCTCATACTTGAAGATTTGGGGAAGATTACTGTTATCAGTAACACATTGAAGAGGGGTATGACTTTGAATTCCTACATTTATGTGCAGCCTGGTTTAGTGAACATGCTTAGGGAATTCACTGGACAAAAGGATCTTGTTAGAGCCGCTGTTACAAGATTTGCAACTGCTTTTCTTACTCTTGAGAGTATTCATAAGCAAAAGGCCAATTTGAGGAAAATGTTCACTTCAGATAAATGGACAAATAGCAAGTGGGCAAAAGAAGCACTTGGTAAAAGAGTGTGTGGCATTGTTTTAATGGCTACCTTTTGGACTAACATCATCTACATTCTCAAAATATTTGGTCCTCTAGTGCAAGTGCTTCGATTGGTCGATGGAGAGAGAAAGCCTCCAATGGGATACATATACGAGGCAATGGATAGAGCGAAGGAAGCCATTGCCAAATCTTTTAATGAGAAGGAAGAGAGCTACAAGAAAGTTTTTGAAATTATTGACAAAAGGTGGGAATGTCAACTCCATCAACCTTTGCATGCATGTGGAAATTATTTGAATCCTGAATTGTTCTATGCAAACTCCAACATTAGTTCAGATCAGGAGATTATGGGAGGATTGCTTGATGCTATTGAAAGATTGGTTCCAAGACTCGAGGAGCAAGACTTAATCTCTAACCAATTTTCTACCTATGCAAATTCTGAGGGCATATTTGGAAAGCCAATGGCGATTAGGCATAGGAGTATTAAATCTCCAGGTAAATTTCTTTAAAGTTATACTTTTAGATTAGTTCTTAACATTTAATAGATTAATTGAGCTTAACTTTTAATTTTTATTAACAATTACAGCTGAATGGTGGAAACTTTATGGATCATCAACTCCAGAGTTGCAAAAATTTGCTATAAAAGTGCTTAGTCTCACTTGCAGTGCATCGGGCTGTGAGCGCAACTGGAGCATTTTTTAAAACGTTAGTAACAATATTTAAAGTTTCATTTTAATTTTTAACTTGCTTCAAACTATGCTAATTAAAAATTATTTTATTTTTTCTCTAGATTCATACCAAAAAAAGAAATAGGTTGGATGCACAACGCTTAAATGATTTGGTTTTTGTGAAGTACAACCGAACATTGAAGCGTCGATATGATGCACGTGACCGCGTCGACCCTATTTCTTTGGAAGGTATTGATGCTAGCAATGAATGGTTGATTGGTAGACCTGAGGATGAACAAGATGATGACGACTTGGTATTTGAGGATGAGCCTTTGACATGGGACACGGTTGCTAGAGCTAGTGGAGCAGAAGAGCCTGAACGGCTCACTAGATCTATAAGACAAAAGGACAAAGGAAAAGCAAGCTCTTCCAAGGTCCCAAGTCACCGAAGACTCATAAATGAATCTTCAGGAGAAGAAGAAGAAGAAAGAGAAGATGGAGAAGGAAACACTGCCCCTTTTCAATATTCCAAACTTTTTGATTATGAGATTGATGAAGACGAAGATCTAGATTTAGATCTAGATGATGAATAGTCTATTGGTTTAATGATGTTGAACTTGTTATTCTCATGTTCTTTTAATGATGTTGAACTTGATGATGAACTTGATGTTAGGCTTGTTTTTTAATGATGTTAAACTTGATGTTGACTTGTTTTTTTAATAATATTAAACTTGTTGTTCTCATGTTCTATAATTATTTTTAATTATTTTTTTAATGATGTGATTTTATGTACAAAATATATTTTATAATTTTATTTTATTTTTGCGCCTCGCCTCGTTATGGCGCGCGCCGTAACCTTGCGCCTTGCGCCATGGCTCCAAGAGCCCTTTGCGCCTTTGTGCACCGTGCGCCATTTATAACTATGAGTGCAAGGAAGAAACACCCGAAACGCGTGCAAGGAGGAGTTTTGGAGTGCGATTGAAGATTAAACGTCGCTGTTTTTGGGGAAAAAAAACGCCAGCGATTCACAGATCATGGCGATTCGAATCGAATCGTGTTGAATCACCGATTTAAACACCGATTCGATGCAATCGGCGATTCAACTTCTCGATTTGAATCGCTGCGTTCATGAATCGCATCGGATCGCACGATTCCGAATCGTGCGATTCGATAACCATGCTTGCAGGCTTTATTCGTCATCTGCCCATGGAGACAGTACTGTGAATTGGATAAAAATGCCATTGTATGCTTCAAGATACAGACTGTACTGTAATTTATATTTGGTAATCAATAGAAAGAAGAAAAAAACGATTTTGTTTTTGGCTACACTTTGATGCTTAATTTTGAAATGAAAAACTACAGATCCAATTCAAAATTCTGCAAATTACTCTTAGCCTTTATAAGCATGGTGTAGTCTTTGTAAAATCATGTTAGGAAATGCTGGAAATATTTTGTTACTTTCAATTTGCACAACCTTTCTAGTAGAATAATGATCATATCATGACTTTACCTTGCCAAGTCTACCAAGTAGACTTTCTTTCTTTTGAGTAGACAGTATAAGTCTAAGACTCCTGAAGTGCTATACTGCTAACTTACCAATCATTCTATCAGATACATGGGATTGTACCATAAGTGTATATTTTGATGTCTTTTATGCTTCTTTCTGTAATCTTACTATGATTTGGAATTGCAATATCACAGCTCTTGGAAGAAGATCCAGCATTAAAGAGGTTCAAATCATACAAAAATAACCTGAAGCGGGTATCAAAGATTGGAGATGTTCTTACTATAGTTGTTGTTGCTGGTATGTATATTTTTTTTTTACTGAATACTGTTACTTATACATTTTATTGTTAAGAATAATTACTAAGTAAGTCCACGCTTATTGTAGATTTCATTCTCGTAAAAATTTGTGTAACTAAAGATAATTCTTTTACTCTGAGTAACAACTGCCTTTAGCGAGTTTGCTGTTCCTGTGTCCAAATGTTTCAGACATGGAAACAGCTCAAAACGCATATGAACTATCTCACAATGTTTCCATTTTTTAAAATATTAAAATAAAAAGCAACGAAGGAAACTCTAAAAATTTTGATTAAAAATCGTCGGTTAGAAAATCTATAAATAATGTTTTTGATTAGTTAAAATGTTCTCCTCTCCTCTTAAATTCTATGCTATAATTAATTTTGATTCCGATAAATTTTTATTTTGTATGCAATAAAATATTAATTATTACAAAAGTTATCAAATTGTTAATTACATTGAAATATTGATTATAATATAAATTGTAGGTTTAAAAATCATTTCAGATTATAGATCGTATTAAATAATATTTACACTTTAATATTATTGTTAAAAATAAATTTATTTGTTTTGATTTATATGAGCTAGATGTAAAATTGTACATAGATTAAAATCTATAATCTATTTATGTGAACTAGAAATATATTATAGAATTAAACAAATTATAATTTAAAATGTTTATTCACATTCAATTTAGTCTGGTTTTAATTTAGTTTTACTTTAATTTTATATAATTTTCTTTTCAGATGGAGTTTAATTTTGTTTAGTATAATTTATTAATTAAGAATATTATGTTTTTGTTTGTAGATTCATACATGCATAATAATACTTTTGGTTCTAGTAGTATTAATAGTAGTATTGATTTAGTACACATATAATGAAAATAATAATTCAAAACCCTTTTAGAAGTATGTTACTGAGGATGATAAGAACAATGGAGGAAATGTTTGTTGGCAGTGTAACAAGATTAAAAAGTATCCCTATTGTATAGAACTTTCTATCAATATTTGAATGTAATTGTTCTCGAGTTTTTAATTTAAATGCTTTACAAATAGAATGTGAATCATATTCTTTTTTTTAATCAACACTTTGAAGTCCAAAAGCACTACGCGATACTAAAAAATAAGTTTTCAACTCTTTGTTTGGTTTTTTTTCTATTTTTTTTTTTCATTTCAGCTATATCGCAAGTTTACTATTTTACAATTCTTAATTTATTAGTTTGATATTTTCAACAAGTGAGTTTTAACTATAGTGCAAGTGTCTTGTTTATTTTTGGGGAAATTAATGAATTTAACTCAAATTATAGCGAAATTAATGAATCTAACCCAACTTTTAATTTGCATCAATTCTAACATGAAGTTTTGAATCAACAATAATTATATCCCACCGTTAAGTTGTCGTTAATGAAATCATTAGTCACTTAGTTGTTGATGTGGCATGCTAGTCAGCAACTAATATATTAATTTTTTATACTCGTATGCACAAGTCAATCGTGGAAATTAAAAAAAATACACAATATCCTGACCCGACATTCATCCCCACCCAAACTCATACTACTCGCTCAATAATATGACTTGATAACCCGCTATAGTTGCTGATTGGGATGCCACATCATATTGTCAAGTCATATTCGTAAGCATGTAGTGGAGGAGTTCGGGTGGGGATGAATAACGAGTTAGGGTTTTGTGTATTTTTTTTTTAAATTTCGAAAACTAACTTGTGTATATGAGTATTAAAAACTAATATATTACTTGCTGACTAGGATGCCACGTCAGGAATTAACGATTTCATTAACGGCAACTTAACGGCGGGATATAATTGGTGTTAATTCGAAACTTCAACTTAGAATTGATGCAAATTAAAAGTTGGGTTAAATTCGTTAATTTCACTATAGTTTGAGTTAGATTCACTAATTTTTCCTTTATTTTTTTGACAAAAGTTACATGGCCAACGAACATTTCCTGTACTCTACTCATTTTATCACCTTACTAACATTCTTTCACAAAGGTTTTAAATTATCATTCTCATTCTCATTAGATATGTGCACTAAATCCGTCTACTATTAATATTACTAAAATCAAAACTACTATTATGCATGTTTAAATCTATAAACAGAAATATAATACTCTTAATTAATAAATTATTCCAAACTAAATTAAACGACAAATAAAAGGAAGATTGTATGAAATTAAACTAAATTAAATTAAAACTAGATCAATATGTCAAATTATAATCTATTAACATCTATAATATATTTCTAGTTCACATAAATAGATTGATAATTTATAATTAATATTAATACGTAATTAATAGTTTGACATTGGCATCAAAGTTTTATTATTACTAATAATATTTTTAAAAGCTTCAACATCTTCTATAGAATTTAATCAATATATGATGTAATTGTTATTGTGTTAGCAATTATATCTTACTCTATTAGCAATAAATGGTCGTCACAAGTATTCTGTTGTGTCATCATTAAGTTAATATTTTGAAAATTTTAATTTCAAGTCAATAAGAACATACCAAAAAGTTTGAGTCTATTTTTTCTTCTTCACGGATGAGAAAAGGCGAATGCCGAACAGCCATGTAGTGAGCGAGGAAAGGTGAGATTGAAGGCGGGGATTGAGAAATATTATTTATAGGTCTTTTAGTTGATTTTTAAACGACATTTCTGGAGTTTCCTCTGCTGTTTTTTATTCTAATATATTAAAAAGAATGAAAATGCTGTGTAGAGCTTTTGAGACAGTTCGTATGCAATTTGAGCCGTTTCAATGTCTAAAATGTTTCGAACACTGGCAATGGCAAGCTCACTAGCGATTCTGTGCTTCATAGATTCTGACGTACTGAATTTTTTTTTTGAAGAATTCTGGTCCCTACATAAGGTCTAATCTTTTAACCTTATAGGTTTATTTCTCTTTTTATATTTAGATGGCTGGAAAAAATTGCAAACCTTATACCTTTACCAGTTATAAAATCATGAAGTTCTTATTTCTTTCATTAAAATGATGAAAAGGAGGTTCCTGTAGATAAAAACTTGTCCGGAAATCATTATGTTAGGTTTGCCCCTTGTATGCGGTTCTGATGCAATAAGATATTTCAACTTATCTTTATACATGCAAACATAACTATAAAAAAATTAAATTCCTTATATTTAAAGAAACCTATCACATTAAATTTCACTTGTACACAAACATTACTGCTAGGATCAAACATTGAAAAGAGGCAACATGCTAAGATTTCTTAACATGTAAGCTAGTAGACATTTATGTCTGGTCCAAAAATGAACCTAATCTGGTTTTGGTTTAGTCGACTTCAGGATTAAGTGTCTTTGCATGTAATTTCAAATCTTTTTTCTTTATTTCTTAGATTTTCATTCGATGGTAAACCTACTCCTAGATTATTACAGAAGCCCTGTGCTAGTGCCTACTGCCTAGGATTAACTGTGTTGCTTGTCCAAAAGTTTATGGCGACCAATTTTTGAATAAAACAGCATGCCTTATGCAGAAGCTGTTGGATTTTGCTGTCTTTGGGATTTGACGTGACGAAATCTATAGCAATTTTTTTATATGATTTCCTCTTTTTTTTTCATAATCTCCAACTCTCTGGGATTTTATTTCTGTTTTACAGCCTGCAGCTATGAGCTTTATGCAGTGGCAACTACGAGGAAGGAACAAAGGCTGCATTAGCAATTGCTTTCATTAGCATAACGATTTGCAACCCGATGTTCTTTCTATGATGTTTACTGTCATTTGCTTGTCTCCTTTGGACGAGGACTCCTATGAAGAATAATTTTCCCTCTGTTTTTCCTATAATTCAACAAGACAAGCTTGTACTTGCTCCACAGTATCTTTAATTTCTTGATTCATAACTCTGAAAATAGAGGGTGTTGTATGAGGATTTGTTTTTTTGTTCTTTTACAAGTACGTCTCACTAATGTTTCCTCATGAAAAATAAGGCATTAGTAATTATCAAGAGAATGTCGATAGTGAGATGTTGGAAGCATAATAAGAATGTCGATAGTGAAGACGTTTGTCACTAATCTCCCTATCATGTGCTCGTTTGTCGCTAATCTCATTTTATAAAATTCACTGAATTTATAGTTGCATTTTTTAAAATATTTGAATAGTTTTTACAATATTTTCAGGAAATGATCAAACTTGCACAGCACCAATATGTAATCATTGAAGTATGTCCTTAAATCAATTACCAACCTAGCACAATTTCTTACAAAAATGAGACATGAAATTGCCTAATATCAATTTATGTATTTATGCATTTTCATTTTTAAGCAACATATCAATATCAATTTCGAACTCTAAATTTTTAGGTAATATTTAACATGTTATCACCAACTGTGCTACCCACAGTTGGCAACAAATATAAATATGTTTGCACGAAAATAAAGATAATTTTACATAAATAAAACTCTTGCCTCAATTTTGACAATTTTTTCAAAAATTTGTATTTTTCTTGAATTTTTTTAGTAATAACCTCCCATTAAATATTTCATAACTTGTAAGCAATGTTTTGCATTTTCACTTCTAAGAACATGAATGCATACCATGAGCAAATATAAATATGTTTGCACGGAAACAAAGATAATTTTACATAAATAAAACTCTTGCCTCAATTTTGACAATCTTTTCAAGAATTTTTATTTTTCCTTAATTTTCTTCCTAATAGCCTTCCACTAAATATTTCATAACGTGTAAGCAATATTCGTTAGTAGCACTAGTCAAAAACTCACACGTTGCATAATTATATATAATTTAAATTTAAATAATTTTAAAAAGCATAACAAATTATTAAAATTAATTTAAATTAAACTATACTTTAAACTGAAACAATTAATATATGTGAAAAATTATAAATGTAGAGCACAATAATAAATATTAACTTAATTTAATTTATATAATTATAAAATCAAAATATATATTTAAAAAAATATAATTTGTATTTCCTACTATATATTTGAAACCAAAATAAATCAATATATACATAAAATGTAAAAAATACATAAATTAAACTTATCAAAATTAATTATTATATTTGAATGAGATAATTCCAATATTGGTAGTTGAATTATTTTTTTATTTCGGTCTTTTCAACTAAAGATGTTCATTTTTAATTGTATAAAATAATATATTTATATTTTAAATTCTTATAATATATTTCTTTTCTAGATTAACTCAAATTTAAGCTCCTCAAGGTAGAGCTATCAAGGAAGAGTTAAATTTCTTAAACTAACTTAACCAATAAAATTCTAGTAACATATGTTTTCATATATTTTTTACTTTTAATGTATATTGTTAAAATATTAATTATTGTTTTTTTGTCACAATATAATAATTAAAATAAATATTTTATGAATAAATTATTTAAATAATTAAAAGAAAATTTTGAATAGACTAAAATTCGCATTATAAATAATAATATATTTCAATTAGCAATTATACCATGAATATATAATTAATTCCAATGGAAGCATACATATATTAATTAATTATAGTATTAAAAATTAAATAAATTGATAGTTATTGAGAGAGATAGATCGATGAGCATAAAATTCTAAATACGAAGAAACAAATAAACACCAATACAGAGAGATAGTAAAAATTATACCAAGGTCTAATATCACATCCATTTGCTCTCACTAGGTTCTCTCAGTGCAAAAATAATAGCTAAGCCTAAATAAAGTCGATTCAGATTAGATATATATAATAGGGAAAGTGCAGAAGACATCAAATTAACATGTATTTGTAGCTTCATACTTGGTAGAGTTCGACCGACAATATTGAAAAGCATCCATCCCAGATCCAATACTGTTATATCCGTAAATTTTATATAATATAATTTAGTTATTTTCAGCCGGACGATGTGGATGCGCATCGAAGCGGGTCGGAAGAAGTGTCGGATAATGTGAATTAAGGTGAGGCCTTTGCGCATGCTTAGTGATTTGTTTTATTTATTTTTATTTTAGGTTTCGGATTAATCGTCGAGTCGAGTCCGACGATTCGATCAGAATCTAATTTGGGCAAGTGTGGGTTGGGTTGGGTCGAAGCCGCAGTTGGGTTAAGTGAGGGGTAGAATCGTAAAAAATAAAATAAATTAAAATAAGATTATATATATATATATATATAGGTGTAATAAAAAAAAAAAGGTTTAATTGGGTGTGCGGTTGCTACAGCCGCACACACCCGAAATAAAAAAAGAAAGAAAGAGAGAGGCGAGCGGAGAGGCGGCGACAGAGGGCGACGAAGGCGACGGAGGAGAGATTTGCCGCCGGACCAATTGCGGACGCCGACAATCATCTTCCCTTGGTCTTTCCTTGCCGGTGAGTGGTTAAATCCTTGCCCAAACCCATGCCTTGTCTTCCTCACCTTGCCGCCCTTTCTCGTGCAGAGGTGTGGCGATTTTATTGAGGGTGTTAAATTTCTTCTTCAATTGGGTTTGTAGAGGGATTTCAACGTTAATTCGTAATGGGATTCTGGGCTTACTGTGTCCCAATGCTAAGCATTGTGGAACTTGGATTGATGTAGCCGCCCACTGCCATGGGGGTGTTTGAGGCTTCTTGATAAATAAATTTTCTATTAGTTGTATTATTGTTGCTCTTGATGTGTAGATTAAGAGAGTTAATGGTAGTGATTGAGTATAGTGAAATTTTTTGGAATGATCTTCTTGTGTCCGCATGGTATAGAAAGGGGTAGAAAGAAGTAGGAATTAATTAAACTAGGTTAGACTAAGGTTGAACAGTAGGTATTTTGGTGAATTGGGTGTTGTACATAGTATTTTTATTTTGATAAACAGTAGGTTTATATTTTTGGGTAGTGCCGGCTGGTAAGAGGATTAATTGGAACTTGTTTGGCTAAACATAGATACATACTTCTTTGCTACTTGATTGGTAATTAGTCTTGATAAATAGGTTTTATGTTTTGATTAGTTGGGGTAGTGCCGACCGTTAACTGGACATTGAATTGGTTGTGATTAGGGGAAATTGGACATATGAGGTTAAATTAGAGTGGTGGTAATAGCACTTTAATCTGGTAACTGTTTGGGTGAACTTTGGTTTTGATTGTAGTAGAAATATCAGTAGGCTGCAGATTTAAGTTAATTAGTATAGTTTCTTATTAAATGTAAATCTTATGGTGGTTCATGCAATCGTTTTCATCTGCTGTTATGCATGTACATGTTGTGCTAGTATGAATTGGAGTGTTTGCAAACATGTTTAATTACAGTATCTATAATACTTGTGTAGCTATATTTTATTACCAAGCTTGTATTTGGTAACATTTACTTTGAACGAGTTGGTTGGATATAGTGTTTATATATTGTTGTTGCATTCTTCATATGTAATGTACTTGTGTTGATGGATGGTATGGGGGTTTTGGTTGGGCGGATGGGTAGAGGAGGTGTGGACCGGGAAGCTCGTCAGCGAGCCACACTGACGACCGACCCGGAGTGGCACTGGTTGGAGGGTTTTCCCAACTAATTGGGGTTATCGAGGCTAGAGGGCTTGCCTAGCTCGGGAACCATGGGCGAGAAGCTCACTGGGCATGTTCTAGTGACCGACTCGTATTAATTGGAAGTATGCTTACGGGAAAATATGGTTTTGTTCTGAAATGGGTTACATATGAATTGCTTTGAATTTTGCACAGATAAAATATTCAATTATGAGTTAAGAATTTGTTCATTGTACTGTGAAAATTATATATATTATGTGGTCATTATGTTTTATTTTTGTATAACTGTTATCTGTGTGGGCTCAGGACCGAGCCACTCACTAAGTCGAATATGGACTTACCTTCTTCTTTGTTTGTTGTCTTTATAGCACCAGGTCACAACCAGTAGTAGCACTGGGTGTTTGAGTAGTGCAGCTGGGAGCGGCAGGTTCAGGGCCGAACTCGTGACAAGTCGAAGTTAGAGTTAGGATAGTAGTCAAGTTTAAAGAGTCATGTATTTGAGACTTATTGTTCTTTATTTCATTTGTGGTTTCTTTATTTCATTTATTGTTTCAAACATTCTTTAAAGTTTGTTTCGGTTGAACATTCATGTTTCTGCGAATTCCTTATCAAAGGATGAATTTGTTTTGGTTTTATAACCATTTGTTGGTGGTCGGAGTTTGAAATATAAAGTTTGTTTTATCTATGTGGTCTGTGATTAGTTTGTTTTATGTCCGTGGTTGTGATTTGAGTAGGCTTCGGGGTATGCTTGTATACCCTGGCCGGTCACACCATTGTGGAATTGGGGTGTGACAAAGTGGTATCAGAGCCAAGTTTAGGTCTTGACTTCGACAATAGGACATTGATACTATATGGACATTGCTAGCATGTTGGTATACAATGTGTCCTAGTCACGAGAACAGGCGACTGAGCTTGCGCACCAGCGGCGGTATGTATGGTTATTTAATAATTGTAATTTAAAATGCTTAAAGTGATTATTGCATGTTTTCTTGGTAGTCATATGACAATGCCATGTGAGTGGATTCTCCACTCATTCTTCCATGGATTAGCTTTTACATTGTCATGATTAATGTTGAATAAGCTTGCATGAATCTGAAATTTTTCCTCTCCTTGTGACTTATTTACTTGTTGTTAACGATATGGATGTGTTAGGAAGGGGAGAAGAAGGTTCTGAGGAAGGATTGGTTGTGGTAGCCCTTGGGAAGGGTTGCCCTTAAATTTTTGGGTGGACGGCTGTTGGAGAAAGAGGGGTTGCTGCACTTGAAATGTTTTCCCCATGGTTGTAGATTGATTTTCCCCTTTATTGGATATTCTGGAAGAGGAATTGTGTTTGATTCATAAGGTTTAGTTTAGGGCAGTCCTATACCCTTAAGGGCCCAAACCTTATTGTGAGATATATATATATATATAATCGAATGTTGGGTGTTTTAATGTACCGATTGCATGTGTCGCTTAGTTGGTGTTTTGTTTAAGGAAGATGGGGAAATTCTTGAGGGTTGGGCATGTGAGTGATCTGCTTATGATTGTAAACCTTGGATTTATTTATTTATTAATTCCAATCGTGGATTTCAAAAACAGAGTGAATACTGCTTATGATAAGAATTCAAAAAAAAAAACAACAACATTGTCATTGAGCTACAGTTTCTGAAAGATTTTCCGTTCATGTTTTTTTTATATTTAATTATCAAATCCATGTCTACAATTTGAAACTTCCTTGATCAAAAGGTCTATGAGAAACAATTTAGCTAACTTCAGAATAATTAGGGGAAGGTAGATTTCATATCATGACAGTTTCAGACTACAATAATATTCTCTGCAATTAATTTCAATATGGCATGCGAGAATGTCACAAGAGTATTATAGTACACTGATAGCATTCATTATAGGAAGCCTGCAATTTTTATTAGTCTAATTGCTTTGGTTTTTGGTGAGCTAGTTTATATTTCATAACCTACCATCGTGTATAGTGGAGGTGCAAATAGGAGTTATAACCTTGGTTCTTAAGTTTAAAGTAATAGTTATTGTTCATACATCTTGGATGGTGCAAGAGGAGATTGATTTCTCATTAGGTCATAATTGTTGAGCACATGTATTCTCAAGTCCTAGTCCCAATCAAACTTATTTTTGGTGAAACAAACTAATTAATCATAGGTCTATATTATCTGCTTATTTGCATCTAAAGTATAGAAACCTGCTTTTGGTCTGGTTGTGGTATTAAATAAGTGGTAATTGTGACTCTAAGTTACACCATGTCGATACAAGCCAATGAGCTTTGCTTTTTAAATGTTGCTTTTTTTGTCATTATAGATGCAAACATACATGAATTGGCAGAAAATATTCATGTGATAGTTACCTTAAGTCATTGTGTTTGTTGTTGTCATTGATGACGATGACAACGATTATGATGATACTACTTATATTATGTTAAGGCTAGACAGATGATTTGCTGATGATTGTGTCGTAGCTTTCCCAACTATGATAAATGATCATATCACTTGAGATTCTTTGTTATTCTACTTCTACAACATATAGGTTCTGAACTTGTGATGCTGATATTTTAGTCCCCAATGTTGTGTTGGAGTTGTGTGAGAAATATTGATTCAATTATGTCTCCAAGTAGAACGTCTGATGGAGATATGGAAACTTCAGGTAGCACAACTACTAGACGTGAGACATCTGATTGTGTTGGGGCATTGGTCAAAAAAATTAAAGCGCCTCTCCTCGAGAAAAAGGGTAATTTGGTGGCCGAACTAGATGAAGTACTTCACCCCAATCTCTCCTTCTTCTTTTTTTTTGTTAATCCTAGCTGGCCAATGACTAGATCAAAGTCAAGGACATGCAAAATTTGGACTGACCTAACTAGAACAATGATTCTAGGTGTTTAAGACAACCACCTCATTATATGATATAGAAGATATCTTATCAACAGTCTGATCCTGGCCCGTATGAGAATATGAACCAAGATGGGATACAGGACCAAAGTGGGATGCTGAGCCCAACTGGGATCTTGAAAATCCTATTGAATTGCATGGGCCAAGCAACGACATTGAATTTGGATTAAAGAAGGAACATATTTCAAGTTGGGAGGATAAGTGGGTTGTCATAAAGGGCAAGTTTCTTAATGTGTTAGTGTGCAACCATTCATACAAAACTGTCCAGAGATTGAGTTCTCAGGTTGTGGCTCCAAATGCTATACGTGACGATAAACGTCTGGATTTGTTGTTAGTTGGTGGAAGCGAAAGAGTGTAGTTGTTATTATTTCTTATTGCTTTGAGTTTGATAGACATATTTATATCTCTGCCTTATGTGGACTATGTCGTCAATGCGTGTAAGCCTATTGAGTTTTTCTCTCTGAATCTATTTTTGTTTCAGAATGTTTTAAATTATATTTTTAACACTTAAATCTGAGTTTGGGCTGGCTTGGGATAGTGGAGTACATGGCCGAGAGTTTAATTAGGGCTGGAAAAGGGTCCGAGGGTTGGGGTACCCATGTGTGCACTCGAGGTCATTTAGTGATGTTAATATATGTTAGCTTTATAGCGATAAATAAATGTATGGTTGACTTTCATGGTATGACCGATAGGGATGGATGTGTTCATTCTCTTGACATATATGTTTCTATCTTAACTTTGATTCTCTTTTTATCAATAGTATGCTTGGTTTAATTAGTGCAGAAATATGTGAAATTGTTCGCCTACATTAGCTATATTTAAACCTATAGATAGCTACTGCAGTAGCATGTTTCCTTTTATTAGAAACATTGATTTGATTCCTAAGCTTAATGTACTTAGATTAGCATATGAAGTATTGATTAGTACGTAGTTACTCAATTGATTATGGTCTTGTCTCAATCTGCATATGAAGAGTACCAGATGTATGTAGGATTATTTTGTTAAAGTGGAGATGGTTCTGTAATTAATTCCTAATTAAGTTGTAGGTGTACTTACAAAAGTGTACATAAGTGTATATTGAGTTAAGTGATAACTATTGGTATATTCTCAGCAGTTGGGTTGCAAATGAAGGAAAGAATGCTGATCTTCCTAATTGATGCATGATTAATCAGAAAAAAAAAAAAAATTATGTTTTTAGCCATGATTTATTTGGTTAAGTAAAAAGGAAAAAAAAAAAGAAAAAAAGAAAGAAAGAAAGAGTTTTCTTTGTTATGTGGACCTCTGATTGATGAGATATTGAATAAGATGATCAATGATATGACTATATATAAGCTTGAGGCTATAACTTGTAAATGGTTAAATTTACATTTAAAGTATATGATAGTTGATGAATGGATTTGGTGGTACTACAGTTGGAATGTTCAGAGTTAAGAATGAGAAGTGTTTTGTGTCATATCATGTATGAGGTAACTAAGCCGTATATATATATATATCCTAGCACTAGATTCTGATGGATTTGGTGGTAATGCTGAAGGTATATATTTAGGAATAGAAGGAAGTGCAATTAGTGCTCTAAGTTATCATGTTTTCTTTACTATCAGTGAGAGTGTAAATGAAGGATTGAAATCTAGAAATTTAATAGTGTAATATATACACTTTTGAACCATGAGATAGTGGAGGCAGGCGTGTACATTTAATCCGTTGCGATTATGCTTGGTAAGCCTGTGGTTATATTGTACAAGAACCAAGGGTGAAATGGGGACAAGGAGGATGTCCAAGGGATTTAGAAATAGAATCGTGGTGTCAAGTGAGACAGAGATTAGGTGTCGCGCAAAATGTGTAGCTAATTCTTGTTCGAGTTCGGTGGTATGATGAATTTATAGCTTATCCTAAAATTCGAGGACGAATTTTCTTTAAGGGGGGAAGATTGTTATATCCGTAAATTTTATATAATATAATTTAGTTATTTTCAACCGGACGATGTGGATGCGCATCGAAGCGGGTCGGAAGAAGTGTCGGATAATGTGAATTAAGGTGAGGCCTTTGCGCATGCTTAGTGATTTGTTTTATTTATTTTTATTTTAGGTTTCGGATTAATCGTCGAGTCGAGTCCGACGATTCGATCAGAATCTAATTTGGGCAAGTGTGGGTTCGGTTGGGTCGAAGCCGCAGTTGGGTTAAGTGAGGGGTAGAATCGTAAAAAATAAAATAAATTAAAATAAGATTATATATATATATATATATATATATATATATATATATAGGTGTAATAAAAAAAAAAAGGTTTAATTGGGTGTGCGGTTGCTACAGCCGCACACACCCGAAATAAAAAAAGAAAGAAAGAGAGAGGCGAGCGGAGAGGCGGCGACAGAGGGCGACGAAGGCGACGGAGGAGAGATTTGCCGCCGGACCAATTGCGGACGCCGACAATCATCTTCCCTTGGTCTTTCCTTGCCGGTGAGTGGTTAAATCCTTGCCCAAACCCATGCCTTGTCTTCCTCACCTTGCCGCCCTTTCTCGTGCAGAGGTGTGGCGATTTTATTGAGGGTGTTAAATTTCTTCTTCAATTGGGTTTGTAGAGGGATTTCAACGTTAATTCGTAATGGGATTCTGGGCTTACTGTGTCCCAATGCTAAGCATTGTGGAACTTGGATTGATGTAGCCGCCCACTGCCATGGGGGTGTTTGAGGCTTCTTGATAAATAAATTTTCTATTAGTTGTATTATTGTTGCTCTTGATGTGTAGATTAAGAGAGTTAATGGTAGTGATTGAGTATAGTGAAATTTTTTGGAATGATCTTCTTGTGTCCGCATGGTATAGAAAGGGGTAGAAAGAAGTAGGAATTAATTAAACTAGGTTAGACTAAGGTTGAACAGTAGGTATTTTGGTGAATTGGGTGTTGTACATAGTATTTTTATTTTGATAAACAGTAGGTTTATATTTTTGGGTAGTGCCGGCTGGTAAGAGGATTAATTGGAACTTGTTTGGCTAAACATAGATACATACTTCTTTGCTACTTGATTGGTAATTAGTCTTGATAAATAGGTTTTATGTTTTGATTAGTTGGGGTAGTGCCGACCGTTAACTGGACATTGAATTGGTTGTGATTAGGGGAAATTGGACATATGAGGTTAAATTAGAGTGGTGGTAATAGCACTTTAATCTGGTAACTGTTTGGGTGAACTTTGGTTTTGATTGTAGTAGAAATATCAGTAGGCTGCAGATTTAAGTTAATTAGTATAGTTTCTTATTAAATGTAAATCTTATGGTGGTTCATGCAATCGTTTTCATCTGTTGTTATGCATGTACATGTTGTGCTAGTATGAATTGGAGTGTTTGCAAACATGTTTAATTACAGTATCTATAATACTTGTGTAGCTATATTTTATTACCAAGCTTGTATTTGGTAACATTTACTTTGAACGAGTTGGTTGGATATAGTGTTTATATATTGTTGTTGCATTCTTCATATGTAATGTACTTGTGTTGATGGATGGTATGGGGGTTTTGGTTGGGCGGATGGGTAGAGGAGGTGTGGACCGGGAAGCTCGTCAGCGAGCCACACTGACGACCGACCCGGAGTGGCACTGGTTGGAGGGTTTTCCCAACTAATTGGGGTTATCGAGGCTAGAGGGCTTGCCTAGCTCGGGAACCATGGGCGAGAAGCTCACTGGGCATGTTCTAGTGACCGACTCGTATTAATTGGAAGTATGCTTACGGGAAAATATGGTTTTGTTCTGAAATGGGTTACATATGAATTGCTTTGAATTTTGCACAGATAAAATATTCAATTATGAGTTAAGAATTTGTTCATTGTACTGTGAAAATTATATATATTATGTGGTCATTATGTTTTATTTTTGTATAACTGTTATCTGTGTGGGCTCAGGACCGAGCCACTCACTAAGTCGAATATGGACTTACCTTCTTCTTTGTTTGTTGTCTTTATAGCACCAGGTCACAACCAGTAGTAGCACTGGGTGTTTGAGTAGTGCAGCTGGGAGCGGCAGGTTCAGGGCCGAACTCGTGACAAGTCGAAGTTAGAGTTAGGGTAGTAGTCAAGTTTAAAGAGTCATGTATTTGAGACTTATTGTTCTTTATTTCATTTGTGGTTTCTTTATTTCATTTATTGTTTCAAACATTCTTTAAAGTTTGTTTCGGTTGAACATTCATGTTTCTGCGAATTCCTTATCAAAGGATGAATTTGTTTTGGTTTTATAACCATTTGTTGGTGGTCGGAGTTTGAAATATAAAGTTTGTTTTATCTATGTGGTCTGTGATTAGTTTGTTTTATGTCCGTGGTTGTGATTTGAGTAGGCTTCGGGGTATGCTTGTATACCCTGGCCGGTCACACCATTGTGGAATTGGGGTGTGACAAATACCTTGGAAGAAACAAAATAGATGAAAACAGAAGGAATAAAATAGCTAAAACAGATATCCTATATATTCTGACAAAAAGAAAAATAGAGCATTGATATTAATCCCATACATTGAATTAAATATTAATACCTTCCTTGTAAGCTCTCAAGAGGCCTCCCAAGACCAAAGTTTGTCGATCGAACCTCATCAGTCATGGCTATCGCCGACACATTTTAGCTTTTATCTTGCAATAAAAGCAAATGAAGCAAGTACCCATTTATATTTATACTTGTTACAGTTATACCACATAGCTATATTAGTCATCACGTCGACACCACCACCAGAAGCGTCTCCAGCGAGTGCTCCACCAGCGACGACACCACCCTCGTGAAGGTGGTCAGGTTCCTCTGTAGGAGATCGAGGCACGAATCCTCCGAGTTCTGATGATGCTGTAGTCGGTGGAGGCGCGAATCCGGGTTCGTCGGAGGAAGGTGATTGCATGCTGCAGGTCCAACATCTCGCCCTGCAGCTTCTTGGCGTCGATGTCTGCCAGCGAGCTCGTCGGTGAGGTCCTGCGTAAGGATTGTCTGCGTGAGTGCCAACGTTGCCGCAACCAACCACAACGATGTTGGTGCGCTGCTTCGTCGTAGAGCTCGGGCGTGTGTCGTGGATGGGCCGAATAAGACGCGGGAGACGCTGAACCCGAGCTTTGGTAGTGAGGAGACCTTCTTTATCCTTGGAGATTGCTGAGCTGCGCACAGCAAAATATGATGAGTTTTAAGAAGAGGAGAAGTTGAAGAGATGTGGTTGAGGTTGGATGTAATTACTTTACATGCAATTACTTTAAATTAAATGAGAGAGAGGTAACGTTGTGTTGCATGTATTTACTTTACCTGCAATCAAATTTAATGAATACTAAAAAAATTTTAGAGAGAATATTACTTTACCAATTACTTTATTTACATGCAATAAATGAGAGAGAACATTACTTTACCTACAATTATTTTACAATGCAACAATTAAATTTTAGTATGAAGTAATTAAAAATTCAAGAAATTTAGACAATGCCACGTTAGCAAACTTTCCCTGAGAAAGTGCCACATGGCATATCTGAATCTTGCTTATATATGTATATATATATAACTACTATCAAGCTATCCAAACTAAATAGCAAAGAGAAATCCAAGTATCATTTTCAAAATCTTTCCTTGCCGAATAGTTTAAAATTTGTTTTAAAATGATAGGATACGATACCAAAACGAATTTAATGAGATCTCAAAAGGCAAAATCTTTTAAAAGTAAGACCTTCACACCTTTCATATCGATTGAAAATCGAAAGGTCAACGATTAGCCTAGGTTTACAATCACAAGGTCACATAGACACTTTATAAGTCAAATAGGTCTTCGAAGAGATCGAGAAATAAAAAATAAAAAATTTGCAATATATACCCATGTTGATTATAATTTGACTTTGGTGTTTCAGCGAGAAACCCAGGATGCACATCAGAGCGGGTCCCCGGAGGATGCGATCAGAGGTATGACTCATTGCACGTGAAAATTACCTTAATCAAGTAGGAAGTTCAGATTTTGATTCAAGTTGGCTATGGGGATCACATAAGGTGCAGTTTGGTTGAACCCATGGGTCAAATTAGGTGTAGACTCATATTAATTAGGGGCATAATTATCAATTCAACCTTAAGTGAAAAAATAATATAAAATATAGATGGACCAGTGCACGCCTCCAAAGGGGAGGAGGCGCATGTAGGCCAAGGAATAGGAGAGGAAGTCGTGTGCTCGCAAGGAGGGGGATTCGAGGGTTCATCACGGGGAGTCGTCGTGGCACTCGCTCGTCGTAATTTCTTGCTCAAGGGCTTCGATTCAGAGTGAGTGGCTTAGGGCCGGCCCCATGGTGGCTTGCCACCGTAGGTGTGGCCAAATTCTATTAGGGAAGAATTGTTTCCAAAATTTTAGATTTTAGATTTCTGATTCTTGTCGTGTTTGTGAGTTTTGAATTGATTTTTTTTTTTGGGGGGGGGGGGGGGGTGCTTCTCCCTTGGATGTTGTTATGCTCCAAATCAGGATCACGTGACCGGCCAGGGTATACGTACCTATATCCCGCAGCCTAAACCATGCACATGACAACTCAACAATAAAACATAGTGGAAAAAAATAAACAAGTTTTATTTCAAATAAAAAACCAAACTAGAATTCTTTATAAGTAAGTTTAGCAAAAATATAAAGTGCGGAAATAACAAATCAAATACAACTGATTAATTACAATAAAATATGAAATAACAACATAAATGTCCCTAAGGGATTACAACTCCAAAACACTAAAACATAAGTGCATGACTAACTACCAAAACTCGACTACGACCCCTAACTAGGACTGCTATGAGATCAATGTAGCTTCTCTGCCCTCCATCCGCGCCAAGTGCTCCAGCCCACCTCACCGGTCAGGCTTTGCAAAACAAAACAATGACAACGAGTGAGTTCAAAAGAACTCAGTGAGCGGTTCTACCAATCCCCAAAAAAAACAAACAAACACAGATATGATGCATAAAGCAACACTCCTGACTCAAGCAGGAAAACGTCACAATGGAGTGACCAGCTAACATGCCATTTGGCCACCACTTGTCCGAAGGCATCCAACACCCAAACGATGAAGATCAACAGACCTAAGTCTACCATGCCCTAAGGCAACAAAACATACTAGGATAATCGGGAAGGCCCTCTGAACTTATCCTAATATAAAGAAACTCGAGAGCAATCGGGATTGGCCCATCTGAACTTGCTCCACGAGACGCGAAGAAACAATCGAGAATCGCCCATCCGAACTTGCCCCTTTAAGATATCACAGGAATAATCGGGTAGGCCCTCCGAACTTATTCCTTAAAAGCACCTCAAGAATAATCGGGTAGACCCTCCAAACTTATTCCACGAGGCCAAATCGGAACAATCGGGATTTGCCCATCCGAACTTATTCCACAGGTTGGGAATTGGTCACCCAACCTTCCGGGCCTAGCCCGCAATCCGGCTCCTCAACGAGCCTCTCCGCCATTCATAAAGGTATGACACAACTTGACCAAAGTCAAGTCTCTCCTACGGTATCTTAGAGGTGTCAACCTTATTGGGGAGCGTCTCAACACTCTAATACCCAACCCCAACTCCTAGACCTGTAATGTCATAAACCCGTGAGGTTTTATTTCATGTATAACTTTATTTGTTGGTTCATAACAGATTATGCTGACCCCTCGCTCAATTTTAATTATGCAATTAAAATTTAGATCACCAAGATTAGGGTTTTGTTTTAAGGTTTTAATAGCTTACTGTTGTGCCCGATACTGATATATCTAACCCGAATCTAGTTTCCAAAGTGTGACCTATGTTTTCAAACTATATTTTTTGGTCAAAACGATAGGTTACACGACTATGTTCCGCAAACTATGCACATCACAAACATGATTTCAAAATCAGCCCTAAACCAATAATTCAACATACAGTTGTTAGCCTAATTGAGTTTTCAACATCTCAAGGTAAACAAATCCGAAATTACAGAAATAAATTCCTTAATTATCAACATAACATAATTATATCATTTAGGCAAAACTTCTCAAGAATTAAGTAATGATTGTTTAACCAAGAGTAGTGTGAACCAAGAAATCTTCAAACAAGAATCAATTTACATGTTCAAGAATCTCATATCAAGAACACTCAAGGCTTCAAAATTAAATCTTATTTTTATAAAACATGCTCCATATCAAAAAATCACATATTTAAATCTAGGACATGCACAACAATTCAAGAACCTAAATAGGCAAACAACTCAAGATATAGACTTCATGGTAAATGGTAAACAAGAACTCTCACTTGGGCATTTCACCAAGCACCTTGAGGGCACCCTTGCTTTACCCTTGGCCGAGCACCCCTAGGGCAAACCTAGGGTTGACGAGCTACAAAGGGAGAGCCTCGGCCCTCCTCCCACGAATCGGCACAAGAACACGGCAATCAAAACCCACGGTTCGGCGAGAAATCACAAGAATCAAGAAAACACCCAAATCGGCTCAAAACTACGAGAGAACCCGAGAAAGGAGAGATAAAACCACTCACCTAAATATGAAGGATGATTAGAGGAGAAATCTCGGATGACGGCCCTCGAATACCGGCTTCAAGAGATGGCGGCTCGACTCAAGAAGGGGGGAAGAGGGGGCAGCTCCTCCTCCTCAAGCCGTCGGCTTGAAGAGAGGGGAAGAGAGGGAGAGAGAGAGGGCGGCTGGCTCGGCTTTAGGCGACTCCTCTCAGCTCGGCTCCAAAGGGGAGGGAAAGGGGAAGGAGGCTCGGCGGCTCCAAGGGAAGGAGATGGGGAGGGCGACTACTCTCCTCTCTCACTCGGCTGGTGCGGCTCCAATAGGGAGCCGCCAGCCCTTGGGGGGGGGGGGAATTTTATAATCCCCTCCCAAAACCAGCTATCCACACCCTAATCCCACATTTTCCTCAACCCGGATCCGCAACCCGCTAATTATAATCCAAAACTAAACCCATGATAAAATACAATCAACAAACACATGCACATCCACATGCAATATAATCAAATCAATTAACTATATACTTGTAAATCATAATTCAACTCACCCGAGCTCGCAAGCTCGCACCGAACCATGAGTCGACTTGGCTCGACCTCTAACTAGCCCGCCAGGCTGGCAAACACAAACAATAAGGGGATAAAAAAATATCTAGGATATTACAGTTGTTCAGCTGGTTAGGGCAGGAATGAGGCTGATTAGGGCCGACTTCATGCCTAGATGATGGCCAGATTTTGTCTGGTGAGGATTTATTTTTGAAATTTGAGATTTTCCGATTCCCAACGTTTGTTGTTTCCGCGATTTAGAGAATGAATTGGGAGTGCTTTCGTTTTTGTTATTCGGCCCTATAGGAAAATGGCTTGTTTTGGGGCTGAATCCATGCCCAATGGATGGCTGAAATTTCGTAGTTCGTCGAGTCGATTTCTTGAGAGTTTTCATGTGGTTGTTTTCGATTCTTTGCGGACCTTGCTGGAATTTCTGAAATGAGTTCTTTAGACTGATTTGATTGAGGCATTTCAGGTGGAAACATACTAATTTAATTCTAATTATTAAGTGGTTAAATATGCTTTTGATTTGAGATTATTTAGCGTTGAATTCTAGTAGCTACTATGCTGAAATTTCAGATTTACATATACAATTCTAGGACTGAAATGTAGTGAGGTTTATGGGTAAAAGGGGTGATGTTTCTTGCTATTTAACATGGGATTATTCAATTTAGATGTAAGATCAATTCCAATTTAATTCATGCTAGAAATGTGGCTAAAAGTAGGGGCCACCATGACCAACTTTTGGCTGAAATTTTCTATTGTGGGTGTAGGAACATGCCCTCTAAACTTAGATTGAATGTAGGCCGAGAGTGGTTGGTTGTACCCCGACGTGTAGGTTGGATTGCACTCTCCTTTGGGCTGCCATTTGGCCTTGGTTGGGCATAGTTTGGGTTGCCCGTCAAGTGCTCGGTGAAATACCCCAATGTGATGAGTGTGCTAAAATTTTATAATTATTACTGATTTTGATGAACTTGTCAGATGTGTGTTGTTCAAATACCCACACTAGAGAGGGGGAGGGGTTGAATAGTGTGTGATCAAACTCTAGCTTCAATTTTAGTCTTTTCGATTTTAAGCGACTTAATACAACAACTCGAGTTCTTTGAGTATGAATGATATGAATGATAAGCTAAGCACAATAAGCAAGTAACTAAACAAGTAAGAATTAATGCAAACAATAATAATATATAGTTGTTCGGCCAACCCGCCTACTCCATTATCTTGGTTCCTCACCAATAATTTCTAACCTTAACACTTTATAGATGAAATGTTTTCCTAAGAATACAATGAGGATTTAGTTCTCAACCCTTTGAGAAAACTTTAACACCTATTCTCTAGCAAAACAATTTTCTACAACCACACCAAGGTGTTTCACAAGCATACCTTGCAAGCTAGCTTATCAAATCAACACAACAAGATGAAAACACAATAAAAGAGCAATAAATGTAAACCAAACTTGTTGTGCTCCTTTCTCCGGCCTTCCAAACTTTCAACGCCTCAAGAAGATGAAGAGATTTGCCTTGAGAGGGTTGAAGAGTGAAGACCACCACTTAAGAGTGTAGAAGTGAGAACTAGGGCTTTAGATTACTCTTTGAATACTCAAACACTTAAGGATTTACTCAATGAAAAGTTCGGGCTGAAGGAAGGTAAGTTTGAGAGCTTATATAGAGATCCCAAATGTAGGATCTCGGTTTCCAACAAGCTCAACGGGTAGAAATTCAACATAGAGCCATTGGAAGCATTTTGGTAATTCTAGACATTTTAACTTGGAAAGTACTAGTACTTTTTGGGCTATTTCAGAATGTCCATATGGGATGTTCTGAGATGTTCGGGAATGTTACAACATCTCATCCGGGATATTCCAAAAATATTACAACATCCCATTCAGAATATTCTAGAATGTTATAACATCCCATCCAGGATATTCCGAAATGTTCCAGAATGTTACAACATCCCATCCGGGATATTTCGAGATGTTCCGGAACGTTACAACATCTCATCCAGGATATTCCGGGATGTTACAATATTTCACCCAGAATGTTGTTTATCACTTGGAAGCTCTTGGTAATTGATCGATTAGATTCATGTCCTAGGGATATATTACACTTGATTCTAAGCCTAAACCTAGGATTTGACTTGGTTTCAACTTCGTAGGCAGATCGTTCCATCAATCTGAACCCAAAACTCATTAAATAGATTAGATACATGTTTGTTATCATCAAAATAGAAAGTGAGGCCTAGGTGGAATGCTTGGGCCAACAATGTGAAATTGACTTTGGTTGGTACGAGGTGGTGTGGTATGTGGCTGATTGTTTGGGGCCCGAGGGAGGGCCGAGTTTGTTGTATATATAAGTGCACCCGAAGTGTTCAATAGATTGCGAGACCAATCGAGTTGGGTTAATTATGAGTACACATGCTTGATTTGTATGATGATGATTGTGCTTGTGATACGATTGATGGCTAGGCAGGGGAGTGCGTTGGTAGGCCAAGCTAATGCCCGACCCGACGAGTATGACTTTTGGGCTGGGAAGCTCATTAGAGAGTCACACCAACTATCGACCCGGAGTGGCATTAGTTGGAGGGATATTCCCAACCAGAGGGCGCAACAAGACTAGTCAGCCATCCTAGATAGTGAGGCCCGGGGGCGGGAAGCTCGCTAGAGGGCCATCCTAGCAATCGACCCATGTGATTGTTCACCTCATGCTTATTATGTTGTTTATGCATGGACACTGGATTAGCACGTGTGTTGGATTAATTATTTTGCTTACTACTATGTCTATTCTCTTGTATGGTTACATGATTCTATCAACATTATGTTTTGCTTAGTGGGGGCTCGGTAGGAGTCGCTCACTGAGTTCCTGTAAACTCTATCATACCTCTCTTTTAAATGTTTACAAGTTCTGATAAGTAGAGGTACACAGGTACCAAAGGGGTGTGCTATTAGAGGTGCAAGTTCGCTGAACCATCCCCGAGTCGAGAGTCTAGTAGTGACATATTGTATATGAACTTCATGGGAGATGTCTTTTATTAAACATCGTGTTGTCACAGTGTCAACATGTTATTGTTCTACATTTACGTACATCGTTTCATTATATTGTGTGTAGTGTATGGTGGTCTTTAGGGTACGAGTCTATATTTCAGGTCGATCACGTGATCCTGAGCTTATCATTTTCTAAAGCGTATCATGAGTGGGAAAAGCGATTCAAGCCAAACAAGTATCATAAGCTCCAACTTTATAGACAAGAAAAATAAAAGAGATGATACCAAAGTGATTTTGATGCCAACTTTACCTAGGATCAAGGTGAGACAATGTTGCAACTTAGAATGATGTAAACTTTGAATCCTCATGCAACACTCATCAATCATCATTTTCTCATATTGTGTAGTAACTCCCCCTACAAGAGAACTGAAACCTTTAGTATCCAAATAGCTTTGGTTCCTTAGGGGTTAATAGGCTTATGAATCCCACAGTGTTTTCATAACACTTGGATTCATCTTAAACGCACAATCATATATCACATGTCTATATATATCACAACAAAAGCAATGTCTATGATTTTTTTTCTTTTCATTCTTTTTATGGACATGAGATTTAAGACTATGAGTTATGATGAAAATTTGCATTCGTAAAAGCAACATTCCTCTTATCAAACTTCTTAAAAGAAGAAACATTTTTAAATTCATTAACTTTCTTATTCAAAATCAAAACCTCATTTTTTAAAAACATCCATGGATTAATGCAATGCATTCACTTGAGATTTCAACATGCAATTTTCATTTTTGATTTTCGAATTTTTCATTCTTAAGTTGTCAATTTTAAAATTTAATTTATTTTTGAAAATTAATTTTCATTTTTCAAATTCATTTTTTTTTGTCTTTAAATCCTTAATCTCAAGATTAAAAGTATCATGACATGGATCAAGCATACTAATTTTCAATTTTTCATTTCCAAGTTATGTATCATTCAAGCTACTAACAAGCTTCAAATTTTCTTTGTTAATTTTCCTATTTTTCTTATTTGTTTTTACTAGCATGACATACATTTTCTTGCATTCTTCTACTAACTCATCATATGACATATCATGAGAACTTGAAAAGTTGTATCACTATTATCATTAAAATTTTGAACATGACTAGAAGAAGAAGAGTGTACCTCATCATGGATACCCATGAGGCAAAGTTTTGAGATAACTTCATAGTCACGACACGAAGATGCATCACTTGATTCGGAGGTGGACTTGGAAGCACTCTTATTCTTCTTGATATTTTTCTTAAGTGAAGAATAATTCTTCTTAATATGTCATTTCTCCTTGCAAAAATAGCACACTACATTTTTTTTCGGCTGGCTCTTTTGACTAAAAACACTATGAGCAATGGCGTATCCAGCCCAGTAAATGGGGGACATTTTGTCCCCCATTTTTTTTCAAAAATAAATAAAAAGTACTTTTATATTTTAATTTTTATTGTTAATTCTAATTTTATATTTATTTTAAAATTGATAAAATTTAATCTTCTATATATAAATTATTGAATTTGTGTTGTTACTTATTTTAAAGGAAATAATATATGTTATTTCTTTATTAACGGGTAGCTTCAAGTGGTTTAAACAATCGTATAGTTCTTGATTTGGTGAATACAACTCCAATTTTATAAGGTAAATAATTCTACTCAAAACTAAATATTACTTTGATTGAATGATTTTTATTTATTATAAAATATTATTTTTATTTATTTCTCATTTGTTGATCTATATATTTTGATTGTCTTATGTTAAATGTATTTTTATACAATTATATTGTACCGTATCGCGGGGGCAAGCCCCGCACCCCCAAATTATAACTAAACATAATAATTTTAATTTTAAATTTCTTTATGTCCCCCATTTTCAAAATCCTGCATACGCTACTGACTATGAGCATCAAAAACCACATTAGTAGTAGGGGGATAACCATCATCATCACTTCAGTTTTTGCATAATTATAAAACACATTCAATGTTGCCTATAAATTAAAAGACGAAGTACAATGCATGACTTTTTCAAAAATTTCATATTGCAAAGAACAACATATACATGCAATTTATAGCTTTTGCATTTAAGTTAAACAAATGACCATGTATTCATGTCATTTCTAGGTTCAACATATTGGGTTTTCAGTACATGTTATAAACCCTTAAATCTTGAATCTTCAATAAGGTGTACATCATATTTTTCCAAAGACCAAAGTTAAAATCATTGAATCTATGAGGTGTAGAAACTAAACACTCTAGTGTCATTATGGGATCAGAGTTCAATGTAGGACATGGTGAAATCTCAAAGCTATGAAATCACTTTGATACCAATTATTAGAGGAAACGTCACACTAGAGGGGGTGTGTTACCAATTAATTAAGTCTAAATCCAATTTTACCAATTCTTAGAATTATTAGGCAAATCACAATTGAATTAACTAAGTGTAGAAGTAAATAATGAACAAGTGAGTACAACACGCAATTGAACAATGCCAGCACAACAATGCCAACATCCACTACCACCAACTATTTAGGGTTTACACAAGAGGATTTACATCGAAAGCTCACAACCTTCTTCTCGAAGACATCTTCCCACCTTAAGCTCCAAGGACATACTAAACCTAGTATACACCAAGACAACCACTCAAATCTTGACATAAAAATTAGGTCAATTACAACACTTAAAATGACAACAAAAACCAATCAAATATAATCAAAATGGAGCGACAAATAAATAAACCAATACTTAGCTCCAAACTTGAAGTCCTAACTCCTCTCGATGCCTTTGGTGATGAATCTTTCAAGGATAAGGAAAGTATCAAGAAGTTGAGGCTCAAAACTAGGATTTTGAATGAGGTCGTTCAATCAAAGCTATGAATTATCAAAAGATGACTCAAGGATCATTAAAGGGTCAAATGAAGGCTGAGAGCCCACTGATATAGAGAAATCATGAAGTGGGGCTCGGGTTGAATGGCATGCAACGAGTGAAAAGTCAATCGTTGCAATCGTCGATCGATCACCGGTCGATTCGGTCGACCCTACGACCGAAACTGCACTGTGCAGTTTCAGCGTGGGTTGATCGAAACTTCACTATGCAGTTTCAGCGTGGGTTTAGGTCTCAGTCCAGGTTTTGGGTTCTTTCATCATCATCAATCATTTCAAGATTATTACAATAATTGTAAACCCCAAAACTTAATTAGACTCTATGTCTTCTATGCTTTTCAAGCACCGATCTACATCCTTGAAAATTTCTTTGATTTTGCATCGATTTTTCGATCGCGAACATCGAGTGTTATTCAGCTAGGAAAATCTTTGAAACATTAGTCTCAAATTTATTATCATCAAAATTGAGATTAACACAAAGATTGAAAATCTTAAGCCAATAATATTCGACTGTAATGGAAATTGAGAGTGAATTAATTAGATGTACTTGAATGAATAGTGAATGTTTCTTTCTTCTTTTTGCTAAATTTTGATGCCATTGTTCTATTGTATCTACTTGCACAATAATGAATGTTTCTCATATCCTATATTTTTTTGTTCCCAATATATTAACTAGTTAAAATATTACTTATGATAAAGAATCTAATGGAGGACATCATCATAAGCAAAGTATAGAGAGAAACTTGTTTGATTTAAATGAATTTCTAAATGATGAAAACTTTGATATATCTTCTATTTTTTTGTAATTTACTTTTTTAAAATAGTGTTGTTTTTTAATTCATTTAATTGTTTAACAAAATTTTGTAATATCATCTAGGAAACCACGAAAGATAATTTTAGTAGAGCAAATCCTCATATTACCATTCACCAAACATGAATTTTGCAAATATATCATGACCAAATTTAGTGATTGATTTTATTTTATTATTCGATGGTGTATAAATTTTCATACATTATACAAGTTAGATACTGTGAAAGAATGTGAGCATCAATGACCATTGATGATTATATAATATAACTTAAGGGTCTGTTTGGATACAGATATATTAAGGAAAGGGATGGGAAGAGATGAGAAGGGAGGAGAAGAAAAGAGAGAAGAAAGGAGGAAAAAAATTAATCATGTTTGAATATAGTTTAATAAAGGAAAAAAAAAATTATTCTTATTTGGATGTACTTTACAAGGGGAAAGAAGGAGAATGGAGAAATCTTGTATTGAATAGACAATTATATCATTTTCATTTTTATGTTATATATATATTGTCATTTCTATTCCTACAGATATTAGGATTTTTTTGAACAACTACAAATATTAGGATTAGACAAAAGATACTATGAAAGGAAAAAATTGAAAACAAGAGGATTCTTTTTTGCCTTTGTATTCAATAGAGATGAGAAGATGCCACTATGGTTTAATAAAATCTTATATATATGTATTAAAATAATAAGAGTACTTTTGTAAATTTATTTTGGATGATTTTTTATAATTATTTTCACCCTCATTCAATCCCAAATATATCGGGGTTGAAAGAAAATTAGAATTTGGAGGGAAACTAAGGTAAATAATCCCCCACTCCCAAATCCCTTTAGTATTTCCCCTCCATTATAATTAGAAATCAAACAAGGGAAAAAATTCCTCTCTTCCCTTCCTCTTCTTTAACCTCAATCCAAACATAATGTAATTACAGTCATATAAGTATATACTAGCTACAATACTCGCGCTTTGCACGATTAACTAATATTTTTCATATTTTGTAATATAAATTTAATTTGAAATTATATAAATTAAAAATTCGAATTAATTTTTATAATTTCAAAAAATAATTTAAATTGTAAATTAATTTAAAATTTAAATTATAAATTAAATTTTATCTATAATTTAATATTCTTAATAATTTAAATAAAAAATTTAGAATTAAATAATTGTATACCTAAATTTTTTAAAAATAATGTACTATATTATTAACATTTTTTAAAAAAAGTTTGAAATTGAATAGTCTATCGTTTTTTTTTTTTGATATTTTCACATTTTGTTACATAATTTTAATTTAAAACTATTTTTTATATTTTTTAAAAACTAATTATTTTAAACTTTAATTATAAATTAGTTTATAATTTTAATTTTAATTTTAATTAAATTTGTAATAAATAATTAAATAATCATAATAATTAAAATTAAAATTTTAAAAATTAAATATTTCTATACCTATATTTTCATAATTAAGTTACAATATTATTATCATATTATAAAAAAATATACTTTTGGTAATAAAAAGCAATAGTAAGATATTTAAATTAAATTATAATTTTAAATAATAATATATAAATATACCACAAAGTAATATATGTTAATTTAATTTGATTTATATAATTATAAGGGTGTGCACATATATTTATATAATTTATTTTTAAATAATTATAAGTAATAATTAAAATAAAAATTAAAAAAATTAAAAGATGGATTCTGTTAAATTAGCGATTAATAATTATTTTTAATGCTTAAAATAATATATTTATATAGAAAAAACATAAAAAAAATAAAAAAATTATGTAAATAAATTGATAGTCTAGTGTGACATACAAAATAAAATATTAATAAAATATAAATAAAAAAATGGTAACAATCTTTTTATACCATGATATTAATTTGTTTCAAAATACATACATCTTTTTTAAATAAATTTATATAAATTTCAATGATCAAAAATATTAAAAATAATAAAATAATAAATTTTAACGGATAAAAATCAAATATAATATAAGTATTCATATCTTTTTTTTTGAAATATTATTTTTCAATAACAAACCAAAAAAATAATATTTCAAAATAAAAAAACTAATATAAAAAACTTCAATAAATAAAAAATATTTACAATTATTATTTAAAAAATAGCAAATACAAAATTAAAAATATTAAAATAGGTTATTATAGAGATGAAAAGTGGGGTTAAATTTTTTATTACGAATTTAAATGGAGTAAAAATTTGGGAGGAAAATTTAAATGAGGAAAAATTTGAGAGGAGGGGTAAAAATAAAAATAAAAATTTGAGGGAGTGTGAGGAGTTTAGGCGGGAAAATAAAAATTTGATGGAGTAAGAGGAATTTAGGTGGGAAAATAAAAATTTGAGAGAGTAGGAGAAACTTAGACGAGAATGAATCATTTTTTATTTATATATATATATAAATTCTTGCTTGAAGTTGGGGTGGTGTGATCCATGCGACCGCGTCTCCCCAACTTCAACTACCACACTGGGATACCTCTGATGATTCACCCGGTGATGAAACGACTGCATCAAACCAAACTAAGATTAGGTGGGACCTAATCTTTCCAGATGGGAGGGAGGAGGAGATCACAGATCGACCGATTTTTGATGAGCACGAAGAAGATCGACCGATTTTTGATGAGCACGAAGAAGATCGACCGATTTTTGATGAGCACGAAGAAGACGAAGATGATGAGAATGATTTTGAAACCAAGTTTAGCAAGCTCAACTGGGCTGCTACAAATGGAGAAAGTGCATACACTACTGAACTGGAATATCCAGTTCTGAGAAAATTCAAAGATGCATTAGAAAAGACAACTGAATCAGCATTTGCTACCGCAGAATAACACAACTGTTCATAATTTCAGGTAATATGACATCTTTCCTCCAGCTACTTTCTGGTGCTTGAATAACTGGTGGTGGTGTTGTAGTAATTATAACCAAAACGAGTTCTGTTGTGGGTTCCTCTGGGTCTTCTTCTACTAATAGAATAAAGGCTGATTCATAAGGCAGATTAGCCTTCTCCAGAGTTGTCATGTGAGCAATTCCGCTTTCACCTTCTGAAAATGAACAGATAGCATCACTATCTGGTTCATTCAGGTCTATTGATAATACATCCCATTCATCAGGTAAGTCAAGATTTTCAATGATAGCTGCTCGGGCAATGTTTCCTTGCTTTCTTTTGCATTCGCATATCTTCCAAAATAACCATCTTAGTAGTCAGTCGGGACAAAGCATCAGCTAGGACATTATGTTTTCCTTCAATATGTTCAAAATTAACTTGAATACCTGTTCCCGTTATGAAATCTACGAAGTTGAGCCATCTTACCCTTGATGGCTTGTTCTGATTTGATTTGTTATAAAAACTGATAATGGCCTGGCAATCAGTTCTTAGAGTGATCTCCTTCTTGTCCAAATAGTGAATTTTCAGTGCGTTTAATGTTTCCATGCAAGCATGGATCTCAGCATCAATTGTGGCCTTCACTACTGGAAATTTGCCGCTGGCATATGCACAAATCCTCTCTGATTGTCGTTTGTCATACTTCTTCAGTTTCCATTGTTCCGTCCATCCAGCTTGATAGAGTGTTTCTGCTGGAACCTGTTGAGCCCTTTGATATTGGGAGATTGATAATTCCGCATTAGGGTCAATTTGGGACTCTAGGCTTCTCTGGAAGCCGGATCTTCTAGAGCTGGATGCGACACGTCTCTGTACTTCATGACGTAGTCGATTGCTTAGTCTGTAGCTTCGGATCTGGTCGTCAATAGTTGGCTGTCTGTCATTGGTGTTGGAGATCGATGGTCTTGGAGCCAAGACCTCAGTTCTTGTGGCAGTCCTGTTTGAGGAAGTCATTTTCGTGCTGCTGCTGCCTTCTCCTTTTCTTGTTCAAAGATCAGCTTCGGATCTGTAAACACGTAAAGTTTGCCTGGTGGTTTTGATATTTTCTTTTCGGAGGTATCTCCGATTTTTAGTTTTTGCAGATCTCTAGCAAGGGAATCAATTGAGTCTGATAAAGACTGAGGGTTAGATTTATCCTTGCTTAATTTTAATGCCCTTACTTCGGCAGAGACCTCGTCTAACTGCTCTTTTATCTTGCAGGTGAGCTGAATGAGTGTGTTTAGTTGCTTAACCAAGAATTCAGCGTATTTAGTGGTGATAGTCGATGGTTTTATGAATCCCTCGGCGGGTACGCCAAGAGTTTCAGTAGCCTTGAGAGCTTCTTTGTAATGAAAAGGAAAGGAAAGATGATCTTCTCAGAAGACGAGTCTGAAGAAAGAAAAGCAACAGGCGTAATCTTATCCAGTTCTGAGAAAATTCAAAGATGCATTAGAAAAGACAACTGAATCAGCATTTGCTACCGCAGAATCATCATCCGTAACACAATTGCCGAGAGAACCCATCATGGGACCGGCGATGTATCCTCCGAGCAACGTTAACCCCAGACCATATTACATGGGAGATCCTATCGCCAAGAGGACAAAAGTGAATAGTCTCAAAGGAGGATATGCAAGAAATTATGCGGGAAATTACCTCTGATGATTCACCCGGTGATGAAACGACTGCATCAAACCAAACTAAGATTAGGTGGGACCTAATCTTTCCAGATGGGAGGGAGGAGGAGATCACAGATCGACCGATTTTTGATGAGCACGAAGAAGACGAAGATGATGAGGATGATTTTGAAACCAAGTTTAGCAAGCTCAACTGGGCTGCTACAAATGGAGAAAGTGCATACACTACTGAACTGGAATATCCAGTTCTGAGAAAATTCAAAGATGCATTAGAAAAGACAACTGAATCAGCATTTGCTACCGCAGAATCATCATCCGTAACACAATTGCCGAGAGAACCCATCATGGGACCGGCGATGTATCCTCCGAGCAACGTTAACCCCAGACCATATTACATGGGAGATCCTATCGCCATGAGGACAAAAGTGAATAGTCTCAAAGGAGGATATGCAAGAAATTATGCGGGAAATTATACTTTACCATCCGCCCAGACAAATACAGGGGCCATCCTCGTATTGCCTGAAAATTTGGGGCAATACAGTGATGTTATCACACGGTGGGAATCTATTACACTCAACCTTGTGAACGAAAGAACATGGACAGACAATAAGGCCAAGGTATGTTTCATTGAAAATCTTTTAGGAGAAAATGAAAAAAAAAATGGATTCAATGGCGCATGGCCTATCCGAATGAGTATGATGAATTAGTGGGCATTGCTGACGACCCACAAAATGTTCTCTCACAAGTCCGACGAATGATTCTACTGGAGGATCCAACAACTGGTTCCACCGATGAGCAGAATAGAGCATACGAAGACCTGGAGAGGCTTTCATGCAACCATGTCAGAGACCTGTTCGACTATCTGAACGACTACAAGGTACTAGCTTCTAAATCAGGCAGGATGTATGTCTCGACAGAATTATCAGAAAAAGTATTTAGAAAGATGCCGCCCCTAATTGGCAAAGAACTTGAAGCAGCTTTCCAAGTAAAGCATCCAGGTAACCAGATCGGGGTGATGCCTCGAATACATTTCGCTTACCAATATTTGGAGGATCAATGCAAGCGCGCCGCATTTCAAAGAAGCTTGAAAGATCTCTCAATATGCAGCAAAATTCCTCTACCAGGATATTATACTAAAAGCAAGAAGTATAGCCTAAGGAAGGCTAAAAATTATAAAGGAAAGCCGCACGACACACATGTGCGAATCTTCAAAAGGAAGCATGCAGACATAACAAAGAAGTGTAAATGCTTCATATGCGGGGAAGAAGGACATTATGCTCGAGAATGCAAAAGAAAGCAAGGAAACATTGCCCGAGCAGCTATCATTGAAAATCTTGACTTACCTGATGAATGGGATGTATTATCAATAGACCTGAATGAACCAGATAGTGATGCTATCTGTTCATTTTCAGAAGGTGAAAGCGGAATTGCTCACATGACAACTCTGGAGAAGGCTAATCTGCCTTATGAATCAGCCTTTATTCTATTAGTAGAAGAAGACCCAGAGGAACCCACAACAGAACTCTCAGGTGAATTTTGCTACAAAGAGAAGTAAGATCGATCTGAAGAGTGGATTTCACCAAGTGGCGATGAATCCAGATTCTATTGCATGGACAGCTTTTATCGTACCAGGAGGACTCTATGAATGGTTGGTAATGCCATTCGGCCTTAAGAACGCTCCCTCCATCTTCCAAAGAAAAATGGATCGTTGCTTTGAAGGTACGGAAAGTTTCATAGCTATATACATAGATGATATACTAGTATTTTCTGACAATGAAGAAGACCATGCGAAGCATCTCAGAAAGATGCTCGAAATATGCGAAAAGTGGGGACTCATTCTATCCCCCACTAAAATGAAAATTGCAACAGAGGAAATTGAGTTCCTCGGAGCTGTTATAGGAAGAAGTAAGATTAGGCTCCAACCTCATATCATCAAAAAGATAGTCAATTTTGACGAGCAAAATTTGAAGACGAAAACCGGTTTGAGAACCTGCTTAAAGGTTAAACTGCTAAGGTAGGCGATAAAGGGGCTAACAGTACCCACTTAAGGAGAAGATTGCCCATACATTCGTAATCTTAGCTAGAGTAACCAGCAAGTATATAAATTTAGAACTTTTAAGTAACATATGAGTGACTGGAATTTGACTGCGGCAAGTTCAGTTTACAAAGAAGCTCTCAAGGCTACTGAAACTCTTGGCGTACCCGCCGAGGGATTCATAAAACCATCGACTATCACCACTAAATACGCTGAATTCTTGGTTAAGCAACTAAACACACTCATTCAGCTCACCTGCAAGATAAAAGAGCAGTTAGACGAGGTCCCTGCCGAAGTAAGGGCATTAAAATTAAGCAAGGATAAATCTAACCCTCAGTCTTTATCAGACTCAATTGATTCCCTTGCTAGAGATCTGCAAAAACTAAATAACCTGCGAACATTTGTTGAGGGGGTTTTCGCTTCCCCCGTAGTGGTGCTTCTAGTCTTCATCTTCATCTTCAGCGGGATATTTACCCTTTCGCAGGGTGTCTTCATCCCTGTCCGTAACATTTCCTTGTACCTTTAGTTCCTCATGTAACCATTCAGGTTCAAGATAGGTCGAATCTAGCTCTGGGTACCAGTAGGATGATACTCGTTCTGGAGCCTTCTTAGCTAGTGCTTTGAAGAACTCATCTGTTTCTATGTATAATTTTTTCATGGACTTTTGGTACATGCTTTCTTCATTTTTAATTTTTTGGATGTATTCCTCATCCTTCTGCTTCTGTGAGGGACCATTTCTGTGAGAACTTTCAGGTCGATCTTCAATGCGATGACTTTGTTCAAATACTTCCTTGATCTTTCTCAGCTGTTCCTTACGATCTAGGTCATCAATTTGTTGTCGTAGATTTGTCATATGATCTTCCCATTCAGCTATGCTCAGGAATCGTCGTGCTTCTGGGTAGTAGTCATAGTAACTGTAATCTATCCGGGTCATTTCTTCCATTAAGATGCTAATGGCTTCGTCGTTGTCATCATTTATTTCTTCTGTTTCATCGTCCCATGTGTAAAGCGCATGTACATTCTCCTCCCGGATCAAGAGTTTACTCAGAGAGTCAATAGTTGAACTGAGCATGTTCACCACTTCAATTGGTGCGTCTTTGGTTTCCTTGATTGCTTCTTCGAGGTCCTGGATATGCTTCATTAGATATTCTGGCATATCTTCCAAAATAACCATCTTAGTAGTCAGTCGGGACAAAGCATCAGCTAGGACATTATGTTTTCCTTCAATATGTTCAAAATTAACTTGAATACCTGTTCCCGTTATGAAATCTACGAAGTTGAGCCATCTTACCCTTGATGGCTTGTTCTGATTTGATTTGTTATGAAAACTGATAATGGCCTGGCAATCAGTTCTTAGAGTGATCTCCTTCTTGTCCAAATAGTGAATTTTCAGTGTGTTTAATGTTTCCATGCAAGCATGGATCTCAGCATCAATTGTGGCCTTCACTACTGGAAATTTGCCGCTGGCATATGCACAAATCCTCTCTGATTGTCGTTTGTCATACTTCTTCAGTTTCCATTTACAGATTCCTCCCCAGCCTTCCATACAGCCATCTGTCTCAAGGATAATATATGCTTCTGGGGGTGGTAATTCTAGATCAGGCAAATTTTGAACTATCTTCTTGACCTTGGCAATTAATTCTCGGTCTGAAGGCTTAATTCTTTTGTCGCCATGGGTCCTGTTTTGGAATACAGTGGCCCCAATAATGTGCCCATGTTGGGAATATAATTCCTTGCATAGTTTAGGATTCCCAACCAGGTTCTCAAACCGATTTTCGTCTTCAAATTTTGCTCGTCAAAATTGACTATCTTTTTGATAATATGAGGTTGGAGCCTAATCTTACTTCTTCCTATAACAGCTCCGAGGAACTCAATTTCCTCTGTTGCAATTTTCATTTTAGTGGGGGATAGAATGAGTCCCCACTTTTCGCATATTTCGAGCATCTTTCTGAGATGCTTCGCATGGTCTTCTTCATTGTTAGAAAATACTAGTATATCATCTATGTATACAGCTATGAAACTTTCCGTACCTTCAAAGCAACGATCCATTTTTCTTTGGAAGATGGAGGGAGCGTTCTTAAGGCCGAATGGCATTACCAACCATTCATAGAGTCCTCCTGGTACGATAAAAGCTGTCCATGCAATAGAATCTGGATTCATCACCACTTGGTGAAATCCACTCTTCAGATCGAACTTTGAAAAGATCTTAATAGTCCCAATTCTTTTGAGAATAGTATTTATGCCAGGCAGGCTGTATTGGTCTTTATACGTGTTGTCATTCAGCGTTCTATAGTTGAATACGAGGCGCTCCTTCCCTTTGACCTCTTGTTTTGTGATTGGGTCAATACTTGTTCCTGAATGAACAATCATAGCCATGGTCCTGTGCCTACTTGTACTAGGCCTGATAACCCCGATTTGTAGAAGGCTCTGAATATGCTTATTGAACTGATCCTTCATTGCTGGGGTAACGTGCTTCAGTGGTTTATCCTGAATGGTCAGATCAGGATTTATAACCTCTATTTTGCACATTATTTGATTCTTACTCCAATGTGCGATTGGGTTATCCCCAATATATCCTTGCTCCTTCAACCTTTTTAGCAGGGGTCTGAATTTTTGTTGGAATTTCTCTGACTCCTTAAAGTCAGCATAAGTCGTTGCACTCAAAACTTCCATTATCTCTTCTTCTGTCAGAATAAACTCATCTGTACTAGAGGATGCTGTAAATACTTCTGTATCAGAACGGGTTGTGATGGTGGTTACCTTCTTATAAAAAGTAATTGCTTGGTCTTCAATTCTGACACCTCCCTTCATAGCTCTGATGAAATTACAGCCTATGAGCATTTGAATTCCGTCTTTCTTGCTCATTGGGAAAGCATACGTGAACGGAATAGGGAACTTATTTTCTTCAATTGACATATATCCTCCTCTCAGCTTCTTACTGGCCAATTGCTGTGAGTTTACTCCATTAATCAAAATTGGGTAGGCGCTTGGTTCCAAGGCTTCCTCCGGGATGAAATCTTGGTCTATACAGCAAACTGTTGCGCCTGTATCTAAGATTGCTTGTACAGTGAAAGGCTTCATCTGTGGAATTTCCAAGACTATAACCATGTTATATAGTCTGTTTAAGATTCTTTTACCTTTCGGCTGATTGACTTTGTCAGCACTTGTTGCAAGGTCTTGAGGTAGATTATCTGCAAATATTTTGTTTGCAGATTCTTTGAAGATTACGCCTGTTGCTTTTCTTTCTTCAGGCTCGTCTTCTGAGAAGATCATCTTTCCTTTCCTTTTCATTTCTTCTTCAAGACTGAGGTTGTTAAATTCCTCTTCGAGATCCTCTAAATCTTCTCGACTTCTGAGGATTTCAAGCTCTTCCTTAAGCTTCTTGTTTTCTTCCTTGACGTAATCAACCTCGGCTAGTAGGTATTTGGTGTAGTCCAGACGGAAAGTTTCATAGCTGTATACATAGATGATATACTAGTATTTTCTGACAATGAAGAAGACCATGCGAAGCATCTCAGAAAGATGCTCGAAATATGCGAAAAGTGGGGACTCATTCTATCCCCCACTAAAATGAAAATTGCAACAGAGGAAATTGAGTTCCTCGGAGCTGTTATAGGAAGAAGTAAGATTAGGCTCCAACCTCATATCATCAAAAAGATAGTCAATTTTGACGAGCAAAATTTGAAGACGAAAACCGGTTTGAGAACCTGGTTGGGAATCCTAAACTATGCAAGGAATTATATTCCCAACATGGGCACATTATTGGGGCCACTGTATTCCAAAACAGGACCGTTACTGATCAGCTACCACACTGGGATACCTCTGATGATTCACCCGGTGATGAAACGACTGCATCAAACCAAACTAAGATTAGGTGGGACCTAATCTTTCCAGATGGGAGGGAGGAGGAGATCACAGATCGACCGATTTTTGATGAGCACGAAGAAGATCGACCGATTTTTGATGAGCACGAAGAAGACGAAGATGATGAGGATGATTTTGAAACCAAGTTTAGCAAGCTCAACTGGGCTGCTACAAATGGAGAAAGTGCATAACTGCAACATCCACAGGCTATTGGGATTCACAACTGCAACATCCACAGGCTTAATAGAACTTGAACGACTCACTGGAAAAGTTCTATTTAAAAACCCACGAACGCCTGAAAAGAAGGCAAAATGGGTGGACAAGATTAAGCACCTTCACAAAACTCAATCTTTGAAAGCCATTACAGAGCTTGATAGGCTTATAGCGGTGACTTATCTGCAGAAAGCGAGAATAGAACAACTTAGCACAAACCAACATTGGGAAGACGATGTGTTAGAACTTGTGACACATCACATCAGAAATCTTGAACAATGTCACCGAATGATCAGCTGTGCACGAGAAAGCATCACCCATGACGTGTAAAGAAGGATAAGAAGATAAGAAGGAATCCCGACAGGTCATATCACCCTTACCTGTAAAGACTTCAATAATTGTACGAAGGAATCTCACTTTGTTAAAAGCAAGCCAGTAAGTGGTCGATGGGGCCCAGATGTGCACCCGCACTTACTTTCCTGCTTCCTCGAGAGCATTCCTCTACGCCTATAAATAACTTAGTTTGATGAGTTGCAAGACATCCTGGCAGAACCAGAAGTCTTACTTCTCTTTGTAATCTTTGAGTATTTTGAGTGTGTAACCTTTGAGTGTTCTGAGTGTCTAATACAAGCAAGCTTTCAGATCCTTTGAGTGTTCTGAGTGTCTAATACAAGCAAGCTTTCAGATTTCCTATACTTTTCCAGCGTCTTTTAAGACCAGCGAAAATAATTCCTGATCCGCTATCCGCTATCATATTGCAAACGCCACCATCGTCACCTCTTGGTATCAGAGCTTTGTTCTTCCACTTTGCAAGGTATTACTTGTTCTTTCTCAGTTATAATTCCCAATCTCTTGTACTTGAAGTTTTATTTTTCTATACTTAAAGGTTAAACTGCTAAGGTAGGCGATAAAGGGGCTAACAGTACCCACTTAAGGAGAAGATTGCCCATACATTCGTAATCTTAGCTAGAGTAACCAGCAAGTATATAAATTTAGAACTTTTAAGTAACATATGAGTGACTGGAATTTGACTGCGGCAAGTTCAGTTTACAAAGAAGCTCTCAAGGCTACTGAAACTCTTGGCGTACCCGCCGAGGGATTCATAAAACCATCGACTATCACCACTAAATACGCTGAATTCTTGGTTAAGCAACTAAACATCGGTGGAACCAGTTGTTGGATCCTCCAGTAGAATCATTCGTCGGACTTGTGAGAGAACATTTTGTGGGTCGTCAGCAATGCCCACTAATTCATCATACTCATTCGGATAGGCCATGCGCCATTGAATCCATTTTTTTTTTTCATTTTCTCCTAAAAGATTTTCAATGAAACATACCTTGGCCTTATTGTCTGTCCATGTTCTTTCGTTCACAAGGTTGAGTGTAATAGATTCCCACCGTGTGATAACATCACTGTATTGCCCCAAATTTTCAGGCAATACGAGGATGGCCCCTGTATTTGTCTGGGCGGATGGTAAAGTATAATTTCCCGCATAATTTCTTGCATATCCTCCTTTGAGACTATTCACTTTTGTCCTCATGGCGATAGGATCTCCCATGTAATATGGTCTGGGGTTAACGTTGCTCGGAGGATCACAGATCGATCGATTTTTGATGAGCACGAAGAAGACGAAGATGATGAGGATGATTTTGAAACCAAGTTTAGCAAGCTCAACTGGGCTGCTACAAATGGAGAAAGTGCATACACTACTGAACTGGAATATCCAGTTCTGAGAAAATTCAAAGATGCATTAGAAAAGACAACTGAATCAGCATTTGCTACCGCAGAATCATCATCCGTAACACAATTGCCGAGAGAACCCATCATGGGACCGGCGATGTATCCTCCGAGCAACGTTAACCCCAGACCATATTACATGGGAGATCCTATCGCCATGAGGACAAAAGTGAATAGTCTCAAAGGAGGATATGCAAGAAATTATGCGGGAAATTATACTTTACCATCCGCCCAGACAAATACAGGGGCCATCCTCGTATTGCCTGAAAATTTGGGGCAATACAGTGATGTTATCACACGGTGGGAATCTGGATCAGCTTCGGATCTGTAAACACGTAAAGTTTGCCTGGTGGTTTTGATATTTTCTTTTCGGAGGTATCTCCGATTTTTAGTTTTTGCAGATCTCTAGCAAGGGAATCAATTGAGTCTGATAAAGACTGAGGGTTAGATTTATCCTTGCTTAATTTTAATGCCCTTACTTCTGCTGGCCTTGTAAACTTTCAGTTGTTCGTACCTGCCCAGGGATCGCTCGGATCCCTCTACTCGCAAGATGGTCTGCAACGTGTTGAACGTTGTATCTGAAGTTGGTGTGGCTGGTATTTGAAAGTCGTCCAAGTAAGGATCTGGATAAGAGGAGGTTGCTCTCACCTCCTTGCCAACCTGTGTAGCCGTGTGTTTGGATCACCAATTGTATATGTTCTCTGAAGTCTTCGCACCCGAACAGACGGCTCCTTAGCCGTCCAATTTGCTGATTACGCAGTCCAGCCTTCAAACAAAAATGATGATGAAGACGACGAATTCGTTGCTATGCTCTACGACGATCAGGGCGACCCTGATTGGAGCAGCGACTATGAGCTGGAAGATGCTTGGGATCTCCTTCTAATTTTAGTGATCTATACAGCAAACTGTTGCGCCTGTATGGATTTCAAGCTTCTTTGAAATGCGGCGCGCTTGCATTGATCCTCCAAATATTGGTAAGCGAAATGTATTCGAGGCATCACCCCGATCTGGTTACCTGGATGCTTTACTTGGAAAGCTACTTCAAGTTCTTTGCCAATTAGGGGCGGCATCTTTCTAAATACTTTTTCTGATAATTCTGTCGAGACATACATCCTGCCTGATTTAGAAGCTAGTACCTTGTAGTCGTTCAGATAGTCGAACAGGTCTCTGACATGGTTGCATGAAAGCCTCTCCAGGTCTTCGTATGCTCTATTCTGCTCATCGGTGGAACCAGTTGTTGGATCCTCCAGTAGAATCATTCGTCGGACTTGTGAGAGAACATTTTGTGAGTCGTCAGCAATGCCCACTAATTCATCATACTCATTCGGATAGGCCATGCGTCATTGAATCCATATTTTTTTTTCATTTTCTCCTAAAAGATTTTCAATGAAACATACCTTGGCCTTATTGTCTGTCCATGTTCTTTCGTTCACAAGATTGAGTGTAATAGATTCCCACCGTGTGATAACATCACTGTATTGCCCCAAATTTTCAGGCAATACGAGGATGGCCGTGTGGAAAGCATATTAGTCATTTTAAGATTATTTACTAAAAAGTAGATAGTTGAGCGAGATGTTGTTAATAATTATTCTTAACTTAGATAATCCGAGAAATGTTTTTCAATTTGAATTAAATCGGCTGGTTCGACGGATTAATTAATCCGAGAATCGGATTATGATCCGATTCTATTATGGCTTTGAAATTGGGCAATTAAAAATAAGTTTAACTCGGTGAAAACTTGTTCAAAGTGAGTAAGAATAATTATTTTTTTATTTGAAATTTATATAAATATTATTATATATTAAAGCTTATTAAAATAAGGTATGAAATTTAAAGTGGTCTACCAGCTACTGCCAAAAAAAATCTTGACCCGACTTGAAAAAAAATCCCCAAATCTTAACCCGATTCGGATTCTCATCTTTGCTCCAGTTTGCGGCGGCTGGGACGACGGCGACAAACCTAAGCGCCGGATTATTCATCCTCCCTCAACCTCCGACTAATAGATTGTAGCATTCAAACGAACCGACCTCCCGGAAGCAGCATGAGAGCCCTCCGAAGCTCCTTCAAAACCC
This sequence comes from Canna indica, assembly GCA_034359265.1. NCBI lineage: Eukaryota > Viridiplantae > Streptophyta > Magnoliopsida > Zingiberales > Cannaceae > Canna > Canna indica. The sequence goes on along the minus strand of CP136896.1, from coordinate 52,493,123 downwards.
TCTCCCCGCGTCTGCCTAGCTCCATCCACACCCGGAAATCCTTGTCCACCTCTCTCCCGCCCACTGACGATCCCAAATGCTCTGATGAACTGCCGTCTGGAACCCCGATCAATGCGCACGGACCCGAAGTCGTTCAGTCTCCGGAGGCGGTGATCGAGTTCCTGCTGAGCAATCAGGAAAAGCCCAGTATAGCTCTCGAGTTCTTTGAACAGGCTCGGGTTCAGTCTACTGGCGGCGACGACGGCTTACACGATGTTGATTCCCTCTGCATCATGCTCCACATCCTCGTGCGCGCGGGGAAGCTGTTGGACGCCCGAAATTTGATGAAAATATCGATTCTTGGTGATTCTGTTGCTCTTCCCAGTGTGGTGGTCGATCGACTCATTGAGACGTCGAGAAGGTGCGACTTCGATCCTATTTGTTTCAATCATGTCTTGGCTTTCTATGCACGAACTGGTACGGTGGAAGCGGCGGTGGAGGCCTTCAAGAGGATGGTGGCGAATGGTGTCTCTCCTAGCCTTGAATCGAGAAATAGTTTGTTGGTCGCTATGCTCAGGTCGGGTTCCTTTAGTAAAGCTCAAGAGCTTTTTGAGGAAATGCGGGCGAAAGGAATGAATATTGATCTTTCCACGATTCACATTATGATGAATGTTTTCATAAAAGCAGGGAAACCAGAGCAGGCTGAGGTGTATTTCAGAGAACTCGTTGATAATGGACAGTTGAAGCCTGATGTTCTTATTTATTCTACATTGATTCAGTTATTGTGTAAGAAGCCTGATGTCAAGAGAGCTTTTGAGCTGCTGAGCGAGATGAAAGTTGCTGGATTGGTTCCTAATGCTTTCATCTACAATTTGCTTATCCCGACTTGTGTCAAGAAGGGAAACTTGGGAGAGGCATTGAGGTTGAAAGATGAGATGCTTGATTATGGCCTGCCAATGAATTTGGTCATTGCCACTAGTCTGATGAAAGGTTATTGTCTCAAAAGAGATCTTGATAGTGCTATGGATTTGTTCTCCACTGTTCTCAACCAAGGAATCAAACCGAACAATGTTACATATGCTGTTCTAATCGATGGTTGCTACAGAAATGGAAATGGTGAAAGGGCATATGAACTTTATCTTCAAATGAAGGAGAGGGGAATGGTGCCAAATGTATTTAATTTGAACTCAGTCATACAGTGTATGTTGAAATCTAATAAATGGAAAGAAGCATTTGACTTATTTGATGAGGCAGTTGAATCTGGCATAGCTAACATTTTCAGTTTTAACATTCTTATTCATTGGCTTTGTTGCGTTGGTAGACTGAAGGAAGCTTGCAGGTTATGGGATAGAATGGAGGATATGGGGTTGGAACCAAATGTTGTATCTTACAATAACTTGCTATTTGGCCATTGTGTCCAGGGAGATCTAGATTCAGCAGCTAAACTGTATACTCAAATGTCTCAAAGGGGCATAAAACCAAATGTGATAACCTATACCACTTTAATAGTGGGTTACGTGAAGCAAAACAATTTTGATCAGGCCTATGATCTTCTTAGCACAATGCATAGCATGGGTATTGCTTCTAATGAATATACATATAATGCTATTATCAATGGTCTTTCCAAAGCTGGTCGTTTGACTGAAGTGAAAGATATGTTGCATAAGTTTATGGAGGAAGGTTTTATTCCCAGTAGCATGACATACAATAGTATTATTGATGGCTTTGTAAAGAAGGGCATGATGAGTGCTGCGATTTCAACATATCAAGAAATGCGTAGATGTGGAATCTTTCCTAATGTTATTACATACACTAGTTTTATTGATGGATACTGTAGAAGTAATTGTATTGATCTTGCTCTCAAATTGCTGAATCAGGTAAGAAGCAAGGGTCTCCCACTGGATATTGTTGTGTATAATTCTCTTATTGCTAGTTTGTGCAAGGAAGAAAAAATTGAAATTGCACTAGATCTTTTTCATGATCTAGATAAAGTTGGTTTAAAGCCTAATGCATTCATATTCAACAGCCTCATTTCTGGCTATAAAATTCTAAATAATATGGAAGCTGCTTTTGAGTTGCATAAAAGAATGCTTTCAGAAGGAATTCCTTGTGATACAGAGACATACACCAACCTTATTGATGGATCACTGAAAGTTGGTAAAACAGCGCTGGCTTACGAATTATACTACAAGATGCTAGAACAGGGCAATATTCCAGATGATGTCACCTTCATTGCTTTAATACATGGTCTCTGCAACAATGGTGACCTAGTAGGTGCTCACAAGATTTTGAATGAGATGGATAGGATGGATGTGTGCCCTAATGTCCACATATATAACAAGTTGATTAATGGATACTTTAGAGAGGGAAAATTGGAAGAGGCTTTTGCATTACATGATGAGATGCTTGGTAGAGGTCTAGTACCAGATGATACAACATATGACATACTTGTGAGCAAAAAGTTTCAAGGAAATCTCTCTACTGCAAGGACTTCAAACGCCTAGGATCCAGATATGGTATTTTTTTCTTTCTTTGCAGCAGTACCAGGTACCCTTGAGGACATTTTTACTATTTCAATTGCCAATTATGCCATATCTGTGAAAAGATTACGTTTCATGACGAAAGCAGTTCCATATGAAGTTGATAAAGTCTTTTCTGTTAATCCCAATCTTTCTAATCAAAGGACTGAATATGTTCAAGTATCAGTGTGTTTTATTGTCTACTTTATATATTATATTTAATTTATAATCCAATAAAAAACTATGCTTATGCTGCTCAAAAAGCTGTTCAAAGTTCGTAGTTCAATGCTGATGATTCCACAAATTTATTTTTGGAAGAGACATCTGTGATGGAACACAAAAGAAAAGCATAATTTTAGAAGCATATGTTCATATAAATTACAATTAGCTAAAACTTAACTTTGTTAGGGTTGGCAAATTTTTACATGACCCGTTCACATGACATGACCCAACATGGAATTAAGGTAGTTCTTCATCTGTATAAATGTGTTTTTTCGTCATAAATGGGGCTATACTCTTAACCATGGTGTGGTTATGAGTTATACAACACTCTGATATTGTTGTGTAGAAATACCATGCTTTTTATTCTTGATTAAAAATGCAAAAATATTTTAATTTGTATAGAAATATTAATTTTCTTCACTACATTTCAATCTTAATAAATTATAAAAATATAATTACTATTTTTATATTAAAAATATAAACAAAACATGATAAATAGGTTAAATCTCGTCATATCATTTGCTGAATAAACATGTCTTGTTTGCAAGGTATTGTGTGTTACGTGCCTTAGTATAAGCACGAGTTTGGGGCCGATGAGGACAGTTGTATTTGAAAAACCCAAACATGCCTTTCCCCTTCACTCATATTTATAGAGTACATTATGGCATGGTTTTAAAAACATAATTAAGTGGAAATAAAACCTACTAAAAGCATAATAAAAATGAAGATAACCTATTAAAGCATAATTAAGTGGAGATAATTTTATTTTGTGAAGACTCTATTATTTTTGTTGTCTCCCTTGGTATTTGAACTTTCATTTTGCAGCCTCTTCACATTGTTTTGATGATGTGGCAGATGGGGATGATGTGGACTGGTGATGTGGAGAAGTAGAGTACATAACATTGTGCTTCATGTCAGTGGATGATACCAACACAATTATAGCCTACATAACGAAATTGTCTGCTCTAGGTATCCAGGAATATTTGAAATTACTTATATTAGATCTTTGATATTTCACCCCATTTTTACTGAATCTTAATCTCTAAGTATCAGATATTAGTGAATATCTGAAACTTTTTATGCGACATCTAGTTATTTCACCTCATATTTACCGAATGTGAATTAATTATGTTCATCAACAAACTAGTGAATTTTGAAGATAGCCTCTGTATGCATGGAGAGATTATCGTAATGCATATTTGTTTGTTTCCATGCAGTACTGTATTTGTCTTTTCAGTAGAAATTTATATTTCCATCACTTGAGCTGCAGGTAAAATGAGGCAAAAGGTTTTGACAACTGATTGCTGGGTATGGGTAGACTCACTGTTAGAGATGCAAGTTAATGATGTGAAGACTGCGGCTTCATGGTTTGAGATGGAAAAAGTGACAATTGGGATACTATTTTGGTATGATCGTAAGGAGTTGCTAAACCAGCTTCCTTTGTTCAAGTTTATCAAAGATGATTGATGATTCTGTAAGCTGCAAAGGTCAGAATCAACGTTTATAGAATCTAAACTAGCCAATGCTCCTAGGCTTCTTTTCTGTTTGCATTGCCAAAGTGCTTTTAAGGCTAAAATCACTTGTGCAAAAAATTGGTGTTTGCTAAATGCACACTAAAAGTACTTCTAACCTAAAAATTACCTTCAGTCACTGTCCCAAAGTGGTATTCCTAAAGTTGCTTTGATAAAGCAGTTTCCAAACACCAAACAGAGGTTTATTGCAATAGGATGCATTTCCACTGTTCATTCAACTTCCATTGAGGGCTTTTTTAAAAATGAAATCCTTTCAGCATTTCTATCTTTGCCATCTCTATATTTGTATTTGATTCATGATCTTTTCAACAGTATGAGTTAAACTAGTCTCTCCATGTAGGTTACTAAGGGCGTGACCCTCAACTTGTATATGGACATGCCAGATGCCATTTAGGATTTCTGCATGGACATTTCATTACACAGAGATTGTGTAAGTTTCATTTTCATGATTTATCTGTAGTAGTTTGTAAAAATAAAAACCTTATACATGACCATAATTTTCTATATATTCTCAAATTTCCAGTTATGTGTTTATTTTCAGTTATGTTGAAAAGGGAAAATGAACACATGCAAAGATGTGAGAGAGCAAATAGTTTCTTGTGGGTGTCAACTGACCATTTTATGCTAAATAATTGATAGTCTACTTGGAGCACTGATTTGCTCTCCAATTGTCGACTATAGAAGTCATAGTGGAGCTGCATCCTTATTCTTTAAGATATTTCATGTTTAAACACTGCTATTAACAAGGATTTCAATTCAGTCCAACACTAGCTTTGACAAGTTGCTAGGCTGTATTTGACTTGGCATATTGACAAGTATACTAATTTGTACGTCTTGGTGTTGATGAAATAAATCAAAGTTGGATTGAATTAAATTCAGTGGTAAATGTTATATGTGTTAGTGCTGTAGTGTTCCAACTGGTTTTCACTCCATGTTTAGGACTAAGATCTGAGAAGTGTCATGTTTATATTATGGATAGGAGCATGCATTGGGTGTTTATTAGAGTATATGCAAGCTTATCATCTCGTCGCTATCTCGTCGAGATAGCGATGAGATATCGTCGTCTCGGTCGATTTGCTTGTATCGTCTGGACGATACAGGCGAACCCGAGATATCATATATCTTGTCGGGATCTCGTCCAATCTTGGACGAGATCCCGACGAGATAGGCGATACAAGAAGAAAAAAAAAGCGCTCTTGGACGAGATCCCGACAAGATAGGCGATACAAGAAGAAAAAAAAAGCGCAGGATTCGAACCCTGGCCCGCGCGGTGGACTGGGAAAGGTTCCACCGCTGGGCCAGGGTTTTTTTTGCGATTTTTTTCATCCAACTTATTGGTAAGGGGTATCTAAATTATTGATTTTTTTAAAAAAAACTAAACTTAAACCCTGCTCGATCGGCGCCTCTCTCGATCTCATCTTTTTCAATCTTCTTCCTCGTTCCTCGCATCCCGTCGGCGCCTCCCTTCTCCGGCGACGCTTTCCTATTTTCCGGTCAGGTATGTTCCGATGATCTTTTCTATTTTCCGCCATTTGAATATTTGATTCGTTGTTCTAGAATCAAACGGAATCAGTTTGATTCCAAAACAGCTTTTGATTTCAGAACAACTTAAGTTGTTCTTGATTCCAGAACAACTTAAAGTTGTTTTATTCCAGATCAGCTAAGTTGTTCTGCACTTCTGGTTTGATTTCAGAAACCAGAACAACTAAGCTATTTTGGTTTGATTTTAGAACAGCTAGCTGTTTTGGTTATTCGGTTATTCCAGAACAGGTAACTAGCTTAGCTGTTCTGGAATCAGTTTGATTCCTTGTTTATACTTGATAAGTTGATAGTATATTTGTATTGTTCTTGTTTAGCTGTGTTCATTTTGTATTGTGTATTTGTGTGCAACGTTGTTTATATTGTGTAGTAAACTATGGAGGAAAATTCCGATGAAACGCCTTATGATCCTTCTAAAGATCCTAAATGGAAACCGAACTCGAATGATATTGGTTGGAAATATGGATATTGGTCGGATTTAAACAAAAGACAATTGATTGCATGTTCACTTTGTGGCAACCAATTGAATGGGGGAATCACAAGACTTAAACAACATTTGGCGGGTGGTTATGGAGACGTGAAAGAATGTAATAAAACCACAATGCTGATAATGAGAGAAATGCATGATGCCCTTGCAGCTAAGAGGAAGACACCATTCAGTTTGAATGATGAACAAGAAGCAATGACACTAGTAGACCATTCTACAGCTTCCAACTCTATGCCAAGTTCGGGAACAATTTACCAGAAGATAAAAAAAAAGGTTGCTATCCAGTTTGCAGCAATGTCACAAGTGTCACACTCACAATTCAGATCACAAACCAAGATTGGTGGATTGCTACAGAGAACTTCAGAAGAAATTATGGATGAAAGGCGCTTTAAAGGTCCTAGCCAACAGACCATTGAAAGGTCTTTGAAGACAAAATAGGTTATTGAAAAAGTTAACATGTATGTAGCCAACTTCTTCTATGAGAATGTCATTCCTTTCAATGCGGCAAACTCAAGAAGCTATGAGTTGATGGTTGAAAGCATAACACAAATTGGATCGGGCTACAAATCGCTCACATATCGTGAGTTGCGGGTTCCTTTATTGAAAAAGGCAAAAGAACAAACAAAATATTTAAAGCGCAAACATGAAGAAGTTTGGGAAAAGGATGGGTGTACTCTTATGCCAGATGGGTGGACAGATAGAAGAGGGAGACAATTGATAAATTTTATTTTAAATAGTCTGCATGGGACTATTTTTCTTGGCTCTGTTGATGCTTCTAGTCAATGTCATGATGCTCAGATGTTGGCTGACTTACTTGAGAGCAAAATTGAAGAAATTGACTTAAGTAATGTTGTTCAAGTTATCACAGATAATGGTGCCAACTATGAGGCAGCGGGGAGATTATTGGAGCAAAGGTTGCCTACACTGTTTTGGACCCCTTGTGCCGCACATTGCTTGGACCTTATGTTGGAAGATGTGGGAAAAATGAAAGAATTCAAGCCTACAATCGCAAGAGCAAGATCCTTGACCACATTCATTTATAGACATGGTCGCCTTCTTGATGCGATGAGGGAGCACACTAACGGACATGATCTTGTTAGACCCAGGGATATTAGATTTGCGACTGCATTTCTAACATATTCATGTTTGAGAAAATTTAAACAAGAGTTGCAGCGGTTGTTTGCAAGTCAAGATTTGGTTTGATTCAAAATTGTGCAAAACCGAAGCGGGAAAGAAAATTTATGACTTAATCCATGCGGTTAAATTTTGGGAGGCAGTTGAAGATTGTAGTAGAGCATCACAGCATCTACTTGTGGTTTTGAGGATAGTGGATGATGATGAAAAACCCGCTATGACAGAATTAGCCGCGACAATGGGTGAAGCTAAGAGGAGGATCAAACAAGTCTTGGCCCACAAATCCACTTTGTCCAAGAAAGTCATTGATATCATTGAAAGGCGATGGGAGCGTCAAATGGAAACACCATTATATGGTGCGGCTCTATTTCTCAATCCGGGCAAGTATTTTGACATCAAGAAAAATGATGTTGTGTACTCGGGGAAGCTACGTGAAGACTTCAATGATGTACTTGAGAAATTAGTGTTGGATGATACAATGCGATCCAAGATACTTCTAGATGCCAATATGTATGATGAAGATCGAGGGCTTTTTGCAAGAGAGATGATGATTAGAGAGCGCTCAAATAAGATTCCTCGTAAGTATATTGTGTATTATTTTATTTATTAATATTTATTGTTTTTACATATTTTTGAATTTTAATATTTTATATTTTTAATGTTAGTTGAATGGTGGAAATCCTTCGGTGGATGTACTCCCGAGTTTTCAAAGTTTGCAAAGTGCATTGTTAGTCTTTGTTGTTCGTCCTCCGAGTGTGAACGAAATTGGAGCACTTTTGAGTTTGTAAGTAACTAAGTATTTTATGTTTTTTTAGTACTTTCTTAGTAGTTATTACTTATTATTTTTATTTAATTACTTTTCTTTTGTATAGATTCACACCAAGAAAAGAAATAGATTGTTGCACCAAAGATTTAATGATTTGGTGTATGTCCAATACAATCGAAAGATTGCCACGAGATTTCAAAAAGTTTGTGAAGGTGGCAAAAACTATAATCCACTAGTATTTGACGATTTTGATTGGGGGACAAATGCATGGTTCAACAATGATGATGGAGAGGATGATAGAATTCTTTTTGAGCTTGTTGATGAAGCCATTGGTGTTTCAAATGCTTTTGAGGGTCGTAATTTTTTAAGGAGGCGTGGAGTTAATGAGCTTGTCACTTATAATCGACGTCATCGTGGTTCTACTTCTACTTCAAGATTGGTGGATGAAAATTCAAGTAATGAAGGAGAAAAAGAGATATTTCCAAATGATGATGAAGACATTGAAGATTATTTTGGGCTCAAACCAACTACTCCAATGGATAATATCCTTAATGAAGACATTCAAGATAATTTTGATAATCTTTTTTAGATTGGAGTTGGAATTAATTTGTTAATTGTTAAGACTTGTTTACTCATGATTGTGATGACTTTAGCTACTTGATGTTTTATGGTTCATGCTATGTGAATTGGATTTTTGTATATTCTATGTTTGTTACTTTGCTAAGTTTTATGGTTCATGACAATTATGTTTGCTACTTTGTTATGAGCAATGTTACAAGTGATGACTTTCAATGTTATTATTATTATTATTATTATTATTATTATTATTATTATTATATATATATTATAATTTATATTTATAATATATATTATATTGTCGATAATATCGCGACGCGGACGATATATCGGTCGCGAAACGATAATATCGATATCAAGGTTCGCTACCGCGAAATTTTTTTGATCGCGATAATAAACTTGAGTACATGAATAATACAGCTAACCCCTTTTCCAACAAAACACTACAGCCAGTCAGCCACGTTAGCAAGTCAGCCACATCATTCAAAAGACATCTCTTTGCTGGAGACTCAAGTATAGATGAAGAAGCAAAGATCAAATGAAACACATCAACAATTAAATGACATGGGGGAGATATCATATAATAAATTTTCTTTTTCAATTTCCCAAGCACTTGCTCCACTGGGAGAAAACATTGTCATTGTACTCTATAATTACTTGAGTACACGGAATGGAGAAACCTCACATTTCATATGTTGGGGGTAATTTGTGTAAATGCATACTTGAGAACTCTATAATTGGGGGTAAATTGTGTAAATATTTTTAAAAATTATAATTTGGCCAAATACCGATTTTATTTATGGTCTTGTTGCTTATGGTTTTACTAAATTTCTCTTTAAACTTCTAATCTTTGATGTTGACAGGTGGAGATTGCTAATTTTACCTAGTAAATCTCTGCTTCAGCAGCCTTTGTTTTTTTATTACTAGAAGGCTTATTATGTTGTTTCTTTGGATTTCACACAGCAAGTTACATGAACAACTTCGCATGATACCTTCTCCCCTTTACACAGCTTATAATTCTATAATTCTCAGATGGTGGCATTTGCTCTTGAATTTTGCTTCGAATCCAAAAGTAATTTGGTAAAAAGCATGAATGGGAGCTTTATCCATATTGATGTCTTGACATGGGGTTTGGTTCTGAATTGGAGTTGGAGCCTTTCACTTTGTGTATCCACAATTTCACTTATTTTGGCTTGCATTACCTTTTCTTGTGAGGAAAGTAAAGTGCACTACAATGAATGTATACTTTAATTCTTTAATTACCCATTATCCTTGTTAAAAAGTGTTGTAAAGCAAATGTCAAACTTGCTTTCATGCACTGCACTGCATATCGTGGTTGCTTGTTTGGCTTCCACGTAGACTTGATAGGCATGATGAATTGATGATAATATTAACTCAAGTCTATTAAAAAAATCAATGTTAAAATTAACACCAGTACCACCAGCACTATCTAGTAGAGATTTGTATCCATTTTACCTAATAGTATCAGACAATTATTATAAATATCACTAGAGAGTTTCTCTGTTTAAAGCACTCAGGAGTCAGGATATGGAAATAGACATAACTGGAATTCATATTTATATAGACAAAGCATACAAAAGGATTCCTTACAAGTAGCACGCCTATATGTCTATATATATATATATATAAATGGCAAATGACAACTGTCTATGTTATGTGTTACATCCTAGATCCACGACCGAGTCCTTGTGATTATGAGATGTCGAAAGTAGAGGTGACAATAGACCGGGCCAGCCCATGGGCGGCCAGGACCCGGCCCGGTCTAGGTCGGGCTTGACCCAGTTCGACTTCTTATTTTAGTTGGGTCGAGTACTCGGGTGCTTCTTTTGGGACATGTGAGTCGTGCTTGGCCCAACCCCGAAGTCGGTCTGTGCTTAGCTCGACCTGTGTGCCAAGCCTTGCTCGAGCAAGGCCCGATTTTTATAGTTTTTAATAAATTAAATTATTTAAAAAATATTTAAATAAATATTTAATTTAATATTCTAAATTTTTAATTATTTCATTATTTACTTAACAATATTTCAGATTTTTAAATATATATATTTAATTGTTTAATCTTTTATTTTTAAATCATTTTTGGGCCAACCCGAACCAAGCTCAAGTGTTCGGGTCGCAGGTCGAGCTAGGTCGGCCCAAAAAAATCTTCAAGTTGTGCCAAGCACAACCAGAGATGGTCGAGCCTAGGCGGGGCTCGTGCTGGGCCCGACGTGTTGGTAGTTGAAAGGGTTGATTTGAGTTTAATTAAAGAGAAAATTCACAATCTCTTAGAATTTGTTAGGGAAGAGAATTTCGATCTTGGTGAAGTTGTTAAAAGAGAACAACACGACCTTGAGAGGGAGAACGAGAGGATAGTTTTGAGAAATGTAAATGGATATTTTGCATTCATGAATAAGAGTTGTTATTATAATAATTATTATTATTATTTTTAGAAAAGAAGAGAATTGTATTTATCATAAGGAGTGAGAAATACAAGTGTTTAGTGGGAAAGGGAAGAGGAAAAGTGTTTATGTACAAGGGGTAGAAACAACTCCTACTGTAATACAAGAAGTCAAGAAGAAGGGGATGAATATGAGTTGTTATAAACAATGCAAGTCTCAGCTCTCAACTAAAGATAAATATGACTCAGAATCTCTGCACAATACCCTACCAATAACGCATAGGATGATAAGAACTCTCCTTGCAATACTTGTAATGTGACTTGATCAACTCCATGAGACTCTCTATAGGCTACGCAATACCCTTAACATAATTCAATCATCTCTACTAATATCTTATAGCAGAGATAGTTATCATGCATGACTTGGTCAACTTTTCTTGACAAAATGTTCATAATCATACTCATTAAAGAACACCCATTTCCCCAAGTCAGTACAAAGTAAAAGGATTTTTTGGATTCAGTCAAGAGAGCCTTACATAAAGATGACATATTTTGTAGTGTGCATAGCAAAGATGAGGTCATGTTTGGGTACAAACACTAGCTAGTATATGTCATTCTCAATCGAGCATGACGCAACACACTGGAGGATGGCTTTGCAAAAGGAGGAGGTGAGGTCGTCAAAAGGAAAAAGATTGGTGATACTGCATTGAGGATGGGATGATGGAGAATGAACATGAAGTTTTTGCTCAAGGTCTCATCAGCAGAAAGATTCAAAGAACATGAAGTTTTTGCTCAAGGTCTCATCAGCTACACTGTAGTATTTACTCAATCAGATCCAAAACTATTACAGGAGGTACTCTACTTTAAAGAAAAGCTCTAATACATTCTACCAAGTCAGAAACAAAAAAGAGCAAGAACCCCAGAAAAATTGTGAAAAAGCAAAGTCATTTGTACTCATGATACAGAAGCTTTTGTCAGGCCAAGGACGGACTTCGCCGAAGAATTCTCTAAGTCTACAAGACAAGGCGTATCCAAACAATGCGTAGCCTGGAAGAAGCTCATACAGATGGAAAAAACCTATTGAGATCAAATGGCAATGCGTAGAACTCCTCACTTCTTGAATCTGCCTTGAAGCTTTGGAACCTTCTCCACCAAACATAACCTCTATCCCTTTTTGTAGCATCATCATGCTTATTTAGAGTATTATCCAGAAAAAAGGCCACTACCCCCGCAATAAATGGCTTTGAAGAGAATATTACATTGATGATATCATTAAACTGGGAGAAGAAGAAGAAGAAGAAGAAGATTAGCACATCTAATCACTAGATATCATGTTAAAGAAACGAGCTTTTGAACAAACTTACCCATCTTGCTTTAGTATGAACCGGACCGTAGCCAGCGACGGAGGTGTACTCGTTGAAATATTGGGGGACTGACAGACCCATAAAAATAGAGAACCCTAAGATGAACTTGGTTCTGAAGCTGTTCAGATTGCAGAACTGGAGAAAACCCAGACCTGCAGCACCTGTTTTCAGCACAAGTATGAAGTTAAATTAACCTATAAAATCTTCGCAGAATGAAATGCATGAGGAACTTGGTATGTTGAGTATTAACAAGATATCTCTCATCTCATGCATACCAACATATGCAAAGAAAAGACAGTACAGAGCAGCAAAAATTGGTGCAGGTATAGACGCGAAAAGTGCTCCGAATTTTCCTGGATTAACAAACAAAAAGGAAAGATCAGTTCAGCGTATCTAATATAATAAGAGGTTCCGTAACTAAATTTTTTCAAAGAAACAATTAAATCATTATATCACAAATCATGTATATACATAGGCACTAAATCTAAGAATTGAATTTGTGAGCAAAAGGCATCAAATCCAAATGTCCTAATCATTTTAGGAGCTCTGCAGAGTGAAATGAGAACTCCGCCTATGTGAGCGTATGCGAGTGTATGCGAGCATAGCTGTCCCCAAGCCCATATAAAGGAGGGTTGCGGTAGGTCGACAGCCAGCGTTTATGAGATTGAGGCTTAGTTGTTGTTGTAGTAGTAGAGTAAAATGAAGTCTTGAAAGGGCGTGACAAGAAGGCATGATTAGACATAAACTATAACTCTAAACTATAATTCTTTGGAACTATCATATATTATTTGAAGGCCAATATATATCATAGCATAGAACACAAGGTGAGCTCTGGTGAAATGATACAGTCGCTCCATCTCAAGCTAGGAGACTAGGGTTTAACATGCAGGAGGATAGTATAGTAAGATAATGCATCAGGGGATGGATGGCTTACCAAGTACAGAAAAGAAAATCATCAATGCTGCAGATATCTGCACAACCCTTCGGCTGCCAACCCGTGTTAATGCCAGTAAACCAGCATTTTCACTGTTGAGAATGAAAAATAAAGCTTCTTACCCAAAATGAGAAAGATTTTAAATTAGGTGAATATTTGACATTACACTTACACTGATACTGCAGAGCCATTTGCAGTTCCAAATAATCCATTCAACAATATACCAATGCCCTAAATCATAATTTGATCATTTGAAACTTCAAACTCTTTGAAGTAGCTGGTAGAGATTATACATGAAATCAGGTTAATAGCAGCTAAATCTCATACCTGCCAACCAATTCCACGACTGAGAACTGACGGAGGTAAGGGAGTCGCGCTAGCATATCGTGTGACCGCAATGAAAGTACCAGTAGACTGCATCAACGTTAATCAGAAAAAGCCTAATTAGGTAACAACAAAATAACGTTGCCAATAAGATAGTCATAGTCAAACCAACATGTTGATTCAAGAAAAAAGAGAGTAAGTTTTGACCTCAACTAGAGAAACAAATGCACCAGCCATCATTGCGAAAGCTTCACCAGCATCAAATGTTGGTGCACCCCATTGAAACGGATATGGGACTCTTATCCTATTCATATAACAATGAACTTATCAAAAGATAAAAAGTATAGTTAGCCGAAAAATGAAATATACACTAAGCTTACCAAGGAGCACCACCAACCAGCCCTGATCGATCAGTGCGACAATGTAGCTGTGTCTTTAGTGGTGAATGTCTGTATGCCCCTCCAACAGTAAGCAAATGTGCGTAAACCCATACAATTGCAACCGAAAATATGACAGCAAATCGATCAAAGACAGGCTTCTCGGAATGAATAGCATGAGGAATGTACTGTTGGGAAGATACAATGAGTTCAATAACCTAGAAATTAATGGAATACTACCAAAAAGTCCAAAGTTAACTTTTATGTTGCATATGTCAACCATACCTGTGAGAATATGACTAACAGAATTAACTGTGGAAGGCCAATTTCAATGCATTTGGCAACCTGCAATTAAATTGTATTGAAGAACAGCTTCAAGAACAAGTAAATGTAAACATAAGAGTATGGACATCTGAATAAGTCAGTTGTATTGAAAAAGTATATTTTTACCCCAGGGAAACCAAGCTCGTAAAGCCCAAAACCAGCAAGAACGACTAGAGGAATAGCTGCTAATGGACTTAGGAATCTGGATAGCCGTATCAAAGAACACAAGAAACATTAACAGCACAAATATCACTTACTAGATAATCAGTTAAGAAAACAGGTTGGAACACACACCTGGTTATGTTTCTCCATAGGCCGCTGAAACCAGCTACAATCTGAAGCGTCGAAGCAACGATCAGAGCACCTTGGGTTCCACGCATTATATGTGAAAATTTCTGTGATAACAATCTAGGATAAGTAATTTTGAAGAACAACTGAACAAGAACAACAAAATACGAAGACTGGTGTTCTAGCAACCTCATGAGGATCCACAATGTCATTGTAACGACCAGCTAAGATGATAGAGATGGTTGGCACGACAAAGGTATATGAAACTCCAATCACAGCCGGCAATCGTGTACCGAACAAAGTTTGGAAAAGTGTGTTGATACCAGCAACAAACAGTGATGTCTGGACTACCCTAGCCTTTTCATCCTAATGTGATGATCACAATTTTGGTAAGGAATAATACAGTAAGAAATCAGAAACTGTAATGAAGAAAAAATGATTTGAATACACAAAGCAAGAACTTTTGCTCCGCAAAGTGATGGTTCTTACATTTCCTCCGCCCATTTGAGGAACAAGTGCAGTGGGGATGATAACAGTAGTCCCTAGCATGACCAGAAAATGTTGGAAACCAAGAAGTATGGCTTCAGCTGCATCATAGAATTCAGAAAAAGAAGAGAAAAATTAGTATAAAATCGTCGAGGAAAAAAATTATCCAACAACTTAAATATAACACCAATCTACAGAACAAACAACAGAGGAAGTGCTGAAATGCAATTCCTGAGGAAAAGTCATTCTTGTCAGATTCTCAAGTAGAATATGCGATCAAGTTTAAGAAAGAGGCAAAACACCAAACACAGAATCAGCATCTCAAAGAGAGAAAGCAGCCTTGGGAAATGGTTCGTGCTTTGTTTAGTTCCTAAGAAGCTAAGGAAGTGCGGAAGAACTCACGCCAGGGAGGAGGGCTTGTGATGCAGTAGGAAACATTTGGCAGCTGATCCTTCACCGGGTGCGGCTGCAGCTCTTCTTGCTTGGGAGCAGGCGCTGCTCGTCCTCCACCGCCACCTCTGGCCATCTTTTCACCTCCTCCTTCCTCCCCAAACCCCCACTCCTGCAAGAAAAATCCAAAATGGTACTGTGATGGTACCTCAAAATACAACCTTTAATTCTTTTCCTACCAACAAACATTTACAACTGAGACACACAGCGCAAGAAACCCACCTAAAGAGTTGGAGATTTCTGCAACAAAGATCAGAAAACCAGGCCAAGAAAACAGTAGCACGACTCTACCCACTTCAAAGTCCAAACCAGAAGATGAATTAAGTAAACGGGAGCATGCTGGCCCTTCGTTCTCTGCAAGTGAATGCATTTATACAGAATCCTTTCTGCATCTGTCTCTCTCCTCTGATTAGTGGAATGCACAGAGCTTTTCTTCTCTCCGTCCACTTTAGTGTTAATAATAATTTCCTATCATCAGTATACTGTATGCATATGTTTGCTTTTCGCTGATATCAAAGCTGGCTAGCTCAAAATGGAGAGAGAGAGAGAGAGAGTCATGCAAGACAAGGTGGAGAGATGGGTTAAATGAGTGTGTGTGCGCGAGAAAGAGAGAGAAAAGTGAGATGGAAACAAGTAAAAGATTGCATGCTCCTGCGCTAGCTTTAACCAAAATCATCTTTTTATTTTAAATTTCTCTCTCCCAGCAAGTAGTAGACTGCTGGTGGTCCGTGGATTTCCTTTTACACTCAAATTCTCAAATTCATGGTCCTGAATAAATAGCAAATAGAAGTATATAAAAAAATAAAAATAAAATTGGGCAATTAATCTAATTCATAATTTGAAAATGAGATTTTCTCATGTTCATAATATGAATTTAAAATTTTTCAAATTCATAACTAAATAATCAAAATTTCAATTTTACCATTCATTTCAAAATATAGTTTTTTTACTAATTAAAAACTTTTTTAAAAGTATTTAAATGACTCATAATAAATAAAAAAATTTCAGCAACTCATATTAATATTATAATAGATAAAAATTTATTTTAGTGACTAATAATAATATTATTTTTTAAAAATATTTAAATACTTAAATTATACACTTATTAAGTAAAATATAACGTAAATTAATTTTTTAATAATTCTTATAGTATTTTTTTAGTGTCTAAAGAATTTATTAGTAACTAATTTTTTTTATTTTTTAGTATAAAATTATTGTAAATAAAAATAAAAAATAATATTATTAGTCATTAAAATAAATTTTTATCTACTAAAATATTAATATAAATTGCTGAAAAAAATATATTATGAATAATAAAAAAAATATTTATTTTGAGTCATTTGAATACTTTTTAAAAAAAAATTAATTAGTATAAGAAAACTATATTTTGAAATGAATGGTAAAATTGGAACTTTGACCATTTAGTTATAGATTTGGAAAAATTCAAATCCATGTTATGGATATGGAAAAATCTCATGTCCAAATTATGGATTTGGATAATTGCCCTAAAAGATTTATATAAACAACAATTTCTTAAAATCGGATTTTGATAGTGAAAAATTCTCAGATCCAAATTTTAAAAATTAAAATTCCCAAAATCAAAACCTAATAAATTGAATATTCGTTTTACCCCTGGGCCAAAGTCTCTAAAAAATAAAAAATAATTAAAATATAAAAAATATAAAAAAATAATTTAAATTTATAAAATATTTTTTATGATAAAAATGAGATATTAAAGTATAAAAAATATTTTTTCAAACTCTCTAATGCATTAATGACTTTTGCACGTAGTCTAGAAATTAAAAATAAAAATAAAAATTATGAAATATTTTGATGTAAAATAATTTTTTTGATCGTAGTAGATATTTTATATTATTAAAAAATTATTTCATAAATTTAAATATTATTTTATAAAATTATTATAGACTTTGCACAAAAGTCTCTAATGAGTTAGAGACTTTTGTTTATAATATTTTTTTAATTATAAAAAATAAAATTTAATTCATAAAAAATATATATGTGATATAAATATTTTGAAAAAAAAATATTTCAATATTTTTATTTTAAATTTAATTTTATAGACTTTGGATAAAAGTCTATGATGTTTTAATTAATGAAATATCTTTTTTTTAATACAAAAGATGTGTTGTGATTCAAAAAAATATTTTTCATCAAAGTATTTCATAATTTTTAATTTAAATTTAATTTTATAGACTTTTGCAAAAGTCTCTAATGAATTAAAGAGTTTGAAAATATATTTTTTAGACTTTAACATCTTAATTTTATTATATATTTTTTTATAAATTAAAATTATTTTTTATATATATTTTTTAAAATTTTTATCCAAAGTCTTTAACTGGTTAAAGATTTTAATCCAAGAGTAAAATGAGTATCTCATCCACTCAATTTCGATTTTGAGAATTTTAAAATTTTAAATTCAATTTTGAACATTTCTCTTTGCCAAAATTCAAATTTAAAAAATTGCTCTTAGATAAATGCATATATCCACCTGGCAATATTTTGTTCCTTTTTCCTCTCTTATATGGGTATGCCGGACTTAAGGATGACAGCACATCAAATATGACACGGGTACTATCATATCAGTATATGCATCGCATATACATCCACACTACATTTGAATTTTATATATATATATAATAAAAAATTAATGGATAAAATGTTAATTATATAAGGTGCATACATGGACCATGGTGTAATAATACATGGGATAAAAATGATAATTATATATTCAGGTAATGTAGGGGTGGATTGCATCCATATTCGAATTAGCATCGCATTTGCGTGGATAAGAATTTTTTACATCCAAATATAGGGTTGTTCACGAGTCGAATCAAGTCAGGTTTAGGAAAAAATCGATCGGACCCAACCAAATGTAATCGGACCGAGTTCAAAAAATTTCACCTCTCAAAATCGGTCCAACCCAACCCGACCTAGTTTGGGTCAGGTCGAGTCGAGTAGTCGGGTTTACATGTTTAGGTAAAAATAAGTTTTAAAAAATATTTTTTAAATAAAAAAACAAATATTTTTAATATAATAATTCTTTTAAAAAATAAATAAATCTTATAAAAAAAAGATCATCGGATTTTAAATTTTAAAATCCGAGACTCGATCCAAACCGGTTCTCGGGTTCATTGGGTCATGTCGACCCAATGAAAAGCCTTATCCAAATCTCTAGCATATATAATTGGGTAAATTACACTGACCTCCCCCGAGGTTTATTGAAATTACACTGACCCCTCTATTTGTCCAGGTTACAATCACCTCCCCTGAGTAATCTTTGAGTAATTTTTTTAGGGAAGGTTTGTGTAATATTTTACAAAACTCAGGGGAGATTTGTGTAATCTTATTTCATAATAGGAGAGATTTGTATAATCTTTTATAAAACTCAGAGGGGTTATAAGATAAAATTACAAATAGATGAGAGATCAGTGTAATTTTACTAAACCTCAAGGGAGATCAGTATAATTTACCTATATAATTTCCATCTCTAGCAAACTTGTCCTTAACACGAATTAAGGATTAATTTTATTAATGAAGGGAATAAAATTAAATAAAACACGTTAAGAGCTTGCTTGGTTGATAGTAGATCACGTGACAACTAAAAAAGTTTTACGATTAGGGATGGCAAAAAAATTCGTTTAGGTGAGTACCCGTGGATATTTACCCGTTTATGACGGGTATGGGGGGTAGTTTTCTACCCGCGGATATTTCGCGGATATTTCGCGGATAATTTTTTATACCCGTTTATTAAACGGGGCGGGTACGGGTATCATAGTACTCGTACTCGCGGATATTCGTTACCCGTGAGAATTAATAAATTACTATTTTACCCTCAATACATATACTAAAAAATCATAAGTTCCTAACCTAATTCAATAGTCAATACCCATTATCCACTACCTACCCATTGAAGTGTGTTTAATTGTTTATATTTGAAGTTGTCATCAAAATATTGTGTGTTTATTTGAAGAAAGTTTATATTTAAAATTCTTATCAAAATGTCAAAGTTTATATTTTTTAAAACTGTCGTGGGTACCCGTCAATACCCGTGGTATCCGTCCCTCCGCGGGTATTAAAAATGGATACTCATTTAATTACCCATGGGGAATAAACGGAGGGTCGATCGCCCATAATTCTTGCTTCTGCCACTCTGTTCGGTCGACGGAGGGTCGACTGCCAGAGTCGCGATTCTGCTTCTTGTTGTCCGGTCGATCGAAGTAGTCACTGTCAATTTTTTGCACTGTTCGGTCGACCGACCGGTCGACAGAAATGATTACTGCCACTTTTTAACTACATTCGATCGATCGACCGATCGATCGAACCTAGGTTGAACTTGATTTTTTCAGCCTTCTTCTTGCGCGCTTCATTTTCGGGTTCTGACTTTCAACGTGCGTCAACTTGGAGAGCTATCCATGTGTTCTGTAGACTTATCCAAGACGTCTTTGGTGCACACGTCGAGCTTCGAGAAATTTCCACGACGAACCCAAACGCGACGATCAATGTCCTTCCGATTTTTCGACTTCTCTTATATTTTCGATCGAAGACATCGAGCCCTAATCGATATGGAACCTGAAAATATTTCTCAATGAAATATTAGTTTCATGTTTGTTATCATCAAAACTGATATTAAGACCAAAGTAGAAAATCTTAGGCCAACACGAGCTTCTCGAGTCCATAATCCTCTCGCTAAGTCGGGCGATAGCTCCACCAACTAAAACACTTCTCAGCCCGGGCATGCTCCAAGCATAAGCACCATCACAAATAATAATAATAATAATAATAATAATAATAATAATAATAATAATAATAATAATAATAATAATAATAATAATAATAATAATAATAATAATAATAATAATAATAATAATAATAATAATAATAATAATAATAATAATAATAATAATAATAATAATAATAATAATAATAATAATAATAATAGTAATAATAGTAATAATAATAATAATAATAATAATAATAATAATAATAATAATAATAATAATAATAATAATAATAATAATAATAATAATAATAATAATAATAATAATAATAATAATAATAATAATAATAATAATAATAATAATAATAATAATAAGGAAGCACACAATATTACATGCCAATAGTATTACTCGAGTGGTTTAGGCAAAGAAAAAGAAGACGAAGAAGAAGAAGAAGACGACGACGATGACGAAGAAGAAGAAGAAGAAGAAGAAGAAGAAGAAGAAGAAGAAGAAGAAGAAGAAGAAGAAGAATACATGTCAATAGTATTACTCGAGTGGTTTAGGCAATCTGCCGATATGACGGGTGTGCTCGTGGCTACATCGAGTCCAGCCTACTTCCGGCCTCACCCCCTCGACCGTCGTGCACCCCACCACTCCAGTTAAATGAAACCAAACCCAAGAGTATATATGCTTAACCATTCACTATCCATCCATCTCAAAAGGGAATTCAAGTAACTCATTATTACTTAACGAGTTCGAGATTTCAGCACTAGTATAAGTGCCTCCGACCTGGAGTTCTATTAACGCTACACTACGCGTCACCATCCATGCGTAAAATAATAGGAGTGCATATCAACATTTATCGTAGGCACACAACCATAACATCAAGGTAACTCGGCCCTCAAATGATCAAGGCAGACCCTTATACTTAGCCAGACTTCGGCACTTCTCGAACCTTATCAGGTTCACTTTTGCTACCACCGCTAAACCCATAGTTTAAAATGAAATGGCTATAAGACTCACAGATTATCAAGTATGAATATCATACAATGAAATCACAAAATTTCATATCATTTCGACGACTAGTCGACCACGAAACGACGTGTCGAACTGGCCACCCTGAAATTTCTGCATCACTAGCAGATTTTCCAATTTTAGTTATTGCCTTAGAAAATTCATAAATAAATTAATTCTTACTCTTCTTCCTCCAAACCAAATTCATATGGTTGTTCACATACCCCACTACTACTTCCCAAAATTTCACTGTCCCGAGACAAGGTTTCATTCCCCGAATATTGTGCAAACTTTCAATGTTTACATTTATAGCTATGTGCAGAAATAGACAGTTTAGGTAGACTTCAAATTAAATTTATAAATTATAATTAGGGTAGTGCTGAAATGTAATAACATGTAAAGTAAAACATTCATCCCCAAAACTCGTGCTCAGACGCACTAGTAATTTGCCCCATAATGGCCCAAACATCACCATAACCACTCAACCTATAATGGCCCAATCAATGCATACATACGAGTCAGTCGCTAGAATCTCTATCTAGCGAGCTTCCAACTCGGGCCCGCTGAACTACGATGACCTACTAGTTCCAGCGCCCATTTTGGTTGGGAATAGCCCTCCAACCAACCCACTTGGATCCATCGTCAGCATCAATTTCCGACGATAACTCTCGACCCATATCCAAACTCGCCGAATCGGGACCAACTTGCCAAGTTGGTACTCTTCTCAGCCCGGCCATCGTCCATCCACAATTACCAACACAAGCAATGTTTCTACGTCTTACATACATGTATGTAATTATCTCTCCGACGATTTTAACATCTTAACTGACAACCCGGGTATGTGTCCACGCACCTTAACTCGACCCTCTCTTGGGCCCATCAGCTCAGCTCCATGTTTTATCACCCAAATTACATTTCAGCTTATACCAAGTATTTCAGCACATAAACTCAAATTTTTCAACATGTATAACCATTCCCTCTTCTCTATAGTCGCCTACTCCATGCTTTAGGGGCAGCCCTTCCCAAGGGCCGTCACAAGCCAAACCAATCACACAATCATCCTCTTTCCTTCCCTATGCATTCACATCCTTAATGACAAACCAAAAAAAAACACTGGAAGAGTAAGATTTTAGATTTTTGCAAGCATACTCAACCTTGACCATGGTAATAGGAAAAAATCAATCCCAGAGAGGGAGGGGGAAGAACCCACACAAAGTGCATTATCGTTTGCCTCTGTTGGCATCACAGAAAACATACAATAAGCATATCTAGCACTTCAATAAATAGTTAATAAATGATCATACGTACTGCCGCTGGTGCACGCAAGCTCCGTAGCTCAATCTCATGAAATAGGACACACTGTATACCGACATACTAACAAATGCTTATACGGTACTCTATGCCCTAATGATGTAGTCTGGACCTAAGCACGTGCTCTGATACCACTTTGTCACGCCCCAAATCGGGGTCACGCGACCGGCCAGAGTGTAGGCAGACACTCTGAAGCCTAAACCATACAAACATAATAGTCCATGCAATATAACCAAGTATCAATACTACATAAGTTCAAGTAACT
The DNA here is from genome assembly GCA_034359265.1 of Canna indica. NCBI lineage: Eukaryota > Viridiplantae > Streptophyta > Magnoliopsida > Zingiberales > Cannaceae > Canna > Canna indica. Next base: position 52,470,095 of record CP136896.1, on the reverse strand, counting down.
ACAAGACTCAAACAAACTATATGTCTCTTAAATAAATTATAATCCGACTCAACTCGACTACACCAACGGGTTTTACGAGACCGCCACCGGAGTCCGCCGCCACCAGCCGCGCCATAACTCAATGATCACGCTTTGCAAAACAACATACAGAAAATAATGGTGAGTTCCAAAAACTCAGTGAGTGAGCGTCTCAACCATCACCAAACCAAACTATGTAAATAATTAATGCAGTAATTATCTTTGTATTCAAATGACTGATATGATCATGGTACATATTACTTTAGCAACTCGTGCGCTATGTGCACCACACAGACTCACTTGGCCAATTTAGAGCAGTTCTCTAGTTACTCGCTTACAACTCACGGGGGGGCACGCTAGGCCGACCACCCCTAGTAAACCTCTCAACTCGGGCTCACTGAGCTAGGAAGACCCTCTAGCCTCAATGCTCATAGCTCGGTCGGGAAAGGCCCTCCGACCCATGTCACTCGGGCTAACTAAGCTAGGAAGGCCCTCTAGCTTCAGTGCCTATAACTCGGTCGGGAAAGGCCCTTCGACCCATGTCACTCGGGCTCACTGAACTAGGAAGGCCCTCCGACCCATGTCACTCAGGCTCACTGAGCTAGGAAGGCCCTCTAGCCTTAGTGCCCATAACTCGGTCGGGAAAGGCCATCCGACCCATGTCACTCGGGCTCATTGAGCTAGGAAGGCCCTCTAGCCTCAGTGCCCATAACTCGGTCGGGAAAGGCCCTCCGACCCATGTCTTCCCGTGCACTAAGCACACTACTCGGCCTATCCATCCCAATGTCACCTCGTGCGTAAAGCGTACCACTCGGCCCAATAAGGCCCAGTGCTAACTCGTGCGTGTGATGCACCACTCGCGCGGCCCAATAAGACCCACTGCTAACTTGTGCATGCGGCGCACCACTCGGCCCAATAAGGCCCAATAAATATCAATTTTAAGAATCATCAAACCCCTAACCCTACTTGCTTTCCCGCACCTTGCGGAACATCAGTTCGCTTTTCAAACCTCAAACCCTCTATGTTTAACAATTTATATATATTCACTCGAGGGCTATACTCTCATATCATCATGCAAAAGCTTGTTTTACTACTGATATCAAACCAAAGTTTCAAGTGTTTACAGCGTATCAAGAATGACGTACCAAGTCCGCAACCCGGCTCGCTTCACACGCACATGACAATATTCAGCCTACTGAAAGTATCTATTTTCTACCTGCACACTACTGTTCAGGCTACCAAAGCATTTTCTATATTTCCAAACTATAGTTTACACGAAGATCAATAGGTTACATCGATATAATACACATCAGACTCGTAACACTACAACAAAATCAATCTCAGCATGCGTTCAACCCAGTTTTCAGCAAACATGACATATTTCAGCACATAATTCCAGCAACTATAATTTTAGCAAAAATATAAATTTACAATCCATAATTTTCAGGAACTACAATAGCAGCCAAGTAAACTTAAACATATGGTCTAAGCATGCTTTGGTTTCCACTCAAACAAGAGCTCTACTTAAGGAATCATGCCAACTCATATATAACAAAACAAATGCATGAACAAGGAAATTAAGGTAAACATCACCCATTTATTGTCTTGTAATGTTCGGCCACACAAAGAACACAAAATATATATATATATATATATATATATAATCAAGGTGAACCAGGTGGCCAACATAGCAACCAAATTTCTAATCTTTCATTCACCTCACCTAAACGAGTTTTAGACATAAATCCTGAACCCGTCCCAAACCCTACAAGATTTTTATCTCAAAATTCTATACCCGTCCCACGACCCAATGGGAAAAACACGCTAATGACCCATCAGGGTCTGGGACGGGTGAAATACCCATTTATATAAACCCACTGTACCCTTAGCCTCAGGTACCATGGATTCCAATTTCTACTATCTTAATCTCAGACATATTCTAATTTGAATATCAGAATATCTTTTTGCAGGTCCTCCTTTTCCGCCGGCATTGCACCTGACCAGGAGACGCACTGGACCGGAGGCTTTTTAATATGTGGGATGGTATATAATAAATAATATATGTTACTCACAATTTATTTCAGAAGTACTAAGAACTATGATCAAAGTTCTATTCATAGCTTATTTAGTTCACATGGGAAATATTTTTTTATGGGAAGTCATAATTTCGATGAATTAACTTCTCATATGAATAATTTTTGGGGAAATATCAAAAACATATTTGGTTAATGTAATACCCGCGAAATTTATTAAATTTTGTATATTGATTTCAGCGGGATGAGCGCGACGCATAACAGAGCGTGCAGAGTTAATCGCGGTTAGGCGTGAATTGAGGTGAGACCCTTGCTCAATCTAAATTAATTAAATTAGAATTAAGTTTGTGTCAAGTCCGAGGGTGCGATCGGAGCTCGAATCCGACTCGTTTTGAGCAAGTTGGGTCGAGTTAAGTGATGAGGGGCAAATTGATAATTATATATATATATATATATATATATATATATATAGTCACCTGGGTCGTACGGCTCCAAGGGGGAGCCACACGCTATGCAAGCAGGCGAGAGGGAAATGTATGATCCCGAGAAGAAATCGGCTAGAGATCAGAGCCTTGTCGGATTGGATTCGACGTGGGACTTCTTCATTGTCTTACTCGTCCTTATTCCAATCCTAGGTGAGTGGTTTATTCTTGCAAGATTCGAGGTCTTTCTATCCTCCTTGGCCGCCCCTCCCCATGGAAGAAATCTGAATTTTTCTTGGAATTTTTCGATTTCCCTCTTCAATTGGATTTGAGTCTGTGTTCTTGATGCTAAATTGGGGTTTAATCCATATATAAATCCTTATGAAAAAGAAATTGATTTCTTTGTGAACGTCTACTGCCAGGGAGAAACCTTTTCAATATTTTCTATTTTAATTGGGGTTCACATGTGGCTTGTGTGTGAGGCATGTTGAAGAACGATGGATCATGGTTCTAATGAAAGTTGAGCTTTTGAAAGAGAATGTTCAAGCAATGGAAAGGAGGAACAAGACTCTAGAAAAAGAATTAAATGACTTGATGATGAAAGTGAACAAGTCAACGATGAATAGTCATGTACTCATGGTCCTCTTGATTGTATTTGGTGTTATTGTCAGTATAATGGTTTTTAGTGGAAGGAATGTCACTTTGTTAGACTAAAAATATGTTTCTGTTAGTAATGAAGAACTTGTTTATTGTATGTCAATCAATCTGAGAAGCGAGTCGTTTCTTAGCTCTCATTTTGCAACTTTGATTAACTATCACATAGTTTTATCAAACTTTGACAAAAAAAATCACATAGTTTGTCAAAATTTTATGATCTACCAAATTTTGACATAGCAATCTGTAAATTTACATTTATGAGTCTGATTACATCCTGACAAAGTATGCACCAAATGAACATTTCAAAGTCACAACAATAAAAAAACTTCATATTACATTCAATGATTCAATTCACAAAATGAACATTTTAAAGTCACAACAATCATTTCACAAAATGAAACAATAAAGTTTTCTATCCACAACAACCATTTCTCATAAAGTCACAACAAAGTCATAATTTAGATGTTTAACAACAACCATTCAGAGTTACTATCCACCTTGAAAATCACATGTTTAACATTCAAAATCACATGTCATAATTCAGGACCACATAGTTTTGTTCTCATTCAAAAAAAGTTTTCTTCTTCCTCATTCTTTGGCTGCTTCTTGTCGGTGATGGAAATTCTTTCTGTTTTCCCTTATTTGTGCTGGTGCTGCTCTGCTGTATGCCCAAGTTGGCTGCTTTTTGTTGGTGCTGGTCTGGTTTATCTGCTATGCTTGTGCTCTGTGATTGCTGTTGGTTTACCACAGTTGTAAATTGAGCTCCACGTGTACCAATATAAGTCGTGTGGAGCTATTCTCCATGCATCTTAGACAAAAACATTGGTATAACTTAAAATAATATCAAAGTATGTGAATTTTTTAGTCTAATAAAAGAGGCTATTATTTACCCTCACGTAAACATTGTCTGTTTCAGTGCTGGTGAGAGTCTCATAATCCTGTATAGCTTTGGCCCTCTCTTTATGTACCAGCTGCTCATAAGGTACTTTCTTCTTTATTACTGCGCCCTTCTTTCTTGGAGATGCTAAGAAGGTGCTTTGGCTTTGATGAGATGCTGAGAAGGTGCCTTGGCTTTGATGAGATGGTGTTTCAGTAGGAGGAGCTGATGGTGCTTCAGTAGGAGGAGCTGATGGTGCTTCAGTAGGAGGAGTTGATGGTGCATTCGATTTTCTTATTGGAATTTTAGATCTCCTCTCAACTGATGCTTCATTTCCTTGGCTCACAAGTTTTTCAAGTTCTGTTGAATTGATTTTCTAATGTGGAATAGTGGTGTCCTTTCGAGGTCTACCTCTTTTCTTCTGCACTTGAGCTCCAGAGCTTGATGCCTGTTGTTGTCCCTTGTTTAGACAAGTCCTTTTATTGTGTTCATATCCACCACATATGGAGCACTTGACTGTGTCACCTTTCTTTGAGTTTGGATCTTTCTCAGACTTGTCTTTCTTCCTAACTTTCTTGGGTCTACCTGCTTTTTACAAAAAGTTTGGAGGCAGTAAAGGTTCATTTATTCTTGGCCACATATTTTGGTTATTCATAGGCTCAATAGTGGATTGATAAGCCAACATGTAGGTTTCTTTTTTCAGGTAACTGTCCACGAAGTGAGCAGGGTCACGACCCAAATAATTAATAGCAGCTATTGCATGGGGACAGGGGATCCCACAAAGTTGTCACATCCTACAACCGCAAGTTTAGAGATGAAGATCGACTACAAACCTATTGTCATCTTTGGAAACTTCGAACCTGAAAATTCACATAGTTTCAAAATATTTTAAGATCTACCAATATTTTCAAAATCACGTAGTTTCATGGGATCACTCTCATATAGTTACATGTTTTGACCACCTTTATGAGGGAACCAAGTATTCATGTTCACCCTCTTTAACTCAGCCATGTATGAGGGAACCAAGTTGTAATGCTCTTCTAAATTTCCAAGAATCATCTTATGTGCTTGTTTTCTTGCTTTGTAACAAGTGGTTGAGCTAACCCTGATGTCGTAGTCCTTACCAAGATCTAACAACATATCTAACACCCACCAATTTATATTTTGTCTAAATCTTTCCAAATAATGCCTTGCAAGCCACTGATATGAGGCTTGCCTATTCCTAGAAGGTCTAGTACATGAGTGCTCCTTTGTGTATTCTTTGACACTTAAAGCTTCCTTCTTTCGTGTCACACTAGCTTTAATAGTCCACTTACAACCCTCAGTACACACTGCCACACATTTATTCTTGCCTGACCTCCTCCATTTTATGTTAAAGCCACCAATAATAGCATAATCCTGTACTGCATGCTTGAATTGGAAATGTGATTCAAACCATATTTCAACAGAAAAAGAATCACCTGATCTTATATTTTTTAAGATTGAAGTAAACCCTCTTCTCCTTTCCCTTGCTATCTGCATACTCATCTTCACTAGTATTAGGAGTGGAAGGATTCTCATCAGAATTTCCTGCTTCATCTTCTTCTTGCACACCTTGTTGCTGCTGTCCCTCATGCTACTAAACAACTTCATGCTGCTCTCCTTGTCCTTCACTCATTCTTCTTCTACTTCTTCTTTTGTTTTTCTTCAGTTGCTTATAAGTTCTCATATTCTCCATTGCAACCACAAAGTCATCATCATCATCAATATCAGTGGCATTGTCATCATCGGTCATACTCTCAGAACCATCAGTTTTTGGGAGATAATCAAAATCATCAGATTCGGGAACTTCATGTTCCACAGTCTCTCTTTCCTTTATAACTTCTACATACACATCAATCATGCCATGGCTGGTCCCATGCTCAATCATCTCCCTAACATGACTATCAGTCTTTAATTCCATAATCCCATTATCGAGGTTGTAATTTGGAACTCAATACCATATTTTTTGAGGTCAACCATAGCCTAAATCATGTAGAATCGATTCGAGCTCTCCCATTGATATTTTTTCACTGTTCTCCTCTGTTAAACTCACTTCTCTTTTTACATATTTTGTTCGAGGATGAAATAACATCTTCCCCCCATGGTATAAACGTAAATTAAATGGAATAGATATATCAGGGACCACAACTGCCATCATTGTCTGGAATCAATAAACTGTCCTGCAAATCGAGACAACAAACAGACAACATAGGGAGACAAAATTAAACAAGGGAGCTATAGTTACCTGAAGATAAATGAAGTGGTAGAATACAACAACTTAATGGTCCACATTGAATTTATCAGCAAAATAAACAACTAACGAACTATTGTACTCACCTGCACCGATAGATGGTCCACAGAATTTTCGAATCTTAGCCCAAAGATGGCCGACAGGCCGGCACCATGCTCGCCCGCCCAGAGATGGCCTTGAGAAGAACCCTAATCTCCTGCCCAAATCGTCCGCCCACACCGATCGCCGATCGTTTTGATGTTTTGGGTAAAAGGTAAAAAGTTAAGTAAAAGTTAAATTTTAGATGACGTGGCAGGCCACATATGACACCGTCAGGACACGCAAGCGTCGTTTACCTCCACGTCAGCTAAGTTGAGACGGCGCATGACGATTTGGTAAATGACATCAACGGAAGCAAACATTGTGCATTTACTGGTAAATTTGAAATCGTGAGTAGAACGTAAAATTTTTGCAAATCTTATGATTTTTTAGTCTATTATCCCTATAAAATACTACTTTTATTTGTTTCTCATTTGTTGATCTAAATATTTTAATTGTCTTATGATAAGGTATTTTTATACAATTATATTGTACCGTACCGCGGGGGCAAGCCCCCGCACCCTCAAATTTTAATTTTAAATTTTTTTATGTCCTTTATTTTGATCGATTGTGTTGTAGTAAAATTTGTTACATATAATAAAGAGAGAATGCTAATATAGTTTACATCAATATCTTTGTGTTTGGTTTGTTCTCAATATTTTAAAAAAGAATTTTACACAAGATCCACACTAACATTAGCGTATGAAAAAAAAATAGAGAAAATTATATAAAATGCAATTGATTGAATTCATGGATCCTAATTCCTAAGGACACTTGTTGGGTGGTGGTGGGAGGGGAAATAAATGAAGGATAGATAGGAAATGACATAATCTTTGAGCTGTCATGAGATACAAAATGAAGGAAGGAAGCAAGCAAGCAGATGACAATTTAGTTCAGTGGGAAAAAAAAAGTAGGATATTGATGAGAAAGCAAATAAAAAAGAGCATTAATTGAAGGCTCATTTTATAAATATTTATAATTGGGAGGAGTGCAAATTTAATCCTATAAATTTTTAAATTTTTTATTTTGATCTTATAAATTTTATTTTGATATTTTCGTTCTTATAAATTTATTCTGTAGTACAGATTTGGTCATATATATTTGTCATGTAGCACATATTTAGTCATATCCGTGATGGTCCGTTAATTCTCCGTCAATGTGGACTAACGCCGTTCATATATGTTAATATATTTGGTCCTATAAATTTTATTTCAAAATGTTTAGTCTTTTATGTTTGCCTCGTAGAACAAATCTGGTCCTCTATGTTTGTTCTGTAGCACATATTTAGTCCTATCCGCGATGGTCCATTAATTAACTCTCCGTCCATGAAAAAATAAACGACGTTATGTCCATGTTGACGGGGTTAATAGACCGTCATGAATATGACCAAATCTATATGACGGGCCGAATAGATTTACTCTGTAACATATTTAAATTTGCTTCGTAACATAGATTTCGCCCTATTCATGACGGTCCATTAACTCTGTCAATATAGATATAACGTCGTTTATTTTTTCGTGGACGGTGAGTTAACGAACCATCACGGATATGATCAAATTTATGTTATGAGGCAAATATATTGGACTAAATTTATGATATAGGGCAAATATATATGACCAAATCTGTGCTACGGGACAAATATATAGAACTGAAAATTTTGAAATGAAAATTATAAAACCAAATATGTCAACGTGTATAAACGGTGTTAGTCCATCAAATTTGTCACTTGACGGAGAGTTAACGGACCGTCATGGATAGAATTAAATCTATACTATCGAGCAAATTTATAGGATCAAAAATACTAAAATAAAATATATAAGACCAAAATCTAAAAAATTGACAACTTATAAATCTACAGTTCTCCCGTTTATAATTGATCTGAATTGGTTCGCCTGTTGAGTCCTTTTCTTTGCTGACAAGATCAGCTACTTTTTCTTTTATCTCCTTTAATTTCTTTAACCTTATTTATTTATTTATTTATTTATTTCCTTGTTTAGATAAACATACTTATAATGGTTGTGAATCCAAGTATGTTCCTACGTGGACAGCATGTTAGAAAGGGAACGTGCATGATGCCGTGATCCATGCACGTTGCCTTTTTCTTTCTTAGACTACTTGTAGACTGTGACAGGGATGATAAGCCTTTTAATTTGTCATTGGAATTTATCTATTAATACCAAACTTTTCTTTTCATTAAATATTGCATTTGATAATTATCTTAAAAATAATTTAAAATCTAGGTCACTAATTTTTATTTGATAAAATAATTATTTGCCAAATATATAGGGCTGTCCACATTTTGATTTACACTGAACCAAATCAAAAAATCGAATCGAACCGAATAATTCGATTCGGTTTGGACACTATTAGGTTCGGTTCTTGACCCGAACCGAACCCGAACATTGGATTTCCGGAATTCCGGAACTGGCCCGAACAGAAAACTGAACTAATTTATATATATATATATATATATATATATATATATATATATATATATATATATATATATATATATATATATATATAACTTAATAATTAATACACCTAAATCCGATATTTCACTTGAATCCGGTTTTTTTTTTTCATGTATCTTCGTGTAAATGGAATTTTAGTTTTTTTGGGTAGGGAACCGAACTGAACCGAATTATTTTGATTCGAATTTATTCGGTTTTTAGGTAATTCGGTTCGGGTTCGGGTTCGGGTTGGGTATTCAAAGAAAAAAAATTCGGTTTTGGGTAAATTCGGTTTGGTTCGGTTCAGATTAAATCGAATGGACATACCTACAAATATATTTTCAACTTTGACGAAATTTTTAATTGTGGCAATTCTTTCATCGGTCTCAATAGCATGCAACACGTTTAACATCAGTGTAATTATGCAAAATTTAATTAATTGTTTTATAAAAATGATTTAATTAGTTCAAATGTAGAATCAACCAAAATGCTACTTAGAATTTAGATTTTTAATTTATTAAAAAAGAACAAAAAAAAAAGTTAGGTGTGAATGATGGAATTCAAACCTTGTAGAGAGAGGGTTCTTTCTTTTAAGGCAAATGGTCTAATTCCCTTCCTTTTGGACTTTGTGTACCCCAAAGCCAATTCTTTGGGTTGTTAAGGGCACCACCACAAGGTGGGTTTATTAATGATGGTAAATGGATAACTTCATCTCCAAGTACTTGTCTTTGCCTCATTAATTGAACATGTGTGTGCAAAATAAATTGTGAAGTTACTTCACCTCCAAGTGTTCCATTTGCTGACTTAGCATATGCCTTTTTTTTCCCTCTTTTACAAGATTCCAAATTATATATACACTACAAATTAACATCATATTGTTATTGGAGTACCGGAGAATTAGTGATTGCCCCATTTAATATATTACCTAATTATAAGAGTTAAATTAATGAGGTCAAGTTGCTGTGAAAATAAAAAATATTTTGTTGAGTCACTAATAGCTTAGTGGTCGGACTTCATAGTAGGTTGCCAATGGATCATGAAGTTGAGTTACTAATTGTAGTATTTTATACGTTTATTTTTATGTCTACGTGTACGTTTTATAATACGTCTTGTGCGTATATTAGTCTTTGTATTGATTATGTTATAAAGTCTTTTTTAAATAAAAAAATTATTGAAATATTTTACATTCCAATAAAATCTTCAACTAAATAGGCAGATATTAATCTATTGATTGAGTGATTAATACATATATTTAATTAAGAAAAATCATTGCATTCTCATTCACTCTGCTTTATTTTTTATTACACTCTTATTCCTCTACTTTTAAAATTAGTAATACCAGTCCCTCAATTATGAATCGATCATCAAATATTTTTTGATTACTTTAATAATAAATATAACCGCATTATCACAAATTCATGACATGGATTATCTTATACCTTTAATAAAAAAATTGATGGTAACAAATAAAAACTAAAGAATAATCATTGCATTAGGTCGAGATTTAACTATTTCTATTATTTTTAATTTTTTATCGTTAAAAATATTTAACAATTTATACCATTAACTTATACCTGTGGGTATAATACCTTTTTCATATCCGACACGTGTCGAATAAATATTTATGAGCACGAATAATATTGACATCCCTGGCTATGACCGGCCAATCAGCAAGTGTAATGGACCATTAAAGTTACACCATACTTGGACTACTCAAGAGTAGTACCAACTACTCGCTTAAATGGTGAATGTGACTATTTCCTAAGATTAGCCCAATAGGTGTTGCGTCCAACACCTCGTACCTAATTCATCCTCAAGGACTCCATGAATGTCTGTCTCGTGCCTAATCGATTGTCTGTTGTCATCAGCAACGAAAGATTGATTAGGTAATTTAAGAGGAAGGAGAAAGACATAAAAAGAAAAAGAAGAGAGGGGAGAAGAAAGAGGACATGAGATCACCAAAGAGAGAAAAGAGGGAAAGAACAAAAAGATGAGAGGGAAAAGGGCAAGAAAGAAGTTGTAGAGGGGAGAAGGAAACAAGATGAAGTAGTTTAAAGAAAAAGAATAGAAGGTGAAGATAAAGAAGAGGAAGAGAAGGGAGGGCAAAGGAGAGGGCAGAGGAAAAGAAGAAATATATATAATTTAATTATTTTTGATGATCTTGTCACATTCTTTTATTAATTGACTAGACGTTTTAGGTATTGACTAAAGTAAACATTCCACTATCCCATCTATCATATATCTAGTTAATAGACGATAAAGACTCAATTGGAACATACTGAAATTTTAGGAACTGGAAAGATTTTTAAATTATTAACTTATCAAAAAACACGTCGTCAATAATGCACCATATAAAAATAACACAACAATTTCGTCAACAATTAACTATTAATAAATAATAAATAATAAATATATAATAACTATATCAGGAACAGACGGAAATTGAGACAATTCGAGGAGCCTGGCTCTGTGTTTGTTTCCTTATATATTGGCGGATCATTATGGCCAGTGAAAATACCTCCTAATAAGTTATTCGATAGACATATTTGATCATAATTAAATTCAGGACTTCAACAACCAAAGTTCTCATGGTATAAGAAGTTCCTGATCAAGTAAACTTTGCTTGTCGTTATATTAACTAACATTTTGCACTAGATGTGTAAGCTCTGCATAAGGCCACAGCTATTACCATGTTCTCTCTCAAAGTCACCTTCTACTTGGTATTGTAGACAATATTGAGCCTCATGCAACTCTGATCATCATAATAGCTGATTAGCTGGGACTAACAAAAACCCCTGAGATGATCTTTAGCTCTACCAAAATTCTACATAAACAACTAGAGAAAGACTGTAGACCATCGCAGCTTACATCAGCCTATGCATCTGATAGCTACACTAGGAGTCTAGTTTCTAACTGATGCCCAACATTTGAAGCTTCCATGTGGAGAAGCTCGGGGAAGGTCCTTGACTCCATCAGTTGCTTTTCATTGCATCAAGTCCTCAGACATTGCAGAAGGTATGCAATGTGTTGTTAGAATATCTGGAGTAGCAGCCTTTGCAGTCTCTGTCTGTAGGACTACTATCTGTCAGCAAGAAAAAAATTACATAGTGAGCGTCCATTCCCTAGTTTAAAACATGTATGCTCTAGTGACATTGTAAAAGTAATAGGCAATAAGTGAAGAATATTGTGCAGAAAAGATTAGTGATATATCATTGATCCTCCGGATTTAGATATAAGCTTCATAGTTCATTGCTATTTTTTTTCCTTGAGAGAACACAGAAAGGAAAATTGTGAAGTAATTCCTCAAGACTGGAATAAAAAGCATAATTAAAAATGGGGAAGCAACACTCAACTAGTAGCTATGGAGGTAAAGAGAATAAATGTTCCCACTAAGCTACTTGGACCAAACCTCATTATTCCAACTGTTCTGGTTGTCAATATAGTTTAACTAGTTCTTGGAAAGTAGCATGGCATTCTAAAACAGCCAAGCAAAAAGATAAAACCACCCCAGATAATATGAGGCAATAGACTGTTCTGGTTGTCAATATAGTTTAACTAGTTCTTGGAAAGTAGCATAGCATTCTAAAACAGCCAAGCAAAAAGATAAAACTACCACAGATTATATGAGGCAATAAAAAAGAAACATACCTGCTGATACTCCAAATCAAACTTCAAAAATTCCTCATTGCAGTTCTCAACCATGTTTGCCAAGGTTTTTAGATTTTTAACAGGTTTACCGTTAAAACAAAGCACCTGCAATCATGGACTCTATATGAGAATACATTCAAAGAAAACTAGCAAAAACAGCAAAAAAATTACAATAGGTACATTACAATCCTCATTGCAAACTTGTGGAGAATGATGGTTGTTACATCAACCAAGTGAATACAAATCAATAAGGATTGTTTTGAGGAAATCATTCACACCTGAGTGTTGACAATATCTTCATAACCGATATTAATATCTGCCACTAGCACCTACAAAGTTATGAAACAATTACTAGATAAATACAGCATTTCCTAATCGTGCAGGAACTTAAGTAGACATTCAGGAGAAATGGCCTGGAAAGATGATTTACACCTGAGATATCACCACAAGCTGTTCATCATGTGATTGTGCCATTGTGTGCAAAAGCTTGTCCAGCAACTTGACTGGTGCATCATATTCATAGTCTTTCCCATACTACAAAGCAAGAAGCAGTATATAAGAAATAAAAGAGAATTGTTCAAGTGTTCTGCAAAAACATTAAAAGAGAATGTAGAATACATTAAAAAACTGACATGACCTTTTTGTAGCAAGAATTCATGTAACAAATAATGAACTTAAGAAGTGGTGACATTTTCTATTCTCTAAATAATCTAATGATGTCCTGAGATCATCAAGATAAGGAACATCATCAACTATCATCAGTAGAAAAACAAAATTATAAACCATCATAGTATATAACAAAAAAGTTGACTGCACATTCTGCCTTTTCGAACATGAATATTTACTACATGGATCACAAGCAAAAGAGCTAATCATAGATCACAACAGTACACCACAACCCAACCTCATGATGGCTTCCTTAGACAATTGAACCACCACTATATAGACATGATGAGATCAATCATGAAACAAACTATAGGTGAGAAGCAATAAATTATTTATTAGGACAAATCAGATACCATCATTACTTCCAAAGAAGTACATTATAATCTTGCAAGACTACCAAATAAGTTTTGTATAATTTTCATACCTCAGAACGAAGATATGGAACTGATATAGCTGAAAACACAAAACCAGCAATTATATAATATGAGGGTGGTTTTCCTTTGATGTGAGATGGAATGAGCCTCCTCTGTGATGCAAGTTTTATGTTAAATTCATAAACTTTCGAATTTCGCAAGACCTTGACCAAAGCTTTTTCTCCAGTGTACTTCTGAGAAACGAGATAACTGAATGCAATGCGCTCACCATGCCTGAATGGAACTAAACAATAAAAATGGACTAACTAAGTTCCATATCAAAAAAAAATATTCATATGGTACAATCTTCAATCTTAAAAAGAAGAATAAGGTTGCCTAGTAGCAAACAATTTCTAACACACATCAACTACAGAATGTACTTAAACAACACGTGTAAAAAATATTTAGCACCCATGAAACATTCAGAATTTGAAGATAGTGGTTAATAACCATTCACAAGCATTGCATAATTTATTGCCCAAATTACTAAGTTAATGACTATCAAGGTTCCTAATTATTAAATTTCCAATAAATAAGACGCAAAGATTGCAATTTGATTTAACTCCCACATATTAGTTTATTTTGGAACAATGCACCTGCATGTCTTGATAAGTCTGTAAAGCTTGCAAATATCTGGGGTGTGATACAACGGCAAGATGTGATGCACTCCCAACCATGTAATGATAGTTACAATCATAATTTGTACCAATATACATTGTTTAGGGTAATTAGTCAAAACCCCTTACACACTTTCAGATAATGTCAAGTACCTTAATAGAACTACTTCCATGCTCATAAGATCTGGCAAAGTTTGATGTCAACCGCCAAATTCTTATTTAACAAGTATACAGTAAGTCTATCCAAGAAACTAAGTGGTAAAGGCTATAAAAGGAGCTGTATGGATTGGCCCCTCAATAAACTCTTTTGAAGCCCAGCTCTTTTATCAAATTCTAATGAGCTTGAAGTAGCATTCTTGGACAGTAAAAGGTAAAATGAAAATCAATGAGGTAACAGAATATACACAGTTCACTATGCTCAAATTGGTTGAAGAAATGTGCACATAATAAATTGCTTCTATCCATTTTTTATTATCAAATATGTGACCAACCATAGTATAATCTAGTGGCAAGAAAACCAGAAATTGACTAAATCATGAAACAAATCAATCTACCGGTTCCATCATTAGCTATATCAACTCCATCAAAGCTCAAAATAATGTCGGATGGCTTCAAAAACTCAAACTCTGGTGAAGTTGGCTCTATTCTCCTAATACGCACACCCTTCTGGTCAGCTCTCATTCCCATTGCCTTGCGCAGATCAGGATTTTCCATTTTCTGCCACTCAATCCCGAGCATAGGAAATCCTGTAAGAGTATATCAAAAATAAAAAAACTAACATACTCAAGAGGATTTTAGATGATAAAAGGTTAAGCATCTGAAATTCCCATAAGCTTTAAAATCAAAAGAACTAAAAAGTAAAAAATGATAATTAGATAAAGCAAACACATTAATACAATCTGTAGCCACGACCTGACGACCTAGTTTTTAGAATACAGCATTGCACTATTTTGTCCAAAAACAGTACTGCAGTAAATGGCAACAATGACATGTAGTCTAATCAACCAAAACTTTTGGTATCTTCTCATCTTGCGAGTACTTAACACTCAAAGCCTAATGAGCGCTGAGGCACCAAACTTTATGAGCAAAAAAGTGAGCCTGAGGCACAAAACACACTTGGCATGAAAGAGTTTAAGATTATAAATAGTGTTAAGAAACACTTGCTGCTGACCAACATCCAAATGGCAGCACTGCAGAATAACTCAAGTCCCATCAAAAGAGCACTTAAGTCACAGGAAAAAACAAAGAGGGGGAGAGTAAAAAAATATATTTAGGGTCAAGAGAGCACTTAAGTCACAGGAAGAAAAAAAAGGAGGGAGAGAGTAAAAAAAATATATTTAGGGTTATCAATTGTTGGGATGATCCCCAAAACTAAACCAAAGAGAAGTTTGTTTTTTCCTTAAATAATTTGCATCACTTTAGTTTGAGCATTTTGCAAACTAATAATTACTTAGTCCAAACTAAACTGAACAATTCAATTTGGTTCCAACTAAAACTCTTTTCGGTTTGATTTGTGCAATTTCTTGTAACATAATTATGGTCTGGTCAAGTTTGGATTGAACTGATTGGACATCCCTAAACATAGTAGAGTAATAACAGAGACAGAAGAAACAAGGAATGGAGAGAGAAATATATGAATCAGTTATGAGAGAAAATAATCAGGCACTTAGTGACAACTGAGGGAGGTCTAGATTTACAGAAGAGGATTAGAGCAAGTGCACTCCAAACGCAGCTAGGCAATTTAATTTGTGAGTTGTGACACTTATGCAAGCAACATATAAAGTAGATCAATTTATTTCATCTATTAAGGTTTGTGAAATACATGGTTGACCAATTTAGTTTGAGAAGAGCAATCACTCCAAAATCAACACAGAAGAGGAAGGGGGAAGAAAAAAGAACAACCAATCTATTGTTCAGCCCAAGGATGAGATAGTGGGCTACGAGAAGAACTCTTATAGGAGATGAAAAGAGAGTAAGAGCTGCGCCTAATGATATCCTATTATATAAGGGCCCGTTTGGTACATTGTATAGTACTAGCCTGTATAATACTAATCTCTATTGACTAACCTGTATAGTACTGACTAACCTGTATAGTACTAGCATGCATTGTACTATTATTATAAAGTGTTTGGTGCACACATGTACTAGCCTGTATAGTACTAGTCTGTATGGACTAACCTGTATAATATAATATAATATAATATAATATAATATAAAAATTATATAATATATTTTATCATTAAAAATATTTCATAAATTATTTTTTTTTAAATATTTATATATATTTTTTTTAAAAAAAAATCGGCCGGAGGTAAAATGGGTATTCAAAATATTGAAAGCTCTAGTGCAGACTAATGAAAAGCTTTGGGAGTGTATTACTAATACAGCTTATAGCACCATTAGTTAATACCATTCCCAAACACTGTATAGTAATACTACTATGCAGGAGGCTTATACAAGGTACCAAACGGACCCTAAGTGATTTAAGCTAAGTATAAGTTATTTATTTGAAAAAAGGCGACTCAAGATTCAACTAAAACCCAATAAACAATCACTCATTCAACTGAAAATGGACCGCATAAAAACAGAGACCTACTTCACCTACATAAAAGAAATGACAAGCTGAAGGGATAAATCAACACCAAACAGCAAAGAAAAGAATAATATAGCAGACAGATTGGATAAGTACCTGTATATTCTCCTGACTTTTCAAAGTCATTGATGAAGTGCATGATGACAGGTGTAGGTATAACATAGCCAATATTCTCCACGTCTTCATGTTTAAGGGACTGAAATGCTATACCAACACATTTTCCCTTGTCATTGAATGCAGGACCACCTGAATTTCCAGAGTTTATGGCTGCATCTATCTGTAAATGACAAGGTTAACTAAGTTGAGAATACATACAGGGATAAAAGAGGATAATAAAAACCAGTATGAAAGTAAATATATGATCAAAAAAGACAAATAACTAATAGGAGAAAAAGTTGAATCTATATATAAATAAAATCAATATCTTGCTACATAAATAACTTGAAAATATAAGCCACAAATTCAGATTCAAGTTCCAGACCTGTAGGCCTAAAAGCTCTGTAGAACCATGGACATAGGATAATATCTCCATACGTGACACTACACCACTAGTGACAGATATTGTGTCCCCTCCAATTGGGTATCCCACAACAGTAACAGCATCTTGAAGTGCTGGCAAAGAACCAAATTCTAATGGACAGACGCCTTCCCAAAATTCATCATTTTCAACTGTCAACAATGCTGCAGCAAGAAAAACAAGAGAAAATTATGCTCAAGATCATATAGAAAACAAAAAAGTAAGGTATTCGTCTATATAGCATAGGTCAATTGCATGGGGAAAAATCACTTTATTTGAAAAATTGCCCAAGTGTTCTCTAATGGTGCACTAGCTAAAAAATCATTTTATTATAGTTTTGTATTTTTTTTCTATTTCATTTGCTCCATAGTCCTATCAAACCCTTACACCTATTGGTTGTCCTATGTTAGATAAGAAAAACTTAATAAGAAAAAAATGGGTATATATAGAAAATGCCCATCACATATCACTTAGTATTCCAAAGTTGAGATGGTGGCACACCGGCACTTGAATGCAAGGCTTTGAAAGGGATCCCTTACAACTTACCATAGGGGTAAGTTTTTGTGGAAAAGAAAAGAGAAAACAGTTCTCCATATGATTTTTCAACAAAATTTCATTTATTACTTCTTTTACTTAGTATTTCTGTAGTCAACATCTCATGAACCCACAGCTAAACAAGAAAGCAATGAAGACTAGAGATAAATAGGTTGTAGAGTGTATGCTGCTACCCTTCTCTTCTTCCTGCACATTTCTCTCTTTCTTGCAACATACAAGTGTATATCCACCACTTAAACCTTCATCCCCTCATTGTAGGAGGGGTGTTCATTAGGACCACCCTTCTTTGTGATGGTAAAGCACTAAATCTTCCGTATATGCTAGATGGTGATTCAAGTCCAATGACATTCTTTGTCTTGGAAGGTAAGCTACATATACAATCCCTTAACCCCTCATCTCCTCATTGCTAGAGGATAGTGACCCTTTACTAATGGTAAAGCACTAAGGCTCTCATTCATTCTATCTTGTTTATAATCCTTTGCTCCTCCTTTTCCCCACTTCTATTTCATACCATACAAAAATGTCACAAGCTTAACTATGTTGGAGTAAGAATTAGTTTGGCTTTGGATAGAGTAAGATGTGTTTTATTACTTAATATACTATTTTCTTCTAGAATTGTTGAATATTCAAGATATACTGACAACTTGAATCCCATGTCCACTCTTATTCGTCCTTGGCCTCAATCCCAAAATGGTTGCCCCTAACAAATCAGAACCAATACATGGCACATTTATTAGGCAAGTTGACACAATGTGACAAAATTAACTCATTTGACATATTGTCAATATAAAAGTATTAATTATACTTCCATAATTTATTGATATCGATATAATGCAAAAAAAATATTTTAATAAATTATGATAATATTATATTTTTAATAAAAAGGAACTATAAGAGAAGGGTGATTTGTGTCAAATTTATTTCATATTTTAGATAGATGTTAAGTAACACGTAAATTAAATACAGGCAATTAACCAAAATCATAAATGTGTCAAAAATCCCGTTGATTAAATCTGTCATGATCATATCATAAGTAGGTTATGTGGGTCAACCATGTTAATTAGATACATTTTGTCATAACAGGTTGACTTACTTTATATGGAACACATTGTTATGAATCTCAAACCTGCTTAGCTTTGTGTGGATCATCATGTACATCAGTACATGGTACTTTATACAACTATATCATATCATTCTGAGCCTGGGAAAATATCAATATAGGGTTGACATTATAGCCTTCATTCAAGTAACTTCAGTAAGAAGATTCAATAGATTAAATTATTTAAAGCACATTATAGCAAAATTCATCTTATTGACTAGTAAAATCCAAAAAGTTCCACGGTAAGAAGTCAACATAAGTTTACCTTACTGAACTTCCATCTGTTCTAAAAAAAAGTTCCACTGGATATATCAAGTAATAAAATATTATCACTGGAGGAAGTGTATTGTGTACAAGAATGGACCAATTATATGCTCTCTAGTGACAAAAATAAAAAAATTGACAAGCTGACCTTTGTAGCTACTGATAATCTTCTAGCATATAGAGCGAGGTTTAGTCTGATAAATCAAAACTACAAGTACCCATATTTTCTAAGAAGTGTTTCCTTCTCATGCAATCGCATTCCATATCCAATTTTACCATCCAAGCATAAAGATGGCTTCCAAAAAAACGTCTCTTTTATATCAATCACCAAATTTGTCAAATATTTGATCTTCAAAAGAATCTAAAAAAAGACAAGTAAACAACTCACAAGTCTCAAAGACACTCAGACTCATTATTTTCAAACTATCACTTCTTTTCCTAATTCTGCTGGTAGTTTTCTTATAAACCTTAATAACAAGTATCGTCAATCCTATATAGCTCAGACTCAAATTTTAAGGAATAAATTATAAATAAGAACTAAAAAAATGAATTGATTTGCCATAAATGAATAACCATCTAACTTACCGATGTCACACTCAGTCCCAATGGCCAACACAGTAGCAACATACTTCGTATCAGACCCACGCTTCTTAAGTTTCACCTGGGTGAAGTGCTCGACAGAGTGAGCATTCGTCAGCACCCGCCTGCCCCCTATGATGAAACCGCTGCTGCTCGAGCTGTACTGCCTCTTCCGCTGCCACGGCAGCGAGAAATTAGGCTCCGTGTGCACGCAAAAGACCTTGACGACGGCATCCATGGAGGGCACAACCCTCACGACCTGGTCCCACCGCGGAGGAGGATCGAGGGAAACCAGGGCGAGCCCGGCATCGCCGTTCTCGCCGTTGATAGCGACGACCTGGGAGCCGCGGCGAATGGGGGAGGCAGGGCCGTTGTCTGCGGGAGAGAGGTTCTGACGGCGAGGGGTCTTCTTAGGACGGCCCCTCCGGCGGCGGGTCTTGGGGGAGGCGGAGTCGGAGATTTCTGGCGACTCCTCGAGTGCGGACGGCGAGGGGGCGCCGGAGGCGGCCTGGAAGTCCATGGTCTCCGCGACGGCCTTCTTGGATTTGCGGCCGCGCTTGCGCTTCGATTGCTCCATTGGTGACGTCTAGAGCTTGGTAAACCCTAGGGAGGAGGGAGTAGGAAGATGGGAAGGACGATACATGAGACGGCGGAGAAGTATTTATGGGACTGGAATTAGACAAAAGAAAAAGGGGAGAAAAAGAAAAGAAAAAGAAGGGAAAACAAAAGATCGTGCGATTTCGGGCCTTTCGGCTCTTATGAAACGGTAACGGCGACTCGACCGGTTTAATCTGTCTTATGATTGAACCGGGTTGGACCAGGCCGAGCCGCATCTGCTACGAAGCTATTCATTTGCTTAAGGGTAGGGGTGAGCACACGGTAGAGACGTCTCCGTCTGGCTCGATCCGAAAATTTGAGAAAAATCCCGTTCCAATTTAAAATCGGGATGGGACCGGAACAAATATATTCATCTCGATTAAAAATCAGGACGGGACCGGGACGGCATAAAAAAATCAAAATTGTCATGGTCTGGTCCAAATTATAATATTAATTTTTGGATATCGTAATACAATAAATATTTAATTATTTAATATAGATAACATTTTTTTATATAAAAAATAATATTAACAAATTCGGGACGTTCCAGTCCCGTCCCGATCCAGTCCCAAAAATTTGAGACAGGACAAAATCGAAATGTTTCATATTTGGGACCGGGGCCGGGACGCATATTTATGTCCCGACTCAAAATCGGGACGAGACCGGGACATTCCAAATCTCGGCCCGTTCCGGCCCGAACTCACTCCTACTTCGGGTCTTATCTTATTCATGATCTTATCAGCTATAAATTGGTCTTCTTCTTCTGTTAATGAAAAGTGTTTATTGAGTTAAAATGTATGGTGGAGATTAGGGCTGAGCAAAACCCGATCCGACCCGAAAAATTAAAAAAAAATTGACCCAAAAATTTATTTCGGGCCAGGTTATTCGGGTATATCAGGTCGGGTCGGGTTACATTTTTAAAATTTTCATCTACTATTTCGGGTCGGGTCGAATTCGGGTGAAAA
This sequence comes from Canna indica, assembly GCA_034359265.1. Lineage (NCBI taxonomy): Eukaryota > Viridiplantae > Streptophyta > Magnoliopsida > Zingiberales > Cannaceae > Canna > Canna indica. Next base: position 52,448,772 of record CP136896.1, on the reverse strand, counting down.
CCCTGTTTAACCCGACCCGACCCGAGTTTAAGTTAAATGCATACTTATGTTATATATATTGATAAAAGATGGTGTTGGCTTTATGGTTATAAGGGTGGAGATAAAGTTTATGAGGTCTTGAGTTTAAGTCTTACTTAGTTATAATTTTAATACAATTGTTCACCTTTTTTATCACTATTTTCAAGGTGTGTTTTTTTAATATTTCTAAATCGAATTCGGGTTAATCGAGTCGGGGCCCGATTTTTTCGGATTAATCGGGCCGGGTATTAATTTTTTGAAAATTTTGGGTTAATACCCGATCGAGTCGGGTCGGGTATTGACCCGACCCGCCCGATGCTCAGCCCTAATGGAGATGATGCATTGAGGCTAGTATTTATTATTAAAATGGTTATTAGACGAAAATGACATCAACGGTTCCAATAATGATTCTCCGTTTGTAAATCGTGATGTCGCCAGTTAACTTGCCGACTATGGTGAACCCAGAAATAATTTTAAAAAATCATTCTTCATGTCAGTTGGATTATTTTTTTAACGAAAAATCATACTTTTGGTCCCCACAGTTTTCTCGAATTTTGATTTTATTCCTCATAGTTTCAAAATTTTGGTTTTAGTCCCCACACTTTATTTCCGTTTAGGACTTGGTCCCTACCATCACATGAGGCCTAAACAAAGCTGACATTGATAACAAATGATGACTGGACATTACTGACGTTGACCTGCAGGGACCAACTTTGTAAACTATGGGGACTAAAATCAAAATTCAAGTAAACTATAGGGACCAAAATTATTCTTTTCTTAAAAAAATATAAAAAAATCACAAGATATTTTTAAATTTATTTATAAATAATTATAATATTTAAAAATATTAAAAGTGAGCACGCTACATTAGTTAACATTAATTTGGGTGGATTTAAACTAACACCGTCATTAGGCGTGAATTCCGTAGTTGTTTTAGAATTCGAAAACTTGCTCTCCCGATTTACTCATCTCTTCACTGATCACCTTCTCACCTCAATTTTGATCCTAAGTTTAGCGCATTCAAATCGGTTTAAATTAGATTTCAAACGTTAAAAAGTGTTGATTTTCACTCTAATAAATATTGATTTTTCATGAATACCCCTTAACAATACCCACAAAATTGTAACAATAACCTTGTATTATGGTGTTGCCACTACAACAAATGCATGGAAAATCGACATTTATTATAGTGAAAATCAACACTTTTGACGTTCGAAATCTAATTTGAACCGCTTTGGATGTGTCAAATTTAGGATCATAATGGAGGTGAGAAGGTGATCAGTGAAGAGATGAGCAGATCGGGAGAGCAGGTTTTCGAATTCTACAACCACTGTGGAATTCACGCCTAATGACGATATTAGTTTAAATCCACTCAAATTAATGTTAACTACTGCAGTATGCTCAATTTTAATATTTTTAAATATTATAATTATTTATAAATAAATTTAAAAATATCTTGTGATATATATATATATTTAAAAAAAAAATTTGGCCCCAATAGTTTACTTGAATTTTAGTTTTAGTCCTTATAATTTATAAAATTTTGGTTTTAGTCTACATTGTTTACAAAGTTAGTCCCTGCATGTCCACGTCAGCAATGTTCAATCATCATCTGTTATCCACGTCAGCTCCGTTTAGGCCTCATGTGACGGTAGAGATCAAATCCTAAACAAAAATAAAATGTGGGAATTAAAATCAAAATTTTGAAACTACCTGGACTAAAATCAAATTCGAAAAAACTGTGAAGACAAAAAGTATAATTTTCTTTTTTTTTTAATATAATTTTTAAATTGGTCCCACCTGTTTCTCTCCTCCTCCTACTCCTACTCCTCCTTATCATTTTTTTAAGAAAATAACAAATTTTATGGAGCCGGGCTCCACAAATGACATACAAATCTCAAAGCTTCCGACGTGTGTTTTAATTGTGAGCCCGGCTCCATGCCTCCATGGGTTTTGTATTTTTTTAAAATATAATATAATTCCTTCCCCTGCTACCACCCATCTCCGAGTGCTCCTCCGACGTTCGGCGGCGATGGCGAAGCCGAACGCTGTGAGGCTGGGGGCGATCACCGTGCACCAGCGTCGACGTCTTCCCATCCATTGTCCTCCTTTTCTCTCTCATGGATCGGCGCCCCCGCACGGCGGAGGCCCCATCATCCGCTTCACTCAGAAGTCAGAAGTTCAGAACGAGTTACGTCTAACGACGTCGCATCCCACTAGATACCTCTACCTTTCTCTTCGATCGGGTTCCTCCGTCGTTTTATTATTTCATTCTCCTATCGAAAAGCTTGCAATTAGTTGAAGAACTTAGCAAATATCTCTTAAAAGCTGATGACCATAAGTCCGGAGACAATATGCTGGAATTAGGGAAGAGAGGCTGACCAATTTTTTGAGGCTAAGTGGATGCATGTGGGCGGCGTGGGAGACGGAGAGCGGCATTGAGGCACATAAGGTGTGGAAGTCAGATGTCGCAAGAGTCGCAGTGGTAGGAGAAGCCGGTGCCGTCTCTACCGCGGGCCGCAGGCGTCGCAGTTGAATGAGCCCTCCTTATACGCGGGGACGGGCCGGGGAGGAGGGTGAGGCTGTGATCGGGGTGCGGCGGGTGGCGGATACGCTGAGGCATTTGGGCGCAGGAGACATGGAGGGCGTAGTTGCATGGCTGGCACGCGTAGGCCCAGCCGAAGGCCTGGAAGGTGCACCCGGCGCACGTCTGCAGTGCTACCTCCGGCAACTCCTCTATAGACATGATCTCCAAAGGGTAGGGGGTGGCTAAAATGGTTGATCCTTGGATCGTAGCCCAATCTCCCCATGACTCAAGCCTCAGCAACGGCGCGGCTTGCGCCTCCGGTGACATGACACAGTTCGAAGTAGTCGTGATCGCGCTCTCCTGGCTGATGGTAGTCGTGATGGTCGCGGTGTTCACCGGCGACATTTACTGCGTGGAGAGGCAGAGCGAGGCACTCAAAAGTCTGCTATCTTGGAAGACGGGTGAATGGGTGATGATGATGACGGAGGCAACCTCTCTCTCTCTTAGTTGCAGTCTAACACATGTTCTTCTCTTTGCACCGATAGCATTCGGCGGCTGAAGCTTCGTGAAGCATGAAACGAAAGCTGCTTCAGTCTCATACCATGACAACATCGTCGTTGGAGGAGGCACCGGGGGCTGCCCGTTGGTGGCAATGCTGTCCCATAACTTCAACGTGTTGGTGCTCGAAAGAGGCGGCTCCCCTTACGGCAACAGCAACGTAAGCAACCTCGAGTCCCTCATCAAAATCTTCGCCGACCTCACCCCGACCTCCACCACCCAGCGCTTCATCTCTGAAGACGGCGTCATCAGCGTGCGCGTCCACATCCTCGGTGGAAGGACCTGTATCAACGCAGGGCTCTACTCCCGCGCCAGCCGCGAGGAAGTATACGACATGAGCTTGGATGCGCAGTTGGCGGACGAGTCCTTCCGCTAGGTGGAGAAGGAGGTCGCCTTTGAGCCCCAGCTCATTGAGTGGACCTCGGCGTTTAAGGACGGGCTTCTGGCGGCCGGTATCACACCTTACAATGGTTTCACGTACGACCACTTGCTCGATCGGGACGAAGATTGGCGGCACCACGTTCGATCGAAATGGCCACCGGCACACCGCCGCTGACCTGCTAAAGTAAGCCGATACGAAGAATCTCCCTCAGCCTCAGCCTGGTGATCGCCTTCAGCCTCACAGTCTTCGGCTTCGCCATCTCCGGAACGCCGGAGGAGCACTCGGAGATGGATGACAGCAGAAAATAAGTAGGAGAGAGAGAGGTGGGACCAATTTAAAAATTATATTTAAAAATAATTTAAAAAATAATCCAGCTGACACGATGAATGAATTTTTTAAAATTTTGTTTTGTTCGCCACGTCAGCAAGTTAACGGCTACGTCACGACTTTGCAGACGAAGGGCCGTTATCAGAACTAATGTTAAATTTCTTAAGGATAATTAACTAATAAATCACAAGATTTGTAAAAATTTTACGTTACACTCGTATTTTCAAATTTCGCCGGTAAATGCACAACTTTTGCTTCCGTTTATGTCATCTACCAAATCGCCACGCGTCGTAACTTAGCCGACATTAAGGTATACTATGTTTGGTGGCCTAATGACGTCGTATGTGGCAGACAGTCTCATCTTTTTTCTCTCTCTCTTTTCTCTTCCTTCCTTCCAACTGCTGCCACTTTTTTTTTTCTTCTTCTCCTCCTCCACCACCACCACCACCACCTCCTTTCTTCTTCTTCTCCTCCTCCTCCTCCTCTCCGTATGGATGAGTATCATCATGTACTCCGTGGTCTTCACCCAAATAATCTTCCTCTTCGTCGTTCAAGGTGCAGCCAAGCACACCGCCATCGGCGCCTTCATCTTCCTCTCCCGTCGTCTCCTCCAGCCACTCGTCTGTCGGCTCCAGCCACTCTTCTCCTAATCTTTTCTCGGAAGTTAATAAGCCGAGATCTCCTCCTTAAAATATATTAACAACCACTTTCTAGTCTACCTCATTCGGGATACAAAGTGCAGGAACAGATGGGAAGAGCCCTAGATCTTCTTCTCTTCTTTGCTTCCTCTTGTGCGCTCTCGTTCACTTTCCTCGCCGGCCACCATGGTTTCGGAGTGCTAGTTTTGGCGCAGAACTGGAAGACGACGACGACCATAGTCGACGTCGGCATCATACTCGACCTGGAGAGTTTAACCGGGAAGAGGAGCTTGACGAGCATTTAGATGGCGGTCGAAGACTTTTACAACGTCCATGGAGACTATAAAACGAGGGTGGTTTTGCATATCAGTGACTCAAAGGAAGCAACAGTGGAAGCAGCAGGAGCAGGTAAATGATATGTTCTTGATATGTTCTTGTAGATTAATCTTCTGCATCTTCTTCGGAGCACTTCATTGGATTGTGGGAAGTTGGAACTGGGAGTCATTCCAAGTCCACAGAACATAAGGCGTTGACCAGGACTAGTAAGTCAATATATAAGAATAAGGTGAGGTGGGCTCCACATAGATGAGATGAACTACACCGAACTCAAGTGACTCTAAATCTGACTTGCTCATATGTACTCGTACCCTCATTTGCCAGATGATGGGTGGCCCACGTGTTGTGCAAGTGGGCCCTATTAGTTCCTGCACACTCTCATCATTTATTCATCTGCTTTAGCGCACTGCAGCGGTGGACCTGCTGAAGAACGCGCGCGTCAAGGCCATCATCGGCCTCATGACGTCCACAGACGCGGCCTTCGTCATCCACCTCGGCGACCGAACTCACGTCCCTGTCCTTTCCTTCTCCGCCTCCAACCCTCCCTCTCCACAGCTCACCACCCCTTCTTCGTCCGCGCCACCACCAATGACTCCTCCCAAGTCGCCGCCATCGCTGCCGTCGTGCAGCACTTCGCCTGGCGTCAGGCCGTCCTCGTCTACGCTGACTCCGAGTACGGCACCGGCATCGTCCCCTTCCTCATCGATGCCCTCCAGGAAGCTGGCGCTTGCGTCCCCTACCGCGGAGTTGTCCCGTGCGGTTGAAGGCGACGGAAAAGCTGAAGAAGGAGAAGGTAGTGATCGAGGCATTATGGATCCCAAGAGCGGACGAACACGAAGGAGGAGATCCATGGATCTGGAGGAGGAGAGTGAAGAGTGAGTGGAAGAGTTGGATAAGTGAGTTGGGCGTCGTCGGCAAGAGCTCGGTCCGGGACGGTCGTCCGGCTGTGTTCGCGGCGTCGGGGTCAGTTAACTCTTTGGGATGGAGGAGGAGGAGAAGGAATAGGAAAAAGATGACAACTATTGGGAGCAAGAACAGAAGAGAGAGTAAAAAAAAAATGGAGATCTCGACTTCTTAACTTCCGAGAAAAATTAGGAGAAGAGTGGCGGGAGCCGACAGACGAGTGGCTGGAGGAGTCGGCGGGAGAGGAAGATGAAGACTCCGATGGTGGTGTACTTGGCTGGCGCCTTGAACGACGAAGAGAGAGATCATTTGGGTGAAGACCACGGAGTAGACGATGGTGCTCAGTCATATGGGGAGGAGGAGGTGGAGGAGGAGAAGAAGAAGAAATAAAAGAAAGTGGCGGCAGTTGAAAGGAAGAAGAGAAGAGAGAGAGAAAAAAAAGATGAGATTACCTGTCACGTATGACGTCGTTAGGCTACCAAACGTCGTTTATCTCCACGTTAGGTAATTTGAGACGGTGCGTGACGATTTGGTAGATGACATAAATAAAAGTAAATATTGTGCATTTACAGGTAAAATTTAAAAATTCGAGTAAAACGTAAAATTTTTATAAATCTTATGATTTTTTAATATATTATATTAATTTTTTATATATAATTGATCGACATCAATCAAAGAATCTACAAAAATTAAAAAATTCGTAAAAATTTAAATTATTTTCGTCTAATAACTATTATTAAAAAGCATATAGAGCAGAGAACACTACTAGAAAAATGGGCATCAGCAACGGCTGATACCGTTGCTGAGCCGTTGCAATAGCGCCGTGACAGAAAGTCGCGTTGCTGATAACTTAGCAACGGATCAGCGACGGTCGCTCGGGCCGTCGCTCAAAACATTATCAGCAACGGCCGCTCGGGCCGTCGCTAAAAATATTATCAGCAACGGTTTTGCCACAGACCCAGAGCCGTTGCTGATAACATTAATAGCAACGGCCGCTGAGTCCGTAGCAACACCGTTAGTAAAACTCCGTCGCTAAGCCGTTGCTGTAGGTCATCAGCAACGGCTTTCGATACACTTGTAGCAACGGCTTTCCCACGGACGCCCGTGGGAAAGCCGTTGCTGATGACGTATACCTGCAAACAGAAAATTTGAAAATTTCAAATTTCCATTGATACATTGATACATTTATCTGATACATAACTCACACACCCATACCCTCATATACACATTCATTCACACATCACAAACACCTCATACACATTCATTCACACATCACAAACACACCAAGATATACATCAAAACAATTATATTTATATTGATAATTATCCACGATAGTATAAAAACAATTCAAATGCAAAATTGAAGTATCAATATCCAAACAAAATAAGTTAAACAAGTTCAATATCCAAACAAAAAATCTCACGATCACGATGGAGGATGGTCTGGATTATATGGCGGGGTCTGGAGCGCTTGAGTGTACACCGGCGTGGACTGACTCGAGGACGATGGATTAGATGATGCCGAAGAGATGCCTGCTTCGGGATGACCTGACAAGTTGCGTAGCATAGCTTCTATATTCGCCATCGTCTGACTCTGGCGCTCCATCATCTCAGTCTGACGCGCGACCGTCTCCTCTAGTGTCATTATCCTATTACTATGATCATAACTGGATCTGGAGGTGGACGGCCGCTCACCAGCGACCGGAGGGGTCGGTGCCCCAAGTGGCCCTAGTACGGCTCGCGATGACCACTATCTGCGAAGCCATATACGCGGCCATGGTCCCAGCCACCTGCGGCCTCGACCCACGATGCTGCGTCAAAGTCCTCGGGGGTACCCCCGCGCTGCACCACCGTCTGGCTGTAGGTCTCCTACTCGAGTTTGATTTTTTGTTTAATATTTATCATAAAACTTAAATTATAAATATATAATGAATAATTTAAACAAATATATAATTACCATAATGTATGCAGCGCGGTTGTGGATGTACTCCCCCGTCCCATGTGCTCGACGGTGAGTCCGCTCAAACACCGCCATCGGGGAGGGTCGCTGGACACTCCCGTCATCCGACACCGTCGTCTACATTTACAAAACAAATACATTAATTAGTACACATAATAACAAATAAAATATATACTTACCATACAGTTTGCGTGCACTGCAAATGCAACAGAGCCGCCGGTGTGACGCGCTTCTCCCCCCGACATGCGATTTCTAGCCGCATTCCGAGAAACCTCCTGCCATCGATCCGTCGACCATATCCCCACGAGTTGGTCCCATATATCCGGAGTAATCCAATCGGGGCCGTATCCCCGAGTCTCCGCGATGTTAGTGGTCCCAGCTCGGGCCATCGCCTGGGACCGAGCCTGCCCCAGCTGCCCGTTGTACCTTGCCCGGGAAATAGCCTCCCAGGCAGCGTAAATGAAGGGCCTCTAGTCCTCGGCCCATGTATAGCGAGCCTGCAAAATAATAATATCAGTACCAATATTAATATATCATCATGCATGTAAAAAAAATAATAATACGTGCCTCAAACTCGCGCCATAACATGTCGACGTGCTTGCTAGGCACGTGAGACCACGTAGGCCATGCCCCGTGCATGTATCGTCGAATAGTAGAAGAAATGCTCCTCGGCACTTCTTCTTGCTCGAACCTGCACAACAAAAATAAATTTTAATATTATATTATGATATAATGAATTTGTAATGATTCATAATTCATGATATATTACGTACCGCTCCCCAATCACGCTAATCAATCTACGTGACTCTGTGGCTGGTGGAGGCTGCCACCTGTTCGGCCCGCGTGGCCGCCTACGTCTGGATGTACTAGCCTCGGCAGTATCATCCTCATGAGGATCAGCAACAGGAGGATCAGCAGCATGAGTAAGTGCTGGAGTCTCACCGATCGGAGACTCTGAAACTCTCCTGCGTCGATAACCACGACCAGACATATCTGTCGAACAGACATATAATCAGATTATTGTATAAATAGTAGAGATATATTTAATAAAATATATACTTTACAATTATTCTTCATCATCTGAATAATAGTCTTCGAATTCTTCTTCTTCTTCCTCTTCTTCATCTCCAGCTTCCTCAATTTCATGATCGTCATCATCAGCATATTCAACTTCTAATTGAATTGACGTTGTGTCTGCATCCTCGAGTATTGGAATAATACGATCCACAGCAGGAAGATCATCTTCTTGATAGAAACCAGGAGGATCATTTTCTCCTACTATCAGATCAATTTTTCCTCTACCTTTTGTCTTACAGACTACACGCCAATCTGCTCTATCTTTATTTCGAGCCGGATACTTCGCGTAATGTACTTGTTCGGCTTGTGATGCCAATATAAAAGGCTCATTTGCTGCCAATTTCGATTTGTAATTAACCTCAACAAGTTTGTATTTTGGATGAACTTTCATGCCCCTTTCTGTTGTATCGAACCAATGACATCTAAATAGGATCACTGATTTCAAGCCGAAGTAGTGCAACTCTATCACTTCTTCCACCAGTCCATAAAAATCCATATCACATTCAACATAGGTTGTCCCTTTCACGCAGACCCCAGCATTCATCGTCTTCTTTGCAAATGAATATTCAACTGTGTAAAATTTATACTCGTTAACAAAATATCCGCTGTAGCACGACACAAGTCGCGACGGTCCACTAACAAACTCAAATATTTTTTCATTTATTTCAGCTCTGTGATCTTTGCTGTAAGTCTGAATCCAAGTAGGGAAATCACGATTCCGTAATCTCTCCAATTCTTGATCGTTGTGAATAGAGTATTTTTGCACCATCTCAATGTCAAATATTTCAATGAATTGTTCAATCTCTGGACAATTGAGTAATACATACAAGTGTGCCAAATGATACTCTTCATCGCTTAAGTGTCGAGATGGACGAGAACCAAAAGCACGACCAGAGTGACAAAATATATTTAAACATCCATCTGAATGTCGAACACCCCCGTCGTCGTTACGTGGAAGACGATCAAATCTTGTCTGTACTGTCGATTCAAAGTAAAATGAGCAGAATGTTGAAATTTCTTGGATGATATACGATTCAGATATTGATCCTTCAACAGCTGTGGTGTTTTTTACTTTTTTCTTCAGACGATTCATGTATCTTTCAAATAAGTACATCCAACGATATTGAACGGGGCCACCAACTCGTGCCTCGTATGCCAAGTGTATCGGTAGATGCTCCATCGAGTCAAAAAATGCAGGAGGGAAAAACTTTCAAGTGTTGACATATCTTCGACTCGAAGGACATTTGCACAGATCCTTCTAAAAAGTATACTTAATTCAGTCAACGGACCCCAAATATTATCAGGTAGAAGATCTCGAAATGCGATCGGAAGTAATCTCTGCATGAATACATGACAATCATGGCTCTTCATCCCTGATATTTTGCAATCATCAACGTTCACACATCGAGATAAGTTTGAAGCATATCCATCGGGTAATTTGAGTTCTTTTACCCATTGACAAACATCTTTGATCTGTTGTTTATTTAACACATATAGGGCATTCGGTTTCAGATATCGTCCGTTGACCTCTTGTAACTCCAACTCTGGTCTTTTACAAAGTATTTTCAGATCATGTCGGGCTTTGACATTATCTTTAGTTTTTCCAGAAATATCCATCACAGTGTTGAAAATATTATCAAACACATTTTTTTCAATATGCATGACATCTAAATTATGTCGAATCAATAATGAACTCCAATAGGGCAATTCCCAAAAGATACTTTTTTTCACCCAGTTGTGTGTTTGGCCAAAACCTGACACTCTTTCATTGCGACCAAATACTATATCTGGAAGTGCTGAAACACGTGCTAACATTTGTTCACCAGACAACATCGGTGGTGGCCCATCTCTTTCGACTCTGCCCTTAGTAAATTTATTACGATTCCTTCGATACTGGTGATGAACCGGTAGGAATCGACGATGACAATCAAAGAATGAGATTTTTCGTCCGTTCTGAAGACTGATTGATTTAGAGTGTTCCATACAATACGGGCAAGAGAGTCGGCCGTGAGTGCTCCAACCCGACAACATGCCGTACGCGGGGAAATCATTGATTGTCCACAAGACCGCGGCCTTTAAATTGAAGTTTTGCTTCCGATGACAATCATAAGTGACAGCTCCCTCAGTCCACAATGTTTTCAATTCATCTATCAAGGGTCTGAGAAATATGTCAATTTCTTTTCGCGGACCCTTAGGACCCGGAATAATCATCGAAAGATAAATAAATTCATCTTTCATGCACATTGACGGTGGCAAATTATAAACTGTCAGCAGCACTGGCCAAACTGAATAAGGAGTTGCAGAATATCCAAACGGATTAAAACCATCTGTGCACAATCCCAATCTGATATTTCTAGTATCCATAGCAAATGAAGAATAACATGTATCCAAATGTTTCCATGCTTCACTGTCAGATGGATGAGTCATTACTGTATCATCACGACTTCTTGCATGCTAACTCATGTAGGGGGCTGTCTTTTCCGACATGAATAATCTTTGAAGCCTCGGTGTTAGTGGAAAATACCGAAGCACCTTAAACGGGATATTTTTCTGTCGGACCGATTTCTTCTCATTGTAACGAGGGTGTTGACATACATGACATTTATCCAACTGCACATTTTCTTTATAATATAAAATGCAGTTATTTTGGCACGCGTGTATTTTTTCGTACCCAAGCCCCAATTTTCTCTTTAGCTTTTTAGTCTTATAAAAAGTAGGCTCAAACTTGTTATCAGTAGGCAACATTCCATTAATCAATCCAGCAATCTGATCATACGCAACTCCGCTGATATTACAATCGGCCTTAATGTTTAAGAGCTGTGTCATTGCTGAAAACCTAGTGTATTTAGGACAATTCTCATACAAAGGTTCATCGGCAGCTTTCAACATCTCGTAAAATTCTGCAGCTTCTTTATTCGGTAATTCAATCTCTACCGCAGCCCCTACTTCTGTGATATCAACCACTGTAGTATCTAGTGGGACTGATGTCTGAAGAACTGGCCGATCAACATTATCATTCAGGCGGAATTGACCCCCAAGACTATCAAGTATCATAGTTATATAGGGATTACATTGACCGGATGAAGAAGCACCAGCAGAGGAAGATTCACCATATGTCTGAACGATAGGATTGCTCGACGTCCCGACTTCGTGTGACTCCCCGTGACAAGTCCATAGAAAATATCTTGGTGCAAATCCTTTTCTATATAGATGCAGAGTGACAGTCTCCCGATCCAAAAATCGTCCATTTGAACAAATGCGGCACGGACATCGGATTTGATCACCCATGCTAACGAAATTCCGAATCGAATAGGCAAAATTTAGGAAGTACGTTACGCCTAATCGAAACTCATTCGTTAAAGCTCCACGATCAAGACGTCGGTACATCCAACTTCGATCAGCCGACATGATTCTGTCAATCAATGACAATTTCTTTGGTTAATGTCTTTAGGTGAGATTGTCCTATTCCATTCGGGATTTATGTTATTCGTACTGCACTTATGTTTTTATTTTAACTGTTAACTAATTATTCTAAATTTCGACAGCATCTCCCTACAGTTCTCCGAATACGCATATCATCTGGGCGCGTATCGGAGAACAAGAGAGATGTTGCCAAATTTTAGAATAATTAGTTAACAGTTAAAATAAAAACGTAAGTGCAGTACAAATAACTATATTCCCAAATTGTCCAATCAGGGACAATTCAAGAATTGTACGTCGTATAAAAGATCATCTACTTCTTTTACACGAACATACAATTCCCGAACGGATCTAAGGTTTTGCTAAATCATATTCGATTCGTCGATGCGTACGTGAAACATATCAACTCGTCGGATGGATGATTATTTTCTAAATGTTTCGAGACAGTTCGAGTCCATATTGGATGATTTCGGCGCGCGTCCGAAGTGGACGATTCCGGCGCGAGTCCGAAGTGGACGATTCCGGCGCGAGTCTGAATTGGACGATTCCGGCGCGAGTTCGAATTGGACAATTCTGGCGCGCGTCCGAAGTGGACGATTCCGGTGCGAGTTCGAATTGGACGATTTCGGCGCGCGTCCGAAATTAACCTAAACCCTAATAATTAATCTAACAAATTAAACAATTAATCTAACAAATTAAACAATTAATTAACAATTATAAAACAATATAAAAATATATATAATTATAAATTCCGACGCTGGAGTCCACCCTCCGGCGCCGGCGTACAGTGGCCGGACACACTGTCCGGCCACTGTAGAAGGTCCGGCGGCGGCCATAGGCCGACCACCGCCGGCCGAAACCCTAGAAATAGGGTTTCGGTCGGATTGATTCCCGCCGGCCGAAACCTAGTGAAGAGCCGGCCGGTCGATCAACATACCTGAACAAGACGGCAGCAGCGGCGAGAGGTGTCGGCGTCGGCAGCAGCGGCAGCAGCGGCAGCGGCGGCGGCAGCAGCAGGAGGAAGAAGGGTTGGGCGCGCGACTGGTGCCCTATATAAACTTATCAGCAACGGCTCGCTCGCCCGTTAGAAAGCCGTTGCTGATAAGTTATCATCAGCAACGGCTCAC